>JAHDVF020000068.1:0-1200000 GCA_022606425.2 Lepidostoma basale
TCGAAAGGCTACCCTCAGAAAGCATCTATCTCTTATATATTTGTATAAATAGGTTGCGTAATGTCCCCGTGGTTATTTAATCTGTATATGGACAATTGTATGAAAGAGCTGAAAGGGTTGGATGAAGGTGCCGAAATGAGCGGAGTGTCAGTAAGCTGTCTCTTGTATGCGGATGACACTGTCCTACTTGCTGACAACGAGCATGAACTACAAGTCCTGGTGAATTGTATGTATGAGGTATGCATGCGAAATGATCTGATGATGAATGTTAATAAGTCCAAGGTAATGATTTTTGAAAAGGAAGAAACCATGACAGTGCAACATTAGCGTGAATGGTGAAAATTTGAAGCAAGTAGTTGAGTTTGTGTATTTAAGTAGTATGTTTACAAGAGATGGGAGAGTGGAGAGGGATATTGAAAGAAGGGTTGGGGCAGGCAACAAAGTGAATGGTGCACTTAAAGTTGTCATCGCAAACAAAACCTATCCAAAAAAGCTAGAATGGCAGTGCACAATGGTGTTCTTCTACCGACCCTTATGTATGGAAGCGAAGCATGGAACTGGCAAAGGAAGGATGAAAGTAGAATAAATGCATTAGAAATGAGATCTCTTAGACGTATGTGTGGATATTCTGTGTATGATAGAGTGTCGAATGAAAATATAAGAAGTGAATGCGGTGCGAATGATGGTGTCATGAACAAAATAATGAAATGATCATTGAGATGGTTTGGACATATGGAAAGAATGAATGAAGAAAGAATGGTAAAAAAATTATATATTTATGATGTAAATGGTACCAGAAATAGAGGAAGACCGAGGAAAACGTGGCACGATCAAATAAATCAAATATTGAATGTCGGCCATGTGAGAAGTCGGAGAAATCGACGCGCGTGCATGACACGATGTACGAATGTTGAGGAAGCGAGAGAAATATGTCAGGAAAGAAAGGTGTGGCAGTCCATTCTTTCTGCCTACCCCTTCGGGGAGACGGCGTGATGGTTAGTTAGTTAGTTTAGTTAGTTAAAAATAAATAAATTGAAAATTGAAAAATAGGATCGAGTGCAGGGCGGACACCACGATCACAAAAACGCGCTCAGAATGTCAGTAATGAAGGCGCTCGGAAACATATCTGGCAAGACACTGCAATAGAGAATTAGGAAAACACGGGAAAAGGAGATATGCGAGGTCGAGGATGTCGTTAGATGGGGAAGGCAAAGGAGAAGATACTGGTATACACACGTGAGGAGAATGGATCCATCCAGACTCCCCTTCATTGCGTTGCACGGCCAGCCCCATGACTACAAAAACTATCCAAATCAGTTATTAAAATAAACAAAAGTTGTTTAAAAATAGAAGAACTAAAAATTCTATAAATGATATGAAATATTCACGACACGTGTTTCGTCTTATGAGGACATCTTCGAGTGCGACCTCATCAGACGAAACACGTGTCGTGAATATTTCATATCATTTATAGAATTTTTAGTTATTATTTTTTTAAACAACTTTTGTTTATTTTATTAACATCATTATGGAATTCTATACACTTAATCATACATCGATTAATATTCAAATCAGTATTATATTTTTTAATAAAGTTAGTATTGTTAAGATAGAAATAAATATTGTTCAATAAAATATGTATTTATAACATTGAGAAAGGCTCTGCTTTTTTTCTAATACCAAAAAAAGTGACCTGTTATTCCATAATGTTAAAGTTGTAACGTTTTGTATATATTAGAAACAATTTGTATATAATTTAATTATTAAAAAACTAGAATTCGAAATAATTCAATTTGATTTTATATAATATATTAGAATAGAAATAGCATTATTATATATTATATTTTTTTATAAGCCGTAGAAATAAGATCACTGAGAAGAATTTGTGGGAAAACCATATATGATAGAATACTGAACTACGAAATAAGGAAGAAATAAGTAAAATTAAAAAATAATCCCTGAGATGGTTTTGACATATGGAACGAATGGACAAGATAATAACGGTTATTATGTTGTATACAAGCAGTGTGAGTGGAAAGAGAAGCCGTGGAAGACCAAGGAAAGCATGACATGACAATACTGAAAGGCGGCCACATTCAAAGTCAGAAAAAAACGACAGTATTTATCCACCGTGTGGTTATTATAATTGATGCCAACTAGATTTGCTTGGACCCAAGCTTCTTCAGGGTTGTCTTCTTCTTTCGGTGTCGATTACTGCAGCAAATACATCTCTATCCTGCGCCACTTGGAACAGGTTCGGAACTCTTGTTATTCCTGTCCACTCTTTGATGTTCCGCAGCCAGGATAGCTGCCTTCTACCAACTGTCCGACGTCTCTCCACTTAACGCATTAATATCAGTCGAAGGAGGTGGTATTTTTTTTCCCTTAGTACATGACCCAAATATGAGACCTTTCTAATTTTCACACTCGACGACAGGTCTCTATTGGCTCTGGCTCTCTGTAGTACGTCTGCATTACTGACCCTATCGGTTCACGGTATATGGAGCATTCAAGGTATATCCACATCTAAAACGCCTCCAACCGGTTTATTACATTCACTTTCAGAGTCCAGGTTTCGCAGACCCATGTAGTTGAATAGACCATATATAACATTTTATCATTCTTTGTCAGAGTTTCAAGTCAACTAAACAAGAACACAAAATTTACATGTACATATATTGATAAACGGTTGTGAAGTCAAAGTGAGGAGGGAGGGGGGTTAGTGAGGGAAAGAGATAAGCGATAAAATATTTACATTTTAAATAGCAAATTTTAAGAAATGCAAATTGTGTTATTCCGTGGGTAAGGTACAAACAATACTAATAATTCGAAGTCAAATAACAAATGTTCGAAATAGCAAATTTCTATTAAATGCAAATTATTGTTTCTTCTGTGTTGTTCGCCTAACTTTGTGTTATAGATGTTAAATGTTTCTTTTTTTATGTGCTTTGTATACAACACTCACATTTATTAAAAAATACAATAAAAATAAAATATCAAACATGTTTCGGACTAACCAGCCCTTCATCAGTGATATTATTTAAAATATAAAAAAAAAATGTTTACATAGGATATGGATTAGGTACAATATGATTTGTTGTTTTTTTGTGAATTATAGCCATATTATATAATTCGAAGATCTTTTATTTTATATAATATGCAAACGCTGCTTGGTATAAGCGACTATCAACCTCTCTCTTTGCACGACCATCACAGGTAATCTTACTCCGAGGTGAACTCCTTGGTGTGCTTCAGTGGGGCTCTAAACATATGCTTACACGTCAAGTCTTTCTTATATTGTATTTTAAAACAAAAGTGAGTGCATTGTTTTCAATTAAGTCAAGACGTGGAGTGAATGAGTAAAAGTTTAAGAAACACAACATCAAAGGTAAATGTCGTTGAAAAGAAAACAAGGAAGTTTGCGTGAGTGCCACTCAAACACGCGATTTTCCAACTCTCTTTGCACAGTCAGGAGTACCTGTGTTCTTTTATTCCCCGGGACCCTTACATTTTCCAGAGACTTTTAACAATATCTGTAGAAGTTTCCCGACGGCCTGTTTGTTTTGCGCCGGCCTCTATAAAAATGTGAAATAATTTGCCGAAATTGACGGCAAATATTTGGGGATCAAAGTGCCCCGAAATGATCGAACGGGGAGAAGACATTTGATGAAAGATGTTTAGGGGGTTGACAAGTTTTACGGCCCGAACTATACAGAGCATATATTTTCCAACTTATTTGGGTTTTAGTATACAACCCATAAAGTAACAGCAACAATTTATATAAAATATATTGACATTGATGTGGGTTTATATTACATTGATAAAAACGTCCGTTTTCTAGTAGTTTTATTATATTTTATGAGAGTGACCTTATTTTGCTCCGTTAACTCATGAATTGTATAAAAATGAATACGCTTTTAATTCAGGCTTCATTCGTAAATTTCCTAGCAAGGCGAAACATTGTCAAACAAATAATAATGCCTTGGCTAGGGAAAACACGTCATTCCCATATAATAAAATAAATATCTAACAAAGCAAACGCTTTCATCCCTAATAATTATTAAAAAAAATTTTTTTTTCAATAATTAAAAAACAATAATATTCATTCAAACATTTTTACGATAATATTCATCATCACCGCTCGACAATCACAAATTTAATGGTATTCACAAACTTTGTCACCAAGGCTCTAGATAAAGGTGCACAAGTAAACTGTTCGTACAGTAATTTTTCGAAGGCATTTGATAAGGTGGACCACCAACTGTTAATTCTAAAACTTCAGAGAATGGGCTTTAGCAATCTTTTGCTGAAGCTCTTCTCTAGTTATTTGTCTTCTCGAGTGCAGTACGTATCTTATGGACTGTATAAGTCATCAGCATTCCACACTTCATCTGGAGTACCACAGGGTTACATTATAGGGCCGCTTCTTTTCACAATCTTCACCAATGATATATCAAATTTAACTGAGTTTTCAAAATTTCTTATTTGTTGATGACTTACTTAAACATTTTCAGTGAAATTCAGTCTCCTTCAGACTGCTTGAATCTCCAGCGCAATATACAAAGCTTCGTGCAATGGCGTAAATATAATAAATTGTTCTTCAACTTCTCCAAGTGTTTTGTAATGACGTTTACACGAGCAACTAAAACAATTTACTTCAGATATCTAATGGATGAAGCTCAGTTCAAAAGAGCGGTGACGTCCATAGATCTAGGGGAGTTGTTCGATGTTCGCTTGTCGTTTAGTCTTCTAATAACTTCACTATGTAATAGCTACCTCAAAAATAGGTTTTGTCGTTAGAAACGACAAGATCTTTCGTAATATTCAGGTACTGAAGCTGCTGTATAACTCTCTGGTGAGAAGTCGGTTGAAATTTAGTTTCATTATCTGGGCGCCGCATGAGGTTCAATATTCCCTGATGGTGGAGAGGGTGCAGAAAAAATTTCTGCGATACCTCTATCTTAGGGAGTATGGATATTACCCGTGGCTCTTTCCAACTGATTTCTTGCTAGGGATGCTAGGCTACCAGTCACTCGAGAGGAGACGAGACATTCACTTGGGTGTCCATTTCTTTCGACTGATAGGCGGTTGTATACACAACTCAGAAATCCTGAGTGATATAGGTCTGTTCGTCATCTCTAACTTGTATCTTAGTGTTTTGGAAAAAAAGTCTGTAATGCTTTAGATATATTTAAAATAAATAAATGAAACGAAATGTTCTCCAGCCAGGACACCTGGGGTCTTCCCACACTGGGACTACCCGTTAGTTAGTTAATTTTTAATTATGAAGTTAATTGAAAATGTTTATTACTATTGTTTCAAAAAAAAAAAATTATAGTGAAAATGAAAAACCCGGATTCAAACCGTATTCTGTAACCTCTTTGTCTGTATACGAGTATGTTTTTAAATTTTTCAAACAAAACACTAACTAAACACTCCTGGCACTAATTAATATAAACGGTGAAATTTTCATCAAAATCGGTTTAATAGTTTTTGAGTCGATATTTCACATACAAACGAACATTGCCTTTTATTATAGAGATTAAATATCACCTTGGCATTTCGGAGGGGACTTTAACGATAAAACAGGACCACACTGCGAAGGACAATTATCTGGCTTTATACTCATCACGTAAAGGACACATTAAGGATGATTGTAGGGGAATATTTCACGGAATAAGGGTCGAGATAAATGGAAGAAGGAAAATACTGCGTAATTGAAAATTATAGGAAAAATATGGAAGTTCGGGTTCACTTCTCAGCTCACAGTATAATTTGAGACCAGAAGCTGTAACAAAATACTGATTACTTGAATATTGAAAACATGTTTCTTTTCTTCTTCTTTTAAGCTATGAGTATAGAGCATGGCATCGGAAAAATAAATTTACGTATGGTAGAAAAGAGATAATAAGCAAAAAATGATTTATTGTATCTCAATAGAGACGAAGATGCAAATTGGAAACATAATATGGTGATCGAGGCGTTTACAGGACTTATGATCTGTCATTGGTTGGGTTAAGCACACGCTTTATGTAATACAACTTTCCCCATTCTGCCCTTCCTACGACCACCACGTCCAACAATTTTTTTTGGAAGTTGTATATATGATACAATGTTGGGAAACACTTCACATTTTTTTGTGTAATCTACACTAACGCCATCTATTATGATTGGATGTAAGCACTAAGCGTGGTTGCTGAGTATATTCTGTTACCTTGATGAAGCGTAGCGTTAAAAATAAACACGTTTTACAGGTGCATTATTATTATTGTATATTTAGAATAATAACAGATTTGATTATGTATTATTATTTAAAAATCAAATTTAAATAATTTTTTTTTAAAGTTTGTTATTTGTTATTTTATACGAGTATTTTATTGTAGTAAAATGTTTGCTTTAATAGGAAATTATCATAATTAGAATGAGAATTGTCACTTCATGAAAAATAATGAATTTTCTGGAATACGGACATTTTTAGTAATAAACAATAATATAACTAACTAACCATCACGCCGTTTCCCCGAAAGGGTAGACAGAAAGAATGGACTGCAACACTTTAATCGATGCTGCACTCCATTCTTCTCTTTTCGCCAACGCGAGAGACGCGGTGTGATGGGTTGCGAACCTCATCGCCAATAATATATATTTAAATAATGCAATACTAATGAATGCGTATCCATTAAATCAAATATGTAAGTTCAAAGCTTAAGTGCCAATCCTTATGCAAAAAGTTGAAGCTTGAATCTAGCAGATGAATGATGAAAATAGGGTAAACGCCTTTGAAATGAGATCACCGAAAATAATATGGAAGAAAACCATGTGTGAAAATATCAAATGAATAAGTAAAACATGTACGGTAGATGACGCATCAAAGTAATATGAAAAAATAATCACTTATATGGTTTGGACATATATTGGATTATTTTTACAGTATTAAGCTCGCTTAAGCTAACTAACTAATCATCATACCGTTTTTACGGAGCGGTAAGCAGAGAGAATGGACCACAATACATCTATATTCTGACAAACCTCTTGAGCTTCCTCTACATTCATACATCGTAACATGCACGCTCGTCGATTTTGTTTTTTGATTCGACTTTGAAAGTGGCCATTTTTTAGTATTTGATTAATTTTAAAATGCCATGCTTTCTTTGGTCTTCTCCATTCACTCACACTGCTTGTACACAATATTTTAACCATTCTACTCCCGTCCATTCGTTCCATATGTCCAAATCATCTCAGGGATCCTTTTTTAATTTTATTTATGATGCAATCATCTGCCTTACATTTCATGAAATGAAATTGTTATTTAAAGAAAAAAGGGTCAGTTAATTTATTGGTTGTATGAAGATTTATTTCTTAGATAACATTGTCTGAAATGTATTTGAATTCTATGGAAAGTTTAGTTTCTAATGTTATGCTAATACTGTCATTTAAATTCTAAGCATAATATTGTTTAAAGATAATTTTTTCATTCTTACTAAAGCGATTCGGATAAATAATTCTGATAAGGATATACTTTTATCTAACAATTTTACTTATTATGATTGTTAATAACATTTCATGTTAACGCTTTTATTAATTTTAATGTATTTTGCTAAAATAATATAACTGACTAACTAACCATCACGCCGTCTCTCCGAAAAGGTAGGCAGAAAGAATGGACCCCATTGACAAGATGAAGAAACATATTATTTAAAACCATATCATATATTGTATTATATGTAATTAATTTTTTTTTAGTGGGTAGTGCCTATTTTATTTCAACCATTAATTAGGCAACGTATGAACTCGCAAGGAAATTTTCTCCGTTAGTCGGAATTTCTGATGTCAATACGTTGATGTATCGGTTGTCAGTACGATTTCCCCGAAACGCCGAATCGGGAATTGTATCGCGGTATTAAAACGGCTGTTGGAAGAAAAATCAAAGGAACCGGCAGCGGGTGTTAATTTATTCTTATTGAGAGGAAATGGGGCGAGGGGTGGGTTTATTGGGAAATTTATGTCGAGAGAGGTGCAGAACACTCGCTTGAGGCGCCAAACAAAGGGAGTATTATGGAGACTTATTTATTTATTTATTTGAAAACACCGGCGCGGTATAAACTGAATGAGAGTTCGTTGGAACGTGAAAAGAAAATTAATCAATTCAACGAATAATTTATTTTACACTATTCACATTTTTAAGAGTCTAAATTTTACCTGCAAACATATACGCAGAATGTTTACGAATAAGAAATCAAAAAATACTTAAAAATGTAAAATATCACATTAAGATAATGTTATCGTGTACGTAATGCAGTCATAAGAAAATCTTCGCTCCGTGGAAGAGATCCAGAAGAAGACACCGAAGCCAGAATGGATAGTGACAGACTCGCATATACAATCGCTTACGAAATTTCCTCTAGATATCATCCTCCTGAAATACCACCTAAGAGATGAAGATCCTAAAAGACATGACTGTGTCCCAGATCCATCAGATCTATTTAAAAAAGAAGAAAATTTAAGTTTTTTTTAGTAAACAAGGTGTTAATAATGTAAAATTCCATAAAGACGAATTTTTCTATGAATTAAAACTTGTTTTTCCATTTTTTAGTTTATTTTTATCGACACGTGTTGAAGGTTTTACGCATTCATTCAGGAGTTTATATCGTTCTCTACCTTCAAAACATGTCAAGAAAAATAAACTGATACATGTAAAAAATAATATTTTTAGTTCACGAATAACGTATTTTTTTTAAATGGAGTAAAATTATATAAGAGTCACCAGTCTGTCGATGCTAGCTTGCCTGGCAAAATCGGGCGCTGTCGAAATAAAGACAATAAGTAGAAGTAGTTAACCAAACATCATTACTGAGAAATTGGACCCTGATACTGAGATAAAATGCAGAATAGAAGCGACACGAACAGCTTTTATTAAAATGAAAAACCTTCTTAGTGACGACAATATTATTATTATTATAATTATTATCATGATTATTATTATTTTGTTAAAAAAAACTCCTTACATCATTACAGTGCGAGCCAAATCGACATAAAGGGTGAAAAAAAGAATATCAAAGGAAATATACGAGTTCATTGAACCTTATGAATAGGAATATGCCAGTTATTTCCTTGCTGCGTTTATCGTTAGGGTATTCACGAATTCGCCATAATTGCATCCAAAAAGATCTATCTCTTTTGCAACTTCATTTAAAAGACGAATTGCTTTCAATACAGGAGAACTTCAAAGGACCTCTGTGCGGCAATTTGGGGCATAAAATAATATATGCCTTTATGCCCCCTTGCTCTGTAATAACTATGGGGAACGTATAGATTTAGTTATATAAACCTCAAGCTGAGGAAAACCATGGTCAAATGTTACTTATGGTGGGTTTTGCATTATGATGAAGAAGCGTTGACTCTTAAAGTTAATATAATAAACCACCTTGAAGCGTTTGAAATGTGGATCTAACGTAGAATGCTAAGAATATCTTGGACCCATATGATAACAAACACTGATGTATTACGTAGAGCCAATGCAGATAGAGAACTGTTCACCACTGTTAAGCTCCGTAAAATATCATATTTTGGCCATGCAATGAGAGGCAACATATACACCGTACTTCAGCTCGTCATGAAGTGGAAGATTGAGATGCTAAAGAGGGGTCGGCAGAGGACAGCTCTGCTGGCTTCGAAACATCAGGGAATGAACCGGAATCAGAACTGTAGGGGAGCTATATCGCGCCCTCCAGGACAAGGGAAGCTTTCTTTCAAATGGTCGTCAACGTCGGAAGGACCCAGCAGAACACGTATGAAGAAGAAATTTACAGAAAAACATAATTTAATTTCATTATTAATTAAAATTTTCATCAAAACTACTAATAACGGCATCGCAGCGGTCAGTTTGATCCTCAATAAATCGTTGTATATTACTCGAAAACAGAAATAAATGTTCGAACTGACAACAGAGAGAGTTAATTATTCCGATAGCAAATTAATAACTCGCTATAAACCGACATCAAAGGCATAATAAATCCATACGTGGTTTGTGAAATATTCAATTTTCGTTTGTCAACGGGACTATAGATGTCGTTTTATTTCATGCCAATATAATTTATTATTGGAGGGGTGATAAAAATCAAGTCAAACAACGGGATAAAAATTTATGAATAACCGTAAATATGCCAATTAAAACTTGTGAAATTAATGGTAAAGCTTTTTGTTTGTACAAAAAACATGAAATTAATATTTTTGGTTATATTGACAATGCCAACACAACTTTACAAAACCATCGCGTAAATTAATAAAAATTAAAACGTCTTTTTTATTTTGATATTGAGGGAATTAACTTCAAACTGATAAATTAAAAAAGCTTTGTTTTATGTATCACAATTGTATTTTTATTTTTCGCGACAGTTGTTTTGTCAACCTAAGTTTACATCATCAGGTGTAACAATATTATATCAAATGTCAAAGTTTCTTGATTTTTCGAACCTCTATGTGTATTTGTTCCTATTTCAATTTGAATAATTTTTTGGTATAATTTTGAAGTTCTTGCTAGAGTTGAACTAGGTACTTAATTATTTTAATTAAAATAACTGTTTGTTACTATTTTATAGGTGAAAATATTAAAGGTGGAAAATATATTAAATTTTCTTATCTTATTTATTTATTTAAATGAATGATCAAATGCTATGTGTGGTCTATTTTGTTATACGGGTGTGAAACTTGGGCCTTGAAAGTTAGCTCAATGAACAGACTGGAAGCATCTGAAATGTGGCTCCATCGCCGAATGCTCAGAGTTTCCTGGACAGACATGGTTACCAATACCGAAGTCCTGAGGCGAGCTATAGTTGACAGGGAACTATTATCAACTATCAAGGTTCGAAAGATCTCACATCTAGGTCATATAATGCGTGAGGAAAAGTACCACCTTCTCCGACTGATATTGGAGTGGAAAATTGAGGGACGCCGAGGGCCCGGAAGGAGACAAATGTCCTGGCTGCGAAACGTGAGGGAGTGAACCAGCATCCGAATTGTGAAGGAGCTGTTCCGAGCGGCGCAGGATAGGGACAGGTTCTCCGAGGTGATCGCCAACGTTGGGGGGACCCGACAGGGCACTTGAAGAAGAAGAAGATTTAAAATATGGCATCATCAGGTGTTACAATAAACCATTTATTGTAACATCTTATGATGCTAACATCGGTTGTCGAAACAGCAGTTGCGATACTTTCAGTGAATAAAATGAAATTATGATATTAATATAGTGTTTTAAATTTCAACAGTTATAATGTTGAAGTATCATAGTGTTTCGGCCAAAACAATGGTCTAAAGGTTTTTTATTCAAACAGTTAAAAATATGTCTTCTTTAGACAAATGTTTTCATTTTGAAAATAGAGTTTTACATTATTTTTCAAGAAACAATAAATATTTATCGCGTTATTTCACTCGAGGGGTTAGCAATGAGGTCAGACAGCTCGAGTGTTTTACGATGACACATTATTAACGTCATTCAATTCATAAATCCTGACACTGACGATTGTAAATTTTTCCGACGACAAAACAGCCTACTTTTGAATTATTTTGATTAATTTTTAATAACAATAAAATATTTGAAACGAGAAATTTCACGTTGAATTTTTTTTCCAATAAACTGTTTTATTTCTTCAAGTTTTTGATGTTGCTCACTACACACTGTTTAATGAATCATAACGCTTATTTGAAGACTACAAGGGAAAAACAAGGAATGTCAGTAGGTTAATTTGAAGAAATTGAGAATAAAGCTAATCAAAGTCTATACATTTCTCAGCAATTAGCAATCGATTATCTGGCCATAGTCGATGACATACACGATTTTTGAATATGAAATATTTACTGTGGATAGATAGTACAAATGCCGCTAGATGGAATTATTACATTTATTTTGTGTAATAATGCCATTTGGATCTCATCTCTACTTCTTCTGCCAGTTCCTTACGTAAGTGTTGGAAGCAGAACTCCATATTGAACGGCCATTACCTAAATTGCTTGTCAAAAATGCAATTAATTGTTCGGAATAAAAAAATACCTTGCTAAGCAGATTGCCTATATTTAGGAGCACACAGTTAAGAGCAAAAATAAACAACCAATCAATTCTCCATTACAATTTCCTACAGGAAGTACTCACAAGCAATCAGTAACGCGATATTCGAAGGACGCGCGCAACACCAAAACTGACAAGTCACTCCATTCAATGCGAAAAGGGGGCCACTCATTTGTTTTATTTGTTCAATAATGTAACAAAAGACGATCGAGTTGTAATTCCGGGCACGCCACACAAATACAACTGTAGGACCCGGCCACAATACGACAGGCCATTTTTCATTATTCTTTTGTTTTTTTTTGTAAAGTTCTTTTTTTGAAAAGAAGGATTTTTTCTTTTGTTTATGTTGAAATAACTTTTCTTCAATTGGACTGATTAAAATGGTGAAAATCTTAATCGGCTTTTGATGCGCATTGGACGAAGTTAAAAATTCTTTAAATTTTCACATGAAGTACTCATTTTGTGGTTAGACATTTTAAGCCTATACTCTTCCTCTTCTTCTGATTGTAGATCTTGCAAT
The DNA here is from genome assembly GCA_022606425.2 of Lepidostoma basale. NCBI lineage: Eukaryota > Metazoa > Arthropoda > Insecta > Trichoptera > Lepidostomatidae > Lepidostoma > Lepidostoma basale. The sequence goes on from JAHDVF020000068.1 coordinate 12,582, forward strand.
CTGTTTATGCAGGATATTTACTTTCTTCCTGTGATGAAGACGACCAGCCTTCTCACCATCTCTTTGGTGGTCGTCCTGGTGGTCGACGGCCCTCTGATGTCTCGTGCATCACGATATTAGGAATTCTTGCTGGATCCATTCTCTCGATGTGGTCCCTCCAGAATCGTCTTCTCTGTCAACTTCATCTCACCATGTCTTCAATTTTGCAGGATTTGCGAATTTCTTTATTATTGTATGGTACTGCCCAAATGTAGCTTGGGTCCAAGCGAAACTAGTTGGCATTTATTACAATAACCATACCGTGGGTAAACGCAAAGTTTTTATTATTATTAAAACACTTTGCGTTTACCGTTAAAAGTAAAAAAAATCTTTAATAATTTATAAATGGTTCAATAAATATTTAAGATTAATTTAATTTAAACAGAGTTTTTTTTTTTAAATTTGTGTATCAAGAGTTGTATACATTACAATATCAAGAATGGTAACTGAAAATATTAGGTCCTTACATATGAAATTGGCGTTTTGTATGGGAGGAACATAAAGTTGATTTTTTTAAAACATAATATATTTATTTAATCAAAGTATGTACCATTGCTATCTATGCACTTTTGCCATCTCATAGGTAGTTCATCGATCCCTTTACTAAAAAAACTATTCGGACGGGTATCAATAAAATCTTTGAAGTCGGTTTGGACTGCCCCATCGGAGTTGAATTTTTTCCTTTGCAAGAAGTTATCCAAATTTCGAAAAAAATAGTAATCTGTTGGGGCAAGGTCCGGAAAGTACGGTGGATGTCTTAGACATTCCAATTGAAGCTCTTCTAATTTGGTAGCCGTCTGTTGTGCAGTGTGTGGTCTAGCGTTATCATGAAGCAGCAGTGGCCTAGAGCGATTAACCAGCCTCGGTTGTTTAGCAGCTAGCTTTTCCATCATGGTTTGCAGTTGCTGATAATAGACATCTGCCGTAATCGTCTAGCCAGATTTAAGAAAGCTGTAGTGAACGACACCAGCACTAGTCCACCAAACGCTCACAAGTAACTTTTTTGGAGTCAATTTTCGCTTGGGGCATGGTTTGGCTGGTTCAGCAGGGTTCAGCCATTGCAATGAGCGCTTCCGATTATCATACAGGATCCATTTTTCATCACAGGTAATCATCACAGATTCACACAGGTTCATCACAGATTCGATTCAAAATCCCTTCATTAGTGTGCCGGTTGAGTAATGAACTTAAATTAATTTTCATATATGTTATTCCGACGGATAAGTTTTTCTAGTAATCATTAAAGAGATATGTGTTTTTTTTTCTTTCTCTCAGAACGACAAAAAGGCTGACTCTTTCATGATAAACTTCCAACATGATAGACATGCTCAACTTACTGTATGAAATAATTTTACAGATTATTTAGTTGTTTCGAATATTGAAATATTTAGTTACAAGTATCAACCACCCTTTAACATGTTTTCCGCGCGCTCAGCACACGCTGTAGAACAAGATCTCAAATTCGTGTGCGAGGTGTTTGGACTCACTCAGTACAACTCTGTTTCCAATTCTGAATCGAGAATACTAGACCTCATTTTGTGTAATATCAAACTGGATGTTGCGCGTGGTCTCTATCCCCTTGTGCGTGAGGACAGGTACCATCCCGCGTTGGAATTTACTTTACACCATACCAGCAACGCAACCAAATCTTCAGCAGTACCGGGTCACGAAGGAAATTCTTTCTTTGGGTGGAATTTTGCGCAGGGAGATGTTGATAGACTGTATCGTTCCATGAGCCAGATGAACTGGAGTGAACTCCAGGGCTTCACTGATGTGAATGAGGCAGTTGACTTTTTCTATAATTGTGTATATGATGTTTTTGATAATTGCTTTCCCAGAAGAATTCCAAATAATGGTGGACGTAGATATCCGAGATGGTTCACCCGGGAAATTATTGTGAATATAAGAATCAAACAGGCTTATCATAGGAAATGGAAGGTCACCGGCTCTCGAGATGAGTACGAACAGTTCAGGCAATACCGATCGATGGTCAGGCGTAGTGTTCGTGTGGCCTTTCGAACACATATGGACTCCATTGGAGGTAATATCGTGGGTGATCCCGAGATGTTTTGGAATTATATTAAAACACTGCGCAAAGACGGTGGCTTTGTTGAGAATATGACGCATGGGGAGAAACATATTCGAGGAGCTGATATAGCCAGTGCATTTGCTGAACACTTCAAATCAGTGTACAGTAAAACTCCCCCAAGGCTAAATCTTGGTATGGCGACCGGTCTCACTGACAGTGGAGCACAGAATATCGATGTATATTCCCTTAATCCTACAGATGTTGAAAAATCCATTCGTAATTTGAAGAACTCACATTCGGTAGGCCCCGATTTTATGCCAATTTTTTTCATAAAAGGTTGTGCAGAATTCCTAAAGGAACCGTTAAGTTTTATTTTTAACTTGGCCCTGAGTTCTAGCACATTTCCCCACTCTTGGAAAATCTCTAGGATATGTCCTATTTTTAAGAGTGGTTCTAGAACCTCGGTCGAAAATTACAGGCCGATTGCTATTCTACCAGCACCGGCTAAACTATTCGAATCTATGATTCACAAATTTATACTACCCGGTGTTGAACCGTTTATTATAACGGAACAACATGGGTTCAGAAAAAAACGGTCAACTGACACAAATCTTCTCATATTTACGGATTATGTAGCCGGGGCATTGGATGCAGGTCACCAAGTAGACTGCTCGTACAATGATTTCTCCAAGGCATTCGACACCGTAAATCATGATATTCTTATCAGTAAATTAGAAGAAATCGGTTTTTCTTCTCGTCTTGTATCTTTCTTTGTAAGTTACCTGAAAGAGAGGACACAATTTGTATCTTATGGAAAATTTCACTCCCGACCATTTTACGTTTATTCAGGTGTACCCCAAGGCTCAAACCTAGGTCCACTTCTTTTCTCAATCTTCATAAACGATGTCGCGAAAGCAATACACTTCTCGCGATTTCTTTTATTTGCAGATGACTTAAAACTTTTCTTAAAAATAACAACATTGGAGGACTGTTTGCGTTTGCAATCCGATATTGACAGGATTGTTGACTGGAGCAAGCGCAACCAGATTTACTTCAACATATCCAAATGTGTTATAATGTCATTCTCTAGGGCGCACTACATTACATATCATCGATATTCCATGAGTAATGAGAGCCTCAAACGTGTATCTACTGTCAGAGATCTTGGGATAATTTACGAAAGTCGATTGACATTTCGTGCTCAGATCGAGAAGGTATGTGACGTTTCGTTAAAGATGCTGGGTTTTGTTCTTCGAACTGTTAGGGTTTTCAGAGATACCCGGGTCCTTAGAACTCTATATAACTCCTTAGTCAGAAGCAGACTCGAGGGAGGTGCCGTGATATGGAGTCCTCATGAGGCTCAGTATTCTCTCATGTTGGAGAGGGTTCAAAAGAAATTCTTGAGAGCCCTCTACATGAGAGAGTACGGGGTATATCCTTGGCTCTATCCAACGGCATTTCTCTTGGGTATGCTGGGGTATAACTCCCTCGAACTAAGGAGGGAAGGATTATTAACATCACATTTTTACAAACTGATTCGGGGCTCTATTGAGAACCCCTATGTTCTGGAGCAAATAGGTCTTTTTGTTCCTGATAACTACCTGCGACAGCGCCGACATCAATTGTTCTTTACTCCGTCACGCAGAACCAACCTGCCTTTGGTGATGCCAGTAGGAAGAGCAATTCGGACGCTGAATCTAATCATCTCGGATTTGGACATTTTCAGTGTCAGTGAGGCAGTATTCAAAATAAAAATATTGCAAATTCTGGAAAGAGTACTGCCTCACTGACGTCGACATATTTGGATTCCTTCTGATATGTATGATTTTTTGGTCTCATGTTGTTTTGTTTTTTTATCTTTATAATACCGTTTTGTGTCCAAATGAGTCGCCTGAATGTTTTATTGTTTGTTATGTCTCATTTGTAAATGTATAAATAAATAAATAAATAAATAAATAAATAAATAAATTTAGATTTTATAACATTTGAAATTATGTATCAAAACTTTCCAGTTTATCGATTCGGCGTGGGCCCATCCAGCCAGCCTCTTGCCTCTGATGAAATTCATTCCATGTTCCCTTCACTTTATGACACTTTAAATGTAAAGTAAAAGAATTCTCGATGAGAAAACTTCTTTTTTGCAGTGTCTTCACGTGACAGTTTTTAAAATAATATAAAATACAATGATGTAAAATAAAATAACAAAATAAAAATAATTTAACACAAAAAGTTCTTTTTAGATGGTGCACATATTGTCTATTTAATTTATGTTCCACGAATCCACCGTTTTTTTAATTTAGCACATAATGTTTTTTTCGATGTTGCACATGTTGACATGGACGATCCGGACTTTTGTGTTTATTTAATTTATGTTACACGTATCCACCGTTTTTTAAATTAAATTAGCTGTAATTAGGCACTTAACCAGCTTGTTGTATACAAAGTATATAAAAAAAGAAAAATATAAAACATCTACAACACAAAGTATGGTAAACAGAAGAAGAAAAATCTTTTAAACCAATTTTTACGTATTATGTATTTTTGCATTGACTTTAACTTATTTTTTTTGTTTTTGTTTTTTGAGTGTTTAATAACTATGGCGGAAGCGTAACCAAAGAAGTATTATGTAACTTTTTCCTTTCTCTGTGTCATGTCAGGTCCCTCCAAAGTGAACTGTCTCTAAAATAATTTTATAATTTTAAAATAAATTTACGTTAAGTGTAAAATACATTATTTATTGATATCCAACTTGCGGGTCCGTAAGTGGCAACAGATAGGCCAAGATCGAAAATGTTTGAAGAGTTTTGTGGAGGTCTATATCCAGCAATGGAGTAAAATTGACTAAGAAGAAACAAAGAAACAAACTTTATTGCAAGGAAGTGAATCTTGGAGCTGGCAAAGAAGGATAAAGTAAATAAATGCCGTAGAAATGAAATAACTGAAAAGAATGTGCTTGAAAAAGATATAATGTATGATAGAGGGATATTGAAAGAAGGGTTGGGATAGGCAACAAAATGAATGTTGCACTTAAAGTTGTCATCGCAAACCAAAACCTATCCAAAAAAGCTAGAATGGCAGTGCACAATGGTGTTCTTCTTCCGACCCTTATGTATGGAAGCGAAGCATGGAACTGGCAAAGGAAGGATGAAAGTAGAATAAATGCAGTAGAAATGAGATCTCTTAGACGAATGTGTGGATACTCTGTGTATGATAGAATGTCAAATAAAAATATACATAAGAAGTGAATGCGGTGCGAATGATGGTGTGATGAACAAAATAATGAAAAGATCATTAAGATGGTTTGGACATATGAAAAGAATGAATGAAGAGAGAATGGTAAAAAAATTATATGTTAATGATGTAAATGGTACTAGAAATAGAGGAAGACCGAGGAAAACGTGGCACGATCAAATAAATCAAATATTGAATGTCGGCCATGTGAGGAGTCAGAGAAATCGACGCGCGTGCAAGACACGATGTATGAATGTTGAGGAAGCGAGAGAAATATGTCAGGAAGTTAGTTAGTTAGTATACGAAACGACGAAATAAGGAAGACGATTGAATAAAGAAACTTAGATTTTTTTTAGATTAACTTAGTATTAGATATAACTGTGGAATTTCAAAATGACGAATTTTTATGAATTAAAAAATTGTTTTTTTTTAACTATTGAGTTTATTTTTCTCGACATGTTTCGAAGGCTGACACCTTCATATTTATATCATTTTCTCGATGATGAAGGTGTAAGCGTTCAAAACATGTCGAGAAAAATAATCTCAAAAGTGGAAAAAACATGTGTTTTGATTCATAAAAAAAAACATAAATGGTTTGGACACATGGAACAGATGGATGAGAGAAGATTTATTAAAAATATATGAGCTGTGTGCATGGGAAAATAAGCTGAAAACGGCCTAGAAAAACGTGGCATAATCTAATTGACCAATTACTTAAAGGTGGCCACATTTGATGTCGGAAAAATCGACGAGCGTGCGTGTTACATGTGTGGGGGTTTGGTGGTGAGAGTTGAAAGACGGCGGAGGTTTCAGCGTTTATTGCGGATAACAAGTAATTACTCGTAACTGTATGATATACTCGTGATGGAGCGTGGCTGGATGTCGATAGCAGCGGGGCGGAGTCCGGGTGGTGAGTCGTAGAGGATGAGGGCTCGCTAGGCGGTATCGTCGAGTTGCTGGAGCGAGGAGTCGTCGGAGGTTTCTCGTACGTAGACCGGGTAGTGGGGACTCGTGTCTCTTCGAGATCGCGAACTAGCTGACGTTTAGAGTTGACTGACGTTTAGAGTGGACTCTTCCTTGGTGCTCGGGAGTACTGCTTTTAAATGCTTTGGTTTCGTCATCCGATGACCTGATCCGATGACCTGACCTAGTGACCACCTTGAAGAATTCGGGGCCCACGAATCATCAAATTTGATAATTAGGTCTTGGGTCAGCGTTTTTGTGTTTATTTGAGTCATATATTTCTTCATGAAATATGTTTATCTGGGTTATGCATTTAACCCCGACACATGTATTAAGATAGAGGTATGTCAGGAGAGAGCAGTATGGTGGTCCATTATTTTTAGCTACTCCTTCGGAAATACGGCGTAATGGAAAGTTACTTAGTTATTTTTGTTCAAAAAAATTTTAACTTCTTTAAATTTGGATAATATTTAAACTGTTAAAAATGTTTCCGAAAAAAATCTAGATTCACTGTCACTCTTAAATTCCGGTTTAGGAAATACATTAGCACTGAAAAGTTATTTCTGTAAAAGGTAAAATAATTTTAAAACTCTTTTCAACCCTTAATTAAATTTATATAATTTTTTTTACCATACGAGGCGCCAGTAGCACTTTTGGGCAAAAAGTTTTCAGCGAGCGACGAAATTAACGCGATTGATTAAAGTTTGGGAGAAACTTCAGACATTTTGACAATTTTTAGCAAAAAACTGGCATTTGAGAGCAAATGATTAATTTTGGTTAAACTGTATTGATCATCGTCATCGAATTATTTTAACGCCATAATGTCAAAGTTCAAGGAGTGGACGAAAATTTGAATCGATAATAGATACGAATGTCAAATATAACTTAACTAACTAACTAACACCCCCCTTATTGGTCTGACCCTTATGTATGGAAATGAAGCATGGAAATAGTCAAAACAGGATTTAAGTAGAATAAATGTAGTAGAGTACTCTTATGTATGGAAGTGAAGCATGGAACTGGCAAAAGAAGGATGAAAGTAGAATAAATGCAGTAGAAATGAGATCTCTAAGACGAATGTGTGGCAAATCTGTTTATGATATAGTGACAAATGCAAGTATAAGAAGTGAATGTGGTGCGAATGAAGGTGTTATGAACAAAATAAGGAAAGGGTCATTAAGATGGTTTGGACATATGGAAAGAATGAGTGAAGACAGAATGGTAAAGAAGGTATATGTAAACGGCGTGAACGGAGCTAGAAATAGAGGAAGGCCGAGGAAAACGTGGCACGATCAAATCAATCAAATATTGAATGTCGGTCACGTGAGGAGTCAGAAAAATCGACGTGCGTGCATGACAAGATGTATGAATGTAGAGGAAGCGAGAGATGTATGTCAGGACAGAACAGTGTGGCGTTCCATTCTTTCTGCCTACCCCTCCGGGGAGACGGCGTGATGGTAAGTTAGTTAGTTAGTAAATGTTGTAGAAATGAGATCTCTAAGACGAATGCGTGTGTTTTAATCGGTTGGTGGTCTAGGGGATAGAACGCTTGGCTTCTGATCAAGGGGGCTTGGGTTCGAGCCTGGACACGACCAGATTTATTCTTCACAATAATGAGCTATTTTCTGCTCACAATGAAGATTGTAAAATAAATTCTAATATCATTGATTTAAATCTTTGGTGTTAGACGTTAAAAAAAAATCTGTATATGATAGAGTATAAAATGAAAACATCAGAAGTAAATGTGGTGCGAATGAAATTGTTATGAAATGAAATAATAATACACCTTTATTAATTTGTGTTAACACCCTATTTGGTAACACGTACCGGTTTCGCTCCCGCCAGAGCTTTGTCAGGGTGAGATTACTCTCTCACCTTGAAGATTGTAAAACAAATTCTAATATCATCGATTTAAATCTTTGGTGTTAGACTTTAAAAAAAAATCTGTATATGCTAGAGTATCAAATGAAAACATCAGAAGTAAATGTGGAGCGAATGAAATTGTTATGAAATGAAATAATAAAACTAACTAACTAACTAACTAACCATCACGCCGTCTCCCCGAAAGGGTAGGCAGAAAGAATGGACTGCCACACTTTAATCGATGCGGCACTCCATCCTTCTCTTTTCGCCATCGCGAGAGACGCGGTGTGATGGGTTGCGAACCTCATCGCCACCAAAAGGCATCTCCCGCGCACCTTTATTAATTTGTGTTAACAGCTATTTGGTAACACGTACCGGTTTCGCTCCCGCCAGAGCTTTGTCAGGGTGAGATTACTCTCTCACCTTGACGAAGCTCCGGCGGGAGCGAAACCGGTTGGTGTTACCAAATAATGCGGTGTTAATACACATTACTAAAAGTGTATTATTATTTTATTTGATAATGTCACACCATAAATTAAGTGCTTTATACAAAAGTTGAAAGTGTAATGAACACAATAATGAAATTATCGTTGAGGTAGTTTGGACACATGGAATGAAAGAGTGAAGGCAGAACTACGTGAACGGAGCTAGAAATAGAGAAAGGCCGAGGAAAACTTGGCACGATCAAATCAATAAAATATTAAATATCGGTTTCATAAGAAGTCTAAGAAATCGACGTGTGTGCATTACACGATGTATAAATGTAGATAGTGTATGATCATGTCACATTTTCCTCGGTCTTCCTCTGTTTTGAGTTCCGTTTTAGTCATTTACAAATAATTTCTTTACCATTACTTCTGCATTATTTACTTCCATGTGTACGAATTATCATTTTGATCCTTTCATTATTTCTATTATTTTTTTAAAATTTATTGAAAAAAACCTATTGGGTTTTATGGATATCATTTAGATCTACCTTGTAAGTATATAATGTTTCAGATATATTTGAAATAGGTTTCGAGTAAAACAACTTGTGTCTTTTGGTATCATTCTTCAATATCCTTGATTGTCCTGTCTTTGTTCGTGCATTCGGTAAGTGACATCTGTCAGAAGTTCTGGTCTAGTGTCTTTGTACCTAATGGTTAAATCAAACAAATATTAAATGTTGGCTACGAGTCGGAGAAATCGATGTGCGTGCATGACTCGTTGTATTAATGTGGAGGAAGCTAGAGAGATGCGTCAGGATAGAGTAGTGTAGCGGTCCATTTTTTCTGCTTACCCTTGCGGTGAAACGGCTTGATGGTTTATTTTGGTTTGTTAAATTCTGTCGTAACATCGTTTTAATACACATACGTCTAAGGGACCTCAAATCTACGGCAATTATTCTGCTCTCATCCTTTTTCTGCCAGTTCCATGTTTCGCTTCCATACACAAGGGGTGGAACTAAAACTCTATTATGCACGGCTATTTTACTTTTCTAATTTCTTGAATAAATTATTGCTAGACAATTAGGCACGCATTTGATAGAATAGCCAAATAATGGAAACATCTGAAATCATTTCGTGATTATTTTCCCCGGAAACATAAAAGGAATCTATCCTTAATATCAAATATTAACGCAGACAGGGTAATAATTCGTTCCCGTGTTCATCCCAAAACAATAATTCGCTCAAAAGTTCATCCGGGGGTAATATTTCGCTCAAAAGTTTGCCAAGAAAAAATAACTCACCCTTTGCTTCTTCGGCCCAACGTCCCTACGTACACAAGTATTTCTTATACCAAACTATCAGAACGCATAACATATATGTTTTACACGCATGCATTATTCATAAGATACGCTTTCCCGCGCTTTTTTGGCCAGTGGCTGATAGTGAGTTTATATATTGTACGTAATTATAGACGGACGATAGCAGGCAAGACACTGAGGGATCGCGTGAGGAACACCAGAATTAGAGAGAAATATAAGGTTGAGGATATGATAAGATGGAGCAGACAGCGAAGAAGGGACTGGTATGGTCATGTTCAAAGAATGGACTCCACCAGATTTCCCTATATTGCACTGCACAATTGGCTTTATGGGACTCGTCGTCGTGGAAGACCTCATAAAATATGGAAGGACAGCTAGAAGTCTATCTCAGAGATGGAGCATCACTCTGGAGAACAGACCACATAGGTCTACAACAAGGAAAAATATGAAGAAGAAGAGTATTGTATACAAAGTATATAAAAAAAAACATATGGATCTACAGCTGAGAGTCGACCTCGCAGGAGGCCAAATACTCTTTTTTTTTTTTCTCATGTATACAACAGGTAACTTAAACCCAATTACTGTATAAACATTATTTTTAGGTATTACATTGATGATCCACATGACAGTTGATAGTATAAACTATGCTGGACGGTTTTTAAAGCGCTTCACGGAATGGCACCAGCCTATATATCTGAACTTTGTGTTGCTGATAGCCCTAACTTGCGGCAATCTACGCTTCGATCAGCAAACTCCTCGGCAATAGGCAGATTAGTTGAGCCAAAGCGCAACCCCCGGACAAATTTCGGAGATCGGGCCTTCGCAGTGGCAGGTCCGTCCGCCTGGAATATGCTTCCTGCACGCCTCAGATGCATTGACAATCCGACAGACTTTAAATCTCACCTAAAAACCCACCTTTTCAAAATATCCCATAAAATGTAAACAACGGTTATCTGATTGCTGGTGTCACATGCAGCTCTCATGACTAAAAACACTGTCAAAGCGCCCTTGAGGTGAGCTATTCACGAAAACGGCGCTATACAAATTAGCCTAATTATTATTATTATTATTATATATAACCAATCTATCGGAATTTTATTGTCACGTGAATTCTACACCAGACCAAAGACAATGTGATAATCACACTGCCATCGCCAGGAATCGAACCCGGGACCTTCGGTATGGAAGTCAGAGCTTCTAACCACTCTGCCACGGAGGTCGTCTATAAGGTAAGAAATAAGCCCCAAGGCCTACACTACGAAGTAGAAGAAGAAGAAGAAAACGTTGTAATTCTATTAACTACCACGAAGGATGGAATTCATACATAAAAAATACCTATGTCAGCCACGTGCGGATTCGGAGAATCTACGTGCGTGCAAGACACGATGTATTAACGTTGAGGAACGAGAGAAATATGTCAGGAAAAAACAGCATTGGGGTCCATTACTTTTACTTACATCTTCAGGGAGAATGCGTGATGGATACGTATAATTGATTTAATTTTTCAACGTGGGTGCATACTAAATTATCTAACGTATTTAAGACCATTTTTCAATGAACTAACTGATAGAAGGGATTCAATCGCTTTAACGAAGATTGGAGAAATTTTAATGTGGTCTGTAATGCAAACGACGCTATGCAAACGGCTGAGAATACCAAATACCTACAAAATGCTACGCAGGTTACACAACGCCTGTAAAACTATAACATAATTATTTCTATTGAAAAGACGAAATGATCTTCTCCAAAACACCAAAAACTTGTAACCTGGCTCTAGAGAAACAACCCATAGAACAGGTCAGAACCATTAGATATTAAGGCATATACCAAGTTGGAGGAACTGATCTGCGGCAAGAAATACAACCCAGTCTACGAGTATAAGGCTGTTGCATATTTCTGGTTATCTAAAATCCACAATATGTAAAAAAGAGCAACAAAAGCCATTTAGAGTAAGATAAGAATTTATAAAACATGCGTTAGACGAATAAAAACATATGGCGTTGAAATAAATGGACAGACACAGTCAGGACCAAACGAGTTTTGAGGACTTCCGAGATGAAGACACTGAGGATGAAAGCAGACAAGACGCTAAGATTTTGCTTGAAAAATACCGGAATTAGAGAGATATGCGAATTGACTGCAATAGAGGGACTGGTTCTTTCATGTGCAAAGAATGGACACCACAAGACTTCCCTATTTTTCGCTAATCAGCCTCACGGGATTCGTTATCATGATAAAATATGGAAGGATTGCTGAGAATCACAAGATGAATAACGCTCTGGAAAACAAACATCCTAGGTCTACAGCAAGAAAGAAAAAGACGAAGAAGATTTAATATGCCAGTTCAGATATTGGAAATTTGAATCCCGTGCCTCCGATCAACTGACACATCGATAAATACAAGTATATACTGTTATCTGCATTACAATGTAGGCAATAGTCTTACTGTAATGCGCCCCACTGTGACCTCGGACGCCTCCGCGCACGCACGCCCTGTGCGCGTTTTCTTTATTTTAATTTACTCAACGCTTGTGTCTGTGTCTGACAAAATTAATACTGTTGTATATAATATGTGACTTTTACTTACTGCATACGCAAACCACCCGCTTCTACATAAATAATATGCGATTTCAAATTAAATACATATATACCATATTTTAGCTTAATACCATTTTATTATAAAAATTGCTGCCACTGTTCTGCTCACATTCTACTAGAACTTGTAGATCCCGGTTAAAAAGGGTACCTTAAATAATGAATGGGTGAAAAGTAGGGTACAAAAACATAGTAATAAAAACGGTTGCCCATTTTACGAAAGTAACATTTCTGCTAGTTAATTTTTTTTATTCAAATGGATATGACTTCACTATGGATCAGGACAAAAATCTCCATATTTGTATTGGCTTGGTAAGTGATAACACATGGAAGTGAAGCTTCGAGCTGGCAAAAAAGAATTAAAATATAGTAAATGCAGTGAAATTGAGAACCTTAAGACATGTCTTATAAATCTGTATACGATAGAATCAAACACAAACATGAGAAGTGAATGCAGTGCGTATAAATGTGTTAATAACTAATAATGAAAGTGTCATTAAGATGGTTTGGACTCACTTTTCTAATTTCCTCCACATTCATAATACAGTAAGCTTTTTTTCCAAGTAAACAACATGTCGTTTGAACCCAATAACTGTATACAATTTATTTCAGCTATTAAATTAAATCTAATGACATGTGATAGGTAGTTAATCTATCGTCATTTTATTGTTAAGTGAATTCTACACCAGACCAAAGACAGTGCTACAATTACACTGCCCTCGCCGGGAATCGAACGCAGAATCTTCGGGGTGGCAGTTAATGCTCTTACCATTCGGCCACGAAGGTCGTCAAATTAAAAAAAATGATGCAGAAGCAACCTGCCAATGGTTATGCCAGTAGGTAGAGCAATATCTTTGCTAAATAGTGTCATCTCGGATATCGACGTATATTCCAATACACCAATGATACATAACTTTTCTTTTTAAAAGACTAACATCAAGGATTTATATCAATGATATTAGAATTTATTTTACAATCTTCAATGTGAGCAGAAAATAGCTTATTATTATGAAGAAGGAATCTGTTCGTGTCCAGGCTTGAACCCATGTACCCTGGATCAGGAGCCAAGCGTTCTATCCCCTAGACCACCACCCGGGTAACAAAAAGTTTGAGATACAATAGTAAATAACACATAATGAAATTATATGACGAACTCACAATTATAGCAATGCCAGAGACAGCGCCTCTGTCAGGTCAACTGCACTATCACTAAATACGTCGACCTCCGAGATGACACGATTTACCAAAGATATTGCTCTACCTACCGGGATAACCATTGGCAGGTTGGTTCTACATCAAATTTTAAAGTTCGAGCATGTTTGAAATCGGAATAATCAACATTCGTATATGAATGTGAAGGAATCTAGAGAGGTGTGTCAGAATTCAGAATCGAGTAGTGTGGCGGTCCAATTTTTCTGCCTACGGCGTAGTGGAAAGTTAGTTTTTTATGTAATTTTTTGAAATGTTTAGAATAAACTAATCCTACCATATTAACCCTTACCACTTCATTATTTTTTGATATTGTTTGTCAGCCAACTCTAATTTAAATAATGTATAAATATTTTTATTGATAGGAACGAGATATTGATAGATGAAGACCAGGTTTTCTGGAATAGGTCTCACAAAACCACACGGTTTCCCGTCTTCCCCCTGGAATCTTTCTGTTACTGCACACAGTACAGTCTTTAGAACCTTTGTCCAATTTTGCAATGAAGTAGGGCATGTACTCTAATCGCTCCTCTGCATGACGTATCACGCGAAGTTCCCGCCATTTTAGATTATGTGAATTTGCAAGGGTTATTTATTTTATAGTAAAATAAAAACGGAAAACATTCAAAATCTTATTAAAACGTGAAATTAAATGTTTTTTTTAACGAATAATCACAAGAAACAACGACACGTGTCAAGTTTTGTGCGCGAAAATACTCCGCGTGCGCAAATATCTTATCTTGTCGGTCACCAGCCAACAACTGAGTTGAAGTAACAGAATCCTTTGGCCTCCTCTCACATTGCTATGCTGATGATCAGCAACTTTAATTTTTCTGCAACCCTGACGACACCAAACATCTTACTTCAGTAACTGTCAATTGCATTGATGCCATATCCAAACGGATGGCATCAAACAAACTTAAACTAAATCCATCCAAAACGGAATTTCTCTGGACTTCTTCCGCATAGCGTCAACATCTTATCGATCATTCCTCAATTTCAACAGCTAACAATGATATCCTTCCCAAAAACTCCACAAAGCTTCTTGGTGTTTATCAATCAAATTAATAATACGGTCAGCGCTAGTTTATTCCACCTAAGACGATCAAAATCCGTCAAAAGGAGTATTTCCCATGACACTTTCAAAACTCTTGTAAATTCCTTCTTTTTATCACGACTTGATTATTGTAATGGAATTTATGCAAACATTCCAAAACAACAAATAAACAAACTTCAATCTGCGTTCAATGCAGCAGCAAGACTCATTAAAGGCAATCCAAAAAAGTCCCATATAACACAACATCTCAAAGAACTTCACTGGCTTAAAAGTCCATAAAGAATCCAGTATAAACTCTGCAGGACAGTTTTCAAAGCGCTACATGGAATGGCACCAAGTTATATATCTGAACTCTGTATAACGGACAAGCTAAATACAAGGATATCCACACTTCGCTCGGCGAACTCCTCGGCAATAGGAAGATTAGTTGAGCCGAAGCGTTGCTCCAGTACAAATTTCGGGGATCGAGTGTTCGCGGTAGCCGGTCCATCAGCTTAGAACAATCTCCCTTCACACCTCAGATGCATAAATGATCCGACAGATTTCAGATCTAAAAAACCCATCTTTGTCATATTTCATAACCAATTTAAACATTTATACTTTGTTCTACTATAATTTTTAACCGATGGCGAAAATTTTGATTTTTAGATTTAAAACACGTCTTAATGCGCCCTTGAGGTGATTACATAAAAAAAATGGCGCTTTAAAAATTAGCATGTTATTATTATTATTATTATTAGCGTAAATATAGCGATGTCGGCTGGTATTCGACAAAGAAGTGTTAAGGGTTAAGTACGAACACCCTGGAAAAATGAACCTTTGCGCGTGCTCCATTTATCATCGCTTAAAGAAGAATAGTGTTCCCTTGTTTTCTAGAATTAATATTGGATATAAAGTGCGTGACGCGTCCTTGTAGGGCGAGTGCTATGCGATCGGATAAAATGCTAAAGGCAACAAGAGCAGAATTCATTAGGAGATCCAAGTTACCGCATTAAAATAATTTCTTAGCGTTCACGATCAATCAAAGCTGGACGTGGACTGAATTCCTGAATTTTACTGAAAGAACGCCAACAAGTTATATATAAGGTCCTTACATATGAAATTGGCGTTTTGCCGTACTGGCAACTTTGATCTCAAATATCTTCTCTTTGGTTAGGAATTCCAAATTCAAAATTATACAGCTATTTACTCAAGTATTTGTGTTTCGAAAATTATAATTCATTTGTTTTTTCCTCAATTGTTTTTTTTCTTTGCGTCACTCAGTTTACAAAATGGAAAAAATCAAATATCGCGTTATTTACGAGTACGAGTTCCACCGTGGCACCAGTGCTGCAGAAACGGCTCGAAGGATTAATGATGTGTATGGCGACGGTGCCGCAAAAGAAAACACAGTGTGTTTTTGGTACCAACGTTTTCGTTCTGGAAATTTCGACCTGCAGAATAAGCCCCGTGGACGGTCGGAGACCAAAGTTGATAATGAAGAATTGAAGGCTATTGTGGAAGCGGATCCATCGCAAACCACGTCCAAGTTAGCTGCAGGCTGCGGTGTTAGTGATAAAACTGTTTTAATCCACTTGAAGCAAATTGGGAAGGTGAAAAAGCTTGAAAGGTGGGTACCTCACGAATTGAGTGAAGCAAATCAACAAACGCGCGTTGACTGCTGCGTTGCATTACTCAACCGGCACAATAATGAAGGGATTTTGAATCGAATCATTACCTATGATGAAAAGTGGATCCTGTATGATAATCGGAAGCGCTCATCGCAATGGCTGAACCCTGCCAAACCAGTCAAACCATGCCCCAAGCGAAAATTGACTGCAAAAAAGTTACTTGTGAGCGTTTGGTAGACTAGTACTGGTGTCGTTCACTACAGCTTTCTTAAATCTGGCCAGACGATTACGGCAGATGTCTATTGTCAGCAACTGCAAACCATGATGGAAAAGCTAGCTGTTAAACAACCAAGGCTGGTTTATCGCTCTAGGCCACTGCTACTTCATGATAACGCTAGACCACACACTGCACAACAGACGGCTACCAAATTAGAAGAGCTTCAATTGGAATGTCTAAGACATCCACCGTACTCTCCGGACCTTGCCCCAACAGATTAATATTTTTTTCGAAATTTGGATAACTTCTTGCAAGGGAAAAAATTCAACTCCGATGGGGCAGTCCAAACCGACTTCAAAGATTTTATTGATTCTCGTCCGAATGGTTTTTTTTAGTAAAGGGATCGATGAACTACCTATGAGATGGCAAAAGTGCATAGATAGCAATGGTACATACTTTGATAAAATAAATATATTATATTTTAAAAAAATCAACTTTATGTTCCTCCCATACAAAATGCCAATTTCATATGTAAGGACCTAAAATATACAATTTTAATAATAATGAAATATAACGAAATAAATAATAACTTCTTATAAACATATAAGAAGTGAATGCGGTGCGAATGATGGTTTTATGAACAAAATAATAAAAGGATCATTAAAATGGTTTGGACATATGAAAAGAATGAATGAAGAAAGAATGGTAAAAAAATTATATGTTAATTATGTAAATGGGACCAGAAATAGAGGAAGACCGAGGAAATCGTGGCACGATCAAATAAATCAAATATTGAATGTCGGCCATGTGAGGAGTCAGAGAAATCGACGCGCGTGCATGACACGATGTATGAATGTTGAGGAAGCGAGAGAAATATGTCAGGAAAGAAAAGTGTGGCAGTCCATTCTTTCTGCCTACCCCTTCGGGGAGACGGCGTGATGGTTAGTTAGTTAGTTTAAATTAAAACGATGTTTTTTTAAATACTTCCACTTTTTTTTTTATTTCGACAGCGACCGGTTTCGCCAGGCTCGCTGGCATCGACAGACTGGTGACACTATTGTAAACTTAGTCCTTTATATACATATAGGTCAGGGGTTGTAAACATGATTCAAACTAACTTACTAACTATCACGCCGTCTCTCCGAAGGGGTAGGCAGAATGAATGGACTGCCACACTTTTCTTTCCTGACATATTTCTCTCGCTTCCTCAAATTCATATATCGTGTCATACACGCGCGTCGATTTCTCTGACTCCTCACATGGCCCACATTAAATATTTGATTTATTTGATCGTGCCACGTTTTCCTCGGGCTTCCTCTATCCTGGTTCCATTTCCAACGATAACATATATTTTTTTACCATTCTTTCTTCATTCATTTTTTTCATATGTCCAAATCATCTTAATGATCCTTTCATTATTTTGTTCATAACATCATCATTCGCACCGCATTCACATACACAGAGTATCTACACATTCGTCTGAGAGATCTAATTACTACTGCATTTATTCTACTTTCATCATTCTTTTGCCAGTTCCATGCTTCGCTTCCATACATAAAGGTCGGTAGAAGAACATCATTGTGCACCGCCATTCTAGCTTATTTGGATAGGTTTTTGTTTGCGATGACAACTTTAAGTGCACCATTCACTTTGTTGCCTGCCCCAACCCTTCTTTCAATATCCCAATCCACTCGCTCATCTCTTGAAAACATACTACCTAAATACACGAACTCAACTAAATTTTATAATCCATGATTCTAGTATACCAAAAAAATCTTCAAATATTTATGTAAAATTTTCTGAATTTAATCATTGGTATTACAGGTATTCAAGAAGATTCATATACAATACAATGGATTTAAAATTTTATTATCGCTTACATACCTATTCATGTATAACGTTTGAAAAATATGGTAATTTTGTTTTTATTATTACTGAATTTAAATATTATATAATTTGTTAAAGTTCTTGGTCCGTAAGGTTGGCATCGCCTTATTCGGTTTCACCCTTTCGAGTCTATATAAACCACTGCTTTACACGATTCATTTTTATTTTATTATTGTTATTTTATGTGAACAGTTAGTACTTCACTTATATTAATTCTAAAAATGTTGTTTTGTTACATACTATAATATTATTGTTATTATTTTTGTTTTTGTTACATAAAATAACAACGCTATTGAAATGCTTTTTAACCCTCCCTTCCCTGTGATAGGTATCTTCTACAAGTTGCTTCTAATAACCATCAATATCTCTATAAGTATAATAAATACAAGGTTAAGATTTTAGTTATTTCTCCATAATATTTGATTTAAAAAATTGATTAAAAAAATAATATTAATAATAATCAAAATTTATCGCATACATCGGAAATAAAATTCGTAGCGCTGAGTGCGCGACACTATATTTGCATCTCACACTTGCATACTTCACTGTGGAAGCGCGAGGAGCTCAATGTTCTCACTGCCCGGCAGTAGCTTTCGGGTTTGCAACCAAAATGGACCTATTCCCGTCCCGTGAGCGTTTTCAGATTTAAAAAAAAAAAATTTAGCAAATAAATCTCAATTATCATAATTTTTTACTTCAATTATAATTCAAGGATTAATTGTATCTCAATAGAGACGAAGATGCAAATTGGAAACAGAATATGGTGATCGAGGTGCTTACAGGACTTATGACCTGTCATTGGCTGGGTTAAGCGCACGCTTTGTGTAATACAACACTCCCCATTCCACCCTTCTTACGACCACCATGCCTGACAATTTTTTGGAAGTTGTATATATGTTAATATGTAACACCAAACTTCACATGTTAGTTTCAATCTAAACACTGGCGCCATCTATGAAGATTAGTTTTAAGCATTAAGCAGAAGATCTTTTTATTAACGCAATGTGAAAGGCTACCGCCATTAACGCACTGCTAGATAACGCCTGGAGATGTCACTCCAATTTATATGCTAATTTGGACCAGTTTTTGTTTTTACAACATTTTGAATGAATACAAATACTTGTAGACGAAGACTAGATTTTTCAATTATAATTAATTAAGGGGATTAGCTATGAATTTTCTTATTTTTCCGATTTAAAATAGCTAATTTTTGATTTGACCATGGCAGGCGAAAAGCCAATTAGAGAACAAGTCGCTAGGCGCAAATGGCAGTGGATCGGTCACACTATGAGACGGAAGCCAGCCTGCATCGCTCAGGGCGCACTAGACTGGTCCCCTGTGGGGGGAAAGAAAAAGCGAGGCAGACCTAGAGCCACCTGGAGAAGAACCCTGCAGGACGAGGTTAAGGCAGCAGGCCTCACTTGGGATGATGTTAAGCATGCATGCGATAGAGTCGGGTGGAGAAGATTCCTTGAGGCCCTATGCACCACGGAGGTGTGACAGGACAAAAAGAAGAAGAAGAAGAAGAATTTTTGATTGGGTACTGACTACCCAACACAGGAACGCGCGTTTTTATTTTAGCACCGTAAGGGAAATGTTAAAAGCTTTTATGTTTGTACGTTAATATAAACAGAACCTTCAACTGTAAATATTTAAAGTTTTATCTAGAAGAAAATAAACATATCCTAAAAAAAGTGCCGAAGTCAGGATGTCAATCTGTTTCCAGTAAGTTTATAGTAGTTTTAGGGCCGTTTTCAAGGGAAAAGGCTACTTAGTGAACTTCGGTGTCTTGGGAATTTCGAGAAGGAAAAACAACGTTTAATTCCTTTGTCCGGTCCTTGGAAGGGTCTATCTACTAACTTTATTTCTGCATTATGTAACGCGTTTTGAAAGTGAAAAAAATTCAATGTGTAGTTCATTAAAATTTAAACGCGTGCGATCGATTTGCGTTTGTATTTTTTGAGCGTCAAAGATCTGAAGTCACAATATAGAAACCACTATTAACCATCACGTCATTTCTCTGAAGGCGTCGTCAGAGCATGCCATGAATTTCCTCGGTTTTCCTCGACTCCGTACTCCATTTACATCATTAGCATATTATTATTATTATTATTTTGTTGAAAAAACTCCTAACATCATTACAGCGCGAGCCAAATCGATGTAAAGGGTGAAAAAAAGAATATCAAAGGAAATATACATAGAACCTTATGAATATGAATATGTCAGTTATTTCCTTGCTGCCTTTATCGTTATCACGAATTCTCACGAATTCGCCATAATTGCATCCAAAGAGGTCTATCTCTTTTGCAACCTCATTTACAAGACGAATCGCTTTCAATACAGAAGAACTTCAAAGGGCCTCTGTGCGACAATTTGGGGCATAAAATAATATATGCCCCCTTGCTCTGCTATAACTATAACTATATACACTTTCTTAACCATTTTTTTTTTCAAAACTTTATTTCAAAACATATCCAAAAAAGCTGGAATGGCAGTGCACAATGGTGTACTTTTACTGACCCTTATGTATGGAAGCGAAGCATGGAACTGGCAAAAGAAGGATCAAAGTAGAATAAATACAGTAGAAATGAGATCTCTTACACGAATTTGTGGATACTCTGTATATGATAGAATGTCGAATGAAAATAGAAGAAGTGAGTGCGGTGCGAATGATGGTGCTATGAACAAAATAATGAAAGGATCATTAAGATGGTTTGGACATATGGAAGGAATGAATGAAGAAAGAAAGGTAAAAAAAACATATTTTAACGATGTAAATGGAACCAGAAATAGAGGAAGATCGAGGAAAACGTGGCACGATCATATAAATCAAATATTGAATGTCGGCCATGTGAGGAGTCAGAGAAATGTTGAATGACACGATGTATGAATGTTGAGGAAGCTAGATAAATATGTCAGGAAAGAAAAGTGTGGCTGTCCATTTAACGGAACTCGAAATTGAGGTAGACCGAGGAAAACGTGGCACGATCAAATAAATAAAATATTGAAAGTCAGCCATGTGAGTAGTCGGAAAAATCGACATGCTTGCCTGACACGATGTTATGAATATTGAGGAAGGGCGACGAGTATGTAAGGAAAGAACAGTTTGGCGGTCCATTTTTCTCCCTACTCACTACGGCGTGATTGCTGGTAAACTAAAATATTTTCATTTAATTTTTATTAAGGGTAACAAACGGTGATTTCAATATACATAATATAGAATATATAATATGTAAACATATAGAAAAAACAGGCCAATTACATGCTACCACAATTATTATAAAACGACTGACATATGTAAATAAATTTACAAGAATAATAAAGTAACATAATATTTTTGTGAGTCTACGAGTCTACGAGAAAAAATAGTTATACTAATAATATAATAATAAATAATAAAATAAGAAATATTAAATAAAAATGTAAAAAATGAAAAAGTAGAGAAACGTAGTTTCATTCGCCCCGAAGGGTTGTTCCAACCATTTTTTTATATCACTTTCATTAAGATGGAACACATCGATGTTATTAAAACACTTGTTGTTAATGTCGCAAGTAAATCTGGTACATTGCCGCATATACGAGTATGACATATAAAACAAAATAAAATAACTTAAGTCGTTCCTTTTTCAAAATTTGAAATATCTTGTTCTTGGATATTGTCTTTTCGGGAGTACCAGCCCGAAGGCTATTGCTCCCTCACATGTTGCAAATTTCTACTTGGAAGATGTAGTAGGTTGTGTCCGACATTTGGACCTGAATACCCGGGTAGGGAGGACGTGTGGAGGTGTTGGGGATGGCCTTGGACAGGGACCAAGGTCATGGGTAGGGACCGAGGGATGGTGACAGGGAGTGGCCTTGGGTGGGGGTCGATCGGTCCTGGATACAGAACCGAGTGGGACAAGAGTGGCCTTGGGTGGGGACCAATATGGTAATGAGGTTGAGATACAGAATGGGATAAGGATGGTGGAAAGAGTAGGGTTGAAATATCTGATTATGAATGAATTTTATTTACCTCTGAAAGCTTTGTAATTATTTTTTAAATGTAACTTTACTTTACAAAAGGAACGTAACATAAAGTATTAAGTTAGTTTTTAAAATTTTTTCTTTGATTAATTATATTTTATTGTAATGATTGATGATGAAATTTAGTAAAACTTATTATCGAATGTAATTATGCCAATGTTTAATGGTATAAATTCCTAATAAGGGTTGATTTACGTCTACAGGTCTCTAGGCAGGTTATAATTAATTACAACTCCTAAATAAAATCAATATTGCTTACATCATGTAGGGGTATTGGTCAGATGTTTAATAAAGATAAGGCACAGTAACCATGAATTGATGATTAAGCATTCAATTTTCCCTTTACCCATTAGCGATCACTTGTGCGTGAATACAAACAACGCTTTCCATATGTATATTTTAAAAGTATATATTAGACTTATTTACATTTTCATTGGTGGATGAATAAGTTTATCTTGGACATTTGTTTCAAATCAAATCAGTTTATTTTCTCAAAAGACATTACAATTTTTTTTGTATAGTTTAAGGCATCTATTGAGAACAGGTAAAACATAATATATAATACCAGGAACGCATGAGAGATGGTTCAACATTAGGAATACAAGATACTCTCCAAAGTCAAGAGTATTTGTCTTCTGAACGTACTTTCACGAATATGAAAGACATCGATCTCCGAAACGATGATGTTGGTTCTGCATGCTGGGAGATAAGGAGATAAAACAGTCTGTGCTGACGCTGTCGAAGATAGCCATCCGGAAAATAAAGATGGATAGCCTCCAAGATGACGGAATTCTCAAAGAATCCCCTGATAAGTCTGTAGAAATGGGTAAGTGTGCACCCAACCCTTCTTATCTGTAAACTATTGGTTATAAGCATGCCCAAGAGGAATGCAGTGGGATAAAGCCACAGATAGCTACCAAACTCTTTCATGTAGAGAAGAGATTGTTGGCTTTTGGAAGAGGAGATCAAGTCAAAGAGATAGATAGGAGAATACAGCTCGGTTGATTTGCATTCAGAAAGCTGGGCAACATCTTCGGCAATCGGACATGCTTCTATATTTAAAAGCAAAATTGCTGGAGCAATGTGTGTTACCAGTGATGACACATAGATGCGAGAGATGAAAATTGACTACAACAACAACAACAACAAACCATCACGTCGTTTCCCCATAGGGGTAAGCAGAGAAAATGGACCGTCACACTACTCTATCCTGACTACTTTTCTAGCTTCCTCCACATTCATACAGCGAGTCATACACGCACGTCGATTCTTCTGGCTTCTGACATGTACTCCATTTACATCGTTAACGTATACTTTTTTAACCATTCTTTCTTCACCCATGCGCTCCATATGTCCAAACCAACGCAGCGATCCTTTCATAATTTTTGTTCATAAAAATTGATGTTGACTAAATAAGAAATAAACAAAATTAAAGCTGCACAACGGGCCATGGAAATATCCATTTTGAGTATCTCACTTAGAAACCATATAGCCAACGTGGAGATTAGAAGACGCACCTGGGCTACCGGTATACGGGTTACGATAATGGGCTGGACATGTGTGCCGACGAGATGATGGAAGTGGAGCCAGAGGGTTACTGAAACCCAAGGTTGGGTCATTGGAGAAGTGTTAGGAAACAGCCTACCAGGTGGAGCGATGATATTATGGGGACAGCAAGAAGGGCCTGGAGCACATTGGCGAGAGACCGAGGGATGGCGTAGGGGTGAAGGAGGTTTATGGAATTCCGCAATGTTAACGCCTTAGGTTTATTTAAATTTGTAATATTATTATTATTATTATATTGTTGAATCGTTCTTTACATCATGACAGCATGAGCCAAATCGATGTAAAGGGAAGTATAGCGGTCATGGTCATTCTCGTAATATGTGAAAGGTAGCTAATCTATCGCCATTTTATTGTCACCTGAATTCTACACCAAACCAAAGACAGCGTGACAATCACACTGTTTTTGCTGGGAATCGAACCCGGAACCTTCAGGGGGGCAGTCAATACACTTACCACTCGGCTACGAAGGTCGTCAAATATGGTTATTCTGTAAAAATATTAAAAAATATAATTGGATTAAACAGTGTTAATAATTATATTTCAAACGTTTTTGTAGATTTCATAAAAAATGTTTTGAATCTTAAATAACTTCATTCTTATTTTGAAATATAAAATATCTAATGATGAACTAAGAAAGAAATGTAAGGCGGATGAATAGGTCCCAAATAAAATTAAGAAAGGGTCACTAAGGTAGTTTGGACATATTGATAGAATGGTTAAATTAAATATATGCAAGTAGTGGAAATGGAAATAAAAGGAGGAGGAAGGCCAAGAAAGACACAGCATGATCAAATTAATCATTACTTATTAATTATTAATTATTAATCATTGATGGTAATATTATTAACGTGAAGCAGTGCTCGTGTTTGCTCCGCCGTTTATTTAATATATTTTTCGTTCAAAGTTGCGATGGAGTCCAAAATTGACGTAATTCTGGAAGAATTGAGGACTCTGCGCACAATGGTGGGGTCCCTCACTGATGAAGTTAACGATTTACGTGAGATTATTAATGTGTCCGGCCCACGTAAAGGAATCATAAAAAAAAGTGACAGTTCTCGTTCGGTCGGTAAAGAAGAAATTCTGACTCGACCGAGCTCAGTCCCGCCGTCCGAACAGTTACTCTGCCCGGCCCATAGTGACGTCGCTAATACCGCCACCGGACTTAGCGATAGGACCGGAGCGGCAATTATTACAGTCACTCGTCCCTTCACCCGTAGGTATACGCGCGCTATCGCACGTGTAGCTTCACCACCTGCGGAGGCAGAAGGAGTTACAGTGGTGAGGGCTGCGGTCGCCGACCCTTTACCTTCATCATCTCGCTGTCCAGAGGTACCAAGTGTCCTCCCACTGTCCTCAGCTGCTACTGCTTCTCCCACCTCGCGTGCAACCTACGCGGCCACCATCGCTGGATCTATGGTGGTGGAGAGGGAGAGCTCTGCAAGGGTCGCTGCTAAGGGAAAACATCCCCCATCTGGTGTCTCGCAGAGGAAGGGCGTCAGGAACCCTGAGACTGCCGTGCAGGAGGAGACCCCTGCGCCGCTGGTCGCCAACAGACCGGTGGAGAGTGATGGCCCATGGAATGTGGTGTCCAGGAGACGACCTGCCACTGTCCGAGGTATTCGGAGAATGGACAGTCCCCCCCCCTCCTCCCCTGTTCTTAAATTTTACCACTTTTTCCCTTTCCACCCCGAGACCTCGGTCAGTGACATGACGTCTTACCTTAATGGTTTACGTAAGGCATCATATACGGTGCATAGAATTAAGCCCAAGGAGGGAAGTTCTTATGTGTCGTTTAAGATTGGAATACCGAGTTCGGTTATCTCGGAGGTCCTGGAGCCTAAACACTGGCCACGCCGTTCCTTTATCAAGGAGTGGCGGGCGGGTGTTGCTGCTCCGCGACTTCCGAGGGCTAGCTGACTCGGTTCATCCAATTCTTTTTTCTTCCTATATCAAAACGTTCGTGGATTGAGGACAAAATGCTCGAAATTTTTCTCCAATGTTTCGGTGAGTGAGGCTAACATAGTCGCTCTCACTGAGACTTGGCTAAATTCGAGCGTCCTCTCCTCTGAGCTTTTTGATATAGAGAACTTTAATGTCTTTCGCAGAGATCGGGACAGCGACAATAGTCGCAGTCGCGGTGGCGGCTGCTTGTTGGCGGTCGAGAGGGGGGATGCGCTGAGGGCTGAGCGCGTCCCCAATCTTGAATCAGTCAATGAGGATCTCTGGGTGAAAATTATTTATGGGGTAAATCAAGTAACATATATATGTGTTACATATATACCACCGGGGTCTAATTGGGAAATTTATAACCGATTTTTTGATGCGATGCATACGAACTTCAATCTGATCGGAGGTAAAAATGTCATTGTGATGGGAGACTTTAACCTATACTCTGCCCATGGGTTCGACAATGTCCAGCGTGACTTGGAGTACCTATGCGCAGTGTTTGGGCTTGCACAACACAATGTCGTTTTGAACTCAGATTCCAGAACCTTGGATTTAATTTTGAGCAACATCAAATTGCAAGTTTCAAGATCAGTGTCTCCATTAGTCACTGAAGATGATCACCATCCCGCGCTAGAGTTTGAGTACTCTGGTAAAGATAATCCTGGTATTACCAGAGTACCGCGCCATAAAAAAGACATCTTCAGAGGATGGAACTTCAGCCAAGGTGATTTTCTGAAGCTATACCAGCTAATGAGTCAACTTGACTGGAGCGACCTGTACAGCTTGACCACCGTAAATGATGCCCTGCAACATTTTTATAGTATTATTTATGATTTATTTGACTTGTGCTTTCCCAGAAAACGCATAAGCAATGGTGGGCGGAGATATCCGAGGTGGTTTTCCAGGGAAGTCATCGCGGACATTAAGACCAAACATGCACATCATGTGAAGTGGAAGGCTACTGGCTCTCGGAGTGAGTACGAGTTTTTCAGTCTGTACCGCTCGGTCGTGAAACGCAATGTTCGATCAGCCTTTCGAGCATATGTGAGCACCATTGAGGGAAATCTTATGGATGACCCCGGATCCTTCTGGAACTATGTGAAAAGTTTACGAAAGGATGGTGGCATCCTTAACACTATGATGCATGGGGATAGAGAGGTTGAGGGTGTAGATATAGCGAACGCATTCGCTAAGCACTTTCAATCTGTCTATAGCAATGTTCCCCCGCGGCTTAATTTCAATTCAGCGACTAATTTTAGTGCCAATTGCTGTGGTCATAGCTGTGCAATATCACACATAGATGCGAATGATATTAAATCGTCCATCAAAGCTATGAAAAATTCGCACTCGGTTGGTCCTGATTTTCTTCCCATCTACTTCTTAAAAGGCTGCTCTGAGCTCTTATTATATCCGCTGTATTTTCTATTTAACCTGTCGTTAAGTACAAATACTTTTCCTGATCTCTGAAAAATTTCCAGGATCAGTCCTATTTTCAAGAGCGGCGCAAAAGAGTCAGTCGAAAACTACAGACCTATAGCGATTCTGTCGGCTCCAGCCAAGCTATTTGAATCTATTTTGCACAAATTTATAGCTCCCAAAGTCGACCCTCATATTATAACAGAACAACATGGATTCAGGAAGGGGCGCTCCCCTGAAACTAATCTCATGGTATTCACAGAATACATAACAAGGGCCTTGGATAATGGTCACCAAGTTGACTGTTCATATAATGATTTCTCAAAGGCCTTTGATACTGTGAACCATGACATTCTGATAGCAAAACTATCTCAAATTGGATTCTCTTCTCAGTTGATTATGTTTTTTATTAGTTACCTCGAGGGGAGAAAACAGTTCGTCTCATACGGAATTTTTCAATCGGAACCTTTTCTTGTCAATTCAGGGGTACCAAAAGGTTCAAACCTAGGGCCACTCCTCTTCACCATCTTCATAAATGATATTGCGAAGGTGATAAACTTCTCGCGATTTCTTTTATTTGCCGATGATCTGAAATTATTCCTAGAAATTAACAATCCCGACGACTGTCTTCGCCTCCAGTCTGACATTGATAATATTGTTAACTGGAGTCACAGTAATAAAATGTACTTCAATGTCTCTAAGTGCGCTATGCTATCGTTTACTAGAGCATTGAGAACTGTGTATTATAGATACACAATGAACAACCAGCAACTAACACACGTATCTACGATGAAGGATCTTGGGATCATTTATGAGAGTAGGCTGACTTTTCGTGCGCATATCGAGAGGATTTGTGACATTGCACTGAAGATGTTAGGCTTCATCATTCGGACCGGAAGAGTTTTCAGAAATCCCAATGTGCTCAGAGTCCTATACAACGCGTTGGTTCGGAGCAGACTCGAAAGTGGTTCTGTGATATGGAGTCCTCACGAGGCGAGATATTCCGTTATGCTGGAGAGAGTTCAGAAAAAATTTCTGAGGTATCTCTACATGAGGGAGTATGGTAGTTATCCGTGGCTCTATCCCACGGCATTTCTTTTAGGAATGCTCGGAACCAATTCTTTACAGCTTCGAAGAGATGGGCATCTCATAACCCATTTCTTTAAATTAATCAGGGGGTATTTCGAGAACTCGGCCGTGCTAGAGGGTGTTGGTCTTTTTGTCCGTGATAGGTTTCTCCGACAGCGACAGCACAGATTGTTTTACCAACCGGCCACCAGAACCAATCAGCCTCTGGTGACACCGGTGGGAAGAGCAATTAGTCTGCTGAACGCGATCTCCTCGGAGATCGACGTCTTTTATATTAGTGAAGGTACGTTCAGGGGACAAATACTCTTGACTTTAGAAAGTATGTTGTCTTCCTAATGTCTTACCATCTCTAATGCGTTCCTGGTACTGTGTTGTATTTTTATAATATTTTTCCTGTACTCAATAGATGCCTTAAACATTTTCCTGTTTGTAATGTCTTTTGAGTTAATAAACTGATTTGATTTGATTTGATTTGATTACTGAAAGGCGGCATATCAAAGCAGGACAAATCGACGAGCGTGAATGTCAAGATGAACGAATGTTGAAGAGGCGCATGAGTTATGTCAGGATAGAACATTGTGGCGGTCCATCCTCTCTGCCTACCCCTCTGGAGAAACGCTGTGATGATAAGTTTGTTAATTATGAAGTCAATTAAAATATATGGTATTTATAAAGCGTAACCAAGTTATAAACATTGTTATGTGATCAATAATAATAATAATATGCTAACTTTTAAAGCGCCGTTTTTGTAATGTAATCACCTCAAGGGCGCATTAAGACGTGTTTTAAATCTAAAAATCTAAATGTGACCGCTTAAAAAACGATCGGTTTAAAAGTATAGTAGAACAAAGTATAAATGTTTAAATTGAGTATGAAATATGAAAAAGATGTGTTTTCAATTTAAATCTGAAATCTGTCGGATCATTTATGCATCTAAGGCAGGGGCAACGCTTCGGCTCAACTAATCTTCCTATTGCTGAGGAGTTTGCCGAGTGATGTGTGGATTTCCGTGAATTTAGGCTGTCCGTTATACAGAGTTCAGATATATAACGACTCCATTCAATATAATGACACCATCAATAAATTTGAAACTAGTAATGTCGGCTATTTTGTCGTTCAGCAAATTATTAGGCCAATGTCTGTTATTGCGTTACTCACCCTTACTCGAAGCCTTTTAACCGTCGCGTTGCCATGTGGTAAATTGAGTTTCCACTGCCAATTTAAAGTTGATTTTCTTAAAACCTATGGACCCTAATATTATAAAAAAAATTGTAATCCTCCATTGAAGTGTTCTCAATATTTCGTTATAAAAAAAAAGCAAAAAATTACTTCCTTCATCCCAAAAAATTTTTTTTCTAAGACTGCCCTCACCTTCATTCGTGTTAAGGTAGAATTTGTTTTGCTAATATTTACAACTTTATCAAAAGTGAAAAATACTTACTCGCTGTTTTGAACGTATTATAAATTATATCTTTGACCTTTTCAATAGGTACGTAATAATACCGACTGGATGAAAACGCAGCACGTAAGTTAATAATATCAGAACTGTGAAAATATTAACACTTTACCAAAAGGGACAAATATTAATACGTACTCGTTGTCTTGAACGTACTATACATTTTGCCTAGGTGCCTTTATCTTCGCCCCGCCGGCCCGGCGTGCAGACAAGTTTCGACCCGACCGGCAGACGATGTTTAGTCGCCCGTATGCTATGACGCATTACATATCAGAAATCGCATGGTTCCAGAAAAAAATTAATAATGATATGTTTTTCAAATAATCCATGTATGTTATAGATATCGATCTATTCCTAATGAAATTCCCTACAAGATGACATAAATTAAATTTTGATTCATCTAGTCATATGCTTGATATTTAGATAAAGTTAGCGGTAAACTGAACTTTCCACATGGGAGCAAGCGTTTTGTTTTGAACACGGTACGTTAAGGGTTAATAGCTTTGAATTTCTGGCTTTTCCACTATTTGAACGGCAGCCCAATCACCACGATTATAAAGGGAATCTATAAGGTCGTTTGTCAGGCTGAAAAAATTACTCGTGTCCGTTCGTTAAAAAAATACCGAGTCATGTGCTTGCCCCATAGCGAATAAATTACGCAAGGGAACTACGCAAAATTTTCATATGAAGCTTTCAGTTTGTGGTAAGACGTTTAGAGTTAGTTGTTGGAGCTTGGGTACAAGCGAAACTAGTCGGCAGTTAAAATAACCGCATAGTGGTGAAAAACAAATGCAGTGTTTTTATTTCTACGAGGTTTATTTTAAATATAAATATAAATAAAAGAACTCCAATATTTATTGCCATATTTGCTTTTAATAATGCATAATGTATGAAAGCGAAGCATGGAACTGGCAGAAGAAGGATAAGAGCAGAATAAATGCGGTAGAGATGAGATCCCTAAGACGTATGAGTGGTATAACGATATACGACAGAATCTCAAACGCTGATATAAGAAAGGAATGTAGAGCGAAAAAAGGTATTATGAACAAAATTATGAAAGGATCGTTGCGTTGGTTCGGACGTATGGAGCGCATGGATAGAGAAATCTTCTTCTTCTCTGGTTTCAATCCTGGGATTGGTTTGCAGCAATTTCCTCCATTATTCTCTTCCATTTTTCCCTGTCTTGTGCGGCTCTTTTGAGATCTGCATATGATGAGCAGCGTACGTCCACCAACAGGTCCTCCAGGTACTCTCGGCGTGGGCGTCCCCTAGAGTTTGTCCCCTCGATCATACCCTCCATTATGGCATGCAAGAGACCTTCTTGACGTATTACATGGCCGATCCATCTTGCACGCCTTTCGGACAAGGTCCTGAGCAGGTGCCTTCCTCCTTCGATTCCTTGAAGAACTTCCTCATTCGTGATGTGGTCTCTCCAGAAAATTCCAAAGAGTCTTCTATAGGACCACATCTCAAAAGCCTCTAGTCTCCGCTTATCCCTTTCGGATAGGCACCATGTCTCGCAGCCGTACATCAAGACACTCCATACATAGGTCTTGATGAGGAGAAATAATGAGGATAGAGAAATAATGGTTAAAAAAGTATGCGTTAATGATTTTAATGGAGTATGGAGTCGAGGCAGACCGAAGAAAACATGGCATGACCAAATTAATAAAATTTTAACTGTTGTTCATGTTAGAATTCGGAAGTATCGAAGTGCGTGTATGACTCGCTGTTTGAATGTGGAGGAAGCTAGAGAGGTGTGTCAGGATAGAGTAGTGTGGCGGTCCGTTCTCTCTGCCTACCCCTACGGGGAAACGGCGTGATGGTTTGTTTTTGTTGTATCTTTGCTTTTTAATCGTCAGTTTAATATCATTTCATTTGTGGCAGATTGTCTGCTTTTGGTTATTCTATCGAGGGTCGTGATTTATATTGGGGTTGCCAGTGTAAAAAAACGCGAGCCGTTCAATCGATACCTGAGATTAATTTGGGTGCTAGCAGCACTGCCAACATCCCAATATGACAGGCGTTCAATTATTCCTGATTGTATTTTTTCAACCGATTACATATTAATAACATAAGCTCACTTGATTTTATTCGTAAAACGTGGAGGAGTGCTTTTGAACATAATCTCAACAGATAATCTTGTGTTACAGATAATTATAAGCTGTGTACCGATAATGTTTAACGGATTATATTATACATAAAGAAACTCAAACAAGCTTATCATTAAAACCTTCACATTTATACAACGAGTCATACACTGTATGAATGTGGAGGAAGCTAGAGAGGTATGACAGGATAGAGTAGTGTGGCGGTCCATTCTCTCTGCGTATCCCTGCGGTGAAATGGCGTGTTGGTTTGTTTGTTTCATTTGAAAATAATTAACTAATAATAAATAATAACACTCTTCGTAAGCTCTAAGAGTTGAAAACGTCATGATTTCTTTCATTTTCAAAAATTATGTCTGTATTTCTTTCATTTCTTATACATACAATTCACCAGGACTTGTAGTTTAGGCTCAGCTTACTGACAGCTTACTGACATTACGCTCATTTCAGGACCTACATCCAGCCATTTCAGCTCTTTCTTACTCGCTTCTTAATGAATTACAAGTATGCACGAATGCACTCATTATAGTTATATGCAATATTGATTTATCACGTCTTCATCTTGTGGAATAAAAGCGTGATGGTTTGTTGTTGTAACATCCTTAGTTATATATGAACGACGTAAATGGAACTAAAAATATAGGATAACCGAGCAAAACGTGGCACAATCAAATCAATGAGAAATCGACGTGCGTACTTGGCACGATGCAGGAATATTTTTATTGTTATTATTATTTTGTTGAATCGCTCTTTACATCATGACAGCAATAGCCAAATCGATCTAAAATGTATTATAGCTATTATAGTGATTCTCGTGACATGTGATAGGTAGCTAATCTATCGCCATTTTATTGTCAAGTGAATTCTACACCAGATCTAAGACTGTGACAATCACACTGCCCTTGCCGGGAATCGAACCCGGAACCTTCGGGGTGGCAGTCAATGGCACTCCGCCACGAAGGTCGTCATGGCAGTGTCGTCACGAATATGGCAGTGTGACAGTGTGATTGTCACACTTTCTTTGGTCTAGTGTAGAATTCACGTGACAAAAAAATGGCAATAGATTGGCTACCTATCACATGTCATAAGAATCAATGTAATAGCTAAAATAAATTGTTTGCAGTAATACAGTAATTGGGTTCAAACGACCTGTTATGTATGTACAAGAAAAAAAAACGATGTTTATATTCATAAAAAAAATCGTAATTATGGAGTGTTATTTTCACAGTGATAACGCCTTTAGTTTATCTAAAAAATATAAATAAAATATCGGATTCCAATAACCAAACTAGTATTTTATTAGATTCGCTACTTTCTTTATACTTGCTTACGTCAATTTGTTATTAGCATACTCGTAAATCCGTAGCTATGGATATAACGACTTTCTTTGCTGGAGGAAAATTTCTAAGAGCTTACACCTCGCGTTGCTCCCTTAGAAAAGCGCCTTGTCAGCAAACAATTAATGTTCAATCCATCATCAGAGGACTTGGAAATTTTCGTTGGCTTCAAAAATTACCGCGAGCAAAAGTAAAATTTCCCACACCCCAGAGGCGGCTGGTGAAAGTGATCGTTTAGTATAAAAACTAACAAATTTAAAATATATTTATTTTTATTTATTTTACAATCATATGTAGTATTTTATTCAATAGTCCATTGTTTTAGCCGAAACACTATGATATTTTGACAAATTATAACTGTTAATTCAAAAACTTTGTTTTATATAACAAATTGTATTTATTTTTCTTTAAATTAAAATATTTAGGTACCTAACTCAATTTCAGCAAGAACTTCAAAATTATATCAAAGAAATTATTCAAATTGACTTAGGAACAAATACACAAAGATTCTAAAAATTACGAAAATTTGACATTTGATATATATTTTTGTAACACCTGATGATGTCAACATTGGTTGATGAAACAGCTATCGTAAAGTAAAAAAAAATACAATTTGTGATATAAAACAAAGTTTTTGAATTAACAGTTATATATTATTTTATTGTTTTTTCATGTATTCTCATTTTGTTATGTTATCTATTATTTTCTCCTGTAACTTCTTAAGTGCTCCCTATGCCTCCCCTTTACCCTCACCCTATGCCTCCCCTTTACCCTCACCCTATGACCCTCTTTATCTCATTTCTATCCAGCCACCTGCATTTTCTCTTTTCCCCCTCCAGACTGTCCCGCTTTCCTCGTGTAATAACCAATAAGTGTTTGTCCTTCAATGTTAGTTAATATATAAATTAATATTGATTTTTTACATGTGTAAGTGCGGGATATAGAACGGAAAACATATTTGATTAAATGCGGCCTGGTATCCCTTTGCGATCAATCTATTAAATTTAAGTCCCGGATGAACAGGAACTGGCCCAAGAAGTGCATGAGCGAGGCTGACGAAAAAGCGCGGCTGCGCCCTATAACAACTTCGGGTATGTGGTGGGAAACCTTCTATGTATTCCCGTAAGTAGATGACTCATAAATCCCGCGCCTCAAATTGATAAGTTGCTTGCACATCGATAAATATACTTATTCTTTGTTTCTCAATTCACATCGTAGAGTTTATTTATTAAATATTTTCTTTACTTTTAAAAATCGAATGAAATATTTAAAGTCAGCCATTTTATAAGTCGAAAGTATCGACGTGCTTTTATGACTCGCTGTATGAATCTGGAAGAAGTTAAAGAGTTTTGTCAGGATAGAATAGTGTGGCGGTTTATTCCCTCTGCCTAGCTTTCCGGGGAAACTGCATGATTGTTTGTTGTTGTGGTCTTTTGACTATCGATGATCCATTCATAATTTCTGCCAAACCCCCCATTAGCCCGACATTGAATAAAAAACAATTATTAGAATTTTCTTCTTCTTCTTTGTTGTTGACTTATGTGGTCTGTTCTCTACAGGGTTGCTACTTCTGTGAGATGAACTCCCAGCTGTCTTTTCATCTTTTAGAAAGTCTTTCACGAGGACGAGTCCCGTGAGGCTTATTATGTAGTGAAATATAGGTGAGTCTGGTGGTGTCCATTCTTTGGACATGACCATTGACCCTTCTTAGCTGTCTACTACATCGTACAATATTCTAAGCATCACATATCTCTCTAATGTTGGTGTATTGCCTGTAATAATCCTTCGTGTCTTTATCTCGGAGGTCCTTAAAGTTAAATTGTTTAAAAGTACTGTGCCATAATAATGAGTCCGACAGTCAATAATTTATTATGAATATCAATTCCACTGTCCATATTAAAGAGACGCCACTGCCCGTCGACGTATACAACTCAATATCTATTATACCTCAAGAAATGTATTTTTCCCATATTATCAATCATATGGTGAACAGGCTTGATTGACTATCGATTTTATAACATATTATACGAAAAGCTTATTAAATACCACCCTTATCCAGGTCTCTAATGTCAGGGTCATCCGGCTCGTAAGATTTTTCACCTTTCGGTCTGATTTCTATGCTTAATTTTTATGAATCAATTCTATGTTCTAAAACAAATTCTCATCTCTATGTCTTATCTCTACGCCTTATCTCTAATTCAAATCCCTATGTCCCATATCTTTGTCTCATCTCTATATCTCATCTATATGTGTCATCTCTATGTGTCATCTTTATGTCTAATCTCTATGTCTTATCTCTATGGCTCATATATAAGTCTCATCTCTATGTCGCATCTCTATGTCTCATTTCTATGTCTCATTTTATGTCTCATTTTTATGTCTCATCTTTATGTCTCATCTTTATGTCTCATGTTTATGTCTCATCTTTATGTCTCATCTTTATGTCTCATCTTTATGTATCATCTTTATGTCTCATCTTTATGTCTCATCTTTATGTATCATCTTTATGTCTAATCTTTATGTCTCATCTTTATGTCTCATCTTTATGTCTCATCTTTATGTCTCATCTTTATGTCTCATCTTTATGTCTCATCTTTATGTCTCATCTTTATGTCTCATCCTTATGTCGCATCTTTATGTCTCATCTTTATGTCTCATCTTTATGTCTCATCTCTATGTCTCATCTCTATATAAAAAAAAAAATAATATGCTAACTTTAAAAGCGCCGTTTTTGTGATGTAATCACCTCAAGAGCGCATTAAGGCATGTTTTAAATCTAAAAATCTTAATGTGAACGCTGCATCTGATATTCGCGATCGGTTCAAAATGATTATATGATATATTATAACAAAATAGAAAAGTTTTAATCTACAGTTAATATCTACAAATAAATAAAACTTCATATCGAAACTTTAACGATTTGAAGTTTTATTTATTTATTTTAAAACGTAACGTAACAGTAGTTTCAATGACAATTCATCATCATCAGCCGTCTGTCATCCACTGCTGAATGTAGGCCTCTCCCAAAGCACGCCACCACCCCCTATCCATTGCCGCTCCCATCCATCCATGTCCAGCAATCCTCTTCAGATCGTCGGTCCAGCGGGCAGGGGGACGTCCAACTCTGACAATTCAATTCATGACAATTCAATTCGATTCAATTTCGTAACCATTTTACTTTCATCCTTATTTTGCCAGTTCCATGCTTCGCTTCCATACATTAATATATTATACATGAGCGTATATGTTATAGCACAACCTTGTATTATTCTTTTTTTTTTTTTTTTTTTGTATTATTCTATTTAATGTAATTGACAATAGTTATGATTTTAAAAATTTGGTGTGGTTCATGTGGTGCTCCCGAGAATTTGGCGAAATTACGTGTATAAGTGAATTGTTTTGGTCAATTTGATTGTTGCCGCACTTTATAATAGTTAATTGTGAGACGTAATACGTTTGTACTGTTTTGATGTCAAAATTATCCAAGTTTTTTCGTTTATATAAAAAAATTTGACAGGTGTAAAAATAAATTTTTCATTTGTTCCAATGACAATTTGAATAATCTCTTCAATATTCTTTTAAAGTTCTTGCTGGTGTTAGTTGGTTTTAAGTGCCTAATTACTGCCAAATAAAAAAGTGGATACGTGGAACATTAATTCAATCATATAACAGCTAATTTAAAAAACGATGGTTACGTGTAACAAAAATTAAATAAACACAAAAGTCAAAATCGTCCACGTCAACGTGTGCAACATCGAAAAAACATAATGTGTTATTACATTATGTGCTAAATTAAAAAAACAGTGGTTACGTGGAACATAAATTAAATAGACAATATGTGCACCATCTAAAAAGAACATTTTGTGTTAAATTATTTTTATTTTGTTATTATATTTTATATCATTGTATTTTATTTTATTTGTTTTAGATTTATTTTGTGGGTGTTGGACGATCGAAGTGTGCGCATGCCTATTGGTGGCGATGAGGTTCGCAACCCATCACACCGCGTCTCCCGCGGGGCGAAAAGAGAAGGATGGAGTGCCGCATCAGTTAAAGTGTGACAGTCCATTCTTTCTGCCTACCCTTTCGGGGAGACGGCGTGATGGTTAGTCAGTTAGTCATGTAATTGACACTTTTTGTTGTTGTAATTAAGATTTTAATAATTAAAACGTGTCTATATTATTATAACTATTAAAAAATGGATTCGCGAATAAAAAAAAAATTCGGGGAGGTGCAATAGTATTATATAAAGGTTGGAAATATAAATAAAGAAATGTTTTTTGAATGTTATAACTGAACAAGACTTTGATACATATGTACGTAATGTATAGAAATTCGTGAGCTTTCTATAAAAACATGTGTTCATCTTCAACTAAAATATCAAAGAGCTTTCGAGATGTCTCGTCAAAATAATTATTAAGCCAATCAGAATGCGCAGAATTATAAGGGAGTACTTCGAAATATATTTTCTTTTACCCCTATTGGTTCTCAAGGCCAAAATTAGTAGATATTAAAAAGGTGTTCCGTTTCAGGGAGGAGTCTGCGTAGATAATGGACCGCCATACTACACTATGCATTAAACAAGGTCGAAGCAACTTATAACCTTCTATTTCTTCTCCTCGTGTGACGGTGGGCTGTCCTGGGATGATGATGTCTGGCGGACCGACATTCAATATTTGATTGATTTGATCGTGCCACGTTTTCCTCGGCCTTCCTCTATTTCTAGCTCCGTTCACGTCGTTTACATACACCTTCTTTACCATTCTGTCTTCACTCATTCTTTCCATGTGTCCAAACCATCTTAATGACCCTTTCCTTATTTTGTTCATAACACTTTCATTCGCACCACATTCACTTCTTATAATTGCATTCGTCACTCTATCATATACAGATTTGCCATACATTCGTCTTAGAGATCTCATTTCTACTGCATTTATTCTACTTTCATCCTTCTTTTGCCAGTTCAATGCTTCACTTCCACACATAAGGGTCGGCACAAGAACACCATTATGCACTGCCATCTTTTCAAAATGCAATTCTGCAAAACAGTTGTTTACTACGAAATATTTTTTAAATTTTGCTGAAATCGATTTAGTTTAATTAAATTCAAATAATTCAGATAATTTTTGCGGTTCAAACAATAAACGAATACAAGAATATCATTAAGATGGTTAGCTCTTATAAAATAGGTCACCTTTGGATGCCCTTAAAAGGTATTTGCTTAACCTTTCTGTAACTGAGATAGCTAATATAATTTACATTATCTGATGAGATTTATGACGTATACAGGGTAGCTCAAAAATAAATCATTATTTTTATTTACAATGTAATCATTATACATATAGATTTAAAACACGTTTTAATGCGCTCTTGAGGTGATTAATGATTATATATCACAAAAACAGCGGTTTAAAAAATAGCATATAATTAATATTTTATTATTAAACATTTTTAGTTAACTAACTAACTAACTAACCATCACGCCGTCTCCCCGAAGGGGTAGTGCAGAAAGAATTCACTGCCACACTTTTCTTTCCTGACATATTTCTCTTACTTCCTCAACATTCATACATCGTGTCATGCACGCGCGTCGATTTCTCTGACTCCTCATATGGCCGACATTCAATATTTGATTTATTTGATCGTGCCACGTTTTCTTTGGTCTTCCTCTATTTCTGGTTCCATTTACATCATTAACATATATTTTTTTTACCATTCTTTCTTCATTCATTCTTTCCATATGTCTAAACCATCTTAATGATCCTTTCATTATTTTGTTCATGACACCATCATTCGCACCGCATTCACTTCTTATATTTTCGTTCGACACTCTATCATACACAGAGTATCTACACATTCGTCTAAGAGATCTCATTTCTACTGCATTTATTCTACTTAACATTTTTAGTTATTAATTAATAAAGTAATTAGCAAAAACATGTAAACTAAATGTTATAAATAAACAAATTCCAGCTTATTCCCCATTAGTATATAAAATATTAAAAACTTTTCCCCTATCCAATCTAGCTAAAAATTAATAATACTACCTACAACTTTTGTCACCTTTCCTTTTAATGTAATCTAGGTACTTCCTGCTATAATTATTATTATTATTATTATTATTTTGTTGAATCGCTCTTTACATCATGACAGCATGAGCCTAATCGATGGAAAGGGTATTTGTTATAGCTATCATAGTGATTCTCGTGACATGTGATAGGTAGCTAATCTATCGCCATTTTACTGTCACGTGAGCTCTACGCCAGGCCGAAGACGGTGTGACAATCACACTACCCTAGCCGGCAATCGAACCCGGAACCTTCGGGGTGGCAGTCAATGCACTAACCACTGGGCCACGAAGGTCGTCTTATGTATTGTTTATCGTTTTTAATTTATTATGTTTAATCGTTTCTGACTCTATACTATGCGTAATTGTTCCTTCTAATTACTGTTTTATTATTATTTTATTATTACATTTTCCACTTTAAATATTTTCTCCTATAAATAGTAACAAACCGTTCTTTTAAGTATTATATTTAGGTACCTAACTCAATTTCAGCAAGAACTTAAAAATTATTATAATTGACATAGGAACAAATACACATAAAGGTTTGAAAAATCAAGAAAATTTGACAATTGATATATTATTGTAACACCTGATGATGTCAACATAGGTTAACGAAGAGGCTGTTGCGTAAAATAAAATATATTGTGATACATAAAACATAGTTATTTAATTTAAGAGTTAAAAATATTAAGGTATCATAGTGTTTCGGCCAAAACAATGGACTATTTGATAATAATATGATTTAGGTTTTAATAAATCTAGTATATAATTTTTGTCTTTGTTTTATCACTCACCAGATTAATGCAGTACCAGAAAAGATGATAGAATTGAATGCCAATTTCTAGGTGGAGTGACGATTATTCCAGAGAAGAACATCTGAAATTAAAATAATAATATATAATAATAAGTTATAGTATTCTTAATCTTCTTCTTCTTATTCTGGTAAGAGGCCGCTAGAGTTTGCTACCTTTTGCGATGTGGACTCCCAGCTGTCTTTTCATATAAACAGTGAAAATCAAAATAAAAATAAATAAATACTGAAATATTTGCTACAGTCGATTTATTTTTATTTTCAGAAATGACTTTGGAGTGAATAATTATATTGTTACCAGCTCCAACCCTTCATTATTTTATTATATTATATATTTCTAATTATCTAATCTAATCTAAACGGGTGGTGGTCTAGGGGATAGAACGCTTGGGTCCTGATCCAGGGGGCATGGGTTCAAGCCTGGACACGACCAGGTTCCTTCTTCATAATAATTAGCCATTTTTTGCTCACATTGAAGATTGTAAAATAAATTCTAATATCGTTGATATAAATCCTTGATGTTAGTTTAAAAAAAAATGGTGGAAGGAAGGATGGAATTGGCAAGAGAAGGATGAAAGTAGAATAAATGGAGCAGTAAGAAGATCTCTTAGATGAATGTGTGAATACTCTGTATATGATAGAGTGTCGAATGGAAATACAAGAAGTGAATGTGGTGCGAATGATGGTGTTATGAACAAAGTAACAAAAGGATCATAAAGATGGTTTGTACACATGGAAAAAATGAATGAATAAATAATGGTAAAAAAAAGTATTTGTTTACGATGTAAATGGAACTAGAAATAGAGGAAGACCGAGGAAAACGTGGCACGATCAAATAAATCAAATATTGAATGTCGGCCGCGTGCATGCACGATGTATGAATGTTGAGGAAGCGAGAGAAATATGTCAGTAAAGAAAAGTGTGGCATTCCAGTCCTGCGTACCCCTTCGGGGAGATGGTGTGATGGGTAGTTAGTCAGTTTTTTTCTAATTAATATTTTGAAATTAAAAAAAATGTCACAAGGCATAATTTTCGAATAAAAGTCTTTCCAAAAAAAAGGAAAAAAGAAATAAATAAAGGCGTCAATATTTTCGATAAATTGACGGCTAATGGTTGGGAGTCCTTTTCATGAATTTTCCAAAGGATCGTAGGCACGCCCTTGGAATTGTTCTGGGTCATTATCAATAGAAATTTTATTACGGTCCCGCGCGGCGATACTTTTTTATGGGACGCGGCGACAAAAAAATAATAAAAAACACAACCAACGGCGCCACTGGTCAAATGATTTATCGAAAGGGGCTATTAAAACTGTGGGGCGTGCAATGTGAGATCAATTATATATTATACAGTGGAATCTCTAATAATTTTTGGTCATAAATTCATGGACATTCGTGGCCGAGTTCAGTGTGATTGTCACACTGTCTTTGGTCTGGTTGTTGTTTGTTTATTTGTTTTAAGAATGGTCGAAGTTTGCACTAAGTATGAGCTTGTGATGAACGTGTCAAAGTCTAAAGTTATGGTATTTGAAAAGGAATAATGTATGACGGATTGTGACATAAGTTGGCAGTTATGTCACATTTCTCACCGTTGCAACGGTGAGAAATTAAGGGGGTTGACCCATGTGAAGGATTTAAAAAAATAGATTTTTTTCTTCTTTCATAAATTGCTTCTTTAATATGTCTAGAATACGGTAGTAAAGTGATTTTTTTAAATTCGAAGTCGTTATAAAGATACAGCAGTTAGAAGAAGCAACTGTTCGGAGCTCTGGTTGGCAGTCGAAGGCTGGGCCTGTTGTGTACAGTTGGCTGAGACCCTTCTTTACAAATATACATTCATACAAGTATAGACAAGTTTGTACAGGTTTTAATGGAAATTTCTATAGTTATTCAATATTTTGTCGAACTTGTTTTAGTCATGGTTTAGCTTCGAAGAGCACAACAGCTACAAATTATTTATTTTCGCTTAAAAAACAGGCCGTCACATGGGTGAACCCCCTTAAAGCAAGTTACCAAATTTGTTTACCTGGGTAGCATGTTTAAAAGAGATGTAAGAATGGAGAAAGATATCAAATGAAGGGTTATAGTCGAGCCTGAACGTTAAAAACACACTTAAAATGATTTTTTCGTTTTGGAACGCATTATTATATATAGATGTCATTATAAACAAGGGCACAGATGAATTAGAGACAATGATCAGAGAACTACACATTGCATCCAATAAAATAGGATTAGAAATGAATATTGATAAAACAAAAATACTAAGTCCAACAAATAAAAACATTATTATAGAGGGAAATACGATAGAAAGTGTGAAAGAGTGTGTGTATCTCAGTCATTAAATCAGACTCGGAAAAGATAATCAAACTGCAGAGCTACCTCGAAGAGTGGAACTGGGTTGAGCTGCCTTTGGTAAACTGAGACATGTATTTGAAAATGTTGAAATACCGGTTTGTCTCAAAATAAAGGTCTACGGTATGTGTATACTGCCCATGATGACATACGGACTAGAGACGACAACTCTTACAGCAAAAAGTGTCCACAGGCTCAAGTGTACACAGAGGTCCATGGAAAGACAGATACTTGGTGTGAGCTTGCATGACCGCATAAGAAATGAAGAAATCAGACGCCGCACCAGGGTTGCTGACGTCATGGACCGAGTGGCAAAATTGAAATGGCAATGGGCTGGACACTTGGCTAGACAGGGTGGCAACAGATGGGCACCCAGGATACTCAGTTGGAGACCATGGGAAAATAGACGAAGTGTCGGAAGGCCACCGATGAGATGGACTGATGATATTATCAAAAGGGTTGGAAAATTTTGGATGCAAAAGGGGCAGGATAGAGACGAGTGGAAGAAATTGGAAGAGGCCTAATAGAGAATAT
Organism: Lepidostoma basale; assembly: GCA_022606425.2. Classification (NCBI taxonomy): domain Eukaryota; kingdom Metazoa; phylum Arthropoda; class Insecta; order Trichoptera; family Lepidostomatidae; genus Lepidostoma; species Lepidostoma basale. The sequence continues at coordinate 55,731 of JAHDVF020000068.1, forward strand.
CCAGCAGTGGAGGGAAGGAGGCTAGCAAAGAAGAAAGAAGAATAAGATTATATTTAGACATGGATTTATATGGAAAAAAAAAATGTTTTGCTTAACGAGTGTTTTACATACCGAGTAAGATTCTGGGACGAGTTATTCTCGTTATGGGAGGTTCCATTGTATTTAAGTGAGATGGAGTATGCAAATAAGACGATTCTGTACGGACCACATCGAGAGGATCGTGATGCACGAGACTCCAGAGGGCCGTCGACCACCAGGACGACCACCAGGAAGACCACCAAAAAGATGGAGAGGAAGCTGGATATATATTTATTATGGAAAAAAAAATGATATTCCGTACAAACAGATCGCAAGAAATACAAAAAGGGGAAAAAAAGACGAAGAAGACATCAACACAACTAATAGCGTAGATTTTCACGGTTGGCAGCAATATGTTTAGTGTGATTTGGACTCTCTATTTCTCATGCACACACTGCCGGCGACATGGTACAATAGTGAAGTACCTTAGCAGACACAAATCATATCACATTTATTACCACCACCACATTACCCTAAAGATGGAGCGTCGGTCGAGAAGGAGAAATCACACAAACCTTATCAATACAACTACTTTGCAAATCATTGGCAAGAAATAGAACGAAGGGAGTTGAGATAAGGTAGCGCAAGACAGTGATGCTTTTGTTGTAGTGATGGTCAATGTTGGGGAGATCTGACACAGCACCAGAAGAAGAAGCTGTTTGAATTGTGCACAGGTGGGTGAAGGGATGAAAAATATTTTAGAACCACATGTAATGGACGAAAAGTCGAGTACATTTTTATGTAGATAACATTTATGTTAGTATACATACAACATCATAATATATGTACATATATGATGGGGTGTGTTTATGTGTGTGTGGGTGGATGTGTGTACGATCGTCCATTTTATGTATCAATGATAAAATATTTTTACTGTTCCACCATTTGTAAAAAAGTCGTAAAATTTGTCCAGCAGTAAATTTCCTGACATTTTCTAAATGGTTTCGAGCACCTGAAAAACATTAGAAATAAACTACCAAATAAACAATGATAAATCTCTTCTATATACGCCATACTTTGTGTTGTTCTGATGGTTTATTTCTTTTTTATATACTTCGTATATACAACACTTATATTAAAAAAATAAAATTACATAGACATGTTTCGGACAAACAGTCCTTCTTCATATGATACATATTACAAAGATAATTTTTTAAAAATATTATCAAATTGTTTACATGATCTGACAAATGTTATAAAGATTTCATTTAAGTTATAAATCTTTATAACATTTGTCAGATCCTGCAAAATTGAGGACATGGTGAGATGGAGTAGGCAAAGCAGACGATTCTGGAGGGACCACATCGAGAGAATGGATCCAGCAAGAATTCCTAATATCGTGATGCACGAGACTCCGGAGGGCCGTCAACCACCAGAACGACCACCTAAAGAGATGGAGAGAAGGCTGGTCGTCTTCATCACAGGAAGAAAGTTGATATCCTGCATAAACAGATCGCAAATTCTACAATCAGAAGAAGAAGATTATGGGATATTTAAGGGTATTCACAAAGGGATTTTGTTTATAAAAATCGCATAGTGTGGCAAAAATGGATATTTAAGGATATACTCATTATTATAATGTCAATTCAAAACCGATCGAATTTAAGAGGTTGTCAATGTTAGAAAAATAAAACTGTAAAAATAGGAGTGCGTAAGAAGACAACAGAATGAAAAATACATTTTTAATGAATACTTTTCGGTGCCAAATACTGTATTTTCGTTTCATATTATATATTATTATTCTTTTTTATATAATGTTCTGGAGTATATTAAAACGAAAATTAATTTCAAGAAAATATTTGTGAAAAAAATTTAATAATGATTTTCTTTGTGTAACTAATAACAATGAAGGAAAGCGGCAGGTTTCATATTAAAAAAAAAGTAATATCATATTTGAGACATATCCAGAGAAATTGTATGCTAACAAATGAGTAAAATATTTACCGGTTTTCGAAATTTTAATCTTCCGACATTCGACATTTTGTTTTTAGATGCGTAACGTTTTTTCGCTCTTCTTTTCATTATTGCTTTCAGTTTCCCGTTTATATATGGAATAATATTAAAATACAATGACGTTATTTAACATAATAACTTCTTCCAATTTTGTTTTTATTTCGACAGCGACCGGTTGACTGACATCGACAGACATCACCAATCTGTCGACGCCAAAAAACATTTTTTTATTTAATTATTATTTAAAATGAACTTCCGTCAAGAGATTTCAGTAGAATCATTAGATTACTTTTTATATTAGTTTCATACATAACATTTGTATGATATATATGATATAGTAACGTGTCTTTACCTTTTTTTATTCTTTCAAAATAATGATAATAATAATAATAATAATAATATGCTAGCTTTTAAAATGCCGTTTTTGTGATGTAATCACGTCAAGGGCGAATAGACGTGTTTAAAATCTAAATGTGGAGGCTGCATCTGATTGATATTCGCAATCGAATATAATAAATTTGATAAATTATATTAACGATATATGATGTTGCTACAGCAAGGCAAATTATGTTACTTATATCAAACATAACAAGCTTTGAAGAGCATGGGTATTTAAATAATTTGTTACAAAAAAACTATATAATGAAAATACCCACTTATAGGTCGCCCATGTTAGAATCGCTGCGGAGGAAGCTAAGTGCATCACACTATGTATGAATGTTGGCGAAGCGTCAGAGAACAATAGTATAGCGGTCCATTCTTTCAGCCTATTCTTGGCGAGACGGCGTGATGGTTAGTTGAATTTCGATGGTTTTCTTCGACAGCGTCAGCACAGACTGTTTTGTCTCTCAGAACAAACCTGCCTCTGGTGATGCCGATAGGGAAAGCAATCAAACTATTGAATACGATCACTTCGGAGATCAAAGTTTTTCATATTAGTGGAAGTACGTTCAGAAAACATATACTCTTAACTTTAGATTGTATCTTGTCTTCGTAAAAGTTGAACTATCTCTCATGCAGAAATATTTTTCGGGGTGAAACCGTGTTCCCTCTCGTCAAGCTCCACCAACGTTTCGGAGGCCCTTGCGGCCTCCATCATCAGGGTGTTAGAAATTCGGCTATTCATAACTTAGAATATATTAACAGGTATTCGGTTGTACCTAACTTTGTTTTATTCTCTTGCTTTATTGTATTTATTTGTTGTCTTGTCTTTTTGAGTCTAGTTTCTCTTTGTTACTTATATCTTGTATTTTCTTTTGAGTTTTATTTTCTTCTTGTTACTTATATCTTGTATTTTCTTTTGAGTCTAGGTTCTCTTTGTTACTTATATCTTGTATTATTTTTTCTTCTGAGTTATTTAGATTCGGATTTAATTTTTTCTTCTGATTTCATAGATATATTATTATCTTTCATAATCTACTTATATTTTTTCTTTTTCGCCATTTCTTAATATATTCTAAGTTATGAATAGCCGAATTTCTAACACCCTGATGATGGAGGCCGCAAGGGCCTCCGAAACGTTGGTGGAGCTTGACGAGAGGGAACACGGTTTCACCCCGAAAAATATTTCTGTATATGATAACCGTGGAAATTTACGTTCTTATCTCTCATGCGTTCCTGGTATTTAACCTGTTCTCAAATATACGCCTTTAACTGTTAACATGTTTGTAATATTTATTCATGTCAAAACTTCCGGAAAGGGTTGTTGCTTCACAGTTTTTGTTAAATATCTCCATATAGTAATCTTTTATCAACTAACCAATCTGCATATCGGAAATATCACTCCACTGAGACAGTTCTAATGAGAATCATGTCAGATATCATAACAGGAGTTGAAAATGGGAAAATTGTTTTAGTGTCTGTTTTAGATATGAGCGCAGCTTTTGATACTGTAGATCATGATATACTACCTAGGAAGTTGAAACATGAGTTCGGTATCGGAGGAACAGCTCTTGGATGGATGAAATCCTACCTCTCGGAGAGACGTCAATTTAAAGGTCTAAGTGATTCTAAGTCTTCTGAAAACAAAATGAAGTGTGGGGTTCCCCAAGGATCAGTTCTAGGGCCATTGCTCTTCCTTTTGTACATAAACAATATTGATAAAGTCATCCAGGCAGAGGGATTTGAATCATTTGGACGAGAAAGACAAAACAAGGGTTGATACTGTATAGACCGAGTTTCAGAATAGATGGACGAGAATAAACTTAAAATCAATCCCACAAAAACAGAACTCATGTGGGTGGCCTCTCCTTCATTTATATGGCAATCTGTCTTACAATACGCACATATCAGGGCTTGTTAAGTCTGGTTTCTTCCAACTGAGGCAGCTAAAACATATAAGGAGATGTTTACCTCTTGGTGAAGCTAGGACCCTTGTTAATTCTTTTGTAGTGTCACGTTTAGATTATTGCAACGGAATGTAGGCTGGATTGCCAAATAATCAATTAAGCAGAATACAAAGCGTATTCAATGCTGCTGCCCGATTGATTATGGGGCAACAAAAATTCTGTCATATCGCGCAACTCCTGTAGGACCTTCACTGGCTTAAAATGCGAGAGCGAGTAAAATATAAATTGTGCTTGACAGTGTGTTTTGGCTCGACTCCAGAGAGCGCCAGCGTATATATCGGACCTCTGCGTGACACCCATGCCAACGGAAATGCAACCTTCACTCCAATCAGTAAAAACAAGTGCAAACAGCATAGCAATTCCAGTCAGAGCCAATAAAGCAAGTTTCTATGATCGTACTTTCAGAATTGCGGGTCCGTTGGCGTGGAATAGCCTCCATGTTAGTATTAAGTATGAGGATAGTGACGTTAAATTTAAGAAACTTTTGAAGACTGCACGTGCGCCCTTGGAGTAATTGATTTTAAAAAACGGCGCACTTAAAATACTAGTCATTAGAATAATAATAATAATAATGTATCTTGAGATAAATAAACGAATTTCAATTAGAAACTTCAGTATAACTTGAGAATAAAAGACGATTTATAATTTGTATCAAGTATTATTTTTAGTCAAATTATCGTAAGTCCTTGTAAAACATTCGCAAAGTCGATACCTATCTCGCAACTTAAATATTAATAACAAAAAACTCGTTTATCTCCGCTTTTCTTTGGAGGCTTTCATTTCTTTCGGTTACCTGTCCGCGAGCTTTCAGATTGCTACTGAATTAACCAAATCGCTAATACGTTTTTCATCCCTCGTTTTTGAGAAATCGCCTTATCTCTATCTCTCTTCTCTAACCGTTTCTTTCCCGTCTTTAAATTACTTTTGGTTTTGTGGAATTAATTTGGGAGGCTCCGCAGGAAAAACACGTAGCATGCAATTCGAAAATTTTTTACGTTTAAATCCATTTAATTTTTTTGAAAAAAAAATAAATAAATACAGAAACATTACAGACATGCAAATCCAGATCATTTGAATTAAAATAATTTAACAAAAAAAAAACAATTAATAAAATATATAGAGTAAAAATTAGATTGAAAAATAAATCTCAACATATATATTTCATCACAGAACCAAGTCCCACTATCACGAAATATGTCTTTATCTTCGAGACGATCCGATTAAGCAAAGAGATTCTACCCATAGGCATTACCATTGCCATATATCGTGACATTTCCACTCTTTTATAATTTGATTTCGAACATGGTCGCTTTTGTGTAGTCGATTAATTTTGTTATGCCAGTTTGTCTTCAATCTTTTTCGACTTCTTTTTCCAATCACACTGCTTTCGTACAGATTTTCAGCACTCTTTTGTACAGATTTTCAGAACTCTTTTGTGAAAAAATTCAGCATTCTTTTATACAGGTTTTCTGAACTCTTTCGTCAAGATTTTTTTCCTTCTTTTGAAGAAATTTTCAGTCTAATTTTCCACTCTTTCCATAAACCTTAATTTATAATAAATTTATTTATGCAATTGATAAGATATTTATATGAAAACCAAAATTGCTTATTTAAATGACATTTTTTTGTAGATTGCGAATCTAAATATCGTTACGTTTTCACTGGGTGCAATAATGTTGAATTTAACTAACTAACTTACCACCAAACCGTTTCCTAGAAGGGGTAGGTAGAAAGAATGGACTGCCACACTTTTCTTTCCTGACATTTTCTCTCCTTTATCAACAATCATGCACATGTCATGCACGTGCGTCGATTTCTCTGACTCCTCACGTGGCCGACATTCAATATTTGATTTATTTGGTAGTGCCACATTTTCCTCGGTCTTCCCCTATTTCTAGTTCTATTAACAGTGCCAACATATACTTTTTTTTACCATTTTTTCTTCATTCATTCCTTCCATGTGCCCAAACCATCTTAATGATCCTTTCATTATTTTGTTCATAATTCGACACTCTATCATACACAGAGTATCTACACATTCGTCTTAGAGATATTATTTCTAATGCATTTATTCTACTTTCATCCCTGTTTTGCCATCCTTAATGTTGAGTTTAATTTGAACATAATTGAGTTACGACGTTATACCCTGGGGTCTGGACCGAATCCCATTCAGCTTCCAAGATACAATAACTAAGATTGCAGGGCTTGTTTATTTACCCTTCAATGTCAAAGCGGAAAAATTGAAATTGTCAAATAAATAACAGATTCCGGTTCGGAAAGGCAGATAGGGAAAAGTATAATCTTTTGTATATTTTGATTAGCATTTCTTTTCGAAAGATTGTTTTTCGGGGGGTGATTCCAACGTTTAAATTGCAAATTATTTGTTTGAATAAAAGGATTTGTCTTCATTAGGGATGTTGTATACGTATACAAGCAGCGGTTTTTAAAAGTACAATCGTAACTCGTATACTCTTTACTCGAGTATGGAATAAGGATTCGAGGTAGACCGAGGAAAACATGGCATGACCAAATTAATCAAATATTAAAGGTTGGTCATGTCAGAAGCCGGAAGAATCGACGTGCGTGTATGGCTCGATGTATGAATGTGGAGGAATCTAGAGAGGTATATCAGGATAGAGTAGTGTGGCGGTCCATTCTCTCTGCCTACCCCTGCGGAGAAACTTAAATATCCAACAAGTTTTCTTCTAACCAGAAAAAAAATAAAGATCATTTATTTAATAAAGAAAATGGCTTTAAAATTATTCATGTTAATAATAGAAATATAACTTTGAACAAAATAAAGAAAATATTATAAATAATCAAATAAATTTAAAGACAAGTCCAATCTTTGATTTATTTCCTTTGTTGTAAGTTGATACCTGAACCCCAAAGGGAACTAATTATAATTTTAAATTTATTCATAATATTTGTTATAACAAAAGCATAAACGTTCCAAAATAAAGCATTATAACATCTATCAAAACTGACCCTACTTGTTAATAATTTTATAATATTTTAAATATTTTTATAATATCACTGATGAAGGGCTGGTAAGTTCGAAACATGTTTGATAATAATAATATATTTTTTTTAAATGTGAGTGTTGTATACAAAGTATATAAAAAAGAAACATCGATTAATGATTATTTGAAAATTTTGAGATCGAAAATGACCGTACACAATGGAGTTCTTGTCCCAACCCTTATGTATGGAAGCGAAGCATAGAACAAGCATAATAAGAATGAGAGCAGAATAAATGCGGTAAAGATGATGTTAACCTTGGTCTCGAATGAATTTTCTTTCCATATTATCTAATTATTATTAAATTTGTTAAATGTACTCTTGTTTTTGATTTGTTATACTTTTTTAAACCGTTTTTTTTTATTTTAATTATTTACGACAGAATCTCAAATGCTGATATAAGAAAGTAATGAACAAAATTAAGAAAGGAACGCTGCGTTGGTTCGGACATATGGAGCGCATGGATGGAGAAAGAATGATTATGAAAGTATACGTTAATGATGTAAATGGAGAAAGGAGTCAAGGAAAATATGGTACAATACAGACCGAGGAAAATATGGTATGACCAAATTAACCAAATTTTAAAGCTTGGTCGTGTTAGAAGTCGGAAGAATCTACGTGCGTATATGACTCGCTGTATTTAATACAAATATCCGCTTGGAAAATCTACATTGGAAAACATGGGAAAAACGATACTCGCTTCTTAGTGAATTGATTAATCAATTTTATATGCATTCGTACAAGTCTTCGAAAGAACGTTTTTTTTTTTTCAATATACGAAATCATTTATTATTTTATTCTGTTATATATGACACATAATTGTGTTATGTTATTGTTAAAAAAATTACACTTTTTAAATAGTTTTATTATAATTCGTAGGAATGGCACGTTTCGCCATTCTAAGACATAATCAAATGTAAAGTAAATTTGGTAAAGTAAGTTGGTTTCGGTAAAACGGGCAGATCATTTTCAAAGAGGCTATATGAACATAAAATTTCATATAAAAATAGAAGCATATTTTCTGAAATGGCAAATCATTGAATTGATTTTGACCATCATTTTAAAAACAAGAATATAATTTTTTACACTTATCAAATAATCCAAAAAAATCAGATAAATTAGAAAATCTAGAAATTTTAAAAGCAGAAAAGTGCGAAAAAAATATCATCAACAATCAAATTTCTACAAATTCCCCTCTAGTATAGAATACATTAAAAACATTTTCGTATTATTCAATTAAAAAATATTGATGTTACGTTTTCACTTCTTGGTTTATTTTTTCAATTATGTATGACTCATCGGTTATAATCTAAATACCGTTTTTTCCACCATTATTATAATTGTCTTTCGCTTGTCAAGCCCCCTTTTCTACTAATGTTATTTGCTTTTCTCCTAATTTTGTTGACTCATCAATATTGAATTTCTGTTACTGTTGAACCTAATTACTGTTCTTTCCCAGCTTTTAATAAAATTGTTCAAAATATTATGTGTAGTTTCATCCCTTCCTAATATTTTTTGTAAATAAACTAAGTCTTTCTGATGTATTTTTTAGTTGATTGTAAGACCTGACGATGCTAACATCTTTTAGCGAAACAGCTGTCGCGACTAAATATAATCGATTGTGGTATACGAACAATTTTTGTTTATTTAAACAGTTAATAAAATTAACTAACTAACTAACTAACCATCACGCCGTCTCCCCAGAGGCGTAGGTAGAAATAATGGAACGCTACACTGTTCTGTTCTGACATACTTCTCTCGTTTCCTTTACTTACCGACAATTAATATTTGGTTGATTTGATCTGCCACGTTTTCCTCGGCCTTCCTATATTTCTAGCTCCTTTCACGCCGTTTACATATACCTTCTTCACCATTCTGTCTTCACTCATTCTTTCCATGTGTCCAAACCATCTTTATGACCCTTTCATTATTTTGTTCATAACACTTTCATTCGCACCACATTCACTTATACTTGCATTTGACACTCTATCATATACAGATACAGATTTGACATACATTCGTCTTAGAGATCTCATTTCTACTGCATTTATTCTACTTTCATCCTTCTTTTGGCAGTTACATGCTTCACTTCCATACATAAGGGTCGGCACAAGGACACTATCGCAAACATTCTTATATACACGACACATAATTAAGCATGTTATGTTATTGTTAAAAAAAACATATTTTTTCAATAAAAACACGAATGAAAACGTCTGTTTTCTATAAGTTTTATTATAATTTGAAGGAATGGCATGTTTTGCCATTCTAAGTTAGTTAATTTGAATTCAAAATTAATACGATTGAAAACGTATGTTTTATAGACGTGTTATAATATTTTAAGGCAATGACATATTTCGCTTCTCTAAGGCATAAGACCTGGAACGATACGCTGGGGTGCTATGGATGTAGACTGCGCAGGAGAGATCGACATGGTGGGACATGGAGTAGGCTTTCGTGTAAGAGTGGACGGCGATAAGCTGAATAAGGAGAAGAAGGCATTATGATATGAATTTGTAATTTAATATGGAGATTTTGATGATTTTTTTTTTATATACGATTATACAACGGGTCGTTTGAACTCAATTACTGTATACACATTATTTCGAGCTATTATATTGATTCACATGCTAGATAATTAATCGCCATTTAATTGTCACGTGAATTTTACACTAGACCAAAGATAGTGTGACAATCACACTGCCATCACCTGGTATCAAACACGGCACCTTCGGTATGACAGTCAGAGCCCTTACAACTCTACCTCGAAGTTTGTCGTTATACGTCATTTTTTGTGCATTTCAAAAATGATTTTCCGAGATTTTGTGAAATATTTTTATTTTGAATTTAGAGCTTAAATCGTTCACCAGAGGTAAATGACGGTACAGTGGGATTGCGTATAAAAACAGCGGTAAAACGCTCGCAAAGCTTTTCAATACTTCAGTTGTTTACGTCAAAATAAAACAATTTCGATCCTGTCTCATCTGGATTACGATTCCTCGTTTGACTGATCGATTCAATCTTCTACGTTCGATGGAACTACGAATAGGTCAGCCGTAAGGATGGGATGACTTTGGCGGTTTTAATCGAGAACGAACGATTAAAATTTAAAAAATACACATAATAATCGATTAAATTGAAAGAAGTGTATAAAATCATTCAAAAAGGAGAAGTCTCACCAGTCTGTCGATGCTAGCTAGCCTGGCGAAACCGGTCGCTATCGAAATGAAGAAGATAAGCTGAAGTAGTTAACAGTAGATAAAAAAACTTTTTTACAGATTTATTTAATTATTATTTATAATAAAATGAACTTCTATCAAGAGATAGAAAAGATATTAGTAAAATAATAATTAACTAACTAATTAACCATCACGTCGTCTCCCCGAAGGGGTAGGACAAAATAATGGACCACCACACTGTTCTTTCCTGACATACTCAGGTGGCCAACATTCAATATTTGATTTATTTATTGTGCCACTATTTCTCGGTCTTCCTTTATTTCTAGTTTCGTTTACATCGTTTTGTTCACTTCAAAATCTTCTTCTTCTTCAATTTCTTTTAATAGATCTGACGATCTGCGACACAAAAACCACGTTTCGTCGGATGATGAGGTCCAGCTGTCCCTCTATCTCTTAGGCTGTCTTCCTTTGGGGGGGGGGTCCGGAAGAGATTTCATATGTGGCTATATATTCAAGTCTGTCACCTACATGGTCCCTCCAGTATCTTCATCTGGATTTACTCCACTGAACGATATCCTGTATTTCGCAAGTTTTTCTTATGTCTGTGTTGGGGGCACGATCTCGGAGAGTTTTTCCAGTAATTGATCTTAGGACATTCATCTTGGATGTTATTAGTAGACCCTTGGTTCGCACAGCATCAGCCCGTAAAATCGTAAGATTATTATTTGATATACATATTTAATTTTACACAACATTTGTAATGTTGTGTAAATTAACTGTCCAAGTAAGGCATAAAAATTGGAGAGACATCTCCAGGCGTAATCTAGTACTGTATGATTTGAGCCAGAGCCTTTCAGAGTGCATTAATAAAGATTTTCTGCTTAATGCTTCCCAATCTTAATAGATGACGCTAGTGTAGAGTGAACTAAAAAATGTAAAGATAGGCGTAGCATCCTAGCATATATACAGCTTCCAAAAATTTGTCAGCCGTGGTGGTCTTAAGGAAGGCGGAATGGGGAATGTTGTTAAACATAAAGCGATCGCTTAACCCAATCAATGACAGGTCATAAGTCCTGTAAGCACCTCAACAACTATATTCTGTTCCCAGAAAACAATTTTCATCTTCGTCTCTATTGAGATACAATTAATCCTTATAAAAAAATCAATAAATCGATTTCGAATATTACGAAAATAATCGAATAAATCGACTCGTACTTCGCAACTCTTGAATTTTTATTCAGTACGCAAGAGAATCATATCATTCCGATTCCGTCCATAAGGAACTGAAGTGGATCCAGCCAAAGTTTTTCTAGAATAGATGTAATATTAGATAATACATGGAAAGGGCTATTCATGAATAAAGAACAATTTGAATGATGAGTAAGTGTATCGAAAAGCGATTACGTGCCATGATTTGAGCAGAATTACTGTCATATAATATCGTTTTATATAAAGTATTATTATTTGCTTGAGGAATGGTCATAAACTCTATCTTTATATATTATATATAATTTCTTTTCTTTCTTTCACCACCCAATCGGTACCTACTTTAATTCCAGCGGTCGAGACTTGCTGGTTTTATGTAACAATTTATACACTTGATGTACGGCTGCGAGACATGGTGCCTATTCGAAAGAGATAAACGGAGACTAGAGGCTTTTGAGATGTGGTCCTATAGAAGACATTTAGGAATTTCCTGGAGAGACCACATCACGAATGAGGAGGTTATTCAAAGAATCTAAGGAGGAAGGCACCTACTCAGGACCTTGTCCGAAAGGCGTGCAAGATGGATCGGCCATGTAATACGTCAAGAAGGTCTCTTGCATGCCATAATGGAGGGTATGACCGAGGGGACAAACTCTAGGGGACGCCCACGCCGAGAGTACCTGGAGGACCTGTTGGTAGACGTGCGCTGCTCATCATATGCAGATTTCAAAAGAGCCGCACAAGACAGGGAAGAATGGAAGAGAAGAATAGAAAAAATTGTTGCAAACCAATCCCAGGATTGAAACATTCTAACAAAATAACTTATACACTACAAACGACGGAAAACTCTCAAACTTACAGAAGACAGATAATTTCTTTAAATTTGATTAAATATAATTTTACTTTGTATTATAACAATTTTTATTTTCACTGAACTCAGACTCGTTTCGGTTATAAGTAACCTTTATCAATGTATACAATTTTAACAATCAAACGTATATACTGGAACTCCTTCTAAACGGCTGAACCGATTTTGATGAAATTTTTGTATGTGTTTTAGTAGGTCCCTGGAGGGTTAGTGAAAGAACAGCAGGCAAGCCAACGTTCGGGCAGGACAACGTCTGTAGGGTCTGCTAGTGACGAATAAAATACTTCAAGTAAGGAATAAAATATTTATGTTACTTAAATATAAGGCAATTAAATGCTTCATTCGAAATTAAGAAGGAAATATGTCTTAAACGAGATAATTAATACGAATGAAAACGTCTGTTTTCAAGAAGCTAAATGCCTTAGACAGGCGAAACATGCAATTCACAAAAAGTAAAATAAAAGAGATCTCATTTCTATTGCATTTACTCTATTTTTATCCTTCTTTCGCCAGTTCCATGCTTCGCTTCCATACATAAGGGTCGGTACAACAATACCATTGTACACTGCCATGGTGAATATATTGTAGAAAAAAAATTAAACATTTAACTTTACAATAGTCGCTTAAGTATATCGTGAACTCACACTTAAATTTATTTAAATTCCTTTTACAAATACCACAGTTCACTTAGTATGTCTGTGTAGTGTATGTGTATTCATATTTTCCACTAATGCGAATGTATTGGTACACTTTACATGAGATTGCCTTTTTACATTCGCGGGGGGAGCGAGAGGAGAGGTGACAAAGTAGCTCTCGCATACGAGAGAGTGAGAAAAGGCGATTAGTAAGCAGTCGCTCAGTAACGCACGACCTCAAAGGATTTATGTCACTAGATAATACTCCCATCCCTTTCTCGCTACCTGGGCGCGCCCTTTACCGCTGAAACGGCATTATTGCGATCACGAAAAAGGGTAGAAAAATACTAGTATAGAAAAAAGGGAAATTAGATCATTTTTTTGGTTCGGAAAAACATTCCTTATCGTGGGTTTCAATTTGGCTTAGCATTTGAAACACCCTGTGTTTGTGAATTTTGATACTCTTTGAGAAGCGAAAATGTTTGTAATAATAGCTTATTTTTTATAATATTTCTTTTTTTACAAACATTGTAAAGAACACAAACTAACTAACTAACAAACTAACCATTGCCACACATTTCTTTCCTGACATATTTCTCTTGCTTCCTCAACATTCATACATCGTGTCATGCATGCGCGTCGATTTCTCTGACTCCTTACATGGCCGACATTCAATATTTGATTTATTTGATCGTGACACGTTTTCCTCGGTCTTCCTCTATTTCTGGTTCCATTTACATCATTGACGTATAATTTTTTAACCATTCTTTCTTCATCTGGCCTTTCCATATGTCCAAATCGTCTTAACATCCTTCATTATTTTAATTCATAACACCATCATTCGTACCGCATTTCACTTCTTATATTTCTCATTCGACACTCCATCATACACAGAGTATCCACACATTCATCTAAGAGATCTCATTTCTACTGCATTTATTCTACTTTCATCCTTCTTTTGCCAGTTTCATGCTTCGCTTCCATACATAAGGGTCGGTAGAGGAACACCATTGTGCACTGCCATTCTAGCTTTTTTGGATAGGTTTTTGTTTGCGATGACAACTTTAAGTGTTTAACATTCACTTTGTTGCCTGCCCAAACCCTTCTCGCAATATCCCTCTCCACTCGCCCATCTCTTGTAAATATACTACTTAAATACACGAACTTTCATCCGCACTGCATTCAATTATTGTATTTGCATTTGACACCCTCATATTCATAATTACGCACATAATTCAAAGAGATCTTTTTTGCGTCACCCGTAACACAGAAGGGCGGTACGAGAATACCATTGTGCACTGCCAACATAGCTTTTATAGCCATATATCACTGATGAAGGACTTCTGTGTCCGAAACATATTTGTTTTTTAATTTTTATTTTTGTTATGTGTGTGTTAGTTGTGTACAAAGTTTAAAAAATAAAAATTAGTGAATTCGCAACACAAAGATATGAGGAATATAGAATAAATAATGTAATACTGAAAACGGATAACCCACACTTATCTTGTTCCACATTCAAATGCATATTCGCATTTACATGTACCTGACATATACTCGTCGTTTAAAAGCTTCTAACGCGAGCTTGCTCTAAACTAAAAGGAAGAAGAAGAAAAAGAAAAATTGCAAATTCCACATTATTCAAAGTAAATATAACGAATTCCAAACTGGTACAGTCATAAAAAAACATTTTACCTTGTGAAATATTCATTTCAACCTTTATTTTCTTGTTTCCTTCAAATCCGAGTCTACGCTATCGAAAAGGGAGTCACGTTTGCAATAGAACAATCTAGGAACGGAATATTCGTCGCAGGATTTCCAATCGTCTACGGCAGGGGCTTAGAAACTTTCCAGTCTTACGGCCATACAGATTACTCCAGTAAGTTCCAAGGGCCAAAACCGTTTTAACCACTTATAGATCACGCCCGGATATACTCGAGCGATAATTATGTGCGAAAATTCGCACACACGGGATAACTCGGGCAAACCGATTTCTGGGCGAAAATAAATACGATATATGGTATGTGGAAGCGAGAAAAAATACAGCCGGGATGATTCTAACGTTATCATTCATCATTTTTTTTAAATTGACGGTATTCAAAATGTTTTTTTTTCACACTATGCACCATAAATACAACTTTCAGTCCTATTTATTGTTTCTTGAACAATGGTGTAAAATGTCTTCTTCTTCTCAATATACTTGTAAAAAGAGGTGTATCATCATCATCCTAAGCTCGACAGCCCTGGGTGGGCCTTGGCTGAATCCAGGAGCTTCCTCCATTCTTGTCTGTTTGATGCCCTTATTCTCCAATTTCTCACTTGCAACACCGATGTATCCGTGTTGACACTGTCCATCCATCGCATTTTGGGCCTTCCTGGTCTTCTACGTCCCTGTGGTACTGAGAGCGTGAGGCGTTTTGTAGGGTTGTCGTCGTCCATTCTGATTATGTGACCAGCCCATCTCAAGCGCCCTACTTTGATGGATCTGATCACATCGGGCTCTTTATAGATATCATATAGCTCTCGGTTATATCGACGACGCCAACCATTGTGGTCTCTCACTGGGCCATATATTGTCCTAAGAACCCTTCTTTCAAATGCTGCGATGGACCTTTCAGTGTGTTTTGTCATCACCCAGGTTTCAGAGGCATATGTGAGGACTGGTTTGATCAGGGTCTTGTACAATAGTGTTTTTGTGGTTCTTCGCAGTAATTTGGATCTTAACTGTTTTTGGAGAGCGTAGTAACATCGGTTTGCTGCCATTATCCTTCTGTCAATTTCTTCTCGGGTGTTATTATCACTGATAACTGTTGAGCCTAAGTATGTAAATGAATTAATTATTTCAAAGTTGTAATTTGCAGCTGAGAAAACCTGGGGGTATGGATATGTGGTATTAGAAGCAATCATCAATTTTGTTTTATCTTCATTTATGACAGGTTATGACAGGACCTTTTTTTTATGACAGGTTATGACAGGGAGGTTTTCGCCGGAGTGATCGCCAACGTCGGGGGGACCTGACACGGCACAGGAAGAAGAAGAAGATGACAGGACCTTAACACTAATGGCAAAACTATCATTAAAGCAGATGGGGAGCTCTCTAGGGAAATAAATGCTATATCAGGAATAAGACAAGGCGACAGGCTCAGTCTTTTCCTTTTTAACCGCATCATGGACAAGAACATAGAGGAGGTCGCATCTCTTAACCTCGGATATAGGATGGGAAAAAAACTCATTGGTATGCTATTCTGACGATGCAACAGTACTGGCAGAAAGTGAAAACGATCTACAAAGAATGCTTTATAGGTTTCATTTTGCGTCTGAGAGGTATAATATAATGATATCCATTGCAATAACAAAATGTCTAACAATATCCAGACAGCCTCTCACAGGTCATGAAGTTCAGATATCTGGGTGTGGAGATATCTAGTTGCAGCGACATGTATAATGAACTTAAAAAACAGACTGATAAAACTGCAGTTATCTCCGGATGTCTAAGGGACACCGTCTGGGACAATAAGCATATGCTGGTAGAAAACAAAGTTATAATTTATAAAACGTGCATCAGGCCCATAATGACATACGGAATTGAATCAAGAGCAGACACTGTCAGAACCACGCATCTCTTAAGAGTATGAGAAATGAGAACAATGCGACCTATTGGGACACATTCTCCGCAACGAGAAATACGATCTGAAGCACCTCATAAAAAGGAAGATCTAGAGTAGGCGCGGTGTGGGAAAACCCCAGATGTCCTGGCTCCAGAATATCAAGGAATGGACCGGAATTCAGGGGGTAGGGGAGTTGTTCCGTCTGGCACAGGATAGAGAGACCTACGCCAGGGTGGTAGGTGACGTCGGGGGGACCTGACATGACACTCAAAGAAGAAGAAGATTCAAAAAAACTTTTTTTAATTTTTAATGATTACTGAAGGAATATTTTTCTTGCCATTATCTAGTTCAATTATTATTGTGTTGTACTGTATGGTCACGAGTGCGACACTTAACGACGTCTTGTTGTTGCACGCGGAAATAGGTAGTGTTGTCATAAGCTTTCGCGGACCGGATTGATGACACTGGCGGGTCGGTTTTGACCCGCGGACCGTAGTTTGGCGACCCCTGGTCTACGGTGTATGTAGGTTTATTATTTTTCTAGGGGTGTTCTCACGAAAAGAAGGGGAAAGCGTGGTAAATTGGAGCGCCAGACACTAAATCATTTTTTTGTTCTCGACATCAAAGGCCAAAGGTTTTTCTGGAAATGTGTAAGATTGATAATTTATTATTTATTAATGGTAAGAACTCTGACTTCCATACCGAAGGTACCGGGTTTGATTCCCGGCGATAGCAGTGTGGATGTTACACTATCTTTGGTCTGGTGTAGAATTCTCGTGACAAAAAATGGCGATAGATTGGCTACCTATCACATGTCATATGTATAAATTGTATATAACAGCAAAGTCATCTCTATCCTGCGCTATTTGGAACAGGTTGTGATTATTCCTGTCCACTATTTGATGTTCCGCAGCCAAGACAGCTGCCTTCTACCAACTCCCCGACGTCCCTCCACTTTACCCATTAATATCAGTCGAAGGAGGTGGTATTTTTCTCCCCTTAGCACATGACACAAATAATAGACCATTCTAATTTTCGCACTCGACAACAGCCCTCTGGCTCTATGTAGTACGTCTGCATTACTAACCCTATCGGCCCATGGTATACGGAGCATTAAATAAATTTTCTTATGTCCCCCATTCTGCATTTTGTCTCCTCCCGCCCTCCTGTGCCTTATGCTGTGCATTATGTATTTTTTATTTTTTCTCTAACATATGTTATTTATGTATCAATTGTATATTTTCTTTTGCTGTTGTATTACTATGTGTGTGCGGCGGGACATCGAGGGAGAGTAGCGTAGCTTAAATATGGTCTGGGTCCCCCTTGGTTGCAAATATGCATATACGAGTATTATTATTATTATTTTTAACGTAAGTCCCACATGGACGGGGGACGGGCCTAGGGAGTGCACGAGTGAAGCTGATGAAAGGCGCCGCTGTACCTATAAGCCTAGCGCGGTTATTACCCGTGACTCTTTCCGACTGAATTATTGCTAGGTATGCTAAGCTACCAATCATTGGAGAGAAGAAAGAATATTCACTTGGGAGTTCACTTCTTTCAGCTGATTGGCGGCCGTATACAAAACTCGGATGTCCTAAGTGATGTAGGTCTATTTGTCCCTGATAATTATCTTCGTCAAAGACAGCACAGATTGTTTTATTTGCCACGCTGCAGAACCAACCTGCCAATGGTTATGCCTCTGGGTAGGGCAATCTTATTGCTTAATCGGGTCGCCTCGGAGGTCGACATATTTTGTGATAGTGTGAGTTGCCTCAGGGGTGCAATATCAATGTTATGATTATTTCTTATTCTTAAGCTTATTTTTTTTATGCTTCTCTTTTGAATTCTCATAATGTAATTGCAAACAATCTGGAAATATGTCTGTAATGTTTGTAATTTTTATTAAAATAAATTAAATGAAATGAAAATGAAATAACAGCTTCGGGTAGGCGAAGGGAGCCCTCTACGGCTCGGTCATATAAAAATCCGGTTCATTACATTCACTTACAGAGTCGAGGTTTTGCAGCCATATAGTAGAACAGACTATATATCAATAGCGTTCTCAATTCACGATGACCTTTATCCGGTTGTTCACCTTTCCTCACCTCCCTAACTAAATCCGGTTCAATCAACTAACAGCAGAGGATCATGTCTCCGAATCCAGAATATGGCCGTTTCTATTTCACGTGTCATCTACCAAATGACTACCATCAGAGTCAAAGAGCGACGTGCCAAATATGTTCCAAAGAGGTAAAATGCAATAACCCTTAAAGATAAAAGAATTTTTAAAACATTTACTTTATTTTTAAAGATTAATTGTATCTCAATAGAGACGAAGATGTAATTTTTTTGGAAACAGAATATGGTAGTCGAGGCGTTTACAGGACTTATGACCTGTCACTGGTTGGGATAAGCGACCACTTTATGTTAAGAACATTCCCCATTCCGCCCTTCTTACGACCACCACGTCTGACAAATTGTTTGTACTTGTGTATATGCTAGTATTTTTAAATAACTTTAAATTTTTTAAATGATGAAAATAAATAAAAATAAAAATTTTAAGAACTTTTCGAAAAGTTCATAAAAATATGTTTTTTTTATTATTATTTTTTTTTTTAATTATTATTTTTTTTATTATTTACAATGAACTTCTACCAAAAAATTTCAATTAACAACATCAATAATTTACATTTTTGTAGGTCAATCTACACTAGCGCCATCTATTAAGATAATTTGTAATCATTAAGCAGAAAATCTTTACTAATGCAATGTGAAAGGCTTACGCAATTATCACACTGGTAGACAACGCCTGGAGTAAAATTGCTAGTGTAGATTGACCTACAAAAAAGTGAAGTTATTTAAAAATAGTAGCATATATAAAAGTTCCAAAAATTTGGCAGACGTGGTGGTCGTAAGAAGGGCGAAATGGAGAATGTTGTTAACATAAAGTGATCGCTTAACCCAACCAATGATAGGTCATAAGTCCTGTAAACGCCTCGACTACCATATTGTTTCCAAAAAAAATTTACATCTTCATCTCTATTGAGATCCAATTAATCCTTTAAAATGATTTACCCGCAATGGGTATTTGTTTACAAGTATTTGTATACATTCAAAAAAACAAACAGTGTTATGAAATCACAGTTATTTTTACTATTTATCGTGACAGCTGTTTCACCAACCAATTTTGGCATTATCAGGTGTCATCAGCTTTTTGGATGTCGCGACGACACTTAAAAAGTTGATAATAAATATTGTGAAATCATAACAGTGTTATAAATTTTTACAGTTAAGAATAAACTAAATGAAAACGGAACGAAAAATTGAGGAAGTTGGAGGAAAACGTGCCATGATCAAATTAATCAAATATTAAGTACCTTTCTCGTGAGAAATAGGAGAAATCGACGTCCGTATAAGGGATGTATCAGAGAAAAATTGTGAGGCAATCCACTCTTTTTGCCTACCACTTTATGAAAACGGTGTGATGGTATGTTAGTTAATGTCAATTTTATATACTTCTTCTTCTTCTTTTTCCTTGTTGTAGACCAATGTGGTCTAGTCTCTAGAGGGTTGCTCCTCCTATGAGGTTGATTCCCAGCATCCTTCCATGTTTTAGGAGGTCGTCCACGAGATTATGTTATGTTATGTCCATTATTTGGACATGACCATCAGTTCCACCTTCGCAAAGACACTGAGATCGCGTGAGGAACACCAGAATTAGAGAAACATATAAAGTTGAGGATATCATATAAGATAAATATCATCTACGAGTATATTAAAATAATCAAAAAAAATACAATACTGAATTTAAACTTATCGGACTTTTCTTCTGGATATAATAAACAAACCTTTTGTTCTCTATTTTTTCAAGACTACACAGGTACGGCAAAGAAAACTTTAAAATAACCCGCAGTAATCAATGAGATCGGATAAAATGTAACCCCTGTATACTTCGATGCAAAAGATTTGTTTACAAGTCACCTATGCTTTTATAACGAATCTTTTGCTACAAGAGAAAGCCCTTGTCTGTGGTACCTACCGCAAGGTATTTTTTTTTTCGACGTGCGCCCTTTGATTTTCAACAAACAAACAAGGAAACGCGTAAGAGGGTATATTGAATCGTGACGTCATGCCCCATACATTTTTATGCAAAATACGTGAACCAGAACGTGGAACTTCTAGTGTTTTGGGAAAACACTAATGGTTCTTTACACATATTTTCATTTTTTCAGATACATATTTTCTTTTCATGGTATTAAAATAATTGTGTAGGCCAACGCTTAAATATACGATATAGATATAAATATACGATAATCGAATGATTTTACTGTAATCTCTTGATGGTAGTTCATTTTAAATTATAATTAAATAAAACGATATTTTTAACTACTTCCTTTTTTGTCTATATTTTGACAGCCACCGGTTTTGCCAGCCTCGCTGGCATCGGCAGACTGGTGACACTGTTAATAAGAGACTCTTTAAACATACAGATATTCATCTTCTTCTTCGAGAGCCCATAGGCCGTGCTAGAGGGTGCTGGTCTTTTTGTCCCTGATAGATATCTCCGACAGCGACAGCACAGATTGTTTCTGGTGACACCGGTGGGAAGAGCAATTAGTCTGCTGAACGCGGTCTCCTCGGAGATCGACGTCTTTCATATTAGTGAAGGTACGTTCAGGGGACAAATATTCTTAACTTTAGAAAGTATCTTATCTTCCTAATGTCGAACCATCTCTAATGCGTTCCCGGTATTATGTTGTATTTTTATAATATTTTACCTGTATTCAATAGATGCCCTAAACATTTTGCTGTTTTTAATGTCTTTTGAGTTGATAAACTGATTTGAATTCGACCATTGGCCTCCAATCTGACACTCGTAATAATTTCGTTTCACCTCTCCTAACTTCATCCTCCCATCGCAGCCTTGGTCGTCCAATTGGACTTCTACCACCTGGGTGCCACTCCAGCAATCTTTAAGGGGTTCGCGATGACGGCATCCTCTGCACGTAATCGGCCCATCTCAGTCTATTCAGTCTGACCTGTGTGGAGAGACCTGGGAATGACGGTGAAGGCTGGAGAGTGCGGCATAATGACGAGCTGTACCATGTTTACAAAGCTCCCAGTCTCTCCTAAACATACAGATAAACATGATTCTATACAAAATAAATATCAAAATAAAGTTTGAAAAATTAATACTTTTACTAACTAACTAACTAACTAACTAACTAACCATCACACCGTTTCCCTGGAGCGGTAGGCATAGAGTATGGACCACTATACTGTTCTGTCCTGACATACCTCTCTAGTTTCCTCTACATTCATACATCGTAGATACATAGATACATAACAGGCTAAAGGTTAAGATATCATAGTGATTTGGCCAAAACAATGAACTATTTCATTAATACAACTTTTTATCTATTGATTCTCATGACATATGATAGGTAACTAATCTATCGTCATTTTATCGTCTCGTAAATTCTACACCAGACCAAAGAGAGTGAATATACAAAATAGTTTTTTTTTAACTTTCTATATGGATATTTCAATGTAACCGTTCCTAATTTAAATAAGAATCGATATGTTATTACGTTAAGGCCGTGCCACACTGATTGAAACAAGCTCTCCATAGGGGTGACCTTGGTGCAGAGCTGTGGAGCCCACGGTTGGTGTAGCGTCCACATACTGTTGTAAACAAGCTCTCCACGTGCGGAATGCGCGTTTAAACGGTGGATCCACACGCATACTATGCGCGTCCGTCCACAAAGTTTGTTAAAGGTCAAACGAATTTTGGTTTCAAACAAGTGTCTAAAGCGCCGGTGGAGACCGATGTGGAGAGCTTCTTTAAAACTGTGTGGCACGGCTTTTATGCACATTTTTTACTACGTTTCTGTTTTTCCAAAAAACAGTTTATCCTATTCATTACATCTAAATTTCTTCACGAAAACAAAACCGCTATCGCATGTTTCCACCAAGGACGACCGTGTTTTGTTCGTTTCGAAAGGCCAGTGATAATTTACAAATATCTTTGACTCCATCTCCACAGATCAATAAGAATATAATATTAGAAGCCAAAAAATATCAGGTTTTTTTTTTACTTTTCCCATAAAGAAACAAGATATCTGCTTTTGCGGTATTCCCGTAGGAAAAAGGTTTTATATTCTATCACGGGCTTTATGAATGTATGTGAATAGAATTTACGTAATAAAAATATATTTGTTTCTACGGTTTTGTACGCAGGTGATTTTTTAAATATCATCTGATATTTATTAATATTTTTTCTACATACTTAAACATGTCAGTAAATAGTAAAATGTCGTATTTTATCATACAAGAGCTTTTTTAATCAAATTTAAATATATTATGTGTTACATTTTACATTATGTGCTAAATTAAAAAAACGGTGGATACGTGGAACATAAATTAAATAGACAATATGTGCACCATCTGAAAATAACATTTTGTGTAAAATTATTTTTATTTTGTTATTTTATTTTATAACATTGTATTTTATATTATTTGTTTTAGATTTATTTTGTGGGTGTTGGACGATCAAAGTGTGCGCGGGAGATGCCTATTGGTGGCGATGAGGTTCGCAACCCATCACACCGCGTCTCCCGCGGGGCGAAAAGAGTAGGATTGAGTGCCGCATCAGTAAAAGTGTGACAGTTCATTCTTTCTGCCTACCCTTTCGGAGAGATGGCGTGATGGTCAGTTAGTTAGTTAGTTAGTTTAAATATATTATTTTATAATAATCAAATGATTTTATTGAAATCTCTTGATGGAAGTTCATTTTAAATAATAATTAAAATAAACGATGTTTTTTAACTACTTCCACTTTTGTCTTTAATTCATGCACATAACACTTAATTGCAGTATGTGTCCTGCAAGTTATGTAGACCAAACAGGAAGGGCCTTCAAAAATAGAATCGGGGAACATGTCTAAAGTTGGAAAAATCATAAATCGAATTTAAATTTTGCTAACCATTAAATAGAAAAGAACTACACATTTAATCCATCTGAAATGGGCAGGTCACCTAGCCAGAAGTCCAGATAAAAAGTGGACAAGAAGACTGCTGACTTGGAGACCGTGGACGGCAAAGAGAAGTGCAAGGCGACCGCAATTACGGTGGAAGGATGATCTAAACAGACATGTCGGAATAAGCTGGATGCAGTCTGCACAAGACAGAGGGACATAGAAGCGAATGGAGGACGCCTTTGTCCGGGAGTGGACGGGAATAAGCTGAGGAAGAAGAGAAGAAAAATATGTTACTATTCGCTAAGTCATCTTCAGATTCAGCTATTAACTGAAGTGAAACTTAGTCTGCATAGCAAATGATGTTCACAGATTTACTGCGCATTTTATAACCAAGTTCATGCCAGCTAACTTTTCTTCGATTTCGTCCATTAAAAGATTGAACGGAAAGGGGCTCAAACTATCTCCCTGTCTTATTCAATTGCTTGCAGGAATTTCCTTGGACAATTCATTGTCAACCTTAATTTTTGTTTTGCAATAATAAAATAAATCTAATGTAAGTGAATCACCCTGTATACAGGTATAATAAACCTTTTTTTGTCTATATATAGACAGATAAAGTACTGAAAGTAGCTACTGTTATTTTTGTTCGTATCAAAAAGTATAATAAAACACGAACTTCCTTTCTTCTTTGTAATTTCAAATTCGGAACAAAAAGAAATTTGAAGAATGTGGAAAATATGAAGTATCTATAAATCATTTCCATTATATTAAGTACAATGCTCTTTTTTTAATTAATATGAGTCTATACAATGTTTTAATGAGTACTCAGAGAACGAATATCTAGCAACAATTGAAATATTAACGTTGAAAAAACGAATTATATTTACTGTGTGGTCTGGTGGTCTCCGTTTCATATGCCCGTACCACACATTGTAAAAATTAATGTAAACGGAAAAAGAAATAAAAGAAGACAAAGAAAACATGCCACTATCGAATCAATTACATGTTAACCTTCCTTAGACTACCTTTGTGGCAGAGTTTCAACAACTATGGCAGCCAAATCGAAGGTCCCGGGTTCGATTCTCGGCGATGACAATGGGATTCTCACAATTGGTCTGGTGTAGAATTCATTTGATAGCGAAAGATTAGCTACATTGCACATGTGATGAGAATCAAAATTAACTAACTAACTAACCATCACGCCGTCTCTGTTCTTTCCTGACATATTTCTCTCATTTCCTCAACATTCATACATCGTGTCATGCACGCGCGTCGAGTTCTCTGACTCCTTACATGGCCGACATTCAATATTTGACTTATTTGATCGTGCCACGTTTTTCTCGGTCTTCCTTTATTTCTAGTTCCATTTACATCGTCAACATAAACTATTTTTACCATTTTTTTTCATTCATTCTTTCCATGTGTCCAAACAATCTTAATCGTCCTTTCATTATTTTGTTCATAACACCATCATTCGCACCGCATTCACTTCTTATATTTTAATTTGGCACTCTATCATACACAGAGTATTTACACATCCGTCTAGGAGATCTCATTTCCACTGCATTTATTCTACTTTCATCCTTTTATTGCCAGTTCCATGCTTCGCTTCCATACATAAGGGTGGGTAGAAGAACACCATTGAGCACTGCCATTCTAGCCTTATTGGATAGGTCATTGTTTGCGATGACAACTTTAAGCGCACCATTCACTTTGTTGCCTGCCCCAACCCTTCTTTAAATATCCCTCTACACTCGCCCATCTTTTGTTAACGTACTACCTACATACACGAACTCATCTACTTGCTCCAAATTTTCACCATTCACACTAATGTCGCAGACTGTCATGATTTCTTGATTTCATGATTTCATGATGTCATGACAATCAATATCTATTTATTTATTTCTTTTATACACAAATGAGACATAACAAACGAAAAACATTTAGACGACTCATTTGGATGAAAAACGGCGTAACAAAAATAAAATAATGACATGATACTAAAAAATATCAAAAGGATTCCAAATATGTCAACGTCTGTGAGGCAGAACTCTTTCCAGAATTTGTAATATGTGTTTAATGAATACCGCCTCACTGAGACTAAAATATCCAAATCCGAGACGATTAGATTCAACGCCCGAATTGCTCTTCCTATTGGTATCACCAGAGGCTGGATGGTTCTGCATGACGGAGCAAAGAACAATTAATTGATGTCGGCGCTGTCGCAGGTTATTATCAGGAACAAAAAGACTCTACTTATTATAATAGCTATACCCTTTACATCGATTTGGTTCGCACTGTATTAATGTAAAGAGCTATAATAACAAAATATATAACAAAATATTAATAATAAATAAATAAACGTCGGCCACGTAAGGGGTCGTAGAAATCTACAACGTTCTTACATCGAGTTACACGTGCATAACTCGATGTAAGAACGTTGAGGAACGAAGGAAGTATATCAAGAAAAAACAGTGTGGCGGTCCCTTATCTCTGTCTACCACTTCGGAAAGACAATGTGATGAGACTGAATAGTAAATCATACTCCCAATTCGCAAAACATCTATTAGACATTAAACATAACTTAGATCCAAATAACCTACCAATTCCGCCACATATTCATAATAAAGGGTACACTCTCAACCTATTGGAACAATTAGAAATTAATAAACTTAACAAAAACCTTCATTTAACTTTAATCGATAGATAAATAAGGACAAAACAAAGCAGGACAAAACAAAGCTGCTGACTGTAGGCCGAACGCAACATCAGATGAAAGTAGTGATGTCAGGAGTTCCACTAAAGAACACCAAGGAGTTTGTCTACCTCGGGAGCAAAATAACATGATATTGTATAACAATTGACGACCTCCGTGGCAGAGTGGTTACGAGCTCTGACTTCCATGCCGAAGGTCCTGGGTTCGATTCCCGGCGATGGCAGTGTGATTGTCACACTGTCTTTGGTCTGGTGTAGAATTCATGTGACAATAAAATGGCGATAGATTGGCTACCTATCACATGTCACGAGAATCAATATAGTAGCTGTAAAATAAAAATTGTATGCAGTAATTGGGTCCAAACGACCTGTTGTGTACATAAAAAAAAAAAAAAAAAAAAAAAAACATGGGACGGTCGGTCTAAGAGCGAGGTCGACAGCCGTATACGAGTACATCAGGCTAGGCTTGTATTTAATAAAAGGTCGAAAATAATAGAGTCAAATAATATAGACCTAAAACTGAGAATACTGCTCATCAAGACCTATGTATGGAGTGTCTTGATGTACGGCTGCGAGACATGGTGCCTATCCGAAAGGGATAAGCGGAGACTAGAGGCTTTTGAGATGTGGTCCTATAGAAGACTCTTTGGAATTTCCTGGAGAGACCACATCACGAATGAGGAAGTTCTTCAAGGAATCGAAGGAGGAAGGCACCTGCTCAGGACCTTGTCCGAAAGGCGTGCAAGATGGATCGGCCATGTAATACGTCAAGAAGGTCTCTTGCATGCCATAATGGAAGGTATGATCGAGGGGACAAACTCTAGGGGACGCCCACGCCGAGAGTACCTGGAGGACCTGTTGGTGGACGTGCGCTGCTCATCATATGCAGATTTCAAAAGAGCCGCACAAGACAGGGAAGAATGGAAGAGAATAATAGAGGAAATTGCTGCAAACCAATCCCAGCATTGAAACCAGAGAAGAAGAGAACTTTAATCAATGAACAAACTAACATATTATATATTCATCCCCACTCCTTAATGGATTTCCGATATATAATTACATTCAAATTGATTCTGCACTAAATTTATTTCACATTTCATATGCAGAAGAGAAGAATACATCGATTGAGTCTACGCACACAGGATGGTGATTTTTTTTTATGCATAAAACTTCATCAATCAGAATTATTAATCACCTTGAAAAATGTAATTTCATACAATTTGTAAGAAGATGTTTTTCTTAGAAACACTTTATTTCATCCTACCTCAAATAACAAAATTTTGATTTATATACTATCATTTAGTATCCCCTAACTATATAATCATTATCATAAAATTTCTTAACGAGTTCCAAGAAACACTTTCCAATATTTCTGGACCAACCCAAATAATTATCAGTTAAAAATGTATAAAGTCTCATCAATTTTCGTTAATTACCATATTCTGCTCCATTTACTAGTGTATATAAACTGCAACGAGTTGAAGCTTCGTCACATTTGATAATGCCTTAGAAGGGCGAAACATTTCATTCCCATAAAATATAATAAAACATCTAAAAAACTGACGTTTTCATTCCTATTAATTATTTAAATGGAGTGTTACATCATTGTTCATGAAAGAATAAATAAGGATATATAACATTTTCCATTTTGGGATTTGTTTTTAGGAATGGGAAAGATTTTACCAATTGAAAAGTCCTGAAGTTATTGTATAACTCTTTGGTAAGAAGTGGGTTGGAATTGAGTACACTGGTGTGGGCACCGCATGAAACTTAATAATGCCTGTTGATTGAAAAGGTACAGAAAAAGTTCTTACGTTTTTTGTACCTCAAAGAAAACGGTTATTACCGCTGGCCGTACCCAACTGATTTCTTGCTGGGTATGCTGGACTACCAATCATTGGAAATTATACGAATTATCCATTTGGGTGTTCTTTTTTTTCAAGTGATTCGTGGTCGAATACATAACCATGATATTTTGAATGATTTGACTTTGTTTGTCCCTGACAATTATCTGCGACAAAGGCAACATAGATCATTTCATCTGCCACTGTGTAGAACCAATCTACCCAATGTAATGCCCGTGGGCAGGGCAATAATCCTTCTAAACCGTATCTAATCGGATGTGGAAAGCATCTATCTCGTATATATTAAAATGGCTTATCTTGGTTTTTCTGCATTGTTCTGCATTGTTTCTTTATATTTCTTCTTTCTTTTAAATTGTTCTTATTTTTTTTTGTCTTATGTTTTATCTTAGTCTACTGTTCCTTTTTATTAATGTTTTTTGATTGTTATTAAAAAGTTTTTTTTTAACTATCATCATAAACGCCTTAGATAATATCTGTAATGTCTATGATTTGTTTAAAAAAATGAAATTGAAATTATTTTTCAAGCTACGACAAATCTTTACAAATGTATAGTCCTTTTAAAATTTACGGTTTTACCGTGAATGGTGAAAATCTGGAACAAGTAGATGAGTTTGTATATTTAGGTAGTATGTTTATATGAGATCTTAGACGATTGTTTGGAAAAACCTTTGTATGATAGAGTTTCGAATGAAAATATAAGAAGTGAACGAAGTGGGAATGAAAGTGTGTTGAATAAAACAATAAAAGTAAATTTTAAAACTCCGTATTAAATAATTAATATAAATGAGAACGCCTGTCTTCTAAGAGTTGTATTACGTATTTTTATGAATTTACATGTTCCGCCCTTCTAAGGCATTATCAAATGCCTTAGATTTGACAGACGTCTTCATTTATATTAATTATTAATAAAAGTAACGTTAAGCTGGTTTGGACACATGTATAAAGAAAGAATGGTTAAAAAGTAGTATGTTAATGATGCAAACGGAACAAGAAATAGAGAAAGAATGAGGTAAACCTGGCAAGATCAAATAAATTAAATATATTAATGTCGGCCACGTGAGGAGTCGGACAAATCGACGTGCGTGCATGACACGATGTATGAATGTTAAGTTATCGACCAACCCCTTCGATACGGCGTGATGATAGTTAGTTAGTTATAAATCTTAACAAACAAACCATCACGTCGTTACTCCGCAGGGGTAGGCAGAGAGAATGGACTGCCATACTACTCTATCCTGGCATTCCTCTCTAGCTTCCTCCACATTCATACAGCGAGTCATACACGCACGTCGATTCTTCCGGCTTCTGACATGACCAACCTTTAAAATTTTATTAATTTGGTCATGCAATGTTTTCCTCGGTCTACCTCGACTCACTCCGTTTACATCGTTAACGTATACTTTTTTAACCATTCTTTCTTCACCCATGCGATCCATAGGTTAGTAAATAAAATACCAACCCAGCGATCCTTTCATAATTTTGTTCATAATACCTTCTTTCGCTCTACATTCCTTTCTAATATCAACAATTGAGATTCTGTAGTACATCGTTCTACCACACATACGTCTTAGGGACCTCATCTTTACCGCATTTATTCTGCTCTTTTCTTTCTTCTGCCAGTTCCATGCTTCGCTTTCATACATAAGGGTTGGTACCAGAACTCCATTGTGAACGACCATTTTCGCTTTTATTGATAAATTCTTGTTTCCAATAAGTATTTTTAAAGCTCCATTCATTTTGTTACCCGCACCAATCCTTCTTTCAACATTACTGTCCGTTCAGCCTTATATAAATCTTAACTATCGTTGAAACGTGATTTGAGAACGTTTAAAATGCGGAATATTAATTTGGACGACATTTGTATTATAAACAATACAAGTGTTTTATTTTAAAGTAGTACTTTGAATATTTCAACTTCTTGGAACAGCAAACCACTTAATAAGTCCAAGGTAATGATTTTTGAAAAGCAAGAAACCATGACAGTCTGCAACATTAGCGTGAATGGTGAAAATTTGGAGCAAGTAGTTGAGTTCGTGTATTTAGGTAGTATGTTTACAAGAGATCGACATATAACCGACAACAGGGGGCAAATACTATTGACTTTAGAAAGTATCTTGTCTTCCTAATGTCGAACCATCTCTAATGCGTTCCTGGTACTTTGGTGTATTTTTATAATATTTTACCTGTACTTAATAGATGCCTTAAAAATTTTCCTGTTTGTAATGTCTATTGAGTTAATAAAATGATTTGATTTGATTTGATTTGAGATGGGCGAGTGGAGAGGGATATTGAAAGAATGGTTGGGGCAGGCAACAAAGTGAATGGTGCACTTAAAGTTGTCATCGCAAACAAAAACCTATCCAAAAAAGCTAGAATGGCAGTGCACAATGGTGTTCTTCTACCGACCCCTATGTATGGAAGCGAAGCATGGAACTGGCAAAAGAAGGATTAAAGTAAAATAAATGCAGTAGAAATGTAGAAATGAGATAGAGATAGAGTAGAAATGAGATAGAAATGAGATCTCTTAAACGAATGTCTGGTAAATCTTTTATAATAACTAACTAACTAACCATCACGCCGTGTGTTTTACTATAAAGAATACTTTGAATATTTCAACTGCTTGGAACAGCAAAAAATATGTTATTTATTTTTCTGATGAAACATATATAAAACTGTTTCCTTAGAGAAGTAAAAACTTGAAAACTTTAACAAAAATTAAATTTCCCTCAAAACTTAAACATACGTAAATCATCCCTATATTTATTACATACATACACATTCAAAAAAAATTCCATATCTAAGTGATTATTTTGGCGGGAAATTTTATATGTAAACTTCGCATCAACACTTCAGTCGTAAACAAAACTTTTTTTATCGCAAGTAAAAATGTAAGTAGCTTTACGCGTTAATAATTTTTACACTTACAAATGAAAATATTCTTCTCGGAAAGTTTATGTTCTAAATTTACCATACAAAGTAAAAAATAATATGTGTAGGATTACCAATGGTTATGCCTGTGGGTAGAGCAATCTCTTTGCTTAATCGGGTCGTCTCAGAGGTTGACATATTTCGTGATAGTGGGAGTTGCCTCAGGGATTCAACGTTGCATGTAATTAAATCAAATCAAATCACTTTATTTTATCAATAGACATAACAAAATTAATTTTTATGGCATCTATTGAGAACAGGTAAAATAATATATTATGTATAGTATACTGCCAGAAACGCATGAAAGATGGTTCGACAATAGGAAGACAGGATACTCTCCAGAATTAAGACTTACATACTCTCTAATTCTTAGTCTTTGGGATTTTTTAAATATTTTTTCTTTTGCTGAATTCTTATTTTGTCTCTCTTCTATATACGCCATACTGTGTGTTGTTATGATACTTTATTTTTCTTTTTCTCTTCTATATACTTTGTAAATTCAATACTTATATTTAAAAAATTAAATTACATAGACATGTTTCGGACAAAGAGTCCTTCTTCGGTGATACATATTATAAAGATACATTTTTAAAAATATTATATAATTGTTTACATGATCTGACAGATGTTATAAAAACTATTATAAAGATTTTTTTGGAACGTTCTTATTTTGGCATTGCAAACGCCCTGGAATTGTAAATTAAATTAATACTTTTAAAAATTAATATTTTCGCAAAGCTTGTCAACATTTATTTTCATTATATTTTCGCCTTTTTATGTTGCCCTAGCAAGGCGAAACATGTCACTACTATAATATATTATTGAATTTGTAGAAAATATGCGTCTATATCAATTTTGAAAACTATATTAAATCTCTGTATAGTTTTACTTAAGGTCAGAATTTTTTTTCTCATTAATTGTGTAGATATACGAGTATTATATCATAAATAATAATCAAATAAAACTAAGTTTATTTTAAAACTACTTGGAAGAGCAACCAGGCGAAACCGATCGCTGTCGAAATAAAGACAAAATTCAAAGAATTTCTTTAAAAAAGCTTTTTATTTTTTTTATTGAATGCCAAGGCATTAACACTGTGGAATTCCGTAGTAAAATACTTAGAAATTTTAAATTACTTAAAGGATTAATTGTATCTCAATAGAGACGAAGATGCAAGTTGGAAACAAAATATGGTGGTAGAGGCGATTACAGGACTTATGACCTGTCATTGGTTGGGTTAAAAATTTGTTTTAACCCAACCAATGACAGGGCATTGTTTAGGTTACATATGCTGGTCGTGAGAAGGGTGGAATGGGGAATGTTGTATTACATAAAGCGTACGCTTAACCCAACCAATGACAGGTCATAAGTCCTGTAAACACCTCGACTACCATATTCTGTTCCCAATTTGCATCTTCGTCTCTATTGAGATACAATTAATCCTTGAAATGTTAACCCCCAATGGGTAAAATCCAGTATTCGTCTACAAGTATTTGTATACATTCAAAATGTTATAAAATTCAATATTTAAAAGTTGTCGTTTAACATGCCACACAATAAGGAAAGATCTTGTATGGAAAATTCTTCTATACAAATAATAAATTCAAGCTTTGCGCCTACACATGTGCCCTTGCGTATTCCCCAGGCATATTTTCACACCTCGTCATTTTCTAGTACATAAAACCTTCTACATTATTTGTATGTGTGAACTTACATACAAAAGGTAAAACACTGTTCTTTGACACATTTTTGGTTTCTGCCCGAGACTCCAGAGGGCCGTTGACCACCAGGACGACCACCAAAGAGATGGAGAGAAGGCTGGTCGTCTTCACCACAGGAAGATAGTTGATATCCTGCATAAACAGATCGCAAGATCTACAATCAGAAGAAGAAGAAGAAATATCATTAGCATATATAAGTCCAAGGTAATGATTTTTGAAAATGAAGAAACCACGACAGTCTGCAACATTAGCGTGAATGGTGAAAACATGGAGCAAGTAGTTGAGTTT
Source organism: Lepidostoma basale (assembly GCA_022606425.2). Classification (NCBI taxonomy): domain Eukaryota; kingdom Metazoa; phylum Arthropoda; class Insecta; order Trichoptera; family Lepidostomatidae; genus Lepidostoma; species Lepidostoma basale. Next base: position 89,120 of record JAHDVF020000068.1, read on the forward strand.
GTGTATTTAGGTAGTATGTTTACAAGAGATGGGAGAGTGGAGAGGGATATTGAAAGAAGGGTTGGGGCAGGCAACAAAGTGAATGGTGCACTTAAAGTTGTCATCGCAAACAAAAACCTATCCAAAAAAGCTAGAATGGCAGTGCACAATGGTGTTCTTCTACCGACCCTTATGTATGGAAGCGAAGCATGGAACTGGCAAAGGAAGGATGAAAGTAGAATAAATGCACTAGAAATGAGATCTCTTAGACGAATGTGTGGATATTCTGTGATGATAGAGTGTCGAATGAATGAATGAAGAAAGAATGGTAAAAAAATTATATGTTAATGATGTAAATGGTACCAGAAATAGAGAAAGACCGAGGAAAACGTGGCTCGATCAAATAAATCAAATATTGAATGTCGGCCATGTGAGGAGTCAGAGAAATCGACGCGCGTGCACGACACGATGTATGAATGTTGAGGAATCGAGAGAAATATGTCAGGAAAGAAAGGTGTGGCAGTCCATTCTTTCTGCCTACCCCTTCGGGGAGACGGCGAGATGGTTAGTTAGTTAGTTAGTTTATATACACAGCTTTATATTAATTGTGTTGCTGAGACCTGTGGAAATAATATTTATATAATGACGACCTTCCAGACAGAGTGGTAAAATCTCTGACTTCCATACCGAAGGTCCCGGGTTCGATTACCGGCGATGGTAGTGTGATTGTCAAATACTCTTAATTCTGGAGAGTATATTGTCTTCCTAATGACGAACCATCTCTCATGCGTTTCTGGCAGTATAATATATACAATATATTATTTTACATGTTCTTAATAGATAGCTTACACCTTTATTTTGTAATGTCTAACTAACTAACTAACCGTCACGCCGTCTCCCCGAAGGGGTAGGCAGAAAGAATGGACCGCCACACTTTTCTTTCCTGACATTTTTCTCTCGCTTCCTCAACATTCATACATCGTGTCATGCACGCGCTTCGATTTCTCTGACTCCTAACATGGCCGACATTCAATATTTGATTTATTTGATCGTGACACGTTTTCCTCGGTCTTCCTATATTTCTGTTATTCTGTTATTGATTTAAGACCATATATATGACCAATGCAACGATCTGTACTTTACACTATGTGTATATGTATTCATAATGTAGACATGTATACGTACAAAGTCATTCATAAGTAACAAACACAATACGTATCCGTGATGTTTGGAAATATGCAAAGTACACACACTCTGTTTTTGTGTTCTTGTATTTCTTAAGGGATTTTAATCTACAGGGTATTTCCGACATAAGTATTAAATATTTACAGTTTATTTACTTATAAAATCAGTAAACATGGTGATACCCTTACCAATCGGTGTCTATCGATAACTTTTGACTCCAATTTTGTTTTTTGTATTTTTTTTTTAATTTACAATATATTTAACAGTTTGCAGTTATACTTAATCATATTCTGCGCTATAACGTAACATCAGATAAGATGAGAATTCATATAGTTTAGAACCTAAATTTTATTGATACCCATGGGTTTTATACGAGTTCAATTAATTTTATGGGAGTTACATTTAACTATATACGCCATAACTTTGTGGTTAATATTCGCCATAACAGCCTCTAAAATACCATAATGCCTCAAGACTAAAGTCTTCAACCAGTGCGTCTTGCCAGTCATGACGTACGGAGCCGAGACGTGGACACTGACAAAAGGTCTAGTCTACACATTCAAGGTCGCCCAACGCGCCATGGAAAGAGCCATGCTTGAAATAACCTCGAGGGGCAGATTTAGAAACGAATTTATTCGACAACAAACCAAGGTGACTGAGGTGACTCAGAGGATAGCCGGGCTGAAGTGACGCCATCGTTCAGCCCATGCTGAACGTATCTGTCGGAGAACTGACGACCGATGGGGAAGACGGGTTCTGGAGTGGAGATGGATGGAAGCGGCAATGGATAGGGGGCGGTGGCGTGCTTTGGAAGAGGCCTACATTCAGCAGTGGATGACAGACGGCTGATGTAACTCGCGTTTTCAAATGTCATGCACAAAATGATTTTTTGAAAATGACACACATTTTCAAATGTCATGAATCGGTGGAAGTGTGTTAGTTAGTTTTTTTTAATTTCACAAATGTAGTCAGTTTTGACAGATATTAAAAAAAAATTATATCTGTAAAAACTGCCCAAATTCGTGATTTTTTTTATATTTTTAATATTTTTATAATATCACTGATGAAGGGCTTGTGTGTCCGAAACATGTATGTTTTATAATTTTATTTTTTTTATAATGTGTGTGTTGCATACAAAGTATATAAAAAAGAAACATTAAACATCCGCAACACAAAGTTATAGCGAATATAGAAAAAATTATATAGACATATAATATATATATATTTGTTAAAATTAAAAAAATCACCCTGTATAGAAATCATCCATCAGAAATGAATTCGTCCGAAGACAGATCCTACGAATATGGCGCACATCTCGCTTTGTACAGGATGTCCCCGAGGAAATCACCGCACAGGGGGCGCCGCGGTTCGGGACCCTGTAATTGTGAATCCCCTTTGTTTGCGTTCCCTTGTTCATTTTCTTTCATTTTTTATGACAAGTTAATCATTCGTCTTACTGTAATACAAATTGAGATTTTGGGAGCACACGAAAATAACAAAATAAGGGATTGTTTTAGAATACTCGTTTTCATATTTTAAAAAAAATTCATCGATTCTGTGTAAACAAAAAATGGTAAAGGAAAAACGTAAATATGTATTCAATTATCCTTATGAATCAAGGGCAGGGATGGCGAATTTTTTTGAAGCTGAGTGCCAATAATTTTTTTTTAATATAACAATACGTCCCATGCCACATGCCATGAAAATAAAAATGCATCAAATGTTTGTATAACTTCAGATTTTTAATATAAACAAAGCATTAATAAATCGAAAAAAATTATTAAATACATATGAATGACAAAATATACTAAATAAATAAAAAAATAGACTAAATCAAAGAAATGAGATCTCTTAGACAAATGTGTGGATACTACAGTGTCGAATGAAAATATAATAAGTGAATGCGGTGCGAATGATGATGTCTGAACAAAATAATGAAAGGATCATGATGGTTTGGACATATGGAAAGCATGAATGAAGAAAGAATGGTAAAAAAATTATATGTAAGTAGTGTAAATGGAAACAGAAATAGAAGAAGACCAAGGAAAACTTGGCACGATCACACATGACACGATGAATGAATGTTGAGGATGCGAGAGAAATATGTCAGGAAAGAAAAATGCGGCAGTCCTTTTTTTCTACCTACCCCTTCGGGGAGACGGCGTGATGGTTAGTTAGTTAGTTAGTTTTATCAAAAAAAATGTAGAACCCTCAAAACTTCATTATTAGTGAAATTTTTGATATTGGATGCTAGATGCCAATTTTTTTATATCGGATTCATTGCTGGTAGCTTTTAATAGAATACAAGTAATTCGTCTGTAAGTCTTCATCTTATGTCTGATTTAATAAAGTGCCTGGTAGGTGTTCTGAAGGACCTGCATTTTTTGGGAGTCGTACCTGAAGAGTGAAAGTCTAGGGCTTAGGATAAGATGGGCTGGAAAAACTTTTTGGGGGCGGCCGAGGTCCACCAAGGACTGTAGAGCCAAAGAAGAAGAAGAATAATAATAATAAAACAGTTTTTCTCAAGCTTTCGATTATTTATAAAAAAAATGATATATAACATTAAAGCTTTTTGTAATGTCTGTTGAGTTAATAAACTGATTTGAAAATGTATCATTCAGAAAATACCGCGTTTTCCGCGGGGGCGAAAAGCGAAGAATGGGGTGCCGCATCGGTGAAAGTGTGGCAGTCCATTATTTCTGCCTACCCCTTCAGAGATGTCCACAAATGACTCCACCCCAATCTTGCCCCACGGTGTCCCCCTTGTGACCACGACCAGCTTTTGCTACCTTGGTTGTATGATAGCAGGCTCGGGAGGTACGGAGGAAGATGTATCCAGTAGACTCAACAAGGCAAGGGGAGCTTTCGCTATGTTTCGCTCTGTATGGCGTTCTAGTATCATTTCGAGAAAGCTCAAGCTGCAAATATTCAGCAGTAGCGTTAAAAGCCTGTAAGGAGTTGGAAATCTACCGCGGACGTTATTGGAAAACTACAAAGTTTATAAATAGATGCCTTCGCTCAATATTCAAGATCTATTGGCCCCAAACAGTGTCAAATGCCGTTTTCTGAACCATGGCAGGCGAAAAGTCAATTAGAGAACAAGTCACTAGACGCAAATGGCAATGGATCGTCACACTCTGAGACGGAACAAAGTCTGCATCGCTCAGGGCGCACTAGACTGGTCCACTATGGGGGGAAAGAGGAAGCGAGACAGACCTAGAGCCACCTGGAGAAGAGCCCTGCAGGACGAGGTTAAAGCAGCAGGCCTAACTTGGGATGGTGTTAGGTACCAGGCATGTGATAGAGTCGGGTGGAGAAGGTTCCTTGAGACCCTATGCACCACGTAGGTGTTACAGAACAAAAAGAAAAAAGAAGTAGACCCCTTCAGAGAGACGGCGTAATGGTTAGTTATTTAGTTAGTTATTCAATCAGAAAAATCCTAGATTTTGACGTCACAACATTATGTTAAAATTTCAATGTTTCTCAACAAGTTTTTGTAATTTCCTTTTGAGTAAAAATAATCTTTCCTCGAACAGTCCGCGGAGTGAGTGCGCTTTCGTGTGATGACAAATGGTTTTTATGCTACCTGTGAATAAATTACCTTCTTTGATAAGTTAGTAATAAAACGGTTTACCTCGGTTAGAACCATGATGTGTACATTTGAAAGTCATAAATTATAATCAGATTAGAATAATTTAACATGCTTTTATTTAAATTTGTACAAATTTAAAAATATTTAATTAATCGTATTTTTTCTCAAGTATATTTAATGTTAAAAGAAACGTGAATCTCATATACCTAACCTAAAGTAGCTGTCACTCATGCGCCATTTATTTAATTAATGTATCGTTTCCAAGAATCTGAAAGAAAATACGACATTCGTGAAAGAGTGTCAAGAGTTCTGAGTGCCATAACGAAGGTCCCGGGTTCAATTCCCGGCGATGTTAGTGTGACTATTATACTCTCTTTGATCTGGTGTGGAATTCACTTGACAATAAAATGGCTATATATTAGCTACCTATCACATGTCATGACCATCAACATTACACCTTAAATACAAATTGTATACAGTAATTGGGTTCAAGCGACCTGTTTTATATAAAGCATATATAAACTTATTGAACCCTAAGGCATTAAAACTGTGGAATTCCATAGTAATATACGAGTAATTAGAAAATTTAAAAATAACTTTGTTTAATCCACAAAATATTAAAAATATATTAAATAATACGACATTTATTGGAGGATTCTTCCATCTTCAGGTGTAAAAATATAATAAAAAACTAAACAAAATCAGAACAATAATCTACAATAAATTCAAAGATTAAAAAAATGTGTTAATTTATAATAAATTATTGTATCGAATTTTAAATTGAATTTTATATTAATCTTTCTTTGTTTAGTTTTTATTATATGTTTACACCTGAAGATGAAGGTACCTTCTGAAACATGTCTAGCTTTTTAATATTATTTAATGTTTTTTTCGGGAGATTAGTTATTTTCAATTTCATAAGTATAAAACATATGTATTTATTATTATTTTTATCATTATTATTATTATTATTACGGATCTCATGGACTGATATGCTCACCAAAAATGATGTGCTACATAGAGCCAGAGCAGGAAGATAATTGTTGTCTGATGTGAAGTCTAGAAAGATGGCATATTTAGGACACATTCTCCGCAACGAGAAATACGATCTGCTGCACCTCATCATGAAAGGGAAGATCGAGGATAAGCCCGGTATGGGAAGACCCCAGATGTCCTGGCTCGAGAATATCAAGGAGTGGACCCGAATTCAAGGGGTGGGGGAGTTGTTCCGTCTGGCAGAGCGCAAAGGGGCCTACGCCAGGGTGATAGCCGACGTCGGAGGGACCTGACATGGCACTCGAATAAGAAGAAGATTATTCCAAATAAAAATCATAATAATAGGTGGCTGGTTGAGGGGCGCTCCCAACGGAAGTATGTGAAACAGGGATTAATTGTATCTCAATAGAGACGAAGATGCAAATTGGAAACAGAATATGGTGATCCAGGTGTTTACAGGACTTATGACCTGTCATTGGTTAGGTTAAGCGCACGCTTTATGTAATACAACATTCCCCATTCCACCCTTCTTACGACCACCATGTCTGACAAATTTTTGGAAGTTGTATAATATATATGTTAATATGTAACACCAAACTTCACATGTTAGTTTCAATCTACACACTAGCGCATTAAGCATTAAACAGAAGATCTTTTTATTAACGCAATGTGAAAGGCTACCGCCATTAACGTATTGCTAGATAACGCCTGGAGATGTCACTCCAATTTATATGCCATTTTTTAACTTGAACCAGTTTTTGTTTTTACAACATTTTGAATGTATACAAATACTTGTAGACGAATACTGGATTTTACCCATTACGGGTTATCAATTCCAGGAATAATTGTATCTCAATAGAGACGAAGATGCAAATTGGAAACATAATATGGTGATCCAGGTATTAACAGGACTTATGACCTGTCATTGGTTGCGTTAAACGCACAACATTTCCCATTCTTTGGACATTTTTTTGGAAAATGGATGTGAAACAGGTTTGTGATGACAAGAATTGCGTCTTATATGTTGAACTGATAAGTGCTGCAGAAGACCTAGCCCAACAGAGGGCGCAACAATCCCTAGGATTGAAACTCTGAAAAATATTAAGAGTGGATATTACAATAAAATTCATCCAACTTAAACAAAAAGTCCTTTTTATTTATTTCTACATAAAGTCTCTACGCCAACACACTTGTTCTCTCTAAAATTCCAACGTAAAATATGTATGAAATTTTATTGTTTTACACTCAAACATTTTACGATCCGACTTTTAAAGTTTCTAGTTCGTTGGCATGGCTTATTCGTTCTGACGTTCGCGACAAAAGTACGTTGGTATAGTAGCTTATTTTCTATATTTAAAATGAAAATTGTTTTATGGATGCACATTACTAATCCTTCTTGTTTATTCTCATTATTAAAACAAAATTTTGAAGCCGTAATCGTGCATAAAATTAACCTTTAAATGCTCGCGCGTCGCGTGCAATAAAGGAAGACCACTGCCCATTTTTTGTGAAGTATTCGCGCGCTATAACAATAATTATATCTCTAAAATGAGTCATCCTATTTAACATTTGAATGTATACAAATACTTGTAAACAAATACTGGATTTTACCCATTGCGAGTAAATCATTTTTAAGGATTAATTGTATCTCAATAGAGACGAAGATGTAAATTGTTTTCTGGGAACAGAATATGGTGGTTGCTTATCTTAAAAGATGGCGCTAGTATAGATTGAACTAAAAAATGTGAAGTGTCTCTCGTCATTGTAGCATGTATACATCTTCCGAAAAATTGTCAGACGTGGTGGTCGTAAGAAGGGAGGAATGGAGAATTTTGTTAACATAAAGCGATCGCTGAAAACAACCAATGACAGGTCAATCACTGTAAGCGCCTCAACTACCATATTCTGTTCACAGAAAACAATTTACATATTCGTCTCTATTGAGATACAATTAATCCTCATCCTATTTAGTTTAAAAAAAGCTTATCAAAAATAAAAGCTGTTTTATGATAAACAATGGCGTCCTTTGTAACTTTTTCAAATTTTATATATTATAATTATATATTAAAGTTAAAGAATAAAAACATAAAAAATAAAAATATTTAATTTCGACGAGCGTGCATGTTCCGATGTGTGAATGTAGAAAATGTGCGAGAGTTATGTCAGGATAGAACAATGTGGCGATCCATTATCTCTGCCTACACCTCCGGAGAAACGGCGTGATGGTTAGTTAGTTAACAAACTCATTTATACACTCGTATAACGACTTGACGACCTTCGTGGCCGAGTAGTAAGTTCATTGACTGCCACCCCGATGGTTCCGGGTTCGATTCCCAGCGAGGGCAGTGTAATTGTCACACTGTCAGTAGTCGGGTGTGGAATTCACGTGACAATGAAATGGCGATAGATAAGCTACCTATCATATGTCACGAGAAACACAATGATAGCTATAATAGTCTTTACATCGATTTGGCTCATGCTGTCATGATGTAAATAGCGATTCAACAAAATAATAATAATATATTGTACCATATATACATGTATGTATATATTGTATATACAGATCAGATATGCACACAATCTTTTTGGTTAACTTCAAGCATTAACTGTGAGGAATTCCAAGATGTCATTTTTAAAACAATTAAAACACTGTTTTTTTCACATTCTGTTCAACACGTTTAAAATATTTGACATTTTCATTATTAACGATATAACACTGTGTAAAACCTTAGTAATATTGAATTAAATGAACTAAAATGTATTATTGTTAGTAAATAAAATTTGTTGATTGAAGTTCTTTATAAACAAATTTCACTTTTTTTTTAGTTTTGAAGGTTTCAGGGGCTTGTTTCCATCTTCTGGAGAAAATGGCAGCGTGGTGCCGAAACCGGTAGAAGCTTAAAAACAAGTGGACTATAACTCAACACGTATTGCAAAAGAATTTATATTATTATTTTCATTAATAAATGCTAGAAAATGCTAGAAACACTTCTATTAAGGTAAATTAAATAAAAAGAAAAGTTCGTTTTTATAACAGTTAAGAAACATAACACATCGTATGAGAGGAACGTAAAAATACATTTTTTTCTTCTAATTTTGCTTGAACAAGAAAATGAAAAAACCTTAATATAAACTTGATTTTATGTTGTGGTCACGACATTTTATAGCTTTCTTCCAATTATGGAATATTACAAATATATTTTTTTGCGTATTAACATTAATCATAATTAATACTAATTAAATAAAACGATGTTTTTTAACTACTTCCACTTTTGTCTTTATTTAGACAGCGACCGGTTTCGCCAGGCTCGCTGGCATCGACAGACTGGTTATGCCACCACCAGTCTGTCGATGCCAGCGAGCCTGGCGAAACCTGGTCAAATAAAGACAAAAGTGGAAGTAGTTAAAAAATCGTTTTATTTAATTATTATTAAAATGAACTTCCATCAAGAGATTTCAGTAAAATCATTTGATTATCATAATTAATACTATTCATAATAATTTGTTTAGTGGATAATTCATATAATAACCCATAATATTAGCTAATATGTTTATGACAGGTCATTTTTGTTATTTCATTCTTATAGGAACGACCTGGATGCGGAAGGGATTAAGAGGTCTATTTTATGTAGTAGAGGGAAGAATGCTGAAGAAGAAAACGAAGATTCTATTTATAAAGTAAAAAATTTAAATTGAGGTTTCTTAAACAATGAAACCAAATTACATATTAAATATTGAATAGTAATGGCAACGTATGTCTTCAAGAACCAACTAACTAACTAACCATCACGGCGTTTCCCCGGAGGCAGAGAGGATCGATAGCAACATTATTCTATCCTGACATAACTCTCGCGACTCCTCTCCGTTCACACATCGTGACATGCACGCTCGTCGATTGTTCCTACTTTGAACATGGCCGCCTTTCAGTAATTGATTGATTTGATCATTCATCCATTGTTTTTCACACATTCTTCTTGGTGACCTCGTTTCTACACGGCGTTAATCCTAATTTCATATTTTTTCTGCCATCTCCAAGCTTTACTTCCATACATATGTCAAGAAAAAATGGTATGGCAGTCCATCTCTCTGCCCACCCCTTCGGATAAACGGCGTGATGGTTATTAAGTTAGTTAGTACATTAATGAAAATATCTTTTACCTAATTAAAATAAATATGCTTTTTTTGTTCGATTTTTTACCTGTAGTTTGCCTTGTAAGGGTAATTTTTTTTTATGTAAGTGCATTAATTTGTCAAAATAAGACCAATAGCTCGGTTAAAGCCAAAAAGCCTCCATTTCGTTTATTCAGCCACTATTGTATTTTGTACTAGTGAATACCTTCTAGAGAATATACGAGTATATGTCTCCATCAATACACGCTGTGAGTAAAGATGTCTTCCGGGATACAGATATAGACAGAGACCAGATAGATAACTGATGGAGTCATCAAACGAGATCGGCGTCTTATCGTTCTGAAAAAAAATTGCATCGTTTCTTCACAGATGCCGCCTTACTCCACCCCCACCCTAATCGCAACCCTTATCCCTTCAGTAAAACCTTTCTCTCGATCTCCTATTTCTGCGAGCATTATTTCCCTTTCTGCTGTGGGACCCGCTTGCCTAATAAATCAAAATTCGCCACCGCTCCCTCGTTTCTTTTGTCTTCTTCTTAAAGAAAAACTTCTAAACATCTCATTTATAAGTAAAGACGCGGACTATTGTATCGGAAGTATCATTGTCCGAATAGATTAATTATTCCGGGGAAAATAATAATAAAAACATCGGAACGTATTAAACGAATGCTTTGATTCTCTTAAGTAATTAGATGGGGTATTGTCGACTTGGAAGTATGTATAGAAGTGAAGTTTGATACATGATATAAAAATACGTCCACTGAGAATAATGTGTAGAAAAACGATGTTTTTTAGAGAGAATTCGCTTAGAGATTCTAGAATCAGTTGTTTTAAAACAATAATATTGTTATTTAAAATTTCATTGTGAACAATGAATATTAAAAAACGACATTTTTTTAAATACAAAATTGTAGGTTAAATGCATTACCCACATAAGTGGACTTCGACTGCTGAACCAGCATATTTCATAATGAAATATATTACACAAATAACCGAAAACGCCTGACTTAGGACCTACTTATCGCAATGATGACATACATTGCATAGACAAAAGTGATGATTCAGGGCCCGGATTTATTCACACAGGTCACTAGGTCACTAGAGCAGAGCATCGTGTGCAAAAGGAAACAAAGCACATAAAAGCGGTACTCCTGACCATCCAATACGTCAGTCAGTATTACGGCTTCTAACAGACACGAGTCTACGTTAATAAGTCTACGCCACGAGGGATCTCGGACTCCCTCCCCTCTGACCTAAGAAGCCATGCTACTACATCATTCCTTCTTGCGACTTCTAACCGACCTGAGTCCACGCTGTCAAGTCTACGTACAAGGAACCTCTGACTCTCCCACCGAGCTACGCTACTATCTACACTGCTACGCCGCGTAACTTCAGACGAGTCTTCGCTCCAGCTGACCGACGCCACCGCCCAGTGTGTCATCATCTTCAGCTGCTCACCGCCCGTACTCTGACCCCGTTGCTGACGATACCTGCGCACCGTCACTGACCTTCATCACCCGCTGCGCCACTTGACACCAATGTAACGCCATCGACAATTAAACGCTGAAACTTCAACTGCTTTTAACTCTTGCCACATCCCCCAAAAAACTAACTAACTAACAATCATACTGAAAGAATGGACCGCGACACTGTTCATTCCTGACATACTTTTCTCGATTCCTTAACATTCATTCATCGCGTATTGCACCTACGTCGAAAAATAACCAATTTTTTTCCTGTCATGTTATCAAATTCAAGAATCCCTGTCGATTAGACGTTAATTTTTTTTTAATAAATAAAAATATTTTTAAAGTTTTCATTAAATAAGAAAAGGAAAAAAAGAAAATGAGAAATAAAGAAACAAATCATTTATTTCTTAAACGTTTTTTTAATGGTCCTAAAACAATCATTTTTAGCAGTGACTCTCCCCACCATCATGACCAAAAACAGGTTGGTTCTGCATGTTGAGAGAAAAACGATATTTTTTTTAGCTGTAAAAAAACACCCATTCTCTATAATACTGAAATCTATTGATCAATTCGCAAGTTTTCTATAATTGTGACCGCATTGATCAGCATCTCTGAAATGTGTATTGTTCATATGACTAAGCTGTGGAAATCCATAACGTTACTATGAACCTTTATAATTATTACACAAACATACTTACTAATCATCACGTCGTCTCCCCGAAAGGATAGGCAGAAATAGTGGATTGCCACACTTTAACCGATGCGGCACTCCATCCTTCGCTTTTCGCCCCCGCGGAAGACGCGGTGTGATGGGTTGCAAACCTCATCGACACCAATAGGCAGATACCTGGGAGATCCCACGTACATTTCAATCTTCCACAAAATAAATTAAAACAAAAAATATGAAATAAAATAAAATAACAAAATAAAAGTAACAAGACAAGTAATGTTCTTTTGCCGACGATCGTACTGTTGGAGTTCTCTTCTTCAAGGTTTGGTTCGTGTGGTTCTCCCGTAAATTTTGACATATTTCGTGTAATATGTAATTATTTTGGTCAATTTGATTGTTGTCGCACTCTATAATAGTTAATTGTGAAATGTAATACGTTTGTACTGATAATTCAAATTAAAAATATACTTGTAATGAATGTTTTTGATGTCATAATAATAGTTTTTTCGTTTGTAAAAAGAATTTTGACAGGTGTTAAAATAAATTTTTCGTTTGTTCCAATGGCAATTATAACACGATTTTTCTGAAATTGTTAATGTAGCGAGTTAAACTTATTTATAAAAGCTCATATTTCTCGTGAAATTTCATATAAAAATATTTTTGAAATTGTATCTATAAGATCAATTCCATTATTTACAATCGAAGTTGATTGATTGCAGGTTTTTTATGGAAGTTTTACGGTTTGATTTCTTTAAACAAAACCTTTGGAATATGCCTTTCGATATTTCCAATAATTGATACGAGTACAAGTACTGAAGGAGAAAGGCTTCTGATGTTTAAATATTTCACATTCCATATGGGTGATGACGTTGGAAAATTTTACCCACGAGACCAGAAGAGAAATATGGCTCATCAAACGGTTGACTGATTTTTCGATATTAAATTTTATAAGTGCGATTTCATTCTTAACCCTTGAAGAGTATAATAACGTATATTCAATAATAATAATATTTCATAACTTTAAAGATTTTTTTAAGTTTTATTATGTTTTATTTGAATAATATTTTTCGCTTGTATAAAACATGATTTAAAAAAACAGACGGTTTCATTCATATTATTCATTTTAAATAGATTTTTTATCATCATTGTTCAAGAAGCAAGAATATATGGAATTTTTTTTTTTTTTTTTACCACATTGCAATTTTTTACAAACATTTTCAATTAACAATATTAATATGCAGTAAAAATGAGATCTCTTATTCGAATGTGTGGGAAATCTGTGTATGATAGAGTGCCGAATGAAAATATAAGAAATACAAAATAATTAAAGGATCATTTAGATGGTTTGGACATATGGAAAGAATGAATGAAGAGAGAATGGTTAAAAAAGTATACTTATTGATGGTTGAGGTATTAGTTTTGTTAAACTCCGTTATTAATTTAGAATAGTAAACACAATTGTTTAGAGGTTTTACTTAGATATCCAAGTAAAACCACTAAGCAATCGTGTTTGATCTTATAAATTATAGAAGTTATCGTCAACGATGTGTGGTAAATGGATCTTGAAATAGAAGAAGACCTAGGAAAACGAGACATGATCAAATATGTAATGTCGGCCACGTGAGGAGTCGTGAGGAGTGCGTCCATTGCACTGTGTATGAATGTTGAGGAAGCGAGGGAAGTATATCAGGTAAGGAAAGTGTGGCAGTCCATTCGGGAAGGTGGCGTGATGGTTGGTTAGTTAGTTATATTAATATCCTAAAAAAACATAGCAAAATGGTCTCTCTCTGTGGTCTCAATAAAGCGATTGGTCTGCAGCAAGGCGACGTATCTCCTCTTCCACTCCGCTCGATCCTCGGCAACTCTCTTCAACTCCGCATAAGAGCTCGGTAAATCGGCAACTCTCTTCAACTCCGCATAAGATCTCGGTAAATCTGGTATCTTGACGAGGTCGTCCTCTGCCAATCGATCCCTCGACCATTCCCTCTAATACATCATGCAGGAAACATTCGTTGCGCAACACATGACCAATCCATCTTGCGCGCCTCTCCGCTATGGTGTTCATATTATATGGTAAACATACCAAAATGGTGGTAGCATGTAATTGGCCGTATTTTAATTATTCTAAATGTTTTATTGTATATATGTTATTGATATCGCTGTATAAATAAATAAATTTCAACCAGTAAATAGCACGATATAGCAGATTAGTGTTAAATTCTGAAAGCCGTATTATTTGTTTTATGAATAGTGTATATGGTCAAAGCAAGTGGACTTGAATCTAGTAACTGGCTCATTGTAAATACGCCGCAAGTCTTCTCGAGTAGCGACGGCAGGCTCTGTTATTTATGACCGGTGTTGTTCGGAAAGTAGCTTTCCCTGTGCGTATCTTTCTTCTCGTAAAAATTCTGGGGAATAAATCTTCCGCGGGGAAAATGGCGCTCACCGCGGTGCTTCTGACCTTATAAATACAGCACAAAAATACGCTAGATATTACTTTTTAATGCGCAAATGTTCCGTTTAGACTACACAAGTATACGCTTATAAGCGTAAGGCTACGGACACACAGAAGATTTTCGGTTGGTAACTCGCTTGCTGTCTGTCCAAAATTTACAGAGACTGATTTGATAGCCTCCCCAATGTCACATAATTGATTTAGCTGTTACATTTACTTTACTTTATGAATACATCAATTAAATTAAATGGCAAAAATGATGTGTGATCACAAAGTTAATTGTCAAAAAATTATGAAGTAACGTATATTTTCAACATTAATTAAATATAACGATAATGTAAACAATAAAAAAAATTATACTAAATTTCTTTATTATTACATATTATATTTAGTGTGCTTCCACTTGTGTTTTATTATACGTCGACCGGTTTCGGCAGCTTCTGGTCTAAAAGATGGCAGCAAGCTGCCGAAAAAAAATGTTTTTCCTCGGCCTTCCTCTATTTCTTGCTCCATTCACGTCGTTTATATACATACGTTCTTCACCATTCTGTCTTCACTCATTCTTTCCATGTGTCCAAACCATTTTAATAACCCTTTCATTATTTTGTTAATAACACTTTCATTCGCATCGCATTCACTTCTTATACTTGCATTTGACACTCCATCATATACAGATTAATCTTAGAGATCTCATTTCTACATCATTTAGTCTACTTTCATCCTTCTTTTGCCAGATCCATGCTTCACTTCGATATATAAGGGTCGGCGAATAGGACGGTTCCGAGAATAGGATGTACAAAATAAAAACACGCGCGTATTCGAATGCAAATTTGAAACACGAACATTTACTTTTTTATACAAATAATACAGATCAAATAAAATTTGAAAAATTCTTGCACATTAACAAATAATCAAATGAAAATTCAAAAGATAGCTAATTTTACCCAATATAAAATAAATGTTTTATTTTCGGTTTATAAATGTTTTACTATTCACTTTTTGATCACAAATCATTAGTACCCTTCATTTTAATTGATTAATTCAAGAATTTATGTAAATACAAAAAAATAATGAGAAACGTGAAATTTTCAAATAAAACTCAGTCATTTTCAAATAGACAGCAAGTGAATCACCAACCGAAACTCATCTGTGTGTCTGTAGCCTTAAGGGAGATAGCCACTGTGTAAATAAATAATTAATTTTAAAGCTGATACCTTCAACAACATATGTATAAATTTTTAGGTCAAAATTCCGAAAATTGGCTTGGTTCCAGTCATTTTAGTGTGAGTATAAATATTTTAGAAGATACTCGTACATGATTTTATAGTAAGAAAAATGCACTAAAAACTAACTAACTAACTAACTAACCATCACGCCGTCTCCCCGAAGGGGTAGGCAGAAAGAATGGACTGCCACACTTTTCTTTCCTGACATATTTCTCTCACTTCCTCAACATTCATACATCGTGTCATGCACGCGCGTCGATTTCTCTGACTCCTCACATGGCCGACATTCAATATTTGATTTATTTGATCGTGCCACGTTTTCCTAGGTCTTCCTCTATTTCTGGTTCCATTTACATCATTAACATATAATTTTTTTACCATTCTTTCTTCATTCATTCTTTCAATATGTCCAAACCATCTTAATGATCCTTTCATTATTTTGTTCATGACACTATCATTCGCACCGCATTCACTTCTTATATTTTCATTCGGCACTCTATCATACACAGAGTATCCACACATTCTTCTAAGAGATCTCATTTCAACTGCATTTATTCTACTTTCATCCTTCTTTTGCCAGTTCCATGCTTCGCTTCCATACATAAGGGTCGGAAGAAGAACACCATTGTGCACTGCCATTCTAGCTTTTTTTGATAGGTTTTTGTTTGCGATGACAACTTTAAGTGCACCATTCACTTTGTTGCCTGCCCCAACCCTTCTTTCAATATCCCTCTCCACTCACCCATCTCTTGTAAACATACTACCTAAATACACGAACTCAACTACTTGCTCCAAATTTTCACCATTCACGCTAATGTTGCAGACTGTCGTGGTTTCTTCCTTTTCAAAAATCATTACCTTGGACTTATTAACATTCATCATCAGATCATTTCGCATGCATACCTCATACATACAATTCACCAGGACTTGTAGTTATAGGTCCCGCACTAAAAACTATGAACGCGTTTTTCTCAAAACGACTTTTTACAAACTTGTCGCATCGATTACTCGAGCAATTATCGACCGATTTTCAACTTGTTTTATGTTTTTTTCGTCTTTACAATAGCTATGGTAAAGCGTACCTGATTTTGAACATTTTGATTTTTACTATTTATTTAGTCTCCTTGGAAACAAAAAAAGTGCAAAAAAATATTTTTATTTCTACTTTTAAAAAAACTGTAGGTAATCTCTATTCGAGAAATCGTTGCAACGTGAAGGGAGAATTTATTTCTGGAGACAACAGAAACGCTGAAAACTTTTTTACTATTTAATATTTTTCAAAAATAATGTATGTCAACTATATTAAATATACACTTTTAATTTTTTTTTTTAAAACGCGATCCACAAATTCCTTAATTAACCCGGTCAAAAAATAATCCACAATACGGAAAAACAAAGACATGGCCATTAAGAGTAAGATGAGAATATATAAAGCATGCGTAAGACCAATAATAACATATGGCGTCGAAGCAAGGGCAGACACAGTAAGGACCAAACAAGTCCTTCGGAAGAGGACTTCCGAAATGACGGACGCTGAGGACGATAGCAGGCAAGACACTGAGAGATCGCGTGAGGAACACCAGCGTGAGGATATTATAAGATAGAGCAGACAGCAATAAAAGGACTGGTACGGTCATGTTCGAAGAATGGACACCACCAGACTCCCCTATATTGCATTGCATAATCAGCCTCATGGGACTCGTCCTCGTGGAAGACCTCCTAAAAGATGGTAGGACAGCTGGGAATCTACCTCACAGGAGAAGCAACACTCAGGAGAACAGACCACATATGCCACCATGGTTATTACCCTGGCTGTACCCAACTGATTTCTTGCTGGGTATGCTGCACTACCAATCATTGAAAATTAGACGACCTATCCATTGGGTGTTCATTTTTTTTCAACTGATTCGTGGTCGAATACATAACTCGGTTATTTTGAATGACTTAACTTTAATTGTCCCCGACAATTATCTGCGACAAAGGTAACATAGATTATTTCACCTGCCACTGTGTAGAACCAATTTACATAAGGTTATACCCGTGGGCAGGGCAATAATCCTTCTAAACCGCATCTCTTTGGATGTGGACATCTTCCACAATAGTGAGGTTACCCTCAGAAAACATCTATCTCTTAAATAATGTGTTGTTCTCTTTATTGTTTCTAATTACTTAATTGGCCTTAATTTTTTAATTATCTCGTGGTTTTTTTGTGGTTTTGTCTATGGTTTATATTGTAATTTTTAAATTTCACAATTTTATATTCTGTTTAAAATAGTTTTTTATGGTCATAAGCGCTTTGGTTATTTACTGTTATGTTTATGATTTTAAAAAATAAATAAATTGAAATAGGTCTACAACAAGGAAGAAAAGAAGAAGAAAAAAATCCAAAAAAAAACTTTTTTGGCCGTCACAGTGGCTTTCACCCTTAATATTACTTTTTAATGCGCAACTGTTGGGAGTACAGAAGTATAAGCGTATAAGCGTAAACGATCGCGAAAAGAGATTTCAACATTGTTAGTGAAAGCGGCCAACCCTTAACGTGAAACAGGAAT
This sequence comes from Lepidostoma basale, assembly GCA_022606425.2. Classification (NCBI taxonomy): domain Eukaryota; kingdom Metazoa; phylum Arthropoda; class Insecta; order Trichoptera; family Lepidostomatidae; genus Lepidostoma; species Lepidostoma basale. Next base: position 107,374 of record JAHDVF020000068.1, read on the forward strand.
TTCGTATTCAAGAATTTTCCTTTGTAGAAAAACTGTTTAGATCGTTTGCATTAAATTGTATGATTGATGCAAGAAATTTACCTTTAAAAAGTTTATATCCAAGTATAACCTTTATTAAGATGGACGTAACAATTCTTCGTCATCGTCATAAGCGAAATAACTGGAGGATAGTGATTACTTCACATAGAATTTAATCTTCTTCTTCTTCTTCTTTTAATAGATCTGACGATCTGTGACACAGAAATCATATCTCGTCGGATGATGAGATCCAGCTGTCCCTCCATCTCTTAGGCGGTCTTCCAGGTTCGCGGTGTCCGGAGGGGATTTCATAAGCGGCTGTATATGCAGGTCTGTCACCATCCATTCTGGCTACATGGTCCCTTCAGTATCTTCTTCTGGATCTACTCCACTGAATGATATCCTCTATTTCGCAGGTTTTACTTATGTCTACGTTGCGGACACGATTTCGGAGGGTTTTTCCAGTAATTGATCTTAGGACCTTAGTCTCCGATGTTCTTAGTAGTCCCTTGGTTCGCACAGTGTCAGCCCGCGTCTCTACATCGTACGTCATGATGGGTCGCACGCATGTTTTATAGTTTCAGATCTTGCTGTCGATACGCATGTGCTTGTTTAATGTGCAGAATTTAATAATAATAATAATATGCTAACTTTTAAAGCGCCGTTTTTGTGATATAATCACCTCAAGGGCGCATTAAGACTTGTTTTAAATCTAAATGTGAAGGCTACATCTGATTGATATTCGTGATCGATTAGAAAGTATAATAGAACAGAATATGCAAGTTTTAAATTCTGTATAAATATGAAAAAGATGGGTTTTCAGCTTTGATCTGAAATCTGTCGGATCATTTATGCATCTGAGGTGTGTAGAAAGATTGTTCCAAGCTGATGGATTGGCTACCGCAAACGCTCGATCCCCGAATTTTGTACTGGGGCAACGCTTTGGCTCAACTAATCTTTCTATTGCCAAGGAGTTCGCCGTCATCATTAGTCTTTAACCAAGCAGCCTAATTCTATATTCTATCTTTCTTATTTGAATAATTGTTTTTTTAGGTTATAATCCGAGGGAAAGGTTTGCAGAAACGTGGTATTACAACACTTTATTTCACTTGTATGTTTCAGTTATAACATAATCTTAATCCATGTTCATAATTTTATCAATAAAATAAAACAGAGTGGTCACTTATATACCAAAAAAGGGTGGAGTTATGTATAAAGGTGGAGGGGGTTTAATTAAGATTAAGGAGAGGGGAGAAGTAAGAGGTACAATTCTAACATGGAATTGAATTTAAATGAAACTTCAAACATCATAGTTAGTGTGGTTAGTCATATTATGACTAACCACACTAATGAGTTTTTTCCCTATAAATAGTAAGTCTTTTCATTTGTTACTTTAGTTTATTGTAACACCTGATAATGCCAACATCGGTTGGCAAAACGTTTGTCGCGACACTTTCAATGAATAAAAAGAAATTGTGATATTATAACAGTGTTTTAAATTTGGTTGTTTATTTGATGTTAAAATATCCCTCCTCCTAAATCCTTTTTATACAGTCTCTACCTTTATATATAAATCCACCTCTTTTTGGTACCTATATAAGTGACCACTCCGTATTATTTGATTGTTAAAATTGTTTACAATCATAATGGTTACTTGTAACCGAAACATGTATGTGTTAAGCGAAATAAGCTGCCGCCGGAACTTCGTCAGGGTTACAAAGATACTATATATAAGAATGTGAAATGGAAGGGGGAAGAGGAGGTATAAGAGAGAAAGTGTATATAACGGTGAGACCATCACGCCGTTTCCCCGTAAGGCTAGGCAGAGAGAATGACCGCCACACTACTCTATCCTGGCATACCTCTCTAAATTCCTCCACATTCATACATCGAGTCATACACGCACGTCGATTCTTCCGACTTCTAACATGACCAACCTTAAAAATTTGATTAATTTGATCATGCTGTGGTTTCCTCGATCTGCCTCGACTCCGTACTCCATTTACATCATTAACGTATACTTTCTTAACCATCCATGCGGTCCATATGTCCGTAGCGATCCTTTCATAATTTTGTACATAATACCTTCTTCCGCTCAACATTCCTTTCTTATATCAGCATTTGAGATTCTGTAGTATATTGTTCTACCACACATACGTCTTAGGGACCTCATCTCTACCGTATTTATTCAACTCTCATCCTTCTTTTGCCAGTTCAATGCTTCGCTTCCATACATTAGGGTTGCGACCAGAACTCCATTGTGAACGGCTGTTTTCGCTTTCATTGATAAATTCTTGTTTTAAATAACTATTTTTAAAGTTCCATTCACTTTGTTACCCGCACCAATCCTTCTTTTGACGTCACTATTGGTTCAGCCATCCGCTGTGAACATGCTACCTAAATACACTAATTCGCTCACCTGCTCCAAGTTCTCTTCGTTCACACTTATGTTACAAACTGTCATTTGCTCTTTCCTTTCAAAAACCATCACCTTTGACTTTCCGACATTCATCATTCAATCATTTGACATGCATATGCATACCTCATACAACATTCACAAAAAATATTGTAATCATTCTGGTCAATTCTTTGGCATATACGAGTAGATAGGAGTGACATCTCCAGGCGGCTTCTAACAATGCGCTAATGGCGATAGCCTTCACATTGTGTTAACACATTATTAATAAAGTAGTTCTGCTAAATGCTAAAAATTAATCTCCATAGATGGCGTTAGTGTGTGGATTATATAGATTAATCTTAAAAAGATTAACATATGTAATCAAAATCTACATAGATGGCGTATTGAAACTGACATGTGAAGTTAAGCATAGATTTCTAACATATATACAGCCTGCAAAAGTTTGTCTTACATGGTCATAAATAAATAGGTGGAATGGGGAATGTTGTAATTACATAAAGCGTGCGCAACCCAACCAATGACAGGTCATAAGTCCTGTAAACACCTTGATCAACCATATTCAGTTTCCAGTTTGCATCTTCGTCTCTATAGAGATACAATTAAATTTCATAAATTAATCACCCACCATGGGTGAAATCCAGTATTCGTATACAAGTATAAGTATACATTCACAAAAAATGTTTAAAGTGTATTAAAAAATATATTGTTCAACTAATTATGTTTCGTTTAGAAATAGCTCAGAACATAGTAATCTGATTGAAAATCGAATACGTTTGCAAAACTATGGATGGAATTTAAATAGTTGAAAAGTGTTTTTTGAAATAAGACTTTTCTTTGAAGAGGTTCCCCCGTATACTCCGCGCAAGCGAGAAACCATCCATGGAATTGAAATGCCTTTTCAATACGTGACAGAGATCTCTGATATCAGGTCTATTGTGAAGGAATGCACGTGATGTAGGTAAATTCTTTCAGTATATAAAAATGTGTGTACACGAATACATATTATAAACTGAACCCACTGGACGACTACAAATTCCATGATATTTATTTTTAAATGGGGCAAGTAAGGTGCGTCTACGTGTGGTGTTACTATAACTAAAATACCCGTCGCCCGTGGAAACCATACAGTATCGGCAAAACCTTACGCCAAAATGGCAATTAAAATAATAAATAAAAGACCAACACCCTCCAGCACGACCGAGTTCTCGAAATATCCCCGATTAATCTAAAGAAATGGGTTATGAGATCCGTTTTTCAGTTTATTTATTCACTTAAAAGATATTACAAACATAATTACAGTTAAAGGCGTATATTTGAGAAAGGGTAAAGAATCAGGAACGCATTACAAATGGTTCAACTTTAGTATGACAAGATACTCTCTAAAGTTAAAAGTATTTTTCTCCTGAACGTACTTTCACTGATATGAAAGACGTCAATATCCTAGGTAATCTTGTTCAGCAGACTGATTGCTCTTCCCACCGGCATTATTAGAGGCAGGTTGGTTCTTGTTGGAGTTATCTGTCGGGAACAAAAAGACCTACACCCTACGCACGGCTGAGTTTTCAAAATATCCCATAATAATCTTAAGAAATAGGTTATGACAAACCCGTCCCTTCAAAGTTGAAAAGAATTAGACCCCAACGTTCCCAAAAGAAACGCTATAACATCTCTCTTCAAAGCTGTAGAGAATTGGTGCCGAGCATTCCCAAAAATGCCGTGGGATAGAGTCACGGATAACTACCATACTCCCTCATGTAGAGATACCACAGAATTTTTCTCTGAACCCTCTCCAGCATAACGGTATATCTCGCCTTGTGAGGACTTTATATTACAGAATCACTTTCGAGTCCGATCCGAACCAACGCGTTGTATAGGACTCTTAAGCACATTGGGATCTCTGAAAACTCTTCCGGTCCGAACGATGAAGCCCAACATTCTCAGTGCAATGTCACAAATCCTCTCGATAAAAGTCAGCCTGCTCTCATAGATGATCCCGAGATCTTTCATCGTACATACATGTGCTAGTTGCTGGTTGTTCATTGTGTATCTATGATACACAGTTCTCAATACTCTACTAAAATATAGCATAACACACTTAGAGACATTGAATTGCATTTTATTACTGTGACTCCAGTTCACAATATTATCAATGTCCGACTGGAAGCGAGATAGAGAACATAAAGATAGATACCCTCTAAGAAAATTCTCAAAGAATACCCTGATAAGTCTGAAGAAATGGGTAAGTGTGGACCCATCCCTCCTTATCTGTAGACTATTGGTCCCCAGCTTGCCCAAAAGGAATACAGTGGGATTAAACCACGGATAGCTATCGAACTCTTTATGTAGAGATATCTCAGAAATCTTTTCTGAACCCTCTCTAACATGAGACAATATTGGTTTATTGGTTGCTTAATCGTTTAAGTACCGTGATGTTTTAAGCTTAGGAACAATCACTTACCGCATGTTTTTAATTATTTTTAAAAAAATAGGGCTAATGGATTTTAGGCATTATGTTTAAAGTTTACCTATAAAATAATATATCAAGTTTAAATTTTTCAAGTTGCATTATCGAAATTTCGTATATTTGATTTTTCTTTCAAGGTTGTCACAAGCATAAATAAATATAATTTTTACATTTTTATAAAATAAATATTTATTGAAAGCAAACATATATTGTATCAGTTGTTGTATATTATCATTTGAAATTTAATTCTTTAAAGTGATATCCTTTTGATATGTACGAGTATATCAATCTCACCATAAGTGGTAACTCTAGTGCTCGACTTCTACAAAAATCCCTTTTTCAATAATGTTGACCAACGTCCGAAGGTTCATTTTTCTTGCAGAGATAGTGTATACATCTATAGATGTCACTAGCTACACAAAAAAAATGTTTAAATTCCTACTTGAATCAATTTTAATGCAAAGTGGCCTTACGGTATTGATGGTGCACCTACGTAGCGGCCACCAGTGGCGTTACGGTATTGAAGTGGAAAATTGCTTAGTTTTTCATTATTAATGAATAAATACTTACATAAATGAAGACTTGTTTAATTAACAAACCGATCCCTATAGCAATAAATTGTTTTCTCTCCAATAAACCAAAAGTGTTTGTTTATCTTTTATTTTTACCAATAAATTAGTTTGATCCAAATCCAAAGTAGTGCTTATCTAACCGCTGTTTGCCGATATTAAAATAATGAACCAGCGTGTATTTACAAAGCTCTGTAGTTTCATTAAACATCAACAAAATATAATGGAGGTAAACCGAATACATAAAATGGAAAGTTATTTCGTAAACTTTGCTCTCAATTATGTTCCAATCAATGTTTGTATTCAGCTTTTGATTGATAAACCTCAAAATTTATAGGCGGTTATAATTTTTGAAGAGAGCATCTAGTTTTACGCATAGAGCACAAGATATACAAGGCATGCGTTTGCCATATCATGACGTATGGAATACAGGTCAGAGCCGATAACAATAGAACTAAGAACCTTCTTAGAGTAGCAGAAATGCGAACCCTACGTTCCAAAACCCTCACAGATCGGATCAGAAATGAAACAATGAGGTATGTCTGTGGTGTTGAGGACATAGTGAGATGGGGAAGAAGCAGAATGCGCTTTTGGAGAGATCACGTGGACCGCATGGAGAATACAAGAATTGCAAAAATTGTTAAAGATGAAAACCCAAGCAGCAAGAGATTACCAGGAAGGCCGCCTAAGAGATGGAGGGATGACTGGACATTCCAGGACAGCCCATCGTCACAAACAGGTCATACGATCTAAACTTAGAGGAGAAGTTGAACATCAGGATCATCAAAGATATGAGAAAAAGGTGGACGTCGTCATCACAGGACCGAATTTGATATCCTGTCTAAACTGATCGTAAGATCTACATAAAAGTGAACACGTAAAATTATAAGAGTTTTTCGATATTGTTCAAAACAACAATAATTATGTCAACAACAACAAACCATCACGCCGTTTCCCCGTAGGGGTAGGCAGAGATAATAGACCGCCACATTACTCTTTACTGACATACCTCTCTAGCTTCCTCCACATTTATACAGCGAGTCATACACGCACGCCGATTCTTCCGGCTTCAAGCATGACTAACCTTTAAAATGTAATTAATTTGATCATGCTATGTTTTCCTCCGTCTACCTCGACTCCGTACTTCATTTACATCGTTAACGCGCTTAATTCTCGCTACATTTGATAATGCCTTTACAAGGCGAAACGTGTCATTCCCATAAAATACAATAGAACATTCATAAAACACACTTTTTTTTAGTATTATTGACATAATTATAACATATGGGTAACAAAGTGAATGGAGCTTTAAAAATAGTTATTGGAAACCAGAATTAATCAATGAAAGCGAAAATGGCCGTTCACGATGGAGTTCTGGTCCCAACTCTTATATGTGGAAGCAAAGCATGGAACTGGCAGAAAAAAGATGAGAGCAAAAAAATGCGGTAGAGATGAGGTCGCTAAGACGTATGTGTGGTAGAATGATGTACGACAGAATCTCAAATCTCAAAACTTTTTAAACCATTCTTTCTTCACCATGCTCTCCATATGCCGAACCAACACAGCGATCCTTTCATAATTTTGTTCATAATACCTTCTTTTTGAGATTCAGCATTTGAGATTCTGTCGTACATCGTTCTACTAATAATTATATATAATATGGATTTATACATATCTGTTCAAAAAACAATAAATAATATTGTGGTACAATTGATTCTTGAATTGATAGCCCGCAATGGGTGAAATCCAGTTGTTCGTCTACAAGTATTTGTATACATTCAAAATGTTGTAAAAAACAAAAACTGGTCAAAATTATAGCATATAGATTGGAGTGACATCTCCAGGCGGTTTCTAGCAATGCATTTAATGGCGGTAGCCTTTCACATTGCCTTAAAAAGTTCTTCTGCTTAATGCTTAAAATACAATCTTCATAGATGGCGTTAGTGTGTAGTTTGAATATACTACCATGTAAAGGGTGGTGTTGGAGATTAACATATATACAACTTCCAAAAATTTGTCAGACGTGGAGGTCATAAGAAAAAATAAGGTGGAATGGGGAATGTTGTATTACATAAAGCGTGCGCTTAACCCAACCAATGACAGGTCATAAGTCCTGTAAACACCTTGATCAACCATATTCTGTTTCCAATTTGCATCTTCGTCTCTATTGAGATACAATTGATTCTTACAATAAATAATAATTATATCATATAGTCATTTGGCTGACTTCAACTATTACTTTGATTATTCTCTCTTGTTATAGAATATATCTTGCTTTCCAACCTTTTATATATATAAAGGACAGATAACAATGGCCACGAAGATAACAAAAGGTGTACAAACGCGAGAACAAAGAAAGTAAATGAATTTGATAGAAAGCGGTAATTGAGTGAACCGAGAATACCTTGTTTAAATGGCACCGAAATATTGCACTCTTAATTAACCCCCCATGACATTACAATTCTCTTTGACCCCGAAAACAAAAATAACATTGATATTATTATCCACACGCGTAATTGTGTATCTATTTGGCAAAAACACACTAAAATAACTTTTTGGAAATATTGTATTTTCACAAAGTCATTACTGCAAATAGAAATATATCCACAGAAGCAAAGATGGCAGTACACAATGGAGTTCTAGTGCCAACCCCCATGTATGGAAATGAAACTTGGAACTGGCAAAAGAAGGATGAAAGCAGGATAAACAGCACAGATTGTTTTATTTGCCACGCTGCAGAACCAACCTGCCAATGGTTATGCCTGTGGGTAGGGCAATCTTATTGCTTAATCGGATCGCCTCGGAGGTCGACATATTTCTTGATGGTGTGAGTTGCCTCAGGGATGCAATATCAATGTTATGATTATTTATAATTCTTAAACTTTTTTATTTTTTATTTATATGTTTTTATGCTTCTCTTTTAAATTCTTATAATGTAATTGCAAACGATCTGGAAATATTTCTGTAATGTTTGTAATTTTTATAAAAATAAATAAATGAAATGAAATAAACGCCGTAGAAATGAGATCACTAAGAAGAATGTGCGGGAAAACGTTGTATGATAGAATACCGAACGATGAAATAATAAAGAAATGTAAGGCAGATGACTGCATCATGAATAAAATTAAAACAGGATCACTGAAATGGTTTGGACATATGGAACGAATGGATGAGAGTAGAATGGTTAAAAAGTTGTACACAAACAGCGTGAGTGGGAAAAGAAGCCGAGGACGACCGAAGAAAACATGGCATGAACAAATTAATCAATTACTAAAAGGCGGCCACATTCGAAGTCGGAATAATCGACGTGCGTGCATGGTACGATGTATGAATGTAGAGGAAGCCCGAGAGGTATGCCATGACAGGCCATTGTGGGGATCCATCCTCTCTAGCTACCCCTCCGGGGAAATGGCGTGATGGTTAGTTAGTTATTTAGTTAGTATTTTCACAACCTTTCACAAACTTGTTTCGTGACACTGACTTCTTCAGTGTATGAATTTTAACAGTCAAATGAAAGGGAGTCATTTCTTATATATTATACTAAATGACAAGTGAAAAAGTGGAGCGGGGAAAATTATTATTTAGCAGCGGGGTAAATTGTTGCTTAGTAAGAATTATGAGGTCGGGGAAACAAATCAATTGTGGGACTATAAGCTCAGTTTGTAAGTAGTAAGAAAAGTTAAATTATTATAAACAACCAAGTAAAATACAATGTTTTCAAGAAGTTATTCCAATATGAATCCACAACGCAAATATAGAAGGAAAACATACTTTTCAGTTTTTTTTCTCCAAGTTTTATTGTTATAAGGACAAAAATATCTAACTCGAATAAGGAAAAATGTAAATGATATCCCATTAAATGCTTATTAGATCTTTTTTTATTTGTTTTTAAATATAAAGAGGAAGAAAAAGTGGAATAAGAAGAAGAATAAGAAGAAGAGGATAATAATTTAGTCATGCCATGTCTACCTTGACCTTCTTCATCTCCTTTTTCCAAACACACACAATAGGACACCTTTAATTATTTTCGCCACTTCTAAGAAGAATATAAGAAGTGTATGCGGTGCGAATGATGGCGTTATGAACAAAATAATGAAAGGATCATTGAGATGGTTTGGACACATGCAAAGAATAAAAGAAGAAAGAATGGTAAAAAAATTATATGTTTACGATGTAAATGGAACAAGAAATAGAGGAAGACCCAGGAAAACGTCTTCTTCTTCTTCTTTTAATCGATCTGGCGATCTGTGACACAGAAATCATATCTCGTCGGATGATGAGATCCAGCTGTCCCTCCATCTTTTAGGCGGCCTTCCAGGTGGGCGGCGTCCATAGGGGATTTCATAAGCGGCTGTATATGCAAGTCTGTCACCATCCATTCGGGCTACATGGGCCCTCCAGTATCTTCTTCTGGATCTACTCCACTAAACGATATCCTCTATATCGCAAGTTTTTTTATTCCTACATTGCGGACACGATCTCGGAGAGTTTTTCCAGTAATTGGTCTAAGGACCTTCATCTCCGATGTTCTTAGTAGTCCCTTGGTTCGCACAGGTTCGAGGAAAACATGGCACGATCAAATAAATCAAAATTGAATGTCGGCCACGTGAGGAGCAGAGAAATCGACGCGCGTGCATGACACGATGTATGAATGTTGAGGAAGCGAGAGAAATATGTCAGGAAAGAAAAGGGCGGCAGTCCATTCTTTCTGCCTACCCCTTCGGAAAGACGGCGTGATGGTTAGTTAGTTAGTTAGTTACCCAATTATTGTATACAATTTTTATTTTTTAGCTATTATATTGATTCTCGTGACATGTGATAGCTAGCCAATCTATCGCCATTTTATTGTCACGTGAATTCTACACCAGACCAAAGACAGTGTGACAATCACACTGCCATCGCCGGGAATCGAACCCAGGACCTTCGGCATGGAAGTCAGGCAGGAAGTCACTCTGCCATGAAGGTCGTAGTTAGTTTAGAAGAATATTTTCTGAGACAATAAATGGTTGATTTTAAATTTTGAAAAAGCGAGATTCACGTTCCATAAAATGTAAACGAAAAGCGAAAGAAAAGGACGCATAACTCTTTTTCCAAATCGGCACCGACTCCCATTGGATATTCATGACTAGTCATTACTTACTGGCAACACCTCTAAACGCATTTTATTACGTAAACCGGTGTCATATTACGCAGTGTTCATTTTTCAAATTTCTCGCCTTATATTTCCCGAGCTCCCTGCAAAAACATTTATCCGCGAACCGTGTACCTTGCAAGATTTGAAACGGAAAACAAATTTATACTGACGCAGGGGAGAGCGGGACTATTCATACGCTCCCATAAATTATGGTTATGTTTAACTTGAATTGTTTAAAGGGCCTTCGACTTACTTTTCTTTCTTATTTACCCTTTCGTTTTCGGTTCTAGGCTGCTCGGAAAAAGTGAAAAACATAGACATGAAGAAGGCAGGACTTGTGTCTTGGCACGCATAAAAAGCAGTGGGGCTGTCATCGCGTGAAAGGCAAGGGCGTATCGTCCATCTAAATGGTTGAATTGATCAATGATTCAGATATTTTAAAATTGGCGTTTACGGAAACCTTTATGTTAAATCTGTTCTTCTACTTTCTGTAGATCTGGCTATCTATCTGTTCAGACAGGATATCAATTTTGGTCCAGCGACGAATATATTCAAAGTTTTCTGAATCTATTTGGTGTTCGTTCTCGTGATCGACGACCCTCTGAAGTCTCGTGCATTATGATCTTAGTAATCCTCGCTGAGTCCATCCTCTCAGTGTTATTATTTATATTAGATAATCCATTGTTTTGACGGAAACACTTTAATATTTCAACATTATTGACTGTTAAAAATAATAAAAGCTGTGTTATAAATATCACAATTGATTATATTTATTACAATCAACTTTTGTTGATTAATTTTAAGACATGACGATGTTAACATCGGTTAGCGAAACAACTGTCGCGAGAAAATATAATCTATTATGATATGTATATCAAAATATTTTTTTATATTTAAACAGTTAATTATTTATATTTAAAAAATAAAATAATAAACATTTGAATACAATTATTGTAGATATTTAGTTGTAATTCCACTAGTTTGGTGTACACTGATTTCGGCATCTCGCTACCATCTTATAATTAGAGAAGAATGGTTAAAAATATATATACAAGCTGTGTGATTTGGAAAAGAAGCCGAGTGCGGCCAATGAAAACATGGCATGGCCAAATTAATCTATTACTCAGTTGTGGCTACATTTCAAAGTCAGAGAAATCTAGAGTACTCGAAAAAATAACGAAAGTTCGAGAGGTATGTCAAGACGGAGCAATGTGGTGATCCATCCTCTCTGCCTACCCCTTTGGAGAAACGACGTGAAGGTTAGGTACATAAAAATATGTAAAAATGCATTTAAAAATAACTAAAATAGTCCATTGTTTCGACCGTAATACTATGATACTTCAACATTATTACTGTTAAAATTTATAACACTGTTTAATATAATAATATATCACATTTTTTTTAATATTTATTCACTGAGAATGTCGCGACAGCTGTTTCGCCAACTGATGTTGGCATAATCAGCTGTTGGCATAATGAAAAGACTTACGGAAATCATTCTTTCTTTGATCTTCAGATTTTTGTAGATTTTGGCCTTATCAACCGTACTGGTAAAAATTAAATAGTCCATTGTTTTGGCCGAAACACTGTGATACTTCAACATCATTACTGTTAATATTTATAACACTGTTATAATATCACAATTTATTTTTATTCACTGAGAATGTTGCGACAGCTGTTTCGCCAACAAACGCCACCCAAATAATTAAAATTTACAACTGTTGAAAGAATAACCCTTATTTTATTGCCGACAAATACAAATGACTTCATATGAGAGTTTTTCTACGCCCATGAAGGTACTCGTACATGCGAGGTATTTTTCTTCGAGCTACTTTTTCTTATTTAGGATATGTTTTTTCTTCTCGAGATTATCCGTCTGGTATTTCACAATTCCAAAATACTTATCTTGAACACGTTATATTCAGCTTAAACGTTATCTTAAAAAAAGACGATACGTAACGTACTCTTGAAGTAGTTTGAAACCGATATAATAAAAATATCGATATATCCAAATTGACTACTTTATATTCTTTTGGCATAAGACATACTAGTTTAATCTCAAAAGCAAGCTCTCTTATACTGCCCTGATGAAGCTTGGGTCCAAGCGAAACTTACTTATTACAGAAATAATCGAATGTTGTATTACATAAAGCGTGCGCTTAACCCAACCAATGACAGGTCATAAGTCCTGTAAACACCTTGATCAACCATATTCTGTTTCCAATTTGCATCTTCGTCTCTATTGAGATATCCAAGTTATCCAAGCGAAACTTATTTATTACAGATCGGGTGGTGGTCTAGGGGATAGAACGCTTGACTCCTAATCTAGGGGACTTGGGTTCGAGCCTGGACACGACCAGATTCCTTCTTCATAATAATGAGCTATTTTCTGCTCATATTGAAGATTGTAAAATAAATTCTAATATCATTGATTTAAATCTTTGATGTTAGTCTTTTAAAAAAAAAAAAAAAAATTGTATCTCAATAGAGACGAAGATGCAAATTGGAAACAGAATATGGTTGATCAAGGTGTTTACAGGACTAATAACCTGTCATTGGTTGGGTTAAGCGCACGCTTTATGTAATACAACATTCCCCATTCCACCTTCCTTCTTATGATCACCATGTCTGACAAACTTTTTGGAAGTTGTATATATGTTAATCTCTAAGAGTACTCTTTACGTGGAAGTTTAGACAATCTACATAATAACGCCATCTATGAAGATTTGTGTTTATTATAATACAATTAATTCTTGAATTGACAACCCGCAATGGGTGAAATCCAGTATTCGTGTACAAGTATTTGTATACATTCAAAAAATGTTACTTATTACATTTTGAATGTTTACAAATACTTGTGGACGAATACTGGATTTTACCTATTGCGGGTTATCATTTTTAAGGATTGATTGGATCTCAATAGAGACGAAGATGCAAATTGGAAACAGAATATGGTGGTCGAGGCGTTTATAGGACTTATGACCTGGCATTGGTTGGGTTAAGCGCACGCTCTATGTAATACAATATTCTCCATTCCGTCCTTCTTACGACCACCACGTTTGACAAATTTTTGGAAGATGAATATATGCTTCTTTGGAAGATGAATCTTGGACTACACTTCACATTTTTTTTAGTTCAATCTATACTAGTGCCATCTATTAAGATTGGAATAAGCATTTAGCAGAAGATCTTTATTAAGTGTTTTATTTATTTTCTATTTTTTTAAGTTCTAACCACAAAGTGAGTGCTTCATATGAATATTTCATTTTTTTATTGTTTCTTGAACAATGATATAAAACTCCATTTTAAATAATTAATACGAATGAAAACGTATGTTTTCTAGAAGTTTTATTATATTTTATGTGAATGACATGTTTTCCCGTCTAAGGCACTATCAAACATTTGTCATTTGATAATGCCTTAGACGGGCGAAACATCTCATTCACATGATATCATTTGTATTAAAAATTCATTCAACTGTTAAATATAAAAGGCAGCTTACAGTTTTTTTTTAGTTTTCGCCACCTATTTTGGCATCATCAGGTGTTAATTTTTTTACTTCTTAAATTAATTTTCCTGATATGTAGAACCTGTTTGTGCATATTTTTTTGTAACACCTGATGATGTTAATATGGTATAGGTTTACGAAACAGCTGTCGCGAAAAATATAAAATAATGAAATTTGTGATACCATAAATAGCGTTTTATATTTGAACAGCTAATAATGTTGAAGTATGATAGTGTTTCGGCCAAAACAATTGACATTTTAAAAATTCATTCAGTTAACAGACACAGACATTTGATTGATTTGATCGTGCCACGTTTTTCTCGGCCTTCCTCTATTTCTAGCTCCGTTCACGTCGTTTACATATACCTTCTTTACCATCCTCTATGCACTCATTATTTCCATGTGTCCAAATCATCTTAACGACCCTTACATTATTTTGTTCAGAAGTTGTTATAATACCCTTCACATCGAATTGGCTCATGCTAGCATGATGTAAAGAACGATTCAACAAAATAATAATAATAATAATGATCCTTTAAACAAGATGTATGAATGTAGAGGAAGCGAGAGAAGTATGTCAGTACAGAACATTGTGGCGGTTCATTCTTTCTGCCTACTCCTCCGGGGAGACGGCGTGATGGTTAGTTAGTTAACAGACACTGATCAATGTAGCTCCAGTAGATATCCAATGATCATAATATCAATGGTTATATTATATATATCATATTCTCGTATTAATAAATTTTATCATTCGCTATTCAATGCTTTTAACATTTTATAACTACAGGTATATGTCTATTTCATTCCCAATAACCTTAAACATCTCTGATATTAAGATAAAAAGGATAAAAACGTGAATATTATTGACAGGCACTACGTGATGCATAAAACAATAACCTTGCATTGTCTCTACGTGAATATTTTTTTTAGCAACTCAATATGAACGAATACAAAAACGTACATCGTAACATCGATTTTCTCTCATACTTAAAGGGGGAAA
Source organism: Lepidostoma basale (assembly GCA_022606425.2). NCBI lineage: Eukaryota > Metazoa > Arthropoda > Insecta > Trichoptera > Lepidostomatidae > Lepidostoma > Lepidostoma basale. The sequence goes on from JAHDVF020000068.1 coordinate 122,486, forward strand.
GCCAATGTGATGGCCGAAAAAATTTGTGATTTTTCGGATGATTTTTGACCAGGATAAAAGGAATATAAGGATCGCGATTTTTTTATTTTATTAAATGTACATTCAATATATTATAATTTTCATGTATTTTTATTGAAAAATATTAAATAGTAACAAAGTTACGTAGCCGATTTTTTTTATTTAGATTTTTCGCAAATTGGCAATCGACTGAAAACAAATTCAGATTTTTTTTATATTCAAGAAATCTTAAAAAATAGTAACTACCTTTTTTTTAAATCGGCAATGTTTAACGATAGCTTTAGTTAAGACAAATAAAACAAACATAAAAAGTTGAAAACCGGTTGCTAATTGCTCGAGTTATCGATGCGACCAGTTTAAAAAAGTCGTTTTGAGAAAAACGCGTTTAAAGTTTTTTCATTCCATTTTTCTTACAATAAAATCATGTAACTAACTAACTAACTAACCATCACGCCGTCTCCCCGAAAGGGTAGGCAGAAATAATGGACTGCCACACTTTAATCGATGCGGCACTCCATCCTTCTCTTTTCGCCCTCGCGAGAGACGCGGTGTGATGGGTTGCGAACCTCATCGCCACCAATAGGCATACGCGCACACTTCGATCGTTCAACGTCTACATAATAAATCTAAAACAAATTATATAAAATACAATGATATAAAATAAAATAACAAAGAAAAATAATTTAACCAAAATGTTCTTTTAGATGGTGCACTTGTCAGCTGGACGATCCGGACATTTGATTTCGCTTCCACGTTATCCACTGTCTTTTTAATAAACTGTAATTAGGCACTTAAAATAATCTAACACCAGCAAAAACTTTAAAATATTATTGAATAATTCATTCAAATTGTCATTGGAACAAAAGAAAAATTTATTTTTACACCTGTCAAAATTCTTTTTATAAACGAAAAAACTTGTATAATTTTAACATCGAAACAATGAAAACGTATTTTGTGTCACAAATAACTATCATAAAGTGCGGCAACAATCAAATTGACTAAAACAATTCACTTATACACGAAATATTTTCAATTTACGGGAGCACCATATGAACCAAACCAAATTTCAAAATCAGAACCGAATAAAATCATGTAAAAAAAAAACTAACTAACCATCACGCCGTCTCCCCGAAGGGGTAGGCAGAAAGAATGGACTGCCACACCTTTCTTTCCTGACATATTTCTCTCGCTTCCTCAACATTCATACATCGTGTCATGCACGCGCGTCGATTCCTCTGACTCCTCACATGGCCGACATTCAATATTTGATTTATTTGATCGTGCCACGTTTTCCTCGGTCTTCCTCTATTTCTGGTACCATTTACATCATTAACATATAATTTTTTTACCATTCTTTCTTCATTCATTCTTTCCATATGTCCAAACCATCTTAATGATCCTTTCATTATTTTGTTCATGACACCATCATTCGTACCGCATTCACTTCTTATATTTTCATTCGACACTCTATCATATACAGAATATCCACACATTCGTCTAAGAGATCTCATTTCTACTGCATTTATTCTACTTTCATCCTTCCTTTGCCAGTTCCATGCTTCGCTTCCATACATAAGGGTCGGTAGAAGAACACCATTGTGCACTGCCATTCTAGCTTTTTTGGATAGGTTTTTGTTTGCGATGACAACTTTAAGTGCACCATTCACTTTGTTGCCTGCCCCAACCCTTCTTTCAATATCCCTCTCCACTCTCCCATCTCTTGTAAACATACTACCTAAATACACAAACTCAACTACTTGCTCCAAGTTTTCACCATGTATCTTTCTAAAATACGAGTATATATATTAACATCAAACTTTCGAGTCCCCAAGCTATATGATTTTTATTCCTCTTTAACTCCAGTAGTGTCTATACTTTTTAAATTTCTTTATTGACCCTTTCCATGCGATTCTCAGCTACTTTCACCTGGTTAGGGTCACGGTCGGCGCAAGGACAGTCGGTCTACCTACTCTCACTAAAATGACTGTAACTCAGTCAATTTTCGGAATTTCGACTTCATGCACATACTTTCGAAGGTATATACTTTAAGTGATTCTGTGATATGGAGTCCTCACGAAGCGGGATATTCCGTTATACTGGAGAGGGTTCAGAAAAAATTTCTGAGGTATCTCTACATGAGGGAGTATAGTAGTTATCCGTGGCTCTATCCCACGGCATTTTTTCTGGGAATGCTCGGAACCAATTCTCTACAGCTTCGAAAAGATGGACATCTAATAACCCATTTTTTCAGATAATTTAGGGGCTACTTCGAGAACTCGGCCGTACTGGAGGATGTTGGTCTTTTTGTCCCCGATAGATATCTCCGACAGTGACAGCACAGATTGTTTTACCTACCGGCCGCCAGAACCAATCTGCCTCTGGTGACACCGGTGGGAAGAGCAATTAGTATGTTGAACGCGGTCTCCTCGGAGATCGACGTCTTTCATGTTAGTGAAAGTACGTTCAGGGGACAAATATTCTTGACTTTGGAAAGTATCTTGTCTTCCTAATGTCGAACCATCACTGATGCGTTCCTGGTATTATGTTGTATGTGTATAATATCTTACCTGTACTCAATAGATGCCTCAAACATTTATGCTGTTTGTAATGTCTTTTGAGTAAATAAACTGATTTGATTTGATTTGATTTGAAATTTAAATAATAATAATAATTCACACAATAACAGTGGCTATCCCCATTAATTGAGAGGTGTACAGTAGGTACTTGTAATTTATATACATAAAAGGCTATGTCAGTAGCTATGATACAAATATACTCGACAAATACTGAACCAATTGTGACGCAATTTTCTATGTTTATTAATATTTCTTCGACGAAGGTCTAAAAAAAATATTTGATATGAACCGAGTCTTTGAAATGCATTTAAATGAATTCTTAGTTTGACATACAAATAAATCTTCAATTAAAACAACATTTTTAATGTATACAAATACTTGTAGACGAACAACTGGATTTCACCCATTGCGGGCTATCAATTCAAGAATCAATTGTATCTCAATAGAGACGAAGATGCAAATTGGAAACAGAATATGGTTGATTATGGTGTTTACAGGACTTATGACCTGTCATTGGTTAGGTTAAGCGCACGCTTTATATAATACAATACAATCTTCATAGATGGCGTTAGTGTGTAGATTGAATAAACTACCATGCAAAGGTTGGTGTTGCCGATTAACATATATACAACTTCCAAAAATTTGTCAGACATGGTGGTCATAAGAAAAAAGGTAGAATGGGGAATGTTGTATTACAGAAAGCGTGCGCTTAACCCAACCAATGAGAGGTCATAAGCCCTGTGAACACCTCGATCAACCATATTCTGTTTCCAATTTGCATCTTCGTCTCTATTGAGATACAATTGATTTTTCAATTAAAGATTTCTATTGTATAATGCACACGTCATTTCCTACAAGTTTTAGTACCAACACTGATGGAAGTGAAGCATGGAACTGGCAGAAGAAGGATGAGAGCAGAATAAATGCGGTATAGATTTGTGTGGTGAAACGATGTACGACAGAATTTCAAATTATATATATAAGAAAGGAATGTAGTGCGGAAGAAAATATTATGAACAAAATTATGAAAGGATCATTACGTTGGTTTGGATATATGGAACGCATGGAAGGATAGTTTAAAAAGTATACGTTAACGGTGTAAATGGATAATAGAGTCGTGGCAGTCTAAGGAAAACTTTTAATGACCAAATTAATCAAATTTTAAAGGTCGGTCATTTTTGTAATTTTTTGTGGGTCGTTTAAAGTTTTATTTATTATGTTATATAGTTTGGGTCCAAGATAGTTTATTTTGCTTAATACTTTATTCAATGTTTGAAAGCATCTCTTAAAAAAGCCTACATTCCATATTTCCAAACTATGCGATTCAAATTCACTTTTTATACCCTTTTATTCAGAAAGATATTCGACCTTTCTAAGAACGTGAAATTGCTTTTCGGTTTTAGGAATTTTAACTTAGTTTACGGGGTACATACGAGAATTAATATCATAGGGGATTTAGCTCAAAATAATATATTCCACTTACGGTTTCAATTTCAAAATTACCTTCTGCTTTGAACCCTCAGAGCACTTTTAAACGTGTATTCTCAATGTTGATTAAACCCAAATAAGAAAAGGTTCAGAATTAGACAAATTTAATATAGCCTTGTATGCATTGGAAACAACCATGAATTTCCTCTGTTTTTTATAGTTACTTCATTCTCGTTAATATTGACTTTTGATTCCATACATCAATACATAATACCAAACTAAGTATCATCCCAATATCAAATACATATTTTTAATGTGTTTATTTTATTTACGTATATTCACGAGGTATTTTGAAATACGAGTATAATTAAAATTTTAACTAACTAGCTAACCATCAGGCCGTTTCCCCAGAGGGGTAGGCAGAGAAGATGGATCGCCACATTGTTCTATCCTGACATAATTCTCGCTCATCTTCTACATTCACACATCGTGATATGCACGCTCATCGTTTGTTCCTACTTCGAACATGGCCGCCTTTCAGTAATTAATTAATTTGGCCATGCCAAGTCTTTTTTTGCCTTCCTTGACTTCTATTTCCATTCAAATTATTTGTATACATATTTTTAACCATTCTTCCCTCATCCATTCGTTCCATATGTCCAAACCATCATAGTAATAATTTCTTAATTTTTATTATCACGCATTTATCCGCTTTATATTTCCTTCGTACTTCATCATTAGATATTCTATCATACATTGTTTTTCCGCCCATTCTTCTTAGTGACCTCATTTCTACTGCATTATTCCTACTATCTTACGCCAACTCCAAGCTTCACTCCTATACATAACTCCATAGTGCACTGCCATCTTTGCTTCATTCGATATAGGTATTTCTATTTACGGTAATGACTTTGAGTGCACCATTTATTTTATTTTCCAGCTCCAACCCTTCTTCCGATATCTTTCTCCATTTTTCCATCTCCTGTAAACATTCTTCCCGGAATTCCCAGCAATTAGTCTGCTGAACGCGGTCTCCTCGGAGATCGACGTCTTTCATATTAGCGAATGTACGTTCAGGGGACAAATACTCTCGACATTAGAAAGTATCTTGCCTTCCTAATGTCGAACCATCTCTAATGCGTCCCTGGTATTATGTTGTATTTTTATAATATTTTACCTGTACTCAAAAGATGCCTGTAACATTTTGCTGTTAGTAATGTCTTTTGAGTTAATTAACTGATTTGATTTGATTTGAAACCATAAAAACTTTAACTTATTGAAATTTAAGGCTTAACACTGTGGAATTCCATAGTAATATACTTTGGGAATTAAAAAAACAGTTCAGAACGAAGGATTCAAGTCGGTGAAATTGGGTGAAAATATAATTAATAATCAGATTCCTCTTTTTCCTCCTTAAAAACTTTATCTACATTTAATCTCCCAAGCTCCCATTCCCAATCAAATTTAAATTAATCATTTATTAATTTCTAAATAAATTATGTCGTTTCAAATGTATGTTTTTTCTAAATTATATTATGACCATGAATTATTATTATTTAATATTATTTATTATTTCTTACTGTTAAAAAATAATTGTTAGTAACTACTTATAACAAATATCCCAGGTTAATTTTAAAATTTGAATTTTTGTATCGAATTTTAAATGCGTTTTTTATTAGTTTTTCTTTGTTTAGTTTTTGTTATATTTTTACACCTGAAGATGGAGGTATCTTCCGTAACATGTCGTGTATTTTAATATTTTTTATTAAAAAGTGGTTTAAACTATGTTTTTTTAATTCCCAAAGTACATAAAAACTTTAATAAATATTTTATGTAAATTTTTACATCTTACATCCATGAGGGTTTTAGTAAGTGTACCAAACATTTGTACGTACCCTTTATAGTTGTCATAATAAGCTAAGTTTCTCTGACTTCAATGTAATATTATATTTTGTGTAATGGTTGAACTTGAAGGAAACTTTAAATCAAAATTGTTGGGCTTTTGGTTGGTTGGCGCTGCCAATCGGAGGTACGCTGCTCTAGCAATTAATTAATTATTCATCCTGCAAATAAACTTACTTCGCGAAGTTGAAATATTTGTATATTAGCTTCATCATACAGGATATAACTTCTATTTCCGACCAGGATGTTGCTCGTATAACTACTGCATATTTAATGTTCATACATTTTCAGATATACGGATGTATCTATTTATTGTTTTATTTATGTTAATACGAGTAATGAACACGAAAAAATATCTGGTTATAGAATATAAATAATAATAGTGAATTTTACGGATTAAAAACAGTTCTTTGGTATGAAGCCATTACTTGGTGGTTGCAGTAGAAATGAGATCTCTAAGACAAATGTGTGATAAATCTATATATTATGATAGAGTGTCAAATGCAAGTATAAGATGTGAATGCGGTGCAAATGAAAGTGTTATTAACAAAATATTGGAAGGGTCATCAAGATGGTGTGGACACGTGGAAAGAATGAGTGAAGACACAATGGTGAAGAAGGTATAAAGTAACAAGATTTTAATACTCTTGCAAAATAATAAAAGAAATAATAAAAATGATCTCTTGATCTTTAATAACAATAAAAGGGTACCCTTCGCTTGCCCGAGGCTATTATAGGGCGTAGCAGCGCCCTTTCGTCAGCCTCTTTCTCATTTAAACAAATGCCAGATTTTAGCTAATCTATTTTAAATATTCCATTGTTTTGGCCGAAACACTATGATACTTCAATAGTATTACTGTTAAAATTTAAAACACTGTTATAATATCACTTTTATTTATTTACTGAGAGTGTCGCGACAGCTGTTTCGCCAACCTATATTGGCATCATCAGGTGTTACAATAAACTGAAATTAAAATTTATTGTAACACCTGATGATGCCAACATCAGTAAATTAAAAGAAATTGTGATATTATAACAGCGTTTTAATTTTTCACAGTACTAATCTATTTGAACACATCTGCGTCATTTGAAATGTTCACACCACACCACTGATAAAAACGGAAATTAAATAAGAACAGATAACCATATTTTTTTCTTTCGCCAAATACCTTCGCCACCTCGTGAATTCAATTTGATGTGTTCGCGTGTTTAACGGTTTCGTTTCAGTTTACGTACAGTGCGCAAATAACTGTAATTTAAATATTTACCCGGCGAAATATTCCCGAAATTCGGTATCTCTATAAATTATTCATAAAGTGAAATATTCGAATATCAATGAGAACATAATATCATTGTTCCCAATACAAACATCGCGGTTCCCCTCTCACTCCCTCCCCACAAATCCCCGACCATTCCGGTAACCTCAGTCGAGTACTCTTGCGATTACAAAAACATCACATCTACATTCATCTATGGCTTATGTTATGAATATATAGTACATCCAGCCCTCGATTTGCGCTGTATTTTTATGCGCGCTTTCACTTTAATGCATTCTTCTTTCTATACAACATAGAAGGAAATTTATTTAAAATGTGGAATAGGGATAGACCGAGCCATAGAGGGCTCCCTCCGCTTACCCGAAGCTGTTATAGGCGCAGCGGCGCCTTTCGTCAGCTTCACTCGTGCGCTCCCTAGGCCCGTTCCCCGTCCATGTGGGACTTACGTTAAAAAAAAATATATATATATGTGTATTTACAACCAAGGGGGACTCAGGGCACATTTAAGCTACGCTACTCTCCCTCGATGTCCCGCCTACACACATAGCAATACAACAGCAAAATAAAATACACAATTGATACATAAATATGTTAGAGAAAGAATAAAAAAGGAATAATGCACAGCAGGAGGCACAGGAGGGAAGGAGAAGATAAAATGCAGGATGGGGGAAATAAGGAAATTTATTGAATATGTGGAATAGGGGGGGAAACATATGAAGTTTATACTATTTATATTTTAGAGAAGAAAAATAACGCAATTAGACCAAGAAGGAGTCTTCTCCTTTTGGAGAAGGAGGCCCGTGGCCCGCGTTGCGAGTCAGTCTCCCTTCCCCCCAGCAAGATAATCGGCACCCCCTCAAAGGTTCAAGTGACTTCACAAAACGGCAACGTCCGGTCGAGACGGTTGGCCGAGGTTAAAAAACAAGAAATAATAAACAGATGACACTATAATTACATTCATATAGAAATACAAACTTAGTCAACAAGCCAGCTGCAATCTCTGATGCTTCAAAATCCACAATATGGAAAAACAAAGATATGGCCAATAAGAGTAAGATGGGAATCTATAAAGCATGCGTAAGACCAATAATAACTTATGGCGTTGAGGCAAGAGCAGACATAGTCAGGACCAAAGAAGTTCTGAGGACATCCGAGATGACGACACTGAGAGATTGCGTGAGGACACCAGAATTAGAGAGATACGTGAGGTTGGGGATATTATAAGATGGAGTAGGCAACGAAAAAGGGTCTGGTATGTTCATGTCCAAAAAATGGACACTACCAGACTCCCCTATATTGCACTACATAATCAGCCTCATGGGACTCGTCCTCGTGGAAGACCTTCTAAGAGATGGAAGGATAGCTGGTAATCCACCTCACAGGAGGAGCAACCCTCTGGAAAATAGGCCACATAGGACGAGAAGGAAGAAGAAAAAGAAGACATTCTTGTATTTTGGTAGCTAATTTAAGCAATGATAATTTTATTTAAGACATATCCGATACCAAATAACATCAAATAATCTCAAAACGCGATTTTTTTTTTTTCTATTTTATGAGAACTTGTGTAGCCTTGTTCAGCCTCAGTTTACGCGAAATCTTGGAAAGTAACTACAACAGAAATTGAGGGATGATTTAACATATAAAATAAGGGATTTTCAAATCAAATCAAATCAGTTAATTTTTTTAAAAGATATTACAAACAACAATCATAGTTTAAGGCATCTATTGAGAACAGGTAAAATAAAATAAATATGCAATATAATATCAGAGAGAGAGAGATGGCTCGACTTTATAAATGCAAGATACTTTTCAAAGTCAAGAATATTTGTCTTCTGGACGTACTTTCGCGAATATGAAAGACCTCGATCTCCGAAGCGATCATGTTCAGCAGATTGATTGCTCTCCCCACCGGCATCACAAGAGCGGGTTTAAGGCCATCATGTATATATAGACGTTTTAAGTGATTTTATATATCAGTTGATTTTAGTTATTTTTGTAAGCGCAGCATGGAACTGGCAAAAGAAGAATAAAAGTAGGATACGTGCAGAGGATATTGAATATCTTAGACGAATGTGTTGATCTTTGTATGATAAGAATATCGAATGAAAATATAATAAATGAATGCAGTGCGAATAACAGTGACATGAAAAATATAATGAAAGAGTCATTTAGATGGTTTGAACACATGGAAGGAATGAATGAAGGGATAATGTAAGCGGAACAATAAATGGAAGACCAGGGATAATCAAATCATGAAACTGGCAAAAGAAGGATAAAGTAGAAAAAATGCAGTAAAAATTAGATATCTTAGACGAATGTGTGAATACTCTGTGTATGATAGAGTGTCGAATGAAAATTTAAGAAGTGAATGCGGTGCGAATGATGGTGTTATGAATAAAATAATGAAAGGATTATTAATATGGTTTGTACACATGGAAAAAATTAATGAAGAAAAAATGGTAATAAATGTATATGTGAACGATTTAAATGGAACTATAAATAGAGGAAGACCGAGGAAAACGTGGCACGATCAAATAAATCAAATATTAAACTTTAGAAAGAAGCTATAACTTGGTGGTTTGACATATTTAAAATTAGCGGTGGCGAAGTGGTTTCTACATGGTTATGTAAGTTATTTAACCAGTGCTTGGAGGAGGGATATACGCCGCTAGACTGGAGGAGAGCAGTAATTATGCCCCTGTACAAAGGAAAAGGATCGCGTATGGAATGTGGAAACCACAGAGCTATTAGTCTTTTGAGTGTCGTTGGTAAAGTCTATGGCAGAATTTTAATAGAAAGAGTAAGAAAATTGACGAGTGACAAAGTTTGGGATGTGCAAGGTGCCTTTATGAATGGCAGAGGATGTATGGATCAAATTTTTGGACTTCGTACATTGACAGAGAAGTTTCTGGCCAAAAATCGCAAACTTTTCTGTGCGTTTGTCGACTTACAAAAAGCATATGATTACGTTAATAGAGAAAAGTTGTGGAAAATATTGTCTGAATATGGAATAAGTACAAAACTGATCACGGCCATTAAGTCGCTATACACGGAAAGCACTGCTAGTGTCAGAGTAAATGGAGATCTTACAGCCTGGTTTGATATCAATAAAGGTGTCAAACAAGGTTGCGTAATGTCCCCGTGGTTATTTAATCTGTATATGGACAATTGTATGAGAGAGCTGAAAGGGTTGGATGTAGGTGCCAAAATGAGCGGAGTGTCAGTAAGCTGTCTCTTGTATGCGGATGACGCTGTCCTACTTGCTGACAACGAGCATGAACTACAAGTCCTGGTGAATTGTATGTATGAGGTATGCATGCGAAATGATCTGATGATGAATGTTAATAAGTCCAAGGTAATGATTTTTGAAAAGGAAGAAACCACGACAGTCTGCAACATTAGCGTGAATGGTGAAAACTTGGAGCAAGTAGTTGAGTTTGTGTATTTAGGTAGTATGTTTACAAGAGATGGGAGAGTGGAGAGGGATATTGAAAGAAGGGTTGGGGCAGGTAACAAAGTGAATGGTGCACTTAAAGTTGTCATCGCAAACAAAAACCTATCCAAAAAAGCTAGAATGGCAGTGCACAATGGTGTTCTTCTACCGACCCTTATGTATGGAAGCGAAGCATGGAACTGGCAAAGGAAGGATGAAAGTAGAATAAATGCAGTAGAAATGAGATCTCTTAGACGAATGTGTGGATATTCTGTGTATGATAGAGTGTCGAATGAAAATATAAGAAGTGAATGCGGTGCGAATGATGGTGTCATGAACAAAATAATGAAAGGATCATTAAGATGGTTTGGACATATGGAAAGAATGAATGAAGAAAGAATGGTAAAAAAATTATATGTTAATGATGTAAATGGAACCAGAAATAGAGGAAGACCGAGGAAAACGTGGCACGATCAAATAAATCAAATATTGAATGTCGGCCATGTGAGGAGTCAGAGAAATCGACGCGCGTGCATGACACGATGTATGAATGTTGAGGAAGCGAGAGAAATATGTCAGGAAAGAAAGGTGTGGCAGTCCATTCTTTCTGCCTACCCCTTCGGGGAGACGGCGTGATGGTTAGTTAGTTAGTTAGAATTAAACACTTTTAAAACGTTGTATAAAACCACTTTATTTTGTCGCGCCAACCGGTTTCACTCTGTATCGAGTTTCGTCAGGGCAATATAAAAACAAATTCAGTCTGTGTATAGCCCTGACAAAGCTCGTTACAGAGTAAAACCGGCCTTCCGACACTTCGCCTATTTGCCCATGGTCTCCAACTGATTATCCTGGGTGCCCATCTGTTGCCACCCTGTCTAGCCAAGTGTCCAGCCCATTGCAATTTCAATTTTGCCAATCGATTTAAGACGTCAGCAACCCTGGTGCGGCGCCTGATTTCTTCATTCCTTATGCGGTCACGCAAGCTCACCCCAAGTACATTCCATTGACCTCTGTGTACACTTGAGCCTGTGGACACTTTTTGCTGTAAGAGTTGTCGTTTCTAGTTCGTATGTCATCATGTGCAGTATACATATGTCGTAGACCTTTCTTTTGAGACAAATCGGTTTTTCATCATTTTCAAAGACGTGTCTCAGTTTACCATAGGCGGCCCAACCCAGTCCAACTCTTCGAGGTAGCTCTGCAGTTTGATTCTCTTTTCAAAGTTCTCTTTTAAAAATGGTTTAATTCTAATTTTAAATCAAATATTGATTGTCGGCCACCTGAAGAGTCAGAGAAATCGTTAGTTAGTTAGTTAGTTAGTGTATTATGATATGTTTTTATTTATGAGAAGTTTCTGCACAATGGCTGGTGAGTGGAAAGTAATACACGAATTTCACGATTTCTGCCAACAGAGATGGCGATTCAATTCCCCTTAACCATTGCAGGAACTTGTACATTTGTTTTATTTTTTGTTAAACTAGCTGTTGTAGGAATTTAATCCCGCTGGCTATTTCCCCGAAGTTCTAGTTAAGAATTTCAAAGTTTTAAAGTTCGATTCGAGTACTCTAAGCGCCGTAAATACTACGACAAGAATTTATGTATATCTTTTAATTTTAATACATTTTCCCATATTTCAAGCAAATTTTGAAATCCATATTCAAAAAATGTTGCGTCTTTTGATTTAATCCAGTCATCAACCCATTGTCATAAGAAAAAAATTGTTGTTCAGCAAAAACAAATGGTAGTCGGAAGTCAGACCACGTGAGGAGTCAGAGAAATCGACGCGCGTGCATGACACGATGTATGAATGTTGAGGACGCGAGAGAAATATGTCAGGAAAGAAAGAAAGTGTGGCAGTCCCTTCTTTCTGCCTGCCTCTTCGGAGAGACGGCGTGATGGTTAGCTAGTTAGTTAATAAATTATATAAATAGTAATGACAAATTTGTTTCATCTTACGAGGGCATTCTCGAACTCTTGTTTGGAGAGTGTTTTTTCTTGGTTAAACAATCGTGTTTTTATTATAAACTAACTAGCTGACACGCCGAAATTCATACCGCCTAAAAATCAATAAATGATGTGTTAACTTATTAGCCGAATTAAATTAAATTATTTTTTAAGTTAAAATGAATACTCAAAATGAATTACCTTCATTGAAACACCTTGTGACTTACGACATTTTTCGTGTTGTTGTCAGGTGCGAGAACGAACAAAGCGGATGGTTTGCGAACACTTGATTTCTCTCAAGTGACCGTAAGAGAAACAATAATTTTCTAGATTCAGGCCACGAACACCCAAAGATTGGTTTTGTGATTTGTTGATCATCATAGGGCTACAGAGTCGATGATGAGGCAAGCGTTTATTTCATAACATCAAAAAAGCCGTTCCATACGAAATGTAAGGAAAAATGAATTTTCTTCTTTTTGAATGTTTTTATAGTTATTTTGCTATTCGAAATGGAAACAAATCCAACAAATCAAAGATCGTTAAAAATCGGTCTAGTCGTTCTTGAGTTTTAAATGGTGTAACTAACACGACTTTGTTTTATATATATAATAAAAATTTTACACTTTGCTGTAAACTAATCCCATGGATTGAAACTCGTTAAGAAGAAGGGAGTTTCTAATAAATAATATAGTCTTAGTCGTGTGACCATAGACTTTACTTGGCAAACTGTATTTTATTTACACATTCATGAATACATTCAACACATCGGGCATTCTGATTACAAGAATCGATAGAGACTATAGTACCATATATCGTATTCAAGTCATGATTTCCTTATCTCTAAGAATATCGTTGCCAATTATTTGACTCTCGGCTTTGACTACATAAGCCAAATGTAAATTCTTAAGACGTTAATGGTTTAAGTTGACATTTTCATATATATAAAAAAGCTTACCTTGACGTTTTATTACCGGCCGTTACAGATGGCTGTTCACAATGGAGTTTTAGATCCAACCCTTATTTTCATTTTCATTTATTTTAATAAAAATCACAAACATTACAGACAAATAATTCCAGATCGTTTACAATTACAAAAGCCGTCAGTAAATAAATATGTTAAATATAACGTTAGTAAGATATAGAATTTTAAAACATTTTTATCTTTAACTCTATCACTGATTCAATAATTTTTTCTCGAAAAACAATATTAGAACTTTGTGTTAAAAACTTCATAATAAAAATTAACAATATTGTAAGGAAAGAGAATTTCTATTTGGTATAAATTATAGATTCAAAAATATTATTACTTCTTATTCTCAGTCGTATTCCTCATGATTGAGGGTCGTCTACATCCTGTAAATTATTGACCATTGCATGCCATGCGCTTCTGTCACCCGTCAGTCTCCAGGCTGCAGCTTAAAAGAGAGATCAGTCAGATCCCTGATTTGATCGAACCAGCGGCTCGGTGGTCGACCTTGTGATCGCCTTCCTTCCACTTTGCCCATGATGATGAACTTTTCAAGGTTGTCCTGATCTCTCCGGGCTATGTGTCCAAAATATTTCAACACTCTCTGAGAGCACATCCGCGAGAGTCTTGCCTTGACACCCAGCTGGTCAATAATTGGCTAGTTTGTTCATCTTGCCGTCCAGGGTATACGCAACATTCGTCGCCAGCATCACATCTCGAAAGTATCAATTTTGAATTTCTCCGATGATGTCATAGTCCAAGACTCGCAACCATAAAGGAATATGGAGAAAACAAGGGTTTAAACCAGTCTTATCTTGGTCTCGTTAGACATATTTTTGTCTTGCCATATCTTGGTGAGCTTTGTCATGGCAGTTTTAGCCATTTGAGTTCTCCGCCGAATCTCCCTATTGCATCCCCCCTGGTCAGTTATCAGTGATCCAAGATAGGCAAATTCATTTACGATTTCCAAATCTGAGAGAAGACACGTGTTTGTGATTTGGTTAGTACTGTTTATTAAACAAATTTAACCAAAGGAAAACTTTAGTGTTGCTAAACAATTATAGTTACATATGTCTACTATGGAAAAACAAAGACCTCATTATTTACGACCTTCGTGGCAGAGTGACACCAGCTATAATTGAGACACCGAAGGTCCCGGGTTTGATTCCCAGCGATGATAGTACGATTCTCATACTGTTGCGGAATTCATGTGACATTAAATGACGATAGATTAGCTACCTATCACATGTCATGAGAACAAAATTATAGCTACATCTTCATGATCATCAAATTCTCATGACATATGACAAGCAGCTTATATATCGCAATTTTATTTTCACGGGAAATCTTCACCAGACTAAACACAGTATCCGAATTACACTCATGGCCTTAAATCTCTAATCCGGGAGCTTTAGTGTGGCAGTCAAAGCTCTTGCCACTTTGCCACGAAGGTCGTTATGATGATGATGATAAAATAAAAATAGAAAGATAACAGTTACGAGATTTCAAAATAAATAACTATTTTATATTTTTCTTTTTTTTATATCTTCTTCTTCCTCAGCCTATTCCCGTCCACTCCTAGACAAAGACCTCCTCCATTCGCTTCTCTGTCACTCTGTCCTGTGCAGACTGCATCCAGGTTATTCCAACGTGTCTGTTCAGATCATCCTTCCATCGTAGTTGCGGTCACCCTGCACTTCTCTTTGCCGTCCACGGTCTCCAAGTCAGCAGTCTTCTTGTCCACATTTCATCTGAGCTTCTGGCTACGTGACCTGCCCATTACCATTTTAGAGTCGCCACCTGGTGGATGATGTCAGTGACCTTTGTTTTTTCTCTCACCGTATCGTTTCTGACTCTATCTCTTAGGCTTATTCCTAACATGGCTCTTTCAATGGCTGTTTGGGTCACTCGTAGTTTCTCGGCACTTTGTTTGGACAATGTAACAGTTCCAAGACCATAAGTACCAACTGGCAGATTTTTTATATACCTACTTTGTATACAACACTCACTTTTTAAACGAATTAAAATTAAATATCAAACTTGTTTCAGACTACCCAGCCCTTCCTTAGTGATATTACCTCTATATTATAGATATTTATTTGGAGAGTGGAGAGGGATATTGAAAGAAGGGTTTGGGCAGGTAACAAAGGAATGGTGCACTTAAAGTTGTCATCGCAAACAAAAACCTATCCAAAAAAGCTAGAATGGCAGTGCACAATGGTGTTCATCTACCGACCCTTATGTATGGAAGCGAAGCATGGAACTGGCAAAGGAAGGATGAAAGTAGAATAAATGCAGTAGAAATGAGATCTCTTAGACGAATGTGTGGATATTCTGTGTATGATAGAGTGTCGAATGAAAATATAAGAAGTGAATGCGGTGCGAATGATGGTGTCATGAACAAAATAATGAAAGGATCATTAAGATGGTTTGGACATATGGAAAGAATGAATGAAGAAAGAATGGTAAAAAAATTGTATGTTAATGATGTAAATGGTACCAGAAATAGAGGAAGACCGAGGAAAACGTGGCACGATCAAATAAATCAAATATTGAATGTTGGCCATGTGAGGAGTCAGAGAAATCGACGCGCGTGCATGACACGATGTATGAATGTTGAGAAAGCGAGAAAAATATTTCTTTCTGCCTACCCCTTCGGGGAGACGGCGTGATGGTTAGTTAGTTAGTTAGTTAGTTATAGATATTTAAAATATTATAAAATTGTTTACGAATATGATCAGTTTTGACAGATGTTATTAAGATTTATTTTGATTCTATTAATAAACAACTATTTACCCATTCAAGAGCTAGAAAAAATTAATTAAATCAATTCAAACATATTTGCCAAAAATGGTTTCTATATTCACGCTAACACTTTTTTAATCTAATTTATCTTCTGTCATCGCTGCTCAGATTCGGCAAGCCCAAAAATCGGTAGCACGTGTTACATCACAAGAATTAATATTGTCCTCTTGTCAGGTCCACGTAGGTGCCTGACACGTCAGATCTGTCCTGCGGCCGTCACCGCAAACGGACCGAGGGAAGAAATTAGGCGGGAACTGGCGGCCGCCATCTTGTCTGGTCACAACTGTGACGCCAATTCAAGTACGGATTAATATTGAACTAGAACTGACATCGGTTCACTGAAAATGTTCTGATTCAGAAAGATGTTAAACCTTCATATACAAAACGTGTGAAAATACTTACAAATCATTTATTTTACACTACGATATCTTTTGGATATCATTCAGATGCTTTCGAATTCGTATTCGAATCCGTGGCCTTTCTCATTGCATTAATAAAGATTTTTTGCTTAATGCTTACATCTAATGTTAAAAGATGGCGCTAGTGTAGATTGAACAAAAATATTCGAAGTGTTTCTCAACATTGTAGCACATATAAATCTTTCAAAAATTTATCAGACGGGGGTTTTAAGAAGGATGGAATGGGGAATGTTGTATTACATATAACCAATGACAGGTCATAAGTCCTGTAAACGCCTCGACCACCATCTTCTGTTTCCTAAAAAACAATTTACATCTTGGTATCTATTGAGATACAATCAATCCTAAAATGATTAACCCGCAATGGGTAAAATCCAGTATTTATCTACAAAATATTGGTAACATTCAAGAAGTCATCCAGAAGTTTATTTTCTTCCATTCGATGTAATTTTTTTTTTAAAACACAACTTCATCAAACGATAACATGAATAAAAACACAAAAAATTTGTTCCTTGTGTGCCATAATTCTAATTAAATAACAATTAACCCTATCCTTAGATTTTATTCATCACATTTTTTTTTTATAATATACAGGGTCTTTTAATAGGGACGCTTCACTTTTTATATCACTTATGCAGAATTTCCATTGTTGGAACTATTATGTTGTCGGTATCCATATCATCTGTTTAAGCCGCAATTCTTAAAGTTATGCATTAAACGACGTATTGTGGACTCTGCAGGGCGACCATGAATGCCATAAATTGGCGAACAGAGCACTGATTTTGATAATAAATTTTAACAATTTCAACGCATTGTTAATATGCGTGTAGCGTTCTATAATAAAATGTCAAAACTAAAAACATATTTTTGACAATTTTGACAGCTATCGCTTTACAAAAATCAGGCGTCCATATTGTAAAACCTTTTGATTACCAGAATACACCACCTGCACAAAGCCACATATATGACGACCTTCGTGGCAGAGTGGTAAGAGCTCTGACTTCCATATAGAAGGTCCCGGGTTCGATTCTCGGCGATGGCAGTGTGATTGTCACACTGTCTTTGGTCTGGTGTAGAATTTACGTGACAATAAAATGGCGATAGATTGGCTACCTATCACATGTCACGTGATTCAATATAATAGCTAAAAAATAAATTGTGTGCAGTAATTGGGCTCAAACGACCTGTTGTATACATAAAAAAAATAATAATAAAAAATAATAACAATAAAAAATAAAAATAATTATAATAAAAATGTTATGTCATTAAATGACCTTTAAAAATAATAATAAAAAATGTGACAATATCACTTAGACAGGTTGTTTTATTTCATTTCAAAGTTTAAGCGCTCTTGATGAAAAACCCAATAAAAAAACACTTTTGAGTTTATTGTTCTCTTTATAAGAATAGTTTACATCTTCTTTCTGATGATGAAGGTGTTAAATATTTGAAACATGTCGAGATAAATATACTCAAAAGTAGAAAAAAATGTATTATATTTTACTAAAAAAAACGTCATTGTGTATCTCCAGTGCTAAAGCCGTATGTTTATCAAAAGATAATAAATTACTTCTCCGAATTTTGATCGCACGCTACCAATTTTTAGTTGAAAGCAAAAAAATACATATTCGGAGTGCTATATTCAAATTTTTATAATCTGGCTTCTCGTAAACATAAGTCAGTACTCGTTGAACATCATACTTTATGAAACATACTCACTCGTTTAGAAGCTCATAAGAATAGTATCGTATATTTAAAAATATATTTTACTAATAAAAGTAGAAGGCAAGGACTATAATATCGCCATTGTTACTAAACTTACTAATTACTGTTAAAATTTAAAACGCTCTGCTCTAGTGACCTAGTGACCAAACTGAATAAATCTGGGCCCTCGACTCATCAGTTTTGATAAGTAGGTCCTGAATCAGGCGTTTTCGGTTATTCGTGTAATATAAAATGTTTCATCATGAAATATACTGGTTTAGCGTGGAAGTCCTCTTATGTGGATCATCTACAGTTATAATATCACAATTTATTTTTATTCACTGAGAGTGTCGCGACAGCTGTTTCCAGCACCACATCTCGAGGGCATCAATTTTGGACCTCTCCGATGTTCGCATAGTCTAAGACTCGCAACCACAAAGGAATATGGAGTAATAGAAAAGGAAAACGATAATAAAGAAACTAAAAGTAGTACCGATGCATTGTCCTGTCACACCTCCATGGTGCATAGGACCTCAGGGAACCTTCTCTATCTTATTGATATTGAATAATAAATCTTCTATAAAAAAGAAGTTTTCATTCGCATTAATTAAAAATTTAAAGGAAAATCATTCAATGTTGGTAAGGCGCACAATCCTCGAATTGAGTGGTCACCAAATTATTTTTTATGTACGTGTCTACGTATCTAAAATTTAAATTAAAATTATAATCATAGACAATCAATCATATCAATTTTAAATTCGGAAAGACTATTCAAATAATTTTAAATCGTATGATTATTGTAACGCGTTGTTTTTACAAACATCTTAAATTTTAACCAGAAATTAAGTTTAAAAAAAAATAGTTATTAATGGTAGCGTATATAGATATTTACAAGTTGCAATACTTACAATAATGCAATAATTCTCATTGGATAATAATGTAATTTTATATCATGGAATAATAATGCAATACTTGTCATCGGATAATAATATGCCAGTTGCAATGCTTCTCAGCGTGGTCCAAATAACTCGCGATTACGATTTGTAACAGGATTATGCGCCCAGCATATTAACATGCATTTGTAATGCTAACAACTTTAACCATTAAAACCGAAAACCCGCCTCGTAACCAACAAACTTCGTCAATATGTTAATAACATTGCGGAATTGATTCTGGCATTCTCTGATTAGTTCACATTATTGCATTAGAAATGTGGTTCTAAATACCGTCAAAAAGTACTGACATTAACTATACATGTTCCATTTTCCGATATTCTCTGATGGTGAAGCGAGTGCAGAAAAAATTTCTGCGCTTTCTTTACTTAGAAGGGCGAAACATGTCATTCCCATAAAATATAATGAAACTTCTAGAAAACTGACGTTTTCATTCGTATTGAAATACCTCCATTTTACATACATGTTTAACGTTGAATTAACACAGATATATTGTTTGTAAATTCTTCTTATTTCCGTGTCCTGTCAGGTCTCCCCAACGTTGACTATCACCCTTGAGTAGGCCTCCCTGTCCTGGGCAGCTCGGAACAGCTCCTCCACGGTCCTCAATAATATAAAATAAATTATATTCCGATAGGCAAATAAATCCATTTCGACAATCTATTTAACATTCTTCTATTCGATCAAACATCGAAGCATCGTATTTTTAAATATTTTGAATTCCATCCCTTATTTTAATTTATCTAAACAAATTTATTTAAATACACAAATTGGTTAAAAATTATAATTTACATCTGTTCTTTGTCTCTAATTACCATTTAGATATCGAAAAGACGTTGCTATCCCAATTTTGCAAGGCAGAATTTTTAAACACAAGTTTTTTTCCCAAACTCATTGCGTTAGCATATTAAAATCCGATTTTATGTAAAAATATTCGATTTCTTGTATAAATATTTATCAGTTGAAGGCCTAGTGCAGGATGCTGAGAGAAATAATAAAATAACAAGACAGAAATATTGAACAGAAAAATTGAAGCATCTTATATGACCACCAATTTAAATACCTTGGCAGCATTATAACTAAAGCGCTTGATCCAAAATAAAATGCAGTTTTGAAGTGGCATGAGCTGCATTTAATGAAATGAGAACCTTCTTTCGCAACTTCTTCTTCTTTTAATAGATCTGATGATCTGTGACACAGAAATCATGTCTCGTCGGATGATGAGATCCAGCTGTCCCTCCATCTCTTAGGCGGTCTTCCAGGTGAGCGGTGTCCGGAGGGAATTTCATAAGCGGCTGTATATGCAAGTCTGTCACCATCCATTCGGACTACATGGTCCCTCCAGTATCTTCTTCTGGATCTACTCCACTGAACGATATCCTCTATTTCGCAAGTTTTTCTTATGTCTACGTTGCGGACACGATCTCGGAGAGTTTTTCCAGTAATTGATCTTAGGACCTTCATCTCCGATGTTTTTAGTAGTCCCTTGGTTCGCACAGTGTCGGCCCGCGTCTCTACAGCGTACGTCACGATAGGTCGCACGCATGTTTTATAGATTTTGATCTTGCTGTCGATACGCATGTGCTTATTCTTCCAGACCAGACTTCTTTTGCAACGATAATCTTAACCTGAAACTCCAACAAAGAATGATTAAATGTTATATATGGTCTGTTCTACTATATGGCTGTGTGAAAGTATGACTTGGTATCTGAAATTGAATATAATGAACCGGTTGGATGCGTTTGAGATGTGGATATACCGCCGAATGCACCGTGGACCGATAGGGTCAGTAATTCAGACGTACTACAGAGAGCCATAGCCAATAGAGAGCTGTTGTCGAGTGCAAAAGTTAGACAGGTCTCATATTTGGGTCATTAAATCAAATCAAATCAAATCAGTTTATTTTCTCAAAAGATATTACAAACAACAATTATAGTATAAGATAACTATTGGGAACAGGTAAAATATAATAAATACATAATACCAGGAACGCATGAGAGATGGTTTGACATTAACAATACAAGATACTCTCTAAAGTCAAGAGTATTTGTCTTCTAAACGTACTTTCACAAATATCAAAGACGTCGATCTCCGAAGCGATCGTATTCAGCAGTTTGATTGCTCTCTCCACCGGCATCACCAGAGGCAGGTTGGTTCTGCATGCTGGGGTATAAAACAGTCTGTGCTGACACTGTCGAAGTTAACCATCCAGAACATGTGCTAAGGGGAGAAAAATACCACCTGCTTTGACTGATATTAATGGGTAAAGTAGAGGGACGTTGGGGAGTTGGTAGAAGGCAGTTGTCCTGGCTGCGAAATATATGACTATGGACTGAAGTGAGCGGAGTTCACAATCTGTTCCAAGTAGCGCAGGACAGAGATGCATTTGCTGCAATGATCGCCAACATTGGAGGGACCTGACGCCGCACCGGTAATTTTAAATTTAAAATGATCATTAGGTATTTGTGCGTAGATTGTCACGGATGGTTAGATTCTCAAGTATATTGACGACTTTATAATAGTAAACACGATTGTTTAATGGTATTAATTAGATTTAATCTATAAAATAAATCATATAAATAGTAGTGACAAATTAGTTTCGCCTTGCGAGGGCATCCTAAAACTCCTCTTTGTTTAAGAATGCCCTCCCAAGTCGAAACAAATTTTCACTACTATTTATATATCATAATTTATTATATAAATCAAATTCTATAATAGTTAAAACATTAAGCAATCGAGACCGAAGAAGAAGATTCAACTTTCAAAAACTACCATTTTTCCGACATTCATCATTAAATAGTTTGCCTTGTATACCTCCTCCATTCTCAACCCCAAGACATGTAATAATTTGAAATTCTGTCATACATTATTCTACCGCATCTATACCTCGAAGGAACCTCATCTCTATCACATTTATTCTGCTCTTATCTTTATTCTGCCATTTCCGTGTTTCACTTCCATACATTCAAGACTGCCGTAAGACTGCCGTAAGACTGCCGTAAGACTGCCGTAAGACTGCCGTAAGACTGCCGTAAGACTGCCGTAAGGCTGCCGTAAGACTGCCGTAAGACTGCCGTAAGACTGCCGTAAGACTGCCGTAAGACTGCCGTAAGACTGCCGTAAGACTGCCGTAAGACTGCCGTAAGACTGCCGTAAGACTGCCGTAAGACTGCTGTAAGACTGCTAAAGACTGCTGTAAGACAGCTTTAAGACTGCTGTAAGACTGCTCCAAGACTGCTGTAAGACTGCTGTAAGACTGCTGTAAGACTGATGTAAGACACCTTGACGACTGTTTCGTTAAAAAAAAAATTCAATAATTTTTTACCGTGAATTATCAAATATCAACATTATATTTTCTGCTTCAAGCGCTCTCATACAAAAGGCACCAAATTCTCTCCCCATTAAAATTCTTTCTCCATCCAAGGGCCAGACTCAGGTTAAATTAATTTGAACTTTTTTAACTTCTAAACATTTTTTTTAATTTCAAGCTCGGCCGAATTCCGGAGTAAATATCCCGCGGAATTTATACCAACAGGTGTGACTAATTAGTTTAGTTGGATGTTGGAGCAATCCATTGACGGAACAGACTTCCACTTTGATAAATATCTCCGCCCCGTGCCGAGCAAAAGACATTACTTTCTTTCATCTATCTTAGAATAAGCCGGCGACATGGAAGGAAGATAATATTAATGGAGAAAGCATAAACGCCTCATAAAAGAAAATTGTTGTATTAAATCATAAGAATTATAAAAATCATATATAAAATAAATGACTAACTAACTAACCACGCGCAAAAACACATAAATAATGGACCGCCACACTCGTTTTTAACCCTCCCTTCCCTGTGATGGGTATCTTCTACACGTTGCTTCTAAAAACCATCAATATCTCTATAAATATAATAAATACAAGGTTAAGATTTTAGGTATTCCTCCATAATATATTTACGCATTGATTTAAAAAATAATATTAATTATAATCAGAATTTATCGGGTACATAGGAGGTATTTTGTGAAAATCAGACAAACACACTATATTCGCATCTCACTTTTGCATATGTTCTAGCTCAATGTTCTCACTCGCCGTCCCGCCGCCGCCGGCAGTTGCTTTCGGGCTTGCGACCAGAGCGGATCTATGCCTGTTCCGTGAGCGTTGCTAGATGTTTTTTTAAAGGTGTTTACAGCAATTAAATCTCAATTATTATAATTTTTTACTTCAATTATAATTATATAAGGGGATTAGCTATGAATGTTCCTATTTTTCCGATTTAAAATCGCTAATTTTTTAACGCGTACTGACTACCCTACACCGGAATGCACGTTTTTATTTTAGTACTAAGGGAAAGGTTAAAAGGGTCTTCGTCGCACTTATAATACATAAGTGTAATTTGGCTTGTATTCATATAGCTAGTTGCATATATACCAGAATATATCTACATTTTTTGTATGGATTTGAAGCCGGGCTTTATCACTCTGAAGTATCTTACTGTTCGATGTGTCATGAACTTCATTAATATTGTCAGAATGTTATCTGTCATTTACGTTATGTGCAGAAATGTTATGAAAAGAAAGATTATGTAATTTCTCTACGAAAATTTATTTATAATTCGTGTTTCGGTGTTAATAAATTTATTATTATTATGTACATAATACTCTCATCGACTGTCCCTCGTGTCCGAGGAAGACTGTCCTTCACGGTTGTGGGTCCGCATGTGGCTGAAGAGCCCGATCCTGGACCCACATATTTTGGAGCATCTGGAGCAGGGGAAGGCGCCTGTAATGGAGCCGTCACCGTCTCCCAGTGGTATCTTCTTTCTCCTCCTACTCCTCTCAGCGGCGTCATCTCTGCGCTGTGCTTCAGAGTCTTGTGTGCCTTTATGTACTGCTGTTTTCCACCTAGGTCTGTCCTCTGCAGTCTTTTCTCAGCAATCACAGTCGATGCCAGTCTTTTGTAGGTTTCCTTTGGGAGTCTTTAAAGCGCTTCCTCTGACCACCGTGTGAGCGTTTTCATTGGGTAAGCTGAGAGTACATAATCTTCCTTATCCTTTCTTATAAAAATACTCTATGACCTAAGTGGAGAACAAAAATACATAAAGGCACGCAAGACTTTGAAGCACAGCGCAGAGACTACGTCTAAAGAGGAGGAAGAGGAGAGGAAAGACCACTGGGAGATGGTGACGGCTCCACTACTAGCGTCTTCCCCTATCCCAGATGAACAGGGACTGACACGAGGGACAGCCGATGATGATTCAATATTTTATCTGCAATATAATATTGTATTTTATGTAAGTTGCCAGTTGGTTCTTATGATCTTGAAACTGTTACATTGTCCAAACAAAGTGCCGAGAAACTACGAGTGACCAAAGAGCCATGGAAAGAGTCGTGTTAGGAATAAGCCTAAGAGACTAAGTCAGAAACGATACGGTGAGAGAAAAAAGAAAGGTCATTGACATCATCCACCGGGTGGCGACTCTAAAGTGGCAATGGGCGGGGTCACGTAGCCAGAAGCTCAGATGAAAAGTGGACAAGAAGACTGCTGACTTGCAGACCGTGGACGGCAAACAGAAGTGCAGGGCGACCGCAACTACGGTGGAAGGATGATCTGAACAGACAAGTCGGAATAACCTGGATGCAGTCTGCATAGGACAGAGTGATATGGAAGCGAATGGAGGAGGCCTTTGTCCAGGAGTGGATGGGAATCTGAGGAAGAATATTGTATTTTATAGGACTTCACTTTTTTATATCAATTATGAAGACAGTAAAATCATTTTTACCATCTGCAAGACTTCATGTTTACAAGTAAACATTTCATTTACACTTACAAACATCTTCGATCTGAACAGTGTGAAATGCTGTAGTTTCTTATCGTATAACGAAGTTTTTTTTATCTTTGAAGTCTGTTCAAAAGAAACCTTTCTGCTCACCAATGTAATTATTGGATTATCACTCTAATTAGGTTCCCTTCTCTGAAATAAAATATACAAAGCTGCGTAGACACTAGTAGACTCCACCATTGTTCAATACATTAGTTAATGAGGACTTAGTTAATAAATGAAATCACACAATGACGTATTTGTATTCCATCGAACTATTTATTCATCAGATTATATGCAAAGTCTTTGTAACAATAGACAAAATTCAATAATTGAACAGTGATACCGATCTATAGAATAGATTAAATAATACGTAGTTTTTTTTCCTTGAGTGATTTTGAAAATTACATGATGGGATGAATTAGGATGTTACAATACAGATGTTACATAAACCTAGGTTACAGAATGGGAAAAAATGTTGTCAATATAGTATGCTATGCTGACGATGCTGCAATACTAGCAGAGAATGAAGATGACCTTCAGAGAATGCTCTACAAATTCCACCTCACATCCAAAAAATATAACATGACGATTTCTATTAGTAAAACTAAGTGCTTAACAATATCAAAAGAGCCTCTCAGATGTAAGCTGATCATCGATAACACACCTATGCAAGTCATGCGATTCACTTACCTAGGTATAGAGATCGGTAGCTACAGTGACCTATATGTCGAGGTGCGAGCACAAACCAACAAAGCGACAGCCGTGGCTGGCTGCTTGCGCGACACCATATGGAGGAACAAATACATGCTAACCGAAAAAAGTCAAGATATACAAGGCATACGTTCGCCCCATCATGACGTATGGAATAGAGGTCAGAACCGATACCAATAGAACTAAGAACCTTCTTAGAGAAGCAGAAATGCGAACCCTACGCTCCATCGCAGGCAAAACCCTCAGAGATCGGACCAGAAATGAAACGATAAGGTCTGTCTGTGGTGTTGAAGGCATAGTGAGATGGGGAAGAAGCAGAAGGCGCTTTTGGAGAGTCACGTGGACCGCATGGAGAATACAAGAATTGAAAAAATTATTACATATGAAAACCCAAGCAGCAAGAGACTACCAGGAAGGCCGCTGAAGAGATGGAGAGATGGCTAGACATCATCATCCCAGGACAGCCCACCGTCACAAACAGGTCACACGACCTAAACTAAGAGGAAGAGAAGAAGTAGAATATTAATTTATATTTTTTTAATGCTACGTAGAATCGAGTATATAGATGCGTACTGTAAAAAAAATGTCTACGTTTTCAAATCAGTTGAATTTGAATTTTTTATTTCGATTTGATTTGGTAAAGTTTTGATATAATTAAAGATTTTCGTTTTGATATATTTTCTGGAGCATTTCAGAGAAGAATCTTATTCTTCACATTTCGTCGTAAATTGCTTAACGTGAACATAAAAAGAGTAATCGATTTTCTTCAATTCGCTACATTTGAAATGTTGAATATCGAATTTTAAATTCGATTCAGAGGAAAAAATATTTATTACCTTATCTGAATGAAAGCTGTATCGTGTAAACACACAGTTCTGCTACGTAATAAAATTACCCCAAGAAATTTTTACGTATATTTTTTTCTGTAATGTAGTGCAGT
This sequence comes from Lepidostoma basale, assembly GCA_022606425.2. Taxonomy (NCBI): domain Eukaryota; kingdom Metazoa; phylum Arthropoda; class Insecta; order Trichoptera; family Lepidostomatidae; genus Lepidostoma; species Lepidostoma basale. Next base: position 149,378 of record JAHDVF020000068.1, read on the forward strand.
GCTCTTAAACCACCGTACTGGTTTTAATGAATTTTTGTGTGTGTTTAAGTGGGTTCCTGGATGGTTTAAATTCACAAATGGAAGCGGTAGGTGACCGTTTATGAATAATTGATATTCTGATAATAAAGCATAGTTACATTAGTTTACCACAGATGGCGCTGATGTTGAATTTTGTGTTTAAGCATGCGCAAATCTCTTGCTTTGGAGAGTGGCGTAAATTTAAAATTCTGTTCGATGTACGATGAAGTGTGTTAGAAAAGAACGGGGTGGCGATCCATTATTTCTACCTACCTCTTCAAGGAGGCGTGATGGTTAGTTAGTTAGTTAGTTAGTTATGAACTTTTATCAAGAGATTTCAATAAAATCAAAATCTTTCAAATCAAATCAGTTTATTATCTCAGTAGACATTACAAACAATTACAGGTTAAATATAATATAAACAAATATAATACCAGAAACGAGATGGTTTGACATTAGGAAGACAAAATACTCTCTGAAGTCAAGAGTATATCTCCGAGGAGACCGCGTTCAGCAGACTAACTGCTTTTCCCACCGGTGTCACCAGATAAATGATCTTCATCTACTTCTTCTTATTCCTTGTTGTAGACTTATGTGGTCTGTTCTCCAGAGTGTTGCTCCTCCTGTGAGGTAGACTTCCAGCTGTATTTCCATATTTTAGTTGGTCTTCCACGAGGACGAGTCCCATGAGGCTGATTGTGTAGTGTAGTATAGGGGAGTCTGGTGGTGTCCATTCTTTGAACATGACTATACCAGTCCCTTTTTCGCTGTCTGCTCCATCTTATAATATCCTCAACCTCACATATCTCTCTAATTCTGGTGTTCTTCACGCGTTTTCTCAGTGTTTTGCCTGCTATCGTCCTCGGTGTCTTCATCTCAGAAATCCTCAAAATTTGTTTCTTTAAAGATTTTGTCTTTACTGTGTCTGCCCTCGCTTCAACGCCATATGTCATTATTGGTATTATGCATTCATTGAGAAATTCGGATGGGAGATCGTCCTATACCCACCATACAGTCCGGACTTGGCCCCGAGCGACTACCATCTCTTCCCTGATTTGAAGAAACACCTCGGTGAAACGCATTTTGCAAACGAAGAGGAGCTGAAAGAAGAGGTTCTGACCTACCTTCACGGCCAGGCGGGAGACTTCTATGACCAGGGAATCAAACCAGATGGTGACCCGGATGAAAAAGTGCATCGAAGTGCATCAACGGGGACTATGTATTGCTCGTTCGAAACTTATTTTACGGACAACCCTCGTATATCCCAGTTGTGGCGATTGGGTCTCCTCTATGTGAGATGAATGATACTTTAGCTTATTATAATTATTTAAAGACGTTTAAATTGACAGTTATTACGCCACCTTACTAAGAACCATGCGAATTTTCTTTATTCTTCTTATATTCGATTTTCTTCTTATAAAGTGAATATTGGGGATCATTAAATTTCCGGAATTTTTCCAATTATTTTTGTCTCCTTTGTTCGCATGTCCGACAGTCCGTTAAGCCTAATTCGATCCCAGGTATAGCCCTCTCGATAGGACCTGAATGAGCCGACTGATCGGGAGAGTACTTACTTAGATATTTGCAAACAATTAAAATGGGAGAAGACCAAACAGTGGGGAAAGAGGACGAATATCTTAACATAAACGTAAGGTGGAATTGGGTAGAATTGCACAACATCTCGATATAAAATATTTTTACAATAATCAGATGATTTTACTAAAATCTCGTTATGTCAGTCAATTTAAAACAATAATTTAATGCGTGAATGGTGAAAATTTGGAGCAAGTAGATAAGTTTGTGTATTTAGTTAGTATGTTTAAAAGGCATGGGCGAGTGGAGAGGGATATTAAAAGAAGGGTTGGTGCACTTAAATTTGTCATTGCAAACAAAAACCTATCCAAAAAATCTAGAATGGCAGTTCACAATGGTGTTCTTCTATCGACCATGGAACTGGCAAAAGAAGAATGAAAGTAAAATAAATGTAGTAGAAATGAGATCTCTTAGACGAATGTGTAGATACTCTGTGTATGATAGAGTGTCGAATGAAAATATAAGAAGTGAATGCGGTGCGAATGATGGTGTCATGAACAAAATAATGAAAGAATCATTAAGATGGTTTGGACATATGGAAAGAATGAATGAAGAAAAAATGGTAAAAAATGTATATATTATCGATGTAAATGGAACCAGAAATAGAGGAAGACCGAGGAAAACGTGGCACGATCAAATAAATCAAAAATTGAATGTCGGCCATGTGAGGTGTCAGAGAAATCGACGCGCGTGCATGACACGATGTATGAATGATGAGGAATCGAGAGAAATATGTCAGGAAAGAAAAGTGTGGCAGTCCAATCTTTCTGCCTACCCCTCCAGGGAGACGGCGTGATGGTTAGTTAGTTAGTTTTTTTTAATAAAACAATGTTTTATACTTTAAACTGATCTACTCTATCGAATCGGGACATGAATATCCGACAATTGAAATAACTGTAGAAGAAACACTCAGTGAAATAGAGACACTGACACATATAAAGAAACTGAAAAATAAGAAGGCTCCCGGAATCGATAACATCCCTAATGAATTAGGCTTAGAATTGAGAAAAGAGATCCTAAACTTATTTAACAGGATATCAACCGCTGTAACTATACCACAGGAATGGAAAATAAGCATAACAACACCTGTATTTAAGCAAGGGCAAAAGAAAAACCTTGAAAACTACAAAGGTAACTCTTTATTATGTACAATGCTTAAGGTCCTAAGATCAATAGCTAGAAAAACTCTCCGAGATCATGTCCACAATGCAGATATAAAAAAACTTGCGAAAAAGAGGATATCGTTCGGTGGAGTAGATCCAGAAAAAGATACTGAAAGGACCATGTAGCCCGAATGGATAGTGACAGACTCGCATATACAGCTTACGAAATCCCCTCCGGACACCGCCAACCTGGAACACCGCCTAAGAGATGGAAGGACAGCTGGTCCTCATTATCACAGGAGACATGATTGCTGTGCCACAGATCATCAGATCTATTAAAAGAAAGAGAAAACGAAAATGATATTAATAGGGCTTCAAAACGATAATAATAATAATAATAATAATATGCTAACTTTTAAAGCGCCGTTTTTGTGATGTAATCACCTCAAGGGCGCATTAAGACGTGTTTTAAATCTTAAAAATCTAAATGTGACCGCTTAAAAAACGATCGGTTTGAAAGTATAGTAGAACAAAGTATAAATGTTTAAATTGGGTATGAAATATGAAAAAGATGGGTTTTCAATTTAGATCTGAAATCTGTCGGATCATTTATGCATCTAAGGTGTGAAGGGAGATTGTTCCAAGATGATGGACCGGCTACCGCGAACGCTCGATCCCCGAAATTTGTACTGGGGCAACGCTTCGGCTCAACTAATCTTCCTATTGCTGAGGAGTTCGCCGAGCGAAGTGTGGATTTCCGTGAATTTAGGCTGTCCGCTATACAGAGTTCAGATATATAACTTGGTGCCATTCCATGTAGCGCTTTGAAGACTGTCCAGCAGAGTTTATACTGGATTCTTTCTGGACTTTTAAGCCAGTGAAGTTCTTTGAGTTGTTGTGTTATATGAGACTTTTTTGGAATGCCTTTAATGAGCCTTGCTGATACCAATCACGATACGAACAGCAACCAACTACGACACGACCAACAACCAAACGGTAGTCGATAACAAACTGATTTCAAATTGACGCAACATGAAAATTTACTTTACTTTTCGCTATGCCTTACACAATGTAGAAATCGGTTAAAATGGGTTAAAACGCTTTATACTAAACCATATTAGAATATTTGTTTTAATACTCTATTTCTCTCCGGGTAAATTGTGCGAAACCCTTTTACAGCTGTAAGTACACCTTCAGTTTGGTAGTACCTTTCCTTTGTGGAAATTCCATAAAGAAAATTATTAACATCTGCGTTTGTCGTTACGTCAAACAATCTAATTCAGGGAGCTTTGTCTTTGAAAATAAATATTGAAATATCACGAGTCGTTAATATTTGAATAGGATTTTCTATTACGTTTTATAATAATTAAGTTCTTCTTCTTCTTCCTTGTTTTAGACCATAGGTTTCCAATCTTTTCTAGGCCACCGCCTCCTTTACAAGAAAAACAAACGTTCAACGCCCCCTTCCCACAAAAGTTAGACCCAATTACTGTATACAATTTTATTTTTTAGCTATTATATTGATTCTCGTGACATGTGATAGGTAGCCAATCTAACGTCATTTTATTGTCACGTGAATTCTACACAGACCAAAGACAGTGTGACAATCACACTGCCATCGCCGGGAATCGAACCCAGGACCTTCGGCATGAAGTCAGAGCTCGTAATCACTCTGCCACGAAGGTTGTCGGATATAAGAAAATGATTACAATACATATAATAACAAAATAAACCAATATTTAAGTTTAATTTGCTTTATTAGTACCCATGTGATTAGTGTGGTTTTTTTTTGTCTTTTTAGACTATATTTTTTTATCTGCCCACGCTCTCTATTATATCTAGGTCTTCTAATGTTCCTCTGAAAGTCTCAAAGGGGCGTTATGGCCCACTTTTAGAACCTAGGTTTTAGACATATGTGGTCTGTTCTCTAGAGTTTTACTCCTTCTGTGAGGTAGACTTCCAGATGTCGTTTCATCTTTTAGGAGGTCTTCCATGAGGACGAGTCCCATGAGGCTGATTATGCAATGCAATATAGGGGAGTCTGGTGGTGTCCATTCTTTGAACATGACCGTACCAGTCATTTTTTCGCTGCCTGCTCCATCTTATAATATTCTCAACCTCACATATCTCTCTTAGTCTGGTGTTCCTAACGCAATCTCTCAGTGTCTTGCCTGCTATCGTCCTCAGTATCTTAATAATTAAGTCTGTGTAGTTTTTTCTTGCATATTTAAAAAAAATGCTTAAAATAAGTTAAATAATAACAATACTATTTTGACAACTTTGTCAATATTTTTCCATTATTTATATATCGACCCTTGCTGTGCTGCAAAAAGTCCACGCGTTACGGTGGTGCGTAATCGCTACACATTTCAAAATGAAAGATTTACTTCTCTTTTTCTTTTTTATATACTTTGTATATACAACACTTACATTTAAAAAAAATTATTGCATAGACATGTTTCGGACAACCAGTCCTTCTTCAGTGATACATATTATAAATATACAATTTTAAAATATTTTAAAATTGTTTACATAATCTGAAAAATGTTATAAAGATTTATTTTGGAACGTTTATGCTTTTGTTATAACAAATATTATGATTTAATTTAAATTTTAAAATGATAATTTTAAGTTCTTCTTGGGGTTCAGGTAATTACTTACAACAAAGGAAACAAAACAAAGATTGGACTTGACGTTAAATTAATTATTATTTATAATATTTTCTTTATTTTAACTCTTTTTTTTATTTCCTAAAATTTCGAGATTGCTCAAAGTTAGTTAGTTATGAACTTCTATCAAGCGATTTCAATCAAATCAAAATCTTTCAAATCAAATTAGTTTATTATCTCAGCAGACATTACAAACAATATTAATGTTAAAGGCATCTATTGAGTACAGGTAAAATATAATATATACGAATAGAATACCAGGAATGAGATGGTTTGACATTAGGACGACAAAATACTCTATCAAGTCAAGAGGAGACCGCGTTCAGCAGACTTATTGTTCTTCAAAAATTCATGTTGATAGGGAATTGTTACAATGAACCACAGTAATCGTCAAAAGAGATAATAATTATTAAGTTATCAAACAATATGCGACAATTTCTAGTCTGAAAGGAATTTTTTTGATACATGTATAATACATTACTAATACTGACATACGGTTAAGAGACAACTATACTAAGAGCAAAAAGAATCCACAAATTAAAATGCAGGCAACTATCCATGGAGAAGCAAATTCTCGATGTGGGTCTTCGATATTAGGCATTATCTTATTTAAGCTTTTCTGTGCGTTTGTCGATTTGCAAAAAGCCTATGATCGAGTGAACAGAGATAAACTGTGGTCAATCTTGTCCGAATACGGAGTGAGCACAAAACTGATACGGGCGGTTGCTTCTCTCTACGAAGGGAGCACTGCCAGTGTTAGGGTAAATGGAGACATCACGCCTTGGTTTGATATCACGAAGGGTGTTAAGCAGGGCTGCGTGATGTCTCCATGGTTGTTCAATCTGTATATGAACAAGTGTATGAAAGAACTTAAAGGTATAAATGCTGGTGCTAAGATGAGTGATCTGTCTGTAAACTGTCTGCTTTACGCGGACGATGCCGTTCTCGTTGCGGATAGTGCGGACGAATTACAAGTCTTGGTGTCGAGAATGTATGAGGTATGCAAGTCAAATGATTTAATGATGAATGTCGGAAAGTCAAAGGTGATGGTTTTCGAAAGGGAAGAGCAAATGACAGTTTGTAATATAAGTGTGAACGAAGAGAACTTGGAACAGGTGAGGGAATTTGTGTATTTAGGTAGCATGTTCACAGCAGATGCCCGAACGGATAGTGACGTCGAAAGAAGGGTTGGTGCGGGTAACAAAGTGAATGGAGCTTTAAAAATAGTTATTGGAAACAAGAATTTATCAATGAAAGCGAAAACGGCCGTTCACAATGGAGTTCTGGTCCCAACCCTAATGTATGGAAGCGAAGCATGGAACTGACAGAAGAAGGATGAGAGTAGAATAAATGCGGTAGAGATGAGGTCCCTAAGACGTATGTGTGGTAGAACGATATACGACAGAATCTCAAATGCTGATATAAGAAAGGAATGCAGAGCGGAAGAAGGTATAATGAACAAAATTATGAAAGGATCGCTGCGTTGGTTCGGACATATGGAACGCATGGATGGAGAAATAATGGTTAAGAAAGTATACGTTAATGATGTAAATGGGGTACAAAGTCGAGGCAGACCGAGGAAAACATGGCATGACCAAATTAATCAAATTTTAAAGGTTGGTCATGTTAGAAGTTGAAGGAATCGACGTGCGTGTATGACTCGTTGTATGAATGTAGAGGAAGCTAGAGAGGTTTGCCAGGATAGAGTAGTGTGGCGGTCCATTCTCTCTGCCTACCCCAGCGGGGAAACGGCGTGATGGTTTGTTGTTGTTGTTGTTCTTCTTCTTCTTTTAATAGATCTGACGATCTGTGACACAGAAATCATGTCTCGTCGGATGATGAGGTCCAGCTGTACCACATTTCTTAGTCGGTCTTCCAGGTGGTCGGTGAACGGAGGGAATTTCATAAGCGGCTGTATATACAAGTTCGTCACCATCCATTCGGGCTACATAGTTCCTCCAGTATCTTCTTCTGGATCTACTCCACTGAACGAAATCCTCTATTTCGCAAGTTTTTCTTTTTCTCTCTCGGGGAGTTTTTCCAGTAATTGATCTCAGGTACTTCATCTCAGATGTTCTTAGTGGACCCTTGGTTCGCACAGTGTCGGCCAGCGTCTCTACAGCGTACGTCATGATAGGTCGCACGCATGTCTTATAAATTCTAATATTGCTGTCGATACAATTGTGCTTGTTTTTCCAGGCGAGATTCTTCAGACATCCTGACACGGTAGAGGCTTTACTGACTTGTTCTCGCACTTCGTTATAAAGGTCATTATGGCTATAAAACTCGTTACTTGCTCCACAGGTATATCATTAGGTATTATCAAATGTATAAAATATTTGATAATGCTTAAATTATAATAATTTTAATAAAACTTGTAGGAAACAGATTTTTCATTCGTATTAATTATTTACTAACTGAACTAACTGATTAACCATCACGCCGTTTCTCCGATGGGATAGGTAGATAGGATGGACAGCCATCCTGCGCTGTCTTGACGTACTCTTGAGATTCCTCTACATTCATAGATTGTAACATGCACGCTCGTCGATTTTGACTTCGAATGTGGTCACCTTTTAGTATTTGATTAATTTGTTCATGCCATGACATTTAATTATTTACTATAGAGTTATAAAATTATTTTTAAGAAACAACAAAGAATAATATATTCTTTATTTGAAACGAAAATTGCTTTTCTAGGAAGCAGTCAATTTGTAATTCGATGATTGAAAATACTTTGTATTAAAAACATTTGTGTCGACTCACTCAGAACAGAAAACAATACATTCATTTTTGGAATGTTAATTTCATTTCTTTTTCATCTCGCATTCTTCCTTAAAAACCACCCAATTTATAATACTTAACCCTAGATCAGGGGTCTCCAAACTTTCCAGCCTCAGTCCCATACTGGTTACTCCAGTAAGTTCCAAGGGCCAAAACCGTTTTAATTTTCCTGCCATTATCTAATTTTTCTAGACGAGTCGCCGAGTACGCTAGTTCACTAGTTCAATTACTATTGTGTTGTACTGTATTGTCACGACTGCCGCACTTGACGACATCTGGTGGTTACACGAGGAAATGGGTAGTGGTAGTACCCTCTATTCATCGCTAACAGATACTATAATTCTGTGTTTTTATCCAACTTATCACAAAAACGATAAGGCATTAGCTGTCACGGGCCTGATTGATGACACTGGATCGTAGCTGTCGCGGGCCGGATTGATGACACTGGCGAACCGAATTGATGACACTGGCGGGCCGGTTGATGACACTGGCGGGCCGGATTGATGACACTGGTGGGCCGGTGATGACACCGGGGGGTGGATTGTTGACACTGGCGGGCCGGATTGATGACACTGACGGGCCGGATTGATGATACTGGCGGGCCGGATTGACGACACTGGTAGGCAGGATTTGGACCGTGTTCCTTAGTTTGGAGACCCCTACTCTAGATCATAGTTTCCCAACGGGGGCGGTACCGCCTCTTAGAGGGCGCAGGGGTTTACAATGGAGGCGGCAATGGATCCAATGTTAAATGGGTGGCATTAAAGTAGCAAAGATGTTTTTTAATAAATAATAATTATTTCTGTTCAAATTTAAAACACTTTTATTACATTACAATTTCTTTATATTCACTGAGAGTGTCGCAACAGCTGTTTCGCCAACCGATCTTGGCATCATCAGGTGTTACAATTAACGTTTATCCCGAAATCATATAATAATTTAACAACAAGGGCATAAAATTATCTATTAAATAAAGCCAATATCATAGACATTAACATTATTTTAATGTGTTTTTTTATATCATTTTTAATATGTAATACCTCTTTAAAAATACATCGTAGATATACGAGTATGTGGGGTGGGTAATTTATGCTCAACTCTTTCTACGCTGTGCCGTCTCGATTTTATTTTTGAATATAATTAAATTGACCTAAACACAAAAAAAATCTAATATATCGTTTAAGTACTACGTTTGTTTGTATATGTAAAGGGTCAAGTTTACTTTGTTAGGAGAGTCTCAGGATTGGGTCCCAACGGAACATTATTTAGTAATTTGGCCTAAAATATATCGGACATGTACCTGCTTACGTAGGATTCTGTGATTCTGCCTTACCTTTATCAATACCACCCCAAGAATTCGCAATATATCGGGACAAAGGGAGTGATATGACCCTAAACTGACTCGGGGAAAAAGTCGGGCTATCACCCCCTTGCTTCCCTCTCCGCCCCAATCTCTCGGGGCGTTCTCTAAACTAAGTGATTTGTTGAACCGCTTCGATCGTCTAAATAAAATAAAACAAAAATACCTCCTAGAAGTCGAATAAAAATATTCTAGCATTAATCATATACAATTTCGATTTATCTCCCTGTAAAATAAATTTGTATATTCAGTATACCTAACTAACTAACGAAAGAATGGACTGACAGACTTTTCTTTCCTGACATATTTCTCTCACTTTCTCAACATTCATACATCATGTCATGCACGCGCGTCGATTTCTTTGACTCCTCACATGGCCGACATTCAATATTTGATTTATTTTATCTTGCCACGATTTCCTCGGTCTTCCTCTATTTCTGGTTCCATTTACATCGTTCACATATATTTGTTTTACCATTCTTTCTTCATTCATTATTTCCATATGTCTAAACTATCATAATGATCCTTTCATTATTTTGTTCATAGCATCATCATAGCACCACATTCACTTATTACATTTTCATTCGACACTCTGTCATACACAGAGTATCCATACATTCGTTTAAGAGATCTCATTTCGACTGCATTTATTATACTTATTCCTTCTTTTGCCAGTTCCATGCTTCGCTCCCATACATAAGTTCCCTGTAAAATAAATTTGTATATTCAGTATAGCTAACTAACTAACCATTACGCCGTATGCCCGAAGGGTTAGGCAAAAATAACGGAATGCCACACTTTTGTTTCCTGACTTACTTCTCTCGCTTCCTCAACATTCATACATCGTGTCATGCACGCACGTATAGTAAGAAGCAACCGTTTAAACAGACACTCGCCATGGATGCACTCAAAACGTGATGGAAATCTGACATTGAATATCATAAACCGTTTCAGTGCACGCACGTCGATTTCTCCGACTCCTCACGTGGCCGACATTCAATATTAGATGTATTTGATCATGCCACGTTTTCCTCGGTCATCCTCTATTTCTAGTTCCATTTACATCGTTTACATATACTTTTTTAATCATTTTTTCTTCATTGATTCAAATATAAGTTTTTTTACCTTAATAAATTTATACATTTAAACACTTAAAAATTATAATTTGTAAATATATTTTAATTCTCCGGTTATTTGAAATATCAGACCTACATACAATGTTGAGTTTGAGAATGCCCTCGCAAGGCGAAACAATTTATAAAAATGTTGATTTTTTAAAAATATTTTTTACATTATTCCATTATAAACTTATTCAAATGCTTTTAAAACATGACTTACAAACATGATTCCAAATTAATATTTGAGTCGGCCTTCGTGACAGATTGGCAACAGCCATGACTACCACGCCGAAGGTCCTGATTCGATTCCCGGCGATGACAGGGTGAAAAAATATCACGCTGTCTTTGGTATGGTAGAATTCACGTAACAATAAAAATGGCGGTAGACTAGCTACCTATCACATGTCATGAGAATCTTAGCTTAAAAATTTATCATGTAATTACGTTCAAATATCATATTTTTCTTATAGACGTCTTTCATGGGTTTAGGGGACAAATACTCTTGACTTTTGAAAGTATCTTGTCTTCCTAATGTCGAACCATCACTAATGCGTTCCTTGTATTATGTTGTATGTGTATAATATCTTACCTGTACTCAATAGATGCCTTAAACATTTATGCAGTTTGTAATGTCTTTTGAGTAAATAAACTGATTTGATTTGATTTGATTTGATATTGTATACAAAAATGTGAAAAATGTTTTGTTTGTTACTTAAAATGCGCCTAAAATGGTATTTAAAATCAATTAATTTAGAAAGATAAACTTTTTTAATCCAGAAAATACATTATCGTGACCCTCTAATAATATTATAACAAAAAAAAGTTGGACGGACTTGTCTTACTGGTTGACCCTAGGCACGCCACTGGCTGGGACTGGACATCCAGATGACCCAGGATCGCGAAACTTGGCGAAGCCATATAAGGAAAGCCGAATAACGAAGAAAGAAGAGGAAATCAGAAAAAATGATTTCTTAACCTACAGCTAAAGCTAGGAATCACTTAGTTCTCTCAGCAAGAAATCTTTTAGTCAGAGTATTTTAGCGATTAGAAACTGCTAAGGCAAAGTCGTTCCCAAGACTATGCATTTGGCTTAAGTTAAGAACGTCTAAATCAGGCTTTAGATAAGGATGCAGTCCGTTGGATTGGCCATTCTCTTTATTGTCCATTGCGATCTTGCAGGTCAATGCAATATGTGCCATATACTATCCACTTTGGCACAGAACAAGGAAGCCTTATTCTAAACTGTTAAATTAAATAACTTTGTTTTTGTATATAGTACATTAAAAAAAAATCCCCTGTACAATCTAGTTAAAAAATAATAATACTACCTTCAACATTTGTCACCTCTCCTATTAATGTAATCTATGTACATCCTGTCATTGTTTATCGTTTTTAATTTATTATGTTTCATCGTTTTTGAATCTATACTATGTGTAATTGTTCCTTCTAAGTACTGTTTTATTATAATTATTATTATTTTATTATTATATTTTCCACCTTTAATATTTTCTCCTATAAATAGTAACTAGCCGTTCTTTTAATTAAAATATTTAGGTACCTAACTCAATTTCAGCCAGAAATTCAAAATTATATCAATGAAATTATTCAAATTAACATAGGAATAAATACACATAAAGATTCGAAAAATCACGAAAATTTGTCATTTGTTATATTATTGTGTCAACATAGGTTGATGAAACAGCTGATGAAACACCTGATGATGTCAACATAGGTTGATGAAACAGCTATCGCGTAAAATAAAACACAATTGTGATACAAAAACAAAGTTATTTAATTTAACAGTTTAAAATGTTAAGGTATGGTTAGTTAGTTAGTTAAAATGATTTAAAACTCTGTATGAAATATTGATAATGTCTGTTTTCTAAAAGTTTTATTATATTTTATTGAAGTGAATGTTTCGCCTTACTAAGGCATTATCGAATGTTTGACTTGCTTACACTGAAGTGTAGTCCATAACAATTGCACTGTCAGTATTACGAACTAATACAGGTGTCTCATCTGATATCATTTTATTTACAACAACAACAACAAACCATCACGCCGTTTCACTGCAGGGGTAGACAGAGAGAATGGACCGCCACACTACACTATCCTGACATACCTCTCCAGATTCCTCCACATTCATACAGCGAGTCATACACGCAAGTCGATTCTTCCGGCTTCTAACATGACCAACTTTTAAATTTTAATTAATTAAATCAAGCCATGTTTTCCTCGGTCTACCTCGAATCCGTACACCATTTACATCGTTAAAGTTTACTTTTTTAACCATTCTTTCTTCACCCATGCGCTCCATATGTCCGAACCAACGCAGCGATCCTTTCATAATTTTGTTCATAATACCTTCTTCCGCTCTACATTCCTTTCTTATATCAGCATTTGAGATTCGTTCGTATATCGTTCTACAACACATACGTCTTAGGGACCTCATCTTTACCGCAATTATTCTATTCTCATCCTTCTTCTGCCAGTTCCATGCTTCGCTTCCATACATAAGCGTTGGGACCAGAACTCCATGGTGAACGACCATTTTCGCTTTCATTGATAAATTCTTGTTTCCAATAACTATTTTTAAAGCTCCATTCCCTCTGTTACCCGCACCAAGCCTTCATTCAACGTCACTATCCGTTCGGCCATCCGCTGTGAACAAGCTACCTAAATACACAAATTTGTTATATTTTACTTATTACAATTGTACATAAGAATATAAAAAATAGATTCCACAAATTAAAATAACTATTCTGATATGAGTTGTTCTAATATTCAAATCAATTTCTGATTAATTATTCGATTATCAAATTATAACATTTCATAGGAAATAGTTCGATAATTAACCACAGATGCCGCCACAAGCGAAACATTCGTACCAACCCAATTTGGCCGTAACGCCGCGAAAACCAAAATTTACTGTTTTAGAATACATCAAATGATAACATAACCTCAAATAATAGGTAATAAAATTTCCTTTCACGCTCGATGCTTTGAAACACACATCAAACTATGTAATAATGTATTCTGTTTGATGTTCGTATTACAATATTCCATTAAATCTACAACGAATCAAAATACATTTCATATGAATAATTGCTTTATCAATCATCATATTTTATGTGACTCAACCTCAATGTTTTTGAGGTTTTAAAGTGTGTAAAATAAAGACATAATTCTATGTGACTCAATCTCAATGTTTTTGAAGTTATGTGTGTAAAATAAAGACATTATTTTATATGACTCAACCTCAATGTTTTTGAGGTTTTTATTTGTGTTAAATAAAGACAATATTATATGTGAATCAACCTCAATGTTTTTGAGGTTTTAATGTGTGTAAAATAAAGACATTATTTTATATGACTCAACCTCAATGTTTTTGAGGTTTTTATTTGTGTTAAATAAAGACAATATTATATGTGACTCAACCTCAATGTTTTTGAAGTTTTAATGTGTGTAAAATAAAGACATTATTTTTATTTTATAAGGATTAATTATATCTAAATAGATTAGAAGATGTAAATTGTTTTCTGGGAACAGAATGTGGTGGCCGAGGCGCTTACAGGACTTATGACCTGTCATTGGTTGGGTTGAGCGATCGCTTTATGTTTAACAACATTCCCCATTTCGCCATTTTTTCTTATGACCACCACGTCTGACATTAATGCTTTCCAATCTTAATAGATGACGCTAGTGTACAGTGAACATAAATATGTAAAGATAGGCGTGGAATCCTACCATATATACAAGTTCCAAAAATTTGAGAATTTTAACTTAAAACTCTGACAAAGAATGATTAAATGTTATATATGGTCTGTTCTATGGCTGCGAAACCTGGACTCTGAAAGTGAATGTAATGAACCGGTTGGAAGCGTTCGAGATGTGGATATACCGCAGAATGCTCCGTATACCGTGGACCGATAGGGTCAGTAATGCAGACGTACTACAGAGAGCCAGAGCCAATAGAGAGCTGTTATCGAGTGTGAAAATCAGAAAGGTCTCATATTTGGGTGATGTGCTAAGGGGAGAAAAATACCACCTCCTTCTACTGATATTAATGGATAAATTAGAGGACGTCGGGGAGTTGATAGAAGGCAGCTGTCCTGGCTGCGGAACATCAAAGAGTGGACAGGAATAACAAGAGTTCAGAACCTGTTCCAAGTGGCGCAGGATAGAGATGCCTTTACTGCAGTGATCGCCAACGTTGGGGGGACCTGACACGGCACCGAAAGAAGACATATAAAAGTTAAATCTTATTATATTGAAAGAGTAGAAAAATTTTAAAGAGTAGAAAATCTGTACGCTCGTGAATATTTCACGGGTTGCAACTGGAATACTTTTATTGGTATATGATACATATATTTTGAACACCATCTATAAGACAAGTTTAATATACGAATACAAAATATATAGACGCCTTACAAATTCGTAAAAACACATATATATCTAATAAGGTTCACAAAAACCCTTCGACTCGCATTCCTCCATTATTTATTTCATCATCTTCCATATTTTCTTTCAGTTCGCAGCACTTATTCAAATTCACTTCCCTTTCTCTCTATTCAATTCTCGATAGGAGTTTCTTTGTTCCCAAATTGATACCTTCAATAAAACTGTTCTATGTTACCTGCTTTGCGAAGCCATGTTACGAGTAATATAAATAATACTTATTTTCTTTATAAACTATCAGTCGCTTACTTTAAGGCGAAGGGGTTACGTATCAGCCGTAAATGTTAATATCACCAGTAATGAACATTAAATAATCCAGAATGTTCTAAATGAAAGAACGGTAAAAAAAAGTGTGTGTTATTGTGTTCTGAAGAACCTTCAAATCAAATCAAATCAGTTTATTAACTCAATAGACATTTCAAACAAGAAAATGTTTAAGGCATCTATTAAGTAAACCTGCAGTTGTTGGGAGTTAAACCTGAGATGTGAAAGTCGGGAGTTCTGGATATGGTCGGCTGGAAACTTTTTGGAAGAGGTCATTTCCTACCAGGACTGTAGAGCCAGAGAAAAGAAGAAGAATATGTTAACGATGTAAATGGAACTAGAAATAATTGAAAACCTAGGAAAATGTGGAATGAAATATAGGTACACCTGAAATATGTCAGGTAAGAAAAGTGTGGCAGTGTTGATTAGTTAGTTAGTTTTTGTGAATGTCGATACACCTTTGGTTTAAATTTTAAAAGAATCACTTATGAGGATAATATTTTGTCACATATATAATATTTATTCTAGTAAGTGTGTCATCTTAGAGTTAAATATAGATGTAACAAATATCATGAACATATGATATATTAATATTCTAATAAAGTATTGCAAAATAAACAATTTTATTGTATAATCGTTTTTATGTTTTAGCCATACTTAGATGAAATGCGTCTAGGGATGTGCTAACTAGCTCAGAGAAAAGCGGGGGTTTTTCCTTCGCTCTCG
Organism: Lepidostoma basale; assembly: GCA_022606425.2. Classification (NCBI taxonomy): domain Eukaryota; kingdom Metazoa; phylum Arthropoda; class Insecta; order Trichoptera; family Lepidostomatidae; genus Lepidostoma; species Lepidostoma basale. Next base: position 165,471 of record JAHDVF020000068.1, read on the forward strand.
CACTGCTGGCGACACGGTACAGCGTAGAAGAAGTTAAGCATACATTTCCCAACAACAACAACAATAACAAACCATCACGCCGTTTCCCCGAAGAGGTAATCAGGAAGAATAGACCGCCACACTATTCTATCCTGACATACCTCTCTAGCTTCCTCCACATTCAACATGATCAACCTTTAAAACTTTATTTATTTGGTCATGCCATGTTTTTCTCGGTCTGCCTCGACTCCATACTCCATTTACATCATTATCGTATACTTTTTAACCATTATTTCTCCCATGCGCTCCATATGTCCGAACCAACGCACCATTCCTTTCATAATTTTATTCATAATACCTTCTTCCGCTCTACATTCCTTTCTTATATCAGCATTAGAAATTCTCTCTCACATCGTTCTACCACACATGCGTCTAAGGGACCTCATCTCTACTGCATTTATTCTGCGCTCATCCTTCTTCTGCCAGTTCAAGGCTTCGCTTCCATACATAAGGAATGGGAGCAGAACTCTATTGTGAACGGTCATTTTCTCTGTCATTGATAAATCCTTATTTCCATTTTCATACATTTCCCACCCCACATTTAAAACCTACCTGAAGATGTAGACTGCAACGATCTCCGAAACGTCGGTCCAGTAAGACGAGTTACACAGATTTTCCCAAGATCCCAAAAAAACATATTTAACAATATTATTAAACTTCTTGGCGCCAAAAAAGCGGAAAAATTTTTTCATTTAAGAACTACGTCCTTACGTAAACCTGTTAAATAATTTAACGTAATGATAACACAAACGTAAAACATAACCTTTATCGTTATGATGCACAGATGTGTCTATATTTCGGGAAATAAGTTGATATCCCATTACCGGGAAATGACCCTATACATATAAACCAAATTGCCTAGCCTGCCCGGAATGCCAATGGAAAGCGAAGTTTTATCAACCCCAGCTTTGAATGTTTAAGCTTTGACAAAGAATTTTGTTAGAACCGTTTTTTTTTTCAAACATACAACTTGATACAGTGTATAAAGGAAACTTTCTCAGAACATGCATATCTTCAAGATCTATTAGCCCCAAACAATGTCAAATGCCGTTCTCTGGACCATGGCAGGCGAAAAGCCAATTAGAGAACAAGTCGCTAGACGCAAATGGCTGTGGATCGGTCACACTTTGAGACAGAACCCATCCTGCATCGCTCAAAGTGCACTAAACTGGGGAAAGAGGAAGCAAGGCAGACCTGGAGCCACCTGGAGAAGAGCCCTGCAGGACGAGGTTAAAGCAGCAGGCCTCACTTGGGATGATGTTAGGCATCAGGCATGCGATAGAATCGGGTGGAGAAAGTTCCTTGAGGCCCAGACAAGAAGAAGATGACGAAGAATAATAATTTAAAATCACAGTCTATATTCACACCTTAAGATAATTAATACAAATATAATAAAAACGGCTGTTTTCTAGTTTACACAATTTGTTTTATTTTTTAGATATTATATTGATTCTCATGACATGTGATTGGTATCTAATATATCACGTGAATTCTACACCAGACCAAAGACAGTGTGACATTCACACTACCATCGCCGGGAATCGAACCCGCAGTATGGCAGTTAGAGCTCTTGCCACTCTGCCACGAAGGCCGTTTTATTATATTTTGTTCGCCGTTGTCATAATTTATTTCAAAGTTGGAAGGTCTTAATGAAAACCCCTATACAATATAAGAATATTATTATTCTTTCCTTTAAGATCATTGGTCTGTTCTTGTAGTCATTGCTTAATGCTTTAAAAATATAATAATTATATATATATATTTTTTTTTTTTAATTATGTTTCTCAAATAAAGCTGTCCAATCCTTAGAAATTCAAATAAAATTACATTCCAATTGTAGGTAGGTACTTCATAATATTCGGAATTTTGGTGACCAAAATACACAGCAGTGCCATCTGTCGGTCTTCGTAGTAACTAATCCGAATTAGCTGAAATTCTGGGCCAAATTCTAATCCAAATTAAACAATGGATACCTACTCGGATAATTGCTTGTTCTTGCATTATGAAGTGTACATTGAACAAATATATTATAAATTAATAATACTTCAACATAAAAAACTTGATCAAGTAGGTAATTTTTTTATCATCGTAAATCTATGCTTTTTTTCATAAACATACAATACAGTAGAACCTAGCTACGTTTAATAAAATGAAATCACTCTTCTGCAATGATAACATAAACTTGAAACTTCGCCAGAGTATGATCTGTTTTATTGTCTGTTTTATTGTATGAATGTGAAACGTGGACCTTAAAAGTCAACTCAATGAACAGAAAGAATGCATCTAAAATGTGCCTCTATCGCCGATTGCTTAGAATTCCCTGGATAGACATAGTTACCAAGCCCTGAGGCAAGCTAAAGTTGACAGGGAACTGTTATCAACTATCAAGGTTCGGATTATTTCATATCTGGATCATATACTGCGTGGAGAAAAGTACCACCTTTTCCAACTGATATTGGAGGAGAAAATTGAGGGACGCCGAGGACCCGGTAGAAGACAGATGTCCTGGATGCGAAACGTGAGGGAGTGGACCGGCATCCGAAGTGTGGAGGAGCTGTTCCGAGCGGCGCAGGACAGGGATAGGTTCGCCGACGTGATCGCCAATGTTGGGGGGACCCGACAGGGCACTTAAATAAATAGAAGAACTGATATTCTCCCTGCATTCGAGCCCTACGTCATGATATGTCACACACAAGTCTTATAAACTCTCCTACGTTTATAAAGTTAAATACATTCACGAGCGCCTATAATATAGTGTATCAAATTAATCATATTTTTTTCAACTTGTATGCCTTTGAATTTTTAAATAACCAACCAGGAAAAAAACTAATCTTTTGTTCAAAACATAGGTTCCCAAACGTTTTTGTCCTGTAGACTCTTGCAAATTTTTTTTCTGTTTTGTGTAGACTCCCTGCTTTCCTAATATTTATTTTTTTACAAATTCATCTATAGCCGCGCAATGGTGTTCTTGTACCAACCCTTGTGTATGAAAGCGAAGCTTGGAACTGGCAAAAGAAGGATGAATGTAGAATAAATGCAGTAGAAATGAGATCTCTCTAGAGATCGAATGTGTGATAAATCTGTATATGATAGAGTGCCAAATGCAAGTATAATAAACAAAATGATGAAAGGATCATTAAGATGGTTTGGACACATGGAAGGATTGAGTGAAGAAGGTATATGTAAACGACGTGAACGGAACTAGAAATAGAGGAAGGCCGATCAAAACGTGGCACGATCAAATCAATCAAATATTAAATGTCGGTCACGTGAGTGTAGAGGACTGAGGAGATATATACCTGGGACATAATATTCGACTGGGCCGAGATAACCAGGCCGCAGAGCTAAAAAGAAGAATTGAAGCGAGTCGGTGAGAGAAAAAACAAAGGTCACTGACCTCATCCACCGGGTGGTGACTCTAAAATGGCAATGGGCGGGTCACGTAGCCAGAAGCTCAGATGAAAATGGACAAGAAGACTGCTGACTTGGAGACCGTGTACGGCGAAGAGAAGTGCAGGGCGACCGCAACTACGGTGGAAGGATGATCTGAACAGACACGTCGAAATAACCTGGATGCAGTCTGCACCGGACAGAATGACATAGAAGCAAATGGAGGAAGCCTTTGTCCAGAAGTGGACGGGAATAGGCTGAGGAAGAAGAAGAAGAGTGTAGAGGAAGCGAGAGAAGTATGTCAGGACAGAACAGTCTGGCAGTCCATTCTTTCTGCCTACTGATGGTTAGTTAGTTACTTAGTTTAACATATTATTAGGGAATTTATATCTATTATCAGAAACAATTACGTAAGTATCTGCATAGGTTCTATCTGTGGTGTATATTTTTACATATGCGGAAAACCTAAATGGGATCCACTCTCGTGGAACTCCATTTACATCTCATGGACTCATTTTTTTTTCATTGACGTAGACCACTTTGTGAATCACTGGTTTAAAGAAATGCACATGCTTCTAGTTTAAGTACTGCAGTGCATTATTAAATTCGCGTATATTCTCGGAAAAACAATTTACTTCCTTTGGTATATTGCATAAACGATTTTTTCTCATACAAATCCGTTTGCTTCAAGCATTTTTTAATTAAATGGCAAGAACAGAACAGTCGCATATAATATCATTTATGTGCATTTATTAAATAGAAGAAATTTCTTTCCCTGTATAACGACTCTCAAAGTCTAGTTATAACGACAGTTAACGCAGATTGTGACGTTTGTGAAAGGTTTGTGCAATGTGATATTATATTAAACTTTCATTTATAATATGTATGGAAACGAATCATGGAACTTGCAAAAAATTATGAAAGTAGAATAAATGCAGTAGAAATTAGATATCTTAGACGAATGTGTAGATACTCTGTGTACGATAGAGTGTCAAATAAAAACATAAGAAGTGAATGCGGTGCGAATGATTGTGTTATGAACAAAATAATGAAAGTATTGTATCGAATCTGTGATAACTACATCAAGCATTTTGGAGACATTGACGTCTTTCATTTGAGCGAGCGAAATTTTAAAAAATTATCGGAGCATTATTTCGGCGCGGATGTGACCACGATGTTACTTGATATTATAATACTCGTATATTACTTTTTTATTTATCTTAATTTTATTTTTTATTTCCAGTACTATAAGTATTTTAACTCATAAATATTATGTATACCTTATTTTGGCTTAGTTTAACTTCAATCTTGTTTCACACTATCATTTGTTAATTGTTAACTATTATTTTATATTTGTGGTAGCATGTAATTGGCCTTATTGTAATTATTCTAAATGTTTCTTTTATATATATGTTATTGATATTGCTGTATGTTACCCTTAATGAATAAATAAATAAATTAAGATGGTTTGGACACATGGAAATAATGAATGAAGAAAGAATGGTAAAAAAAATTATATGTTAACGATATAAATGTAACTAGAAATAGAGGAAAACCGAGGAAAATGTGGCACGTTCAAATTAATTTAATATTGGATTTCGGCCACGTGAGGAGTCAGTGTAATCGACGCGCGTGCATGGCATGGTGTATGAATGTTGAGGAATCGAGAGAAATATGTCAGGAAAGAAAAGTGTGGCAGTCCATTATTTCTTCCTACCCCTTCGGAGAGACGGCATGATGGTTAGTTAGTTTTTTTTTAACTACTTCCACATTTGTCTTTATTTCGACAGCGACCGGTTTTGCCAGGCTCGCTGGCATCGAAAGACTGGTCTGTCAATGTGTGTCTGTGATTGTCTAAAACTCTGTGATTGTCTAAAAATATCTAAGTATTTTTATTATTTTCGTCATCGTTTTATGTTGGAAATAAGCAGTTTATTATATATATATATTTTTCACGATTCAATTTAAATCAATCCAGATTACAAACTTAAACCGAAGTGAACAAGAACCACCTAAAACATGTCTGTGAAAAGTGTATTAGAACGTTGTGAAAATATAATGATTTTTATGCTATTCAAATGGAAAGTAATTGGAGAAATACTCCATTAAGTCTATTTATTATATATTAGCTGTACCCGGCCACGCGTTGCTATGGCTCAGTCTAGTAAAATTGAAAAGACATACTATATGAACTCCTGGTGCTTAATATTTTCCGAACATAATTTTGTATGGAGAATTTGTGATATTTGCAATGAAAAAAAATATTTCAAACTCAGATCTCGATTTCCGAAATTTGTTTTTCATGATTTTAGAAGTTTTTAATTAATAAAATTGAATGTACAACTTCTCCAAACATAAAGTTTTTAAATTTTTAGTTGTATCTCAATAGAGACGAAGACGCAAACTGGAAACTGAACATGGATGATCAAGGTGATAAAAGATAAAGTTTTTAAATGAAATCTTAGTACCAGTATAGCAGAATGGCCAAGGAGATATGTGGGTAGTTTGAAGTATGCATTTTTTCTATTTTTAAAAGTATTGTGTACAGGTTCCACCCAATTGCTATTTATCTCGCTCACTCTCATACGCCTGAAAGAAAAGACAAGTGTCTTCAGTATTAAATCAAATACTAATGTTTAAACGTCCGATACCTCCCAGCACGCAATGAACTCCTGGTGCTTAATATTTTCAAAACATAATTTTGTGTGGAGAATTTGGAATTTACGCAATGAAAAAAATATTTCATACTCAAAACTGATTTCCGAAATTTGTTTTTCAAGATAATTTTTTCATTTAAAATTAAAAAATATACAAAATACCATACAAAAAGTTTTAAAATAAATTCTTGGTATCAGGATAGCAGAATGGCCAAAGAGATATGTTGGTAGTTTAAATTATGCTTTTTTCGATTTTTAAAACTATTGTGTACAGGTTACACCCAATTACTTTTTATCTCGCTTGCTCTCATACGCATGAAAGAAAAGGCCTTTAAAGTTTTCGGTAGATTTTAAGTAAAATAACTAATGTTTAAACGTCCGAAACCTCCTAGCACGCCGTGAACTCCTGGTGCTAAATATTTTCAAAACACAATTTTGTATGGAGATTATGGGATTTATGCATTGAAAAAAAATATGTATTTCAAAATTAACTTCGAATTCTGAAATGGTTTTCAAGATTTTATAAATATTAATTTAATAAAATCGAAAAATGTACAATTTCTCCATAAAAACAGTTTTAAAATGAAATCTTGGTATCAGGATAACAGAATGGCCAAGGAGATATAATATGGGTAGTTTGAAATGCATTTTTTCGATTTTTAAAAGTATTGTGTAACATTCCACCCAATTGCTACTTATCTCTCTCACTCCCATACGCATGAAAGAAAAGTCAAGTGTCTTCGGTATTTCCTCCTATCCTCCTAGCACCCCATGAACTCCTGGTGCTTAATATTTTGAAAAAATTATTTTGTATGGAGATTTGAAATTTCTGCAATGTAAAAACGAACTACTTCAACTTAATCTTTGAATCCCGAAATTTGGTTATCACGATTTTATAATTTTCAATTTTAAAAAGTTTAAAAACACGCAATTTTATGATTTAATAATTATAATAATAATCATACTAATTTAATTTAATAAAGATATGTTAATAATATAAATATAACTTTGAGCAATCTCGAAATTTTAGAAATTAAAAAAGCAATTAAAAATAAAGAAAATATTATAAATAATCAAATAAATTTTACGTCAAATCGAATCTTTGATTTATTTCCTTTGTTGTAAATACCTGAACCCCAATAAGAACATGAAATTATTATTTTAAATTTTAAATTGAATCATAATATTTGTTATAACAAAAGCATAAACGTTCCAAAATAAATCTTTATAATATCTGTCAAAACTGATCATATTTGTAAACAATTTTATAATATTTTAAATATCTTTATAATATCACTGAAAGCCGTGCCACTCTGTTTTAGACAAGCTCTCCACATCGGTCTCCACCGGCGGTTTAAAGCTGTGTAGACGCTTGTTTGAAACAAAAATTCGTTTGACCTTCAACAACCTTTGTGGACGGACGCGCATAGTAGCGTGTGGATCCCGCCGTTGTAAACACGCATTCCACAATGTGGGCGCTCCACATTCCACCAGTCAAGATGTTGCATAGCGGCATCGCATCTGTGGAGTGCGGACGTATTGAACGAAAATGGTGTCTACTGTGGATGCCACACCAACTGTGGGCTCCACAAAAGTGACCCCTGTGGAGAGCTTGTTTACAACAGTGTGTCACGGCCTTGAGGAAAGGGACCGGGTTGTCCAAAACATGTCTGATACAATATTTTTTTTAATGTTTATTGTTGTATATACAAAGAATGTAAAAAAGAAAAAGACAAATATATCTAGATATTTCCGAAATGTCCATTTCTTCGCTTACACATTTAATCTCCTTCAAAACATAGAACCGAATTTTAAAATGTCGCCCTTCTGCTGCTAATGTATACACAAAAGCCCGCCATAATATCAGCCGATCTCTCCAGCCGTCAGCACCGCCGGTAGGGGGAATTTACATAATTTATGGAATGTTTTTCGCCATGAAACTTCCTTATCGAATCTACGGATTACATGGGGTCAGAGAATCGGCCCTTTTTCTAGTCCGGTTTTAGGGTACAGGGTGCAGAGCAAATATTTAAACAATCTCTCTAACTTTTCTTGATTATTTTTTTTAAATTTCAACTTTAAAAAAACTAACTAACCATCACGCCGAAGGGGTGGGCAGAAAGAATGAACTGCCACACTTTTCTTTCCCTACATATTTCTCTCGATTCCTCAACATTCATATATCGTGTCATGCACGCGCGTCGATTTCTCTGACTCCTCACATGGCCGACATTCAATATTTGATTTATTTGATCGTGCCACGTTTACCTCGGTCTTCCTCTATTTCTGATTCCATTTACATCGTTAACATATATATTTTTTACTATTCTTTCTTCATTCATTCTTTCCATAAGTCCATTCGCACCGCATTCACTGCTTATATTTTAATTCGAATCATACACAGAGTTACACACATTCGCCTAAGAGATCTCATTTCTACTGAATTTTTTCTACTTTCATTCTTCATTTGCCAGTTCCATGCTTCGCTTCTATACATAAGGGTCTGTAGAAGTATTATATCTGTACTAGAGGATGTTAGTCTTTTTAGAGGAAGAGCTATTAGTCTGCTGAACGCGGTCTTCTCGGAGATCGACGTCTTTCATATTAGTGAAAGTACGTTCAGGGGACAAATACTCTTGACTTTAGAAAGTATCTTGTCTTCCTAATGTCACTAAGGCGTTCCTGGTATTATGTTGTATGTATATAATATTTGACCTTTACTTAATAGATGCCTTAAACATTTAACTAACTAACTAACTAACCATCACGCCGTCTCCCCGAAGGGGTAGGCAGAAAGAATGGACTGCCACAATTTTATTTCCTGACATATTTCTCTCGCTTCCTCAACATTCATACATCGTGTCTTCCACGTACGTCGTTTTTTCTGACTCCTCACATGGCCGACATTCAATATTTGATATATTAGATCGCGGCACGTTTTCCTCGGTCTTCCTCTATTTCTGGTTCCATTTACATCGTTAACATATAATTTTTTTACCGTTCTTTCTTTCCATATGTCCAAACCATCTTAATAATCCTTTCATTATTGTGTTTATAACACCATCATTCGCACCGCATTTACTTCTTATATTTTCATTCGTCACTCTATTATGCACAGAGTATCCACACATTCGTCTAAGAGATTTCATTTCTACTGCATTTATTCTACTTTCATCCTTCATTTGCCAGTTCCATGCTTCGCTTCTATACATAAGGGTCTGTAGAAGAACAGCATTGTGCACTGCCATTCTAACTTTTTTATAGGTTATTGTTTGCGATGACAACTTTAAGTGCACCATTCACTTTGTTGCCTGCCTCAATCCTTCTTTTAATATCCCTCTCCACTCGCCCATATTTTGTAAACTTACTGCCTAAATACACGAACTCATCTACTTGCTACAAATTTTCACCATTCACGCTAATGTTGCAGACTGTCATGATTCCTCTTTTTTTAAAATCATTACCTTGGACTTATTAACATTCATCATCCGATCATTTCGCATGCATACCTCATACATACTATTCACCAGGACTTGTAGTTCATGCTCGTTGTCTGCAAGTAGGACAGCGTCATCTGCATACAAGATACAGCTTACTGACACTCCGCTCAGTTTATCAACTTAATTGTATGTTTATTTGGACTGCACCGCTCTTTGAAGCATAATTAATTTCATGCTCGAATAGTACGAATATTTTTACGAGATAAAAAGAGTTCAAAAGAATTTCAAGGAAATATAATTCTGGTTTTGTAAAGATGATAGATACCAAAAAATGTGCGCTCGTCTTGAAAGTGTACACTTGTTTACGTCCAGGGTCTTTATCCATAGAGAATATTATCGTAACATTATATTAAAAATAGAAAATCGTTTCCGTTTTTAATTAATCAAACAATTAAACATAATATATATTTCAAATTTTTCAAAAGGCGTTCCTTCCTTCCTCTTCAGCCTATTCCCGTCCACTCCTGGACAAGGACTCTATCTTGTGCAGACTGCATCCAGGTTATTCCGACATGTCTGTTCAGATCATCCTTCCACCGTAGTTGCGATCGCCCTTCACTTCTCTTTGCCGTCCATGGTCTCCAAGTCAGCAGTCTTATTGTCCATTTTTCTTCTGAGCTTCTGGCTAAGTAACCAGCCCATTGCTATTTTTGAGTCGCTACCCGGTGGATGATGTCATTGACCTTTGTTTTTTCTCTCACCGTATCGTTTCTGACTCTCTCTGTCTCTTAGGCTTATTTCTAACATGGCTCTTTACATTGCTCTTTGGATTACTCGCAGTTTTTCGGCACTTTGTTTGGACAATGTTATAGTTTCAAGACCATAATTACCTACCAACTGGCAGAACACAGGGTTCATAAACGTTTCGTTTCAGGTTGATCGGTATTTTACGGATGTAACCCATTTTTCCGAAAGCTGCCCAGCTTAGTCCAATTCTTCTCTTTAGCTCTGCGGTTTGGTTTTCTCGGCCCAATCGAATATTGTGTCCCAGGTATGTATATTCTTGGACATTCTCGATTCTGTTGCCATCCACGTTGATTTGAAGCCTTTCCGTGCCCATCACCTTGGTCTTTGCCAGGTTCATATTCAAACCTACAGATTTGGATACATCTTTTAGTTCTTTAAGCATTTCGGCTTGTTCCTCCGGAATGTTGCTCACAAGTACGATGTCATCGGCAAAACGTGAATGGTTTAAATATTTTCCATCAATACGGATTCCTTTAGTTAAGCTTACAAAAGGCGTTTACACTTTGAAATTCTAATTAAGATGGTTTGGACACATGTAAAGAATGAATGAAGAAAGAATGGTAAAAAAGGTATACGCCAACGATGTAAATGGAATTAGAAATAGAGGAAGACCGAGGAAAACGTGGCACGATCAAATAAATCAAATCTTGAATGTCAGCCACGTGCAGAGTCAGAGAAATTGACGCGCGTGCATGACACGGTGTACGAATGTTGAGGAAGTGAAACGAGAAATTTATCAGGAAAGAAAATTGTGGCAGTCCATTCTTTCTGCCTTTACCTCTGGGAGACGACGTGATGGTTAGTTAGATATTTCTTCTTATTTTTCTTCGTCAGCCTTCATCGGTCCACTGCAGGACATAGGCCTCTTCCCTTCCTTTCCACTCGTCTCTATTTTCTGCCAGCTGCAGCCACATTTTCCCCCCCACGACAGCAATGTCGTCGGCCCACATTTTTTGCGGCCTGCCGACGCTTCTTCTATTTTCCCATGGTCTCCGCCTTATTATTTTCTGGGCCCATCTATCCTCACTTTGTCTTGCCACATGACCCGCCCATTTCCACTTCAGTCTTGCTAGTCGTTCCATGATGTCCGTTATTTTTGTTCGGCGTCTAATCTCCTCATTTCTGATTCTATCTCGGAGACTCACGCCGAGCATATGTCTTTCCATGGAACCCTGCGTGACTCTTAATCTCTCTACATTTCTCTTTGTGGGGGTCATAGTCTCCATCCCATAAGTCATCACCGGCAGTATGCATGAATCATATACTTAGTTAGATAGTTAGTTAGTTAAAAAGGAATTGTATTACTCTCTTTCAATGTAATCCGCTATAATGTTCACCATTTCATAGGATCATCCTATACAAGAACTTTGCCTAATTGCTCAGATACCATTTCAGTTCTATCAAATGGATTTCGCGTGTCATTAACTCCGCGCGACAGGCAATTTTGTATATTATGTCCGCAAAAAGCGACCAACATTAATTCGCATTCAACTGAGTGAATGTCATTTTCTCCCATAAATCTGCAAAACTATCTCGACCACAATCTTGATAGCATATCATTGAGATGATTAAACCAGGCGCATTGTCATATGATATTTTTGGAAGAATTTTAACTTCTTATTAAATATTTGTATAATACTAAGGGTACGGCAACACCGAAGTGCCTGGGTAGGAGTCAAGACACAGTTCGCTTGTGATCACGCCCTGTGGCGCGGCGCGTATAGTGTGGCCGGTCCCATAGTTCGCCATACGTTGGTTCGCCAGGTGTTCATTTTGACTTCTACTCTGGCTCAAGCCCTTAGAATCTCAACAGACATAAGAATCCTATTTTTTTTTACATACAACAGGTCATTTGATACTGAGAGATTGAGTGAGAAACACCAGAATTTCAATTTATTTTTAAAAAATCATAAACATCACAGTATACGAGTATTACCAAATCGCTTATGACTATGGATTACAAAAAAAACTATTTTAAACACAGTGAAGACACAATTATGAGATTTAAAAAATACAATGTAAGATATAAGCCAACTGTTGATGATATACCTGTGGAGCAAGTAATGAGTTTCAGATATTTGGGAGTAGAGATCTGCAGCCAAAATGACATTTATACCGAAGTACGAGAACAAGACAGTAAAGCCTCTGCCGTGTCGGGATGCCTGAAGAATCTGGTCTGGAAGAACGTATCGACAGCAAGATCAGAATTTATAAAACATGCGTGCGACCTATCATGACGTACGCTGTTGAGACGCGGGCCGACACTGTGCGAACCAAGGGACTACTGAAAACATCGGAAATGAAGGTCCTAAGATCAATTACTGGAAAAACTCTCCGAAATCGTGCCCGCAGCGTAGACATAGAAAAAACTTGCGAAATAGAGGATATCGTTCAGTGGAGTAGATCCAGAAGAAGATATTGGAGGGACCATGTAGCCCGAATGGATGGTGACAGACTTGCATATACAGCCGCTTATGAAATCCCCTCCGGACACCGCCCACCTGGAAGATCGCTTAAGAGATGGAAAGACAGCTGGATCTCATCAGCTTCCGGGCTGAAACTCCCGAGAAAACAATATTCTAAGTAAAAACACGCGCGTATTCGAATGCAACGTTGTGTCTTAATTTCAAAGTAACCGGTAAATCACTCTCTGAGATTTGAGATAAGGAACAAACGAACATTTTCATTTATATTTATATACGAGTAGATATACGAAATAAGTATGAAAGAGCTGAAAGGGTTGGATGTAGGTAGGTGCCAAAATGAGCGGAGTGTCAGTAAGCTGTCTCTTGTATGCGGATGACGCTGTCCTACTTGCAGACAACGAGCATGAACTACAAGTCCTGGTGAATAGTATGTATGAGGTATGCATGCGAAATGATCTGATGATGAATGTTAATAATTCCAAGGTAATGATTTTTGAAAAAGAAAAAATCATGACAGTCTGCAACATTAGCGTGAATGGTGAAAATTTATAGCAAATATATGAGTTCGTGTATTTATGTAGTATGTGTACAAGAGATGGGCGAGTGGAGAAGGATATTGAAAGAAGGGTTGGGGCAGGCAACAAAGTGAATGGTGCACATAAAGTTGGCAGTGCACAATGGTGTTCTTCTATCGACCCTTATGTATGGAAGCGAAGCATGGAACTGGCAAAAGAAGGATGAAAGTAGAATAAATGCAGAAGAAATTAGATCTTTTAGACGAATGTGTTGATACTCTGTGTATGATAGAGTGTCGAATGAAAATATAAGAAGTGAATGCGATGCGAATGATGGTGTTATGAACAAAATAATGAAAGGAACATTAAGATGGTTTGGACACATGGAAAGAATGAATGGAGAAAGAATGGTAAAAAAATTATATATTAACGATGTAACTGGAACCAGAAATAGAGGAAGACCGAGGAAAACGTGGCACGATCAAATAAATCAAATATTGAATGTCGGCCATGTGAGGAGTCTCTCTTAATGATCCTTATATTATTTTGTTCATAACACCATCATTCGCACAGCATTCATTTCTTATATTTTCATTCGACACTCTATCATACACAGAGTATCTACACATTCGTCTAAGAGATCTCATTTCTAATGCATTTATTCTACGTTAGTTAGATATACGTATCATGCCTGTATATTGCCGTCGCCGTCGGTTAATTAATCATATAAATACAGTATAAAAGTTAATTCGTTTGCGTTATAACCTTTTTATTATATTGGTATACTAATAAATTAGTTTGTATAAAGGGTACCCGAGTACCTCATCAATTTGTGACTACATAATTCTCGGCACAAGAAACTTCCCCACAGACTATGGCTGAGTGTTGACTCTAAACTTATCTGGCTATAAATATTTAACAGTGAGCTGAGTTGCGAGAGAATAGACCCTTTTAATAGACTCGAGTCGTAAAAGTATTTGTGGTACGTAAACTTATATGTATTTGACAAATATATGAGGGGCGCCTTGCAGTAGCTTAGTAACGGGTAGACTAAAACCTTGTTTCTTAAACACCGTGTGGACCAACGTTATTGGTCTGAAATTAAATATCATAACCCTTCTTATTCTTCTTCTTTCTCTTTTAATAGATCTGTGGATCTGTTTTAATGGCGTCGAGGTCTCCTGGGACACAGAACTCCAATTGTCTCGCCATCTCTTCGCAGTTCTTCTGGGTTGGCGAGTTCCCATTGGCACGTTGTTTGCGGCTGCTTGGGGGAGTCTTTTGTCGCTCATTCGTTCTACGTGGTCGCGCCAGAAGCGTCTTCTTTTCCTGCCCCATCCGACAATATCTTCGATATCACAGGTCTCACGTATTACTGTGCTTCTGATTCTGTCCCTCAGTGTTTTACCCAGAATAGCGCGGAGTGTCTTCATTTCGGCGGTTCGTAAAAGTGCTTTGGTTCTATTTGTGTCAGCGCTCAATTCTATACCATAAGTCACAATGGGTCTGACACATGTCTTATATATTCGCACTTTGCTTTCCACTCGCATATGCTTGTTTTTCCACACAAAATCTTTCAAGCATCCAGATATTGCAGCCGCTTTGGTGGTTTGCGCGCGAACTTCATTATAAAGATCCGTTTGGCATGAGAGATCTATGCCCAAGTATTTGAATTTTTGGACCTGTTCTATGGGTTCATTATCAAGTATCAATTCGCAGGTGGTTGACTGTTTTGAAACTGTCATATACTTAGTTTTACTAATAGATATCTAGCAATGTATGTTAATGGCGGTAGTATTAATTATATAATATGTAGTTTTATATTATTTTTCAAGAAAGAATAAATACGTTTGATAGTGTTAGTTATATTGTAATATCTCCAATTTTAGATAAAATATTTCTGAGCGCAATAAGTATTCATCGTGTAATAATATAATATGATTATTTTAGTGAATGCGAAAATGTAGGTACAACGCAGGAAAACCGAAAATCTTATGTTTTATGTTATGTTATATTCAATGATATATTTAAGTATAGATTTCAGACATCGGCTGCCAACTTCAATATGATGATCTCGGTTGAAAACACAAAACCATGACATTCTCAAAAGAACCCTTAGGATGCAGGTTATCCTTAAATCACAGAATGCTGGAACAGGTTGCAAAGTTTAGATATCTGGGAGTGGATCTGCTCAGTCAAAATGATCTTGTCAGTGAAACAATAGAACAAGTCAACAAAGCTTCGGCGGTATCAGGTTGTCTCAAGGATATAATATGGAAAAACATGTTTATGAGAACTGACAGTAAGGTCAAAATATATTAAACTTGCGTAAGGCCTATACTGACATATAGCATTGAGACGAGAGCGGATACCACAAGAACGAAGGCTAAAGTACGGGTGGCAGAGATGAGGACGCTGAGGATGATAGCAGGAAGGACTATACGAGATAGGGTGAGGAACACGGCTATCCGCGAGATCTGCAAGGTGGAGGATGTCGTGAGATGGATCCTACCAGAATCCCACACGCTGTGGCGCATCAGATTGCTGTCGACTCCCCCCGGAAGACCGCTGAAGAGATGGAGAGATAGTTGGGAGTCAACCTCCCAAGAGAGGCCAGCCTGATTTCAGGAACAGACCAAAGGTCTATAAAGAGAAGAAGAAGATATATTTAAGTTATTTGAACAAACGACTACTAGCAAGTTATATTTATTTGTTTCGACACGTTTAGAATACACATTGAACGTGAACGGAGCCAGGAACAGAGGAAGGCCAAGGAAAACGTGGTTTGATCAAATCAATCAAATATTGAATATCGGTCACGTGATGAGTCGGATAAATCGACGTGCGTGCATGACAAGATGTATAATGTAGAGGAATTGAGAGAAGAATGTCAGGACACAACAGTGTGGCGGTCCATTATTTTTGCCTACCCCTCCGGAGAGAGGGCGTGATGGTTAGTTAGTAAGTTAGTTAGTATATATAAAAATGTCTTAATACAACAGTTAATTTCCGTTAACAGTTAATTACCGCGTCTCTCGCGATGGCGAAAAGAGAAGGATGGAGTGCCGCATCGATTAAAGTGTGGCAGTCCATTCTTTCTGCCTACCCTTTCGGGGAGACGGCGTGATGGTTAGTTAGTTAGTTAGACTACTAGCTACAAAGCCTACTCAAGGAAAGATAGTTGTACTCAAAAAAATATCAAAGGTTATAAAATCATTATCACTATAACGTTTCAACACTAAAGATTTCCGGTTTTTGGGACAATGTTACACCTCTGATGCTAAACTCCCTTGTAACAAGATCACGGCTTGTGTTGACTCCAGATATGTAGATGTTTGCATACAGCATCCACAAAGGAAATTCACTGTAAACAGAATATTTTAGCCCCAGACACCACCCATGAGATAAGCTATCCCTTACAAGTGAGGTATGCATTTATACTATTTTGAATAATTACTATTCATTCAAGGATATGTTACGTTTAATAAAGGATGGTACGGTTAATTATCGGTAATATATGTAGGGTGTCTTTTTTTAGAGGTATACAATACGCGTACACATTGTTTATAATTTTATATCTATAAGTTTTTAAAGGTGCGTATAGCTGTTTACTTAACCTATTCGCATCGGTAGCCGTCATATCACGTGTAAGATTTCCTAACCGTTAACATCGGTAGCCGTGATATATCGTTTTGCGACTTTGCAGTACTCGTAGTGACATCTATTGTAAGATTTTGGAACCACAAATGACTTCAATACTGATCTTTTACAGAAATCTGTTGAGATAATAAATTAAATGGGTTTTAATTCGTCATAATTACGGTTTACATGCGCGCTCTCGGTAAATCATATCTGTGAAGTATCCCATCGGCCGCCATTATACTGTTATATATTTGTTTGTCCTGCGTCGCGCGCGTATTTGTTTTTCGACGTTTCATTGTAAAATTATCTGTTATTTGTTATAAATTGTGATAAATTTTACTTTTTCTTTTGTTTTGTGTGAATTTATTAGAGAACTGTGAATATTTTTTTATCAATTTCTATTATTTTTGTGTGGTATAGAAAACAGAATTAGTGTACACGTGTTTATTCGGTGTACTATGTGAGTCTGGAAGATCAGAATTTATAAAACATGCGTGCGACCTATCATGACGTACGCTGTAGAGACGCGGGCTGACACTGTGCGAACCAAGGGACTACTAAGAACATCGGAGATGAAGGTCCTAAGATCAATTACAGGAAAAACCCTCCGAGATCGTGTCCGCAACGTAGACATAAGAAAAACTTGCGAAATAGAGGATATCGTTCAGTGGAGTAGATCCAGAAGAAGATACTGGAGGGACCATGTAGCCCGAATGGATGGTGACAGACTTGCATATACAGCCGCTTATGAAATCCCTTCCGGACACCGCCCACCTGGAAGACCATCTAAGAGATGGAGGGTCAGCTGGATGTCATCATCCGACGAGATATGATTCCTGTGTCACAAATCATCAGATCTATTAAAAGAAGAAGAAGAAGACTATGTTGATAATTTTAAACAAAATTTGTTTGCATGTGTGCAGTACATTTATCATTCAAATATTTTGTAACAAAAAAATAGGTTAGAAATATTCGCGCCGTATTCACGTTACGATTCGTTTTTAACCGAGCCGTGAGGAAAATGTTAAAAAATAATTGTTTGCGTTTGACTTCGAGGCTACGTGTGTTGATATATACAAATTAAAAACCTAATTATAACTTCGTTTAATATTGCATATAAAGTATTCGACCCCCAAAAATCTAATTATTATGAATACATAATAAATAATCTGTGATAAACCTTTAGTCAGGTTCGAAATATCAGGAAATCGCGTGACGTTGCATACCATTAAATCTAGTTCTTTGATAAGGCCAAATGTTCAGATTTGGGGACCCTGGATATTACAATATCTGATATGCTTAAATGTGTATATAACATTAGAAATAAAGCTGGATAAAAATATTGCGTTGACAATTTAATGCGTTTTAAAAACAGGGGCGGTCTACTAATGAACTCAGGGTTCATTTCGGGGTATTAACCCTCTGGCTTCTATCTTACTGATTCAAATAAACAGATTAAAAAACTGGTTTTGAAGAACGTTGTTTTTTAAAACTTTTTTCTCGGCCTTCCTTGGTGTTTTTTACTAATTTAAGGTGTGTTTTATATAATATTTACTTCTGATTTTATTTAATAATAAAGAGATGTGAGG
This sequence comes from Lepidostoma basale, assembly GCA_022606425.2. Classification (NCBI taxonomy): domain Eukaryota; kingdom Metazoa; phylum Arthropoda; class Insecta; order Trichoptera; family Lepidostomatidae; genus Lepidostoma; species Lepidostoma basale. The sequence continues at coordinate 183,976 of JAHDVF020000068.1, forward strand.
CCGCGCGGGAGATATATAAGGTTAAAAGAATAGATTAAATATGGTCTGTCATCCTTTTGATTGATGACAAGAAAAGGCTAAATTAAATTAACGTAATTCCCGGATGGACAAGGAACAGGCCTAGATAGTGCAGCGAGACTGGCGAAAGGGCGTCGCTGCGTCCTATAAAAGTCTCGGGTGGTGGTGGGAACCGTATATATATATATATATATATATATATATATATATATATATATATATATATATATATATATATATATATATATATATATATATATATATATATATATATATATATATATATATATATATTTCCTCCGTTCACGTCATTTACATATACCTTCTTCACCATTCTGTCTTCACTCATTCTTTCCATGTGTCCAAACCATCCTAATTTTCCTTTCATTTTTTTGTTCATGCAATCAATTGTTGTATTTGTATTTGATCACATACAGATTTACTTCATTCATTCTACTATCATCCTTATTTTGGCAGTTCCATGTTTCACTTCCATACATAAGGGTCGGCACAAGAACACCATTGTGCACTGCCATCTTAGCTTTTTTGGAAAAGCTTTTGTTTGCGATGACAACGTTAAGTGCACCATTTACTATGTTTTTTTAAATACTTCTATTTTTGTCTTTATTTCGACAACGACCGGTTTCGCCAGGCTCGCTGTCGAAATAAAAACAAAAGTGGAAATAATTGAAAAAACATCGTTTTATTTAATTGTTATTTAAAATGAACTTATATCAAGAAATTTCAGTAAAATCAATTGATTTACTCTGTTGCCTGTCCCAACACTTCTTTTCATATCCTTCTCGGTCACCGACAGACCAGTCTGACGATACCAGCGAGCCTGACGAAACCGGTCGCTGTCGAAATAAAACAAAAGTGGAAGTGGTTAAAAAAAACATCGTTTTTTTTTCATTATTATTTAAATTGAACTTATTATACATAAAAGAGATTTTAGTAAAATCATTTGATTTACTCTGTTGCCTGTCCCAACCCTTCTTTCAACGCCCTTCTCTTTATTTAAATATTTTAAATCAAATGTCGTCTGATCCCTACAGGGTTAACTAATCCACTCACCGTACATTTCGATGAGTTAACCCTCGCGTGTTCGGTCGTTTGACATATTTTACATTATAAATTATCGCATTAAGATTAATTGGATGTTTTCCTTCAAAAACTGTTGTAACTCTATATAAGGGTGAAAAATAATACTTGTGAAATGAACTCTGCCAAACCATCTAGATTGGACATTGTTTTTATTGTATTTTGAATATAGGGCGAAATATTTTACTACGTGGTTACAAAAAACAAAGAATTTTAAATTAAACGATTAGAAATTTATGTACATATAAACAACAACAAAAATTGAAATTTAATTGTATCTCAATAGAGACGAATATGCAAACTGGAAACTGAATATGGTTGATCAAGGTGTTTACAGGACTTATGACCTGTCATTGGTTGGGTTAAGCGCTCTCTATTGAGATACAATTAAATTTCATGAATTAATCACCTACCATGGGTGAAATCCAGTATTCGTATACAAGTATAAGTATACATTCACAAAAAATATAACAACAAAAATTGTTCTTCTATATACGCCATACTTTGTGTTGTTATGATGGGTTATTTCTCTTTTTCTTTTTTATATTGTACTTTATATATACAACACTTACATTAAAAAAATAAAATTACATAGACATGCTTCGGACAAACAGTCCTTCTTCAGTAAAGATAAATTTTTAAAAATATTATAAAATCGTTAACATGATCTGACAGATGTTATAAAGATTTATTTATAAAAATAAATCTGTATTGTACTGTCTGATCATGTAAACAATTTTATGAAGAAGGACTGTTTGTCCCAAACATGTCTGTGTAATTTTTTTTAAATATAAGTGTTATATATAAGTATATAAATTTTGTAGTTCTTTTTAAAATGCATGCCTTCTGAAACCTAATAGGTTTTTCATTAAGAGCGCTCGAACTTTGAAATGAAATAAAACAACGTGTCCATATGATATTGCCACAATTTTTTTGATCTTTCGTTTTTTTACGTATTACTGCTTTATCGACTACACTAAACGACGTATTGTGGACTCTGCAGGGCACCCATGAGTGCAACGTTTGGCAAACAGAGCACTGATTTTAATAATAAATTTTAACAATTTTAACGCATTGTTGAATGGTGTAGCGTTTTATGATAAAATGTCAATATTGAATAAGTATTCTTGTCAAATTTTATAACTATCGCTTAACCAAAATGGCCGCTATACGCTGTCAAAGTTCAAGCGTCCCTATTGGAAAATTCCGTGACCCCTAGTATTTACCACTTGCAGCAAAGCCACGTTGGCTATTTGACCAAAATTATATTTCTTAAATAATTTCATTAAATGTTCTTTAAAATGTAATTATAAAATTGTGGCAATATTACTTAGACAAGTTATTTTATTGTATTTAAAAGTTTAAGCGCTCTTAATGAAAAACCTTTTATAAACTGCCATGAAAACCCACCTTGCATAACAACTACTAGACTTCCAGTAAGTCCGACTCTCTGGCATTCTAGAATGTTCCTCGTGATCCCGCGAGTCAAGGGTAATGTGATTACTGAACTTTCCATTAGGGTCATAGAAGACAGGGAGAGGGCGCATAGCGTATCTTCGGCGCCTCAAAACCGAGACCCACCTGCTAATGGAACCCCTACAGAAAATCCCTGGAGAATCCCATATTTCCTAGAAAACACTGTATCGAGAAAGCATTCATCGGGGGGACCTGACACGGCACTATAAAAAGAAAAGAAAAAATTATATTATTTTGTTTTGTTTCTCGATCACCGATGTTAAACTCCATAATTAAAATTGTATGGTAAGTCATATTTCTCCAAAGTTTAAAAACCAAAAATTGCGGATTCAGAAACGGATGTCAAAAAACCTGCAGAACTTCCGCAGTTGCGGAAGCGGAAGCAGAGGTCTGTTGCATCACTAGTTATCACAAACGAAACTGACGAAGAGGTCCAATACCGCATAAAGTCGGCCAGCGCTGCCTTCGGGCGGATGAGAAAGAGAATATTTGACAACCATGACCTCAGAAAAGACACCAAGGTGCTTGCCTACAAGTCTGTTGTCCTTCCAACACTCCTGTATGCCTCGGAAACATGGACCCCATACAGAAGACACATAAAAGCTCTAGAGCGATACCACCAACGCTGTCTTCGTAGTATCCTAAATGTGAAATGGCAGGACAAACGGACAATTGACAGCATAATGCTGAAGTCAATATGACAAGTCTTGAGGCTGCCATTATTCAGAGACAACTGCGCTGGGCTGGTCACGTCATCGGAATGCCTGAGACAAGACTCCCAAGGAAGATTATGTACTCTCAGCTTACCCAAGGGAAACTTCACACGGTGGTCAGAGGAAACGCTTCAAGGACTCCCTTAAAGGAAACCTACAAAATACTAACATCGATTGTGATTGCTGGGAAAAGACTGCAGAAGACAGACCTAGGTGGAGAACAACAGTACATAAAGGCACGCAACACTTTGAAGCACAGCGCAGAGACGATGTCGCAGAGAGGAGGAGGAGAAGAAAGGAGAGATCACTGGGAGACGGTGACGGCTCCATTACAAGCGCTTTCCTCTGCCCGAGATGCCCTGAAAGTGTGGATCCAGGATCAGGCTCTTCAGTCACATGCGGACCCACAACCGTGAAGGACAGTCTTCCTCGAACACGAGGGACAGCCGATGATGATGAGTTATCACTCCATCATTTTGTTGATCTTCCGGGGGGGCGGTAGCCAACAGGATTCTGATGCGTCACAACATGTGGGATTCGAGAGAAATCTATCCTCTGCACGTGTCCATGCCTTTGTCTGTCCCATCTGAAAATACTCGTATCTTCCACCAAGCAAAATACGCGTGTAAAAAAACAAGTAAGGAAAAAATGTACATTTATTCCCATTTGCTAAAAATCACTTAATTTTATTTCGCACTGCTTAAAATCTTAAGGGTAATTTGCTTTTTGGAAGCGTTTTCACTAATGGACTACCGCTTGGTTACCCGTTGTAAATGAATACATAGAAACCAAATCTATCCCTGTTTACCCTCCCCTTCACTATATACATTTACATTTTGAATGTGAAAATATACATTTACTCGTAAAAGTACAAGCGTGAAAAAGAAATGCATCCATTCCCCTTACATCCATCCATCTTTATACAGGCCGTCTTCAGAGTTACACTTTATAACCGTAGCATGGCGGCTATCCAGCGAAAATATTTCCCCTTTCGCATATCGGCTGAAATACAAGAAAAACATTCTAAGCAAATATATCACTCCGTAACGGGATGAGACCATTTTGTGAAAACCCCGATTCTGTGAGTAGATTTACCCCCATTTTGCTGGCACTGGTGTAACGGTTTTCTGAAACAATCAAACAGTAATTCGAACATGCTAACATAAATTTAAAATCATAATGTAAATAGGTCTTCTTCTTCCGGTGCCGTGTCAGGACAAATTTGATTAATCTGATCAAGCCAAGTTTTCCTCGGTCTCCCAAGACTTCGTACTCCATTCACACTGTTAACGTATAGTTTTTTAACCATTCTTTCTTCACCCATGCGCTCCATATGTCCGAACCAACGCAGCGATCCTTTCATATATATTTTTTCATAATACCTTCTTTCGCTCTACATTCCTTTCTAATATCAGCATTTGAGATTCTGTCGTACATCGTTCTACCACACATACATCTTAGGGACCTCATCTCTACCGCATTTATTCTGCTCTCATCCTTCTTCTGCCAGTTCCTTGCTTTGCTTCCATACGTTAGGGTTGGGACCAGAAATCCATTGTGAACGACCATTTTCGCTTTCATTGATAAATTCTTGTTTCCAATAACTATTTTTAAAGCTCCATTCACTTTATTACCCGCACCAACCCTTCTTTCAACATCACTGTCCGTTCGGCCATCCGTTGTGAACATGCTACCTAAATACACAAATTCCCTCACCTGTTCCAAGTTCTCTTCATTCACACTTATATTACAAACTGTCATTTGCTCTTCCCTTTCAAAAACTAACACCTTTGACTTTCCTACATTCATCATTAAATCGTTTGACTTGCATACCTCATACATTCTCGATACCAAGACTTGTAATTCGTCCGCACTATCCGCAACGAGAACGGCATCGTTCGCGTAAAGCAGACAATTTACAGACAGATCACTCATCTTAGCACCACCTTCAAGTTATAAACCAGATAATATTATAATAAGATTATATCTCGCTTGTATACTGTACGAGAAACGTAGGTATCAATATAAGTTATTAATAAGACACATAATTTCAGGCTTGTTGATGATAGTTACCCCACTGAGGACTAGGAGCGTGCCCAAAGTAATATCGCGAAAGTTATGCCGGCGAATTTTTCAAGCAAAGTTTGAAGCGTATTACATAATAGGCACCAACAAACGACGCTAATAGCGGGGCCCTTGGGAAAACATGCTCCCTTTCAACCCTACTCGTCCCTTTAACCTGTGAACAACCTTTCGGGTTTAGTTGGGGACTAGGATTAGTATTTATATCCCGATCAAGTTTGCAGAAGAAATTGGATGTCGCGAAGTACGTCGAACCCTGGGAGCTCTGTGAAATATATAAAAACACGGGTCTCTAGCTTTTTTATGCGCCTGGGAACTTGTAGCAGCATAACTCGTCCAAGTTTATCTCTCACTTGCAGTTAATAAAAGAAAATCCGGTTGCCTTATCATACACCGCCCGACGCAGTCAGTCCAAAGCGCATAAATGGAAATAAGTGTCCGGAATCTGTATTTCAATGGATTTAATCAGGATTAATTGTATCTCAATAGAGACGAAGATGTAAATTGTTTTTGGAAACAGAATATGCTGGTCGAGGCGTTTACAGGACTAATGACCTGTCATTGGTTGGGTTAAGCGATCGCTTTATGTTAACAACACCCCCATCCCGCCCTTCTTACGACCACCACGTCTGACAATTATTTTTTAAAGATGTATATATCGCCTCTTTGCAAGTTTAACGTGACATTTCGAAAATCAAATCCGCCGTGTTCAACATTATTTTCTACACAAAATATGGTATTTTTAAAGTGAAAAACAGAAAATTTATGAGGGAAAGAGACAACACAACAGTGATATATTGTCTTATCACGTTGTCTCTTTCAGACGGGTATCTTGTTTCATTTTTAAATTTTTATATTTTTCGAGATCACACGTTATTCTTGCAAAGAGGCGATATGCTACTATGTTGAGGAACATTTCACATATTTTAGTTCAATCTACACTAGCGCCATCTATTAAGATTAGATGTAAGCATAGGAAGGGCGGAATGGGGAATGTTGTATTACATAAAACGATCGCTTAACCCAACCAATGATAGGTCGTAAGTCCTGTAAACGCCTCGACCACCATATTCTGTTTCCAAAAACAATTTAAATCTTCGTCTCTATTGAGATACAATTAATCCTTATAAAATAATAATTTATCCGCAATGGGTAAAATCCAGTATTTGTCTGCAAGAATTTGTATACATTCAAAACAAAGTTATTTAATTTATCAGTTTAGAATAAGGCTTTCTTGTTCTGTGCCAAAGTGGAGAGTATATGGCACAAATTGCATTGACCTGCAAGATCGCAGTGGACAATAAAGAGAATGGTCAATCCAACGGACTGCATCCTTATCTTAAGCCTAATTTAGTCGTTCTTAACTTAAGCCAAATGAGAAGGACTTGTCCTTAGCAGTTTCTAATCGCTATTAGAAATAGTTTGCAAGAATAGAGCCGAGATATCTGAAGTGGTCCACCTTTTTATTGGGATTCCTTTCAGGTAGTTGTTCGTTGGTTGGGTCCTGGTTCGTGAGAAATTGCAAATCATATGCTTCGCTTTGGTTCTGACGCCAAACTTTTATATGTTGACTCCACTGTCAGGTTCTCACGTTGGAGCTCCATTTCCATGTTGGCCCACCATGCTGCCATTGGGTGACCTCTTCTTCTTGGTTTTATGACAATGCTGAGGGCTTTTTGGACAATGTGCTCACTGTCTCTTCGCATCACATGACCGTATCACCGGATTCGAGATTCTCTTAATTTTTCCGTTATTGGGGCAACCTTAAAGCTACCCAAACCTATCCAAAAAAGCTAAAATGGCAGTGCACAATGGTGTTCTTCTACCGACCCTTATGTATGGAAGCGAAGCATGGAACTGGCAAAAGAAGGATGAAAGTAGAATAAATGCAGTAGAAATGAGATCTCTTAGACGAATGTGTGGATACTCTGTGTATGATAGAGTGTCGAATGAAAATATAAGAAGAGAATGCGATGCGAATGATGGTGTCATGAACAAAATAATGAAAGGATCATTAAGATGGTTTGGACATATGGAAAGAATGAATGAAGAATGAATGGTAAAAAAATTATATGTTAATGATGTAAATGGAACCAGAAATAGAGGAAGACCGAGGAAAACGTGGCACGATCAAATAAATCAAATATTGAATGTCGGCCATGTGAGGAGTCAGAGAAATCGACGCGCGTGCATGACACGATGTATGGAATGTTGAGGAAGCGAGAGAAATATGTCAGGAAAGAAAAGTGTGGCAGTCCATTCTTTCTGCCTACCCCTTCGGGGAGACGGCATAATGGTTAATTAGTTAGTTAGTTTTAAAGCTACCCCTCACATATTCGTTCCTTACGTGGTCCAGCCTTGTGACGCCTCCGGCCCACCTCAGCATTTTAATCTCGGCAGCGTTAATGGCGGTAGCCTTTCACATTGCGTTATAAAGATCTTCTGCTTAATGCTTAAACCTAATCTTCATAGATGGCGCTGCTCTGTAAATTGAAACTGACATGTGAATTGTGGTGTTGGATATTAACATATATACAACTTCCAAAAATTTGTCAGACATATGGTTATGACCACCATGTCTGACAAATTTTTGGAGAAAGGGGGAATGTTGTAATTACATAAAGCGTGCGCTTAACCCAACCAATGACAGGTCATAAGTCCTGTAAACACCTCGATCACCATATTCGGTTTCCGGTTTGCATCTTCGTCTCTATTGAGATAAAATTAATCCTTGAAAAAAAAACTTGTCAAAAAATGGCATATTTCAAAATATTGGATGATGTTCAATCTTTTAGGGTTATTAAATGTTTTGGAGCTTTTTTACGTTTATTTATTTTTTATTGCAATTTTTCTGGATTAAGCGCGCAGGTCGGATTCGGTCTGGGCCGTTCCTATCCAGATGAAAACTAAATGAGCTTTTTTTTTTCATTTAAATACTAGGTCAATGCGCAGGAAGTGCTTAGTTTGTTTTTATTACGAAATTTGATTAACATTTTCTCATTACTTAAAATAAATTATGTGCCTTTTGATTTATTGGGGCCATGTTTGTCCTTTGGGCGCGCTCGTCGGGCAAATTTTTCATCGGCTGAAATAATTTATTTTTAATGAATAATAAATTATTTTTGTGCTTTAAGCTCCGTATTTGAATCGGATAATTACTTGACCTTGTACTTAAACGACTGTAATTAGGATCAACACGATTTTAGCGTGATTGTATTTTAATCCAGTTGACTGAAGGATTTAACTACTGGAAGATTAAAAATATTCATTTTTGTTTGTTTTATTTCAGGATATTTTTAAACCATTAAAAACTAATACGTTTGTTAGATAAACCATTGTTTTGGCCAAAACATTATGGATAAATACCTGTATTCTTAATTATATTACTGTCCTTCTCTTGTTAATAATCTTTATATAATACCTGTAAGTAATTAATATTCCCACAAAAATATAAAAATTAACTCCCCAGTCCGCCACAAGAATATTAATTAGATATTCTCCATAATTATTTCCTCGTGATCATGACTCGCCGTTCTATCACTCTATTTGTCCTCGTCCACACTTTTTCGTACCCCTCTTTCTCTCCTCCATTTTATATTTCTTTTTTCATATGTTGTTCTCTGATTTTATGTTTAGTATATTCTGTTACCCCGACGAAGCTCCGGCGGGAGCGAAACCGGTTGGTGCTAATAACAAATAAAGTGGTTTAGATACAAATATTACAAGTGTATTATTGTGTCCTTCTTTCTGTAATATTCTATATACGAGCATTCTTATTTATTTATTTTATCAATATTTTATATACGTGCATTTCTTGTTTAATAATGTACATACATACCTGTATTCTAATAGTGATTATTCGTATTAACTCGTATTAACTCGTATTAACTCGTATTAACTCGTATTAACTCGTATTAACTCGTATTAACTCGTATTAACTCGTATTAACTCGTATTAACTCGTATTAACTCGTATTAACTCGTATTAACTCGGTATTAACTCGTATTTGGCTTAATTTTTACCGTTACTCTTAAAATGTTCTTAGATTTATGTTAACTGTCGGTATAACAATAAAAATCCTTAAAAATGGCACTCTATAAAAAGTCGCAAATTTTGGCATAAACTGGGAATATTCGAGAAATCATAAATGAGCCCCAAGCGTGGGGCCATTTGCTATCTGACCATGTAATCAATGTCCCCACGGTCGGGCGGTACGCACGGAGAGATTAATATCTTTATATATATACTTCTAATGTACGGGTGTATGTAGTTGAACTCCTCCTAAACGGCTGGACCGATTTTGACGAAAAATTTAGTGTGTATTTAAGTGGGTTCCTGGATGGTTAAGATTCATCATCATTCGGATCAATACAAATGGAAACGGTAGAAGACTATTGAAACCTTCTGGTAAGTTCATTCGTGTATGGCATATATCACAATTGCATGCGTATTAAGTATAAAGTTTATTTTGTATTTTTCTTTTTTATATACTTTGTATATACAGCACTAACTTTAAAAAAAATGAAAATGAAATATCAGACATGTTTCGGACAACCGGTCCTTCCTCAGTGATATTATAAAGACACATATTTAAAATATTATAAAAGTGTTTACAAATATGATCAGATTTGACAGATGTTAAAAAGATTTATTTTCCGAAACATGTCCGAAACCTGTCTGATATTTAATTTGATTTTTTTTAAGTTAGCGTTGTACATACAAAGTATATAAAAAAGAAAAAGACAAATAAAACATCTACAACACAAAGAATGGCGAACATAGTAGAAAATATAGTTTTTTATTTAGTATATAGTTTATCGAAAATATTTATTTAGTAAAAATAAATGGATGTTATAAATTTCAACATTTCGACTACTCGTTTTCCCCTTTAAATAATACGCGTTTGACACTGTTTTCCCCAAAAATGGAGGATTCCTCCGATTTAGGATTTTAGTGTCTTGACTAAAGATTGGGGAAACGTGCTGAATGGAAAAATCTCAAATTTTATTGCACCAACTACGAGCGAGTATTTCTAGTTCGTACCTACCAAACAATATCTGCAGACCTGCGCGCTTACAATGGCAGTTCGTAGTCAGATATATCAGATATGTTTAAAAACATCCTTTTTCATATTGATGATTGTAGGTATTATTTTGTAAACTCCATTATAATTTTTTTATATGGCCGAGCCATAGAGGGCTCCCTCCGCTTACCCGAAGCTGTTATAGGCGCAGCGGTGCCTTTCGTCGGCTTCACTCATGCACTCCCTAGGCCCGTCCCCCGTCCATGCGGGACTTACGTTAAAAAAAATTATATGTGTATATTTGCAACCAAGGGGGACCCAGACCACATTTAAGCTACGCTACTCTCCCTCGATGTCCGGCCGTACACACATAGCAATACAACAGCAAAAGAAAATTACAAATTATAATTAAAACGCGACTGTTTCATCAGTTTTACAGAGATGCTTCTTATTCTTCTTCTCTGATGCTAAAACCCTTGGTGGGTCTTAGCCTCCTCCAAGAAACGTCTCAAACCGAAACAATAAATTTGGACAACTTATACAGCGCTGTTTTCGTGAAAATTGACAAAACGGGCATTTTTGAAGCTAAGGGTTCACACACAAGAAATTTGAATCACTTAACTAGCTAACTAACTAAAGAATGGACATACTTCTCTTGCTTCCTCTACATTCACACATATTGCACGCACATCGATTTCTCCGACTCCTCGCGTGACCGACATTTAATTTTTGATTGATTTGATCTTGCCACGTTTTCCGCGGCTTTCCTCTAGTTCTAGCTCCGTTCACGTCGTTTACATATACCTTCTTCACCATTCTATCTTTACTCATTCTTTCCATGTGTCCAAACCAATTTAACGACCCTTTCATTATTTTGTTCATAACACTTTCATTCGCACCGTATTCACTTCTTATACTTGCATTTGACACTATCATATTCAGATTTATCACACATTCGTCTTAGAAATCTCATTTCTACTACATTTATTTCACTTTCATCCTTATTTTGCCAGTTCCACGCTTCGCTTCCACACATAAGGTTCGGTACAAGAACACCATTGTGTGCGATGACAACTTTAAGTGCACCATTCACTTTGTTGCCTGCCCCAAACCTTCTTTCAATATCCCTCTCCACTCACCCATCATATACAGATTTTTTAGACATTCGTCTTAGAGATCTCATTTCTACTGCATATATTCTACTTTCATCCTGTTTTGCCACTTCCATGTTTCACTTCCATACATAAGGGTCACTTCAACTCTATAAACGTCAGATCAAAGAGCAAAGAGTTTTCTCTTCAGATATCTTTTGTCTATGGTTAGATGCATTATGAGATGTTATGCGCAATCGCAATGAATATACTTTCTTATTTTACTGCGCATGCCCACGTCTTCATCTACTAGTATTAGATTCTACCGCTAGGGTTCTTGTTTGCGCGCTTTTTTATGTTTTTTTAAATTCTACTGCGAGTTTCATTATTTTCGATAACGGGACATTTTGGCGTCCCGAATCTGTTTTCGAGGACACCGGGACTCTCGTCCCTATCTTGTTCCTTCCGCATCCAGGTAGTTCCAAAATGTTCATATGATATGATTCTACACGATTAAAAAAAATCTTGTCCTATTTTTCTTATTACTTCAAACTTCTCACATTTAAAAGCTATCTACTTCTTAAGATGCTTAGTATGTCCGACAGGCCTGAAACTTTTTCAGTCGAGTAATCTTTCAATACGAGTCGCCCTTACCCAATAAGACAATCCCGTGTAGGTACTTTATAATATGAATAGGTAGGTACGTAAATACAGAGTGTACCGAAACTTTTACGACCAGCTCTTCGGTTAGGGCCGTAAAAAAAATTATACGAGAAATTTCGTCATGTATTTTATTCCGTATTAAAAACACTAAAACGTTTTGTGCTTTATCGCATTATGATATGAAGTCGGAACACTCTTATTGTGTCTGCTCCTGGAAAAATAGTTCGGGAATTGAATAAGGGCTCATCCCGTTTTAATCTTGTATTCCAGATAGATCCTTTATCTTTTTATGCTATAAATAATCACTGAAACTAATCCATAGAACACACACTGAAATTTTATGTACCAAAATGATATTAAAACTCCATGTTAAATAATTAATACGAATGTAAACGTCTGTTTTCTAGAAGTTTCATTATATTTTCTATGTAATATTGTTTTTTTTTTAGAGATATACAATACATATTCAAAATGAAAAAAAAAACACATTCAAATAATGTTAATGCCTATGATATTGGCTTTATTTAATAGATAATGTTATGCCATTATTGTTTAAATATGATTTCTGGCATATGAGCGCCACGGCTAGCTCGAATGAAGCGCAATCGTGAAGTCCAATTTTCCACAATTGTCGTCTTTGTGGAGTCGGCGAACCGAACCATGTATTTCAAAATAATTTTGCACTATTTTCAAGCGCTTTTTGACGTCAGTCTATTCATAATATAATGGCAAAACGTACTGACTACAAATCAACTGTCAATTGTAAAATTGGCAGTCTGTAGAAACAATGTTGCCAGTTAAAAAACCACACCTCTAAAAAAAACACCCTATACAAGGAATGCTCCGCCCCATCATGACGTATGGAATAGAGGTCAGAGCCGATACCAATAGAACTAATAACCTTCTTAGAGTAGCAGAAATGCGAATCCTACGCTCCATCGCAGGCAAAACCCTCAGAGATCAGATCAGAAATGAAACGATAAGGTCTGTCTGTGGTGTTGAGGACATAGTAAGATGGGGAAGAAGCGGAATGCGCTTTTGGAGAGACCACGTGGACCGCATGGAGAATACAAGAATTGCAATAATTGTTAAAGATGAAACCCAAGCAGCAAAAGACCACCAAAGGACAAAACTTAGAGGAAGAAGAAGACATGTTTTACCTGTCTAAGGCATTATTGAATTGCATTTTATAATGTCTTAGGAAGGCGTAACATGTCATTCACATAAAATATAATTAAACTTCTAGAACACAGACGTTTTCAATCGTAAGCATTGCATACATATAAGTAAAGTAACTTATAATTTGAAGATACACAACCTTCCGATCAATAGAAGAAGAAGAATCTCAAAAGTAGAAAAAACAGATTTTAAATTCATTTAAAAATAATCTTCATTGAATTATATTATTGATTAATAAAAGGATCATTAAGATGGTTTGGACATATGGAATGAATGAATGAAGAAAGAATGGTAAAAAAATTATATTTTAATGGTGTAAATGGAACCAGAAATAGAGCAAGACCGAGGAATACGTGGCACGATCAAATAAATCAAATATTGAATGTCGGCCATGTGAGGAGTCAGAGAAATCGACGCGCGTGTATGACACGATGTATGAATGTTGAGGAAGCGAGAGAAATATGTCAGGAAAGAAAAGTGTGGCAGTCCATTCTTTCTGCCTACCCCTTCGGAGAGACGGCGTGATGATTAGTTAGTTAGTTTATTAATAAAAATTATGCTTTGTAATTATCCAAATCAATTTTCAAATATGATATTCTGACACACAAACGGTATATTGCTATTCTTGTATCATCTATTAATTTCTATTTATACGTGATATTCATAGATACATATTAATTCCTCGTATTAATAGAAAATTATAATCAAATTTATTAATACGTCGCACATAGGGGTATTTCTGCTTATTAGGCGGGCCAAATTATATTCTTTGTATTTTTATTTGAAATCTAACTAACTTACCATCACGCCGTCTCCCCGGAGGGGTAGGCAGAAAGAATGGAACGCCACACTGTTCTATCCTGACATACTTCTTTCGCTTCCTCTACATTCATACATCTTGTCATGCACGCACGTCGATTTCTCCGACTCCTCACGTGACCGACATTCAATATTTGACTGATTTGATTGGGCCACGTTTTCCTCGGCCTTCCTCTATTTCTAGCTCCTTTCACGCCGTTTACATATACCATCTTTACCATTCTGTCTTCACTCATTCTTTTCATGTGTCCAAACCATCTTAATGACCCTTTCCTTATTTTGTTCACAACACTTTCATTCGCACCACATTCACTTCTTATACTTGCATTTGTCACTCTATCATATACAGATTTGACACACATTCGTCTTAGAAATCTCATTTCTACTGCATTTATTCTACTTTCATCCTTCTTTTGCCAGTTCCATGCTTCACTTCCATACATATTCCATACATTTATATTTTTACTGTAGAATTAACTTTTGGTGAACATATTTTATAGAAAAGTATATTATGACATAAGAGTAATTTATTGTGAGAACATACCTAATACGTTTCGAAAATATAAAAAAAATCAGTAGACTCATTACGACAACGAACCCCATCCTTCATCACCAGAGCTCTATTCAGTTGTTTTATGAACAAACTCTTCCCTAGACAACTCGAAAAATATGTTTATCTTGAAATAATGTGGTTTTGCAATAGTGTGAATCATTGACCGTAAAAACATTGATTTTACGAGAACTTGCGGTCAATGTTTTTAATGCATTTAATAAGTGCAAATGCTCTATTTTCAGTTACAATCGATAAAACCATGGGTACACACCCGGAAGTACAACAAAAACCATTTTGAATACAAAAATAAATATTTTTTCACAAATGTAATGAACATGACTTTCAACCTACTAAAATATATTTAAGTATCAATAAAGTCGATACCAATAGAACTAAGAACCTTCTTAGAGTGGCAGAAATGCGAACCCTACGCTCCATCGCAGGCAAAACCCTCGGAGATCGGATCATAAATGAAACGATAAGGTCTTTCTGAATTGTTGAGGACATAGTGAGATGGAGAAGAAGCAGAAGGCGCTTTTGGAGAGACACGTGGACCGCTTGGAGAATACAAGAATTGCAAAAATTGGTAAAGATGAAAACCCAAGCAGCAAGAGATTACTAGGAAGGCCGCCGAAGAGATGCAGAGATGGCTAGACGTCATCATCCCAAGACAGCCACCGTCACAAATAAGTCATCAAACTAAGAGGAAGAAGAAGAATAAGAATATATTTAAATGAAACTTGTCAGTATATTTGTACGCTTACATGTAATAACCGAATCCATCACAATTTTTTTCCAAGCGAACTTTCAAATAAAAATAATCGCTTTTTAAATCGCTGATTTTTCAAGAATACTTAGAACGACAGTCTAATTCAAGCAGACACACTCCAGCTCAAGCTTTGTATTGCCCAAAAAAGATTTTTTTCTTATCATGGATAAATTCTACGAATTCGATTTATTGCCGGCTAATTACAGGAAATACCTCTTAGTGCGTCGTAGAAATAGATTCGTATTACTTGTAAAACATCTTCTCTAACATGATTTTTTCTTTGTACCACCCATATACCCTCACCGCCTTAAATGCTCCGGAAATAGAATTTAAGTTTCTTACACATCAATATATACGTTTATATGGAATCGTACAAAGATACTGATACATAGGGTACCTATAAAGCAATAAGAAGGACGAAATAAATTAATCTTCCTTCCTTGAACTTGACAAATTGGGATTTTTTTAAAGAAAACTACTTCATGAAATGTCTTAATTTTTTGACGATATATTTGTGAATATATAATAATTAATGTTTTTAATTGAAATTTCTTGGTAGAATTTCATTTTAAATGATAAAAACAACAAAAAATTTCTTTATTATTATGTATTTAGTGTGCTTCCACTTGTGTTTATGTTCGACCGGTTTCGGCAGCTTGCTGCCATCTTCTGGCCTTCTTCTTCCACCAGACGTCATATTCTACCTGATTTTTATTATTTGTGAATATCTAATAACTCACGTGACCGACATTTAATATTTGATTAATTTGATAGTGTCACGTTTTCCTCGGCCTTCCTCTATTTTCAGCTCCATTCACGTCGTTTACATATACCTTCTTCACCATTTTTCATTCACTTTTTATATTTGCATTTGCCACTCTATCATATACCTACATATTTACTACACATTCGTCTTGGAGATCTCATTTCTACTGTATTTATTATACTTTCATTCTTCTTTTTCCAGTTCCATGCTTCGCTTCCATACATAAGGGTCGGTAAGAACACCATTGTGCACTGCCATATTAGCTTTTTTGGATAGGCTTTTGTTTGCGATGACAACTTTAAATGCACCATTCATTTTGTTGCCTGCACCAACCCTTCTTTCAATATCCCTCACTACTCGCCCATTATATACAGATTTATCACACATTCATCTTAGAGATCTGATTTCTACTGCATTTATTATATTTTCATCCTTCTTTTGCCAGTTCCATACTTAAATCTTATACATAAGGTTCGGCAAAAGAACATCATTGTGCACTGCCATTACAATGTTGGAAACAGTATTGGATACAAACTATATAATAATTGTAATATTTAGTCCTTGCGTCGGAGGTTCAGCGAGGAAGTTGGAGTACTGTTGGCAGCATAGATTCAAGCTGATTATGTTGCAATGGCGACCGTTTGTGCGGAATGGAAATTTTAGAACTGGTTTGGACAGTTTTGGCAATTTGCAAGATTCGATACAGTATAACGTTTCTCCTTTGACGTCAGAACTAACTATACGATATTATATTATAATACAATATAATCAATACATCTTAACTTATGAGATAATCTAATGATTTTACTGAAATCTCTTGATGGATGTTCATTTTAAATAATATTTAAAGAAAACGATGTTTTGTTAACTACTTTCACTTTTGTCTTTATTTCGACAGCTGCCGGTTTCATCAGGCTCGCTGGCATCGACACACTGGTGACACTACTTTGACTTTAGTGACACTATTGCAAACTGAATCCTTTATATACATAAATATCAGGGGTGGTAAACATGATTCTGTACAAAAATAATCTTCATATAATTATGTAATTTACATAATTTAAATATTGGTTTTACAGTAATTCAAGAAGATTCGTGTTCAATATAATGGATTCTCAATTTTATTATAGCTTACATATTTAAATATCACTCATTTAATCCATCTGAAAATGTCAAAAATTTAAATACATGCCCAAAAAGCAAAAAACTAGATAAATTGGAAATTTTAGAAATAAATAGGCTCAAATACAGCACCTCTGACCAAGTAGTCCTTAATGACCAATTTGCTATACCCAATTTAAACAACAACAAAAAATCCTGGAATCGATTACTGCCGAAAAATTGTTTTCTTTGATTCCAAACCTTTGCAGCTATAATGGATGGGGAAAACCGAATAAGGCGATGCCAACCTAATGGACTAAGAACTGTAACATATTATATTTCAATTTAGTAGTAATTAATATAAAAGTACCAATTTTTCAAACGTTATATATAAATATGTCAACTGTAATAAAATATTGAAAACGAATCTTCTTGAATCACTGTCATACCAATATTTAAATTCAGTAAATCTGATATGTATGTACGAGTATATAAAGGATTCGTTTTGCAATTGTGTCACCAGTCTGTCGATGCCAGCGAGCCTGGCGATATTTCACAAGTGAGAATGTGTTTTTTTTTTCAAAAATAATTTTAATGGATTTTTACTTAAAATAAATTATTTTAACAATATTTATATAGGGTTTTCTTGCGCACAATGAGTATTCTACCAAATATCAAATTAGTTTTTTTTATGAGTTCCGATCGATTTAAAAATAAACACATTTTTTTATAAATATGAATGACATTAGTCATTAATATTTGCATTTATTAAAATGCAAAAAAAAAAAATTTAGCACGAAAGGCTTAAACCAATAAGATTTTACATTGTGGAAATTTGTAAAAAAAAAACTTGTAAACCCACTATATCCACTCAGTAGATAATGTCCTAAGAAAACTAAACTAATCCTGAATATATCAAATAAAACAGTGAAAAATATAAACATATGTTTTTTATGATAAATGTATATGAATTAATACACTGACATTGAATTAAAACAAGTCGAGGAAGCCCAAGGAAAACATGACATAACCAAATAAATAAGTTATTAAAAGGCGACCATGTTCAAAATCTAAAGTTTTATCAAGATGAAATATTTTGGAGGTCCATCCTCTCCGCGGAAACGCCATGATGTTTAATTAGTTAGATAGTTGAACCCATTCAAAATGGTAATTTCTAAATATACGAAATAAAAATGTGGTTAATTTTAATGGTTGAAATTGTATTTTTTATGCGCAAGCTTTAGTAATACTAAATTTAAAAAATCTCCCGCGTAATTTTAAGACTTAAGAAATAACTGTTTTCAATTATCTTTGTTTCTACTTTTGTTAAATGGATAAATATGAAAGCGCGTACTTTCCATTTTTCGAACCCTACTTGTTCACTGTAGCATATTTAAGTAAGACCTACCAGTAAAAAAACAAAAAAAATCGTTAAGTACAATTTTTCTAACTTGTATACACAAGCCCCGAGATTTTTCTTTTGTATTTTCTTTTATCTTTCGGGGTTCTTAAGAAATCGAAGCTACGCAAGGCAGAGAGCACTGATTTACGTAATTTCTACAAAGTGTAGTCGACAGATTCGAGACACGAGACGACGCCCGAGTCGAGGCCCGAGACGAGGCCCGAGTCGAGACCCGAGTCGAGTCCCGAGACTCGGGCACATTAGGGGTGTCGCCTTTCTGAAGAACTTGATATCGTTAAGTACCGCATTAATCTACTCAAACCCGTATTAGTCCCGAGACGTGCTAATCTCCCAATCAATATACTACGCCGCCTGCAGACAGACATCCATTGTAATTATGTAGAGTTTGACTTAGAAGTTATGGCGTCTTTAAAGCGATTATTAAGATCGTTAATTATGCTAATTCGTTGTTTATTATATCGCCCTTGCAATGATGCCGTTCCCTTTAGATCAGCTATATTGGATGCCGAAATTCAAGATTTATGCTTTAACCGTCGCGTTGCCATGTGGTCAATTGAGTTTCCACTGCCAATTTAAAGTTGATTTTCTTAAAACCTATGGACCCTAATATTATAAAAAAAATTGTAATCCTCCATTGAAGTGTTCTCAATATTTCGTAATAAAAAAAAAAGCAAAAAATTACTTCCTTCATCCCAAAAAAAAATATTTTCTAAGACTGCCCTCACCTTCATTCGTGTTAAGGTAGAATTTGTTTTGCTAATATTTACAACTTTATCAAAAGTGACAAATACTTACTCGCTGTTTTGAACGTATTATAAATTATATGTTTGGCCTTTTCAATAGGTACGTAATAATACGGACTGGATGGAAACGCAGCACGCAACTTAATAATATCAGAACTGTGAAAATATTAACACTTTACCAAAAGGGACAAATATTAATACGTACTCGTCGTCATGAACATAGTATACATTTTGCCTAGGTGCCTTTATCTTACGTAAAATCTCATAAAGTCTCGCCCGCCGGCTGCGGCGCGGGGACAAGTTTATACTTGGGTGTCCAGTTGCTCGTATGCTGTGACGCATTCCATATCAGAAATCGCATGGTTCCAGAAAAAAATTAATAATGATATGTTTTTCAAATAATCCATGTATGTTATAGATATCGATCTATTCCTAATGAAATTCCCTACAAGATGACATAAATTAAATTTTGATTCATTGAGTCATATGCTTGATATTTAGATAAAGTTAGCGGTAAACTGAATTGACCACATGGGAGCGAGCGTTTTGTTTTGAACACGGTACGTTAAGGGTTAACCCTCTATTGCTGGTTATGAAGCCCTGATCTAAACATTTATTCCAGAATCATCCTTCTTCTTGTTGTTCCTAGGTTTGACTGCATCATGGCTATTTCTACCCTTCAAAAAGCAGCTTTAAACAAGGATGTTATGTTATTTTATCCGGGAGTTGCATTATAATATACCTTGCTTCTGATATATCTCTCACTTTCTGGTTTCAATCCTGGGATTGGTTTGCAGCAATTTCCTCTATTCTTCTCTTCCATTCTTCCCTGTCTTGTGCGGTTCTTTTGAAATCTGCATATGATGAGCAGCGCATGTCCACCAACAGGTCCTCCAGGTACTCTCGGCGTGGGCGACCCCTAGAGTTTGTCCCCTCGGTCATACCCTCCATTATGAAATGCAAGAGACCTTCTTGTCGCATTATATGGCCGATCCATCTTGCACGCCTTTCGGACAAGGTCCTGAGCAGGCGCCTTCCTCCTTCGATTCTTTGGAGAACCACCTCATTTGTAAGTAACATAAAGGTTTATATTTCATTTTAAAGTTTGCCTTCCGTTCCAATGTTATGTTTGCAAATGAACCATTCGTAAAGGTTTTCTATCCAGGATTTTTTTATCCTCCCGACACTTTGTTTTCCGTTAATTCCACCTTCGACAATCAGTTGCATGGGTGATGTAGGTCTATTTGTCCCTGTCACCTTCTATTTTATAGAGTATTAACTCGCTGCACGGTGGTGGAGAATCTGCTTTAATACTCGCTACACGGTGGTGGAGAATCTGCTTTAATACTCGCTCCACGGTGGTGGACAAACTGCTTTAATACTCGCTGCACGGGGATGGACACTTAGTGACTATGAATTTGTAAAAACTAACTAACTAAAAAATCAAAAAATATCTCCACAACTTTATTTCCTGACTTATTTCTCTCATTCATCAACGGTACATACATCGTTTCATGTACGCACGTCGATTTCTCCGACTCTTCACCTGATCGACATTTAATATTTGATTGATTTGATCATTCCCCGTTTCTTCGGCCTTCGTTTACGTCAAGCAGATTGACCACCACCGTGCAGCGAGTATTAAAGCAGATTGTCCACCACCGTGCAGCGAGTATTAAAGTAGATTGTCCACCACCGTGCAACGAGTATTAAAGCAGATTCTCCATCACCGTGCAGCGAGTATTAAAGCAGATTGTCCACCGCCGTGCAGCGAGTATTTAAGCAGATTACTATTGTAGCATGTCATGCTGACCTAACGCCGAGCGTGCATATCAAGCGTGCAAGTGGAGTGTAAGCGTGCCTACAACATATTCTTTAGATTTGGATAGTAATTTTATTCTAACACAAAAATCTTTCCGACTTATATCACTGTTGTCGCGAACGTGAGATATATACTCCTTGTGACATAGTAGGAAGACAAACCTATGTATAATTTGACGCGTCAGTGAGTTTAATCTGGGCTCACTTTCCCGCATTTACTCTCCGTTGAGTAATACGATAAATTAGTCTTACACTGTTTCAGCGCGCAGTTAGATCACTAACTTTGTACCGTCTGGGTGTAATGAAAACGGTTATTTGTGCCTCTCAATCGCAGCTATATCCTAGCTTTACCGGCAACGTTGATCAATATATTAATTATCGCAGATTATATGACAAACAACTCACAGTTGGTGACATAAAGCCACTATTAATATCGTGTTCTAAAACGGCAGACAGATGTTCGTCCCCTTTTTTTCCATTATTGATTTCAATTACAAAATTTAATCCTTGCGGGTGTTTATCTCAAGGATATTATTACTAACATTTTGAATGCATACAAATTCTTGTATGCGATTTTACCCATTGCGGATAAATATTTTTTTATAAGGATTAATTGTATCTCAATAGAGACGAAGATGTAAATTGTTTTCTGGGAACAGAATATGGTGGCCGAGGCGCTTACAGGACTTATGACCTGTCATTGGTTGGGTTGAAAAATCGCTTTATGTTTAACAACATTCCCCATTCCGCCCTTCTCACGACCACCACGGCTGACAAAATTTTTTTGGAAGTTGTATATATGCTAAGTACTAGATTACGCCTGGAGATATCTCTCCAATTTTCTTGCCTTTAACTTGGACCAGTTATTTTACACAACATTTTGAATGTATACAAATTCTTGTAGACAAATACTGGATTTTACCCATTGCGGATAATTTTTTTTATATAAGGATTAATTGTATCTCAATAGAGACGAATATATAAATTCCAGATATCTCCAGGAGTAATCTAGGACTGTACGGCTTTTATATGTTTTGCTTCCTTTGCACACGATACTCTGCCGGTGTGATGAACCCGGGCCCTGATTCATCATTTTTCGCACTCGGTCATCGGCTTCGTTGGGCTGGGAATCTATTGTGTCAGGTATTTTGATTATCCATGCAATGTATTTCGCCATTGTAATATGCTGGTACAGCAGTCTGAGTCCATTGCCTCCACTCGTGTGATCTCTAAGTCCTGCATGGTTTGTTAACCCCACACTTTTAAAAAATAATTCAGTAAAGGGTCTGCCGTGTCAGGATGTCTCAAGAATCTGGTCTGGAAGAACAAGCACATGCGTATCGACAGCAAGATCAGAATTTATAAAACATGCGTGCGACCTATCATGGCGTACGCTGTAGAGACGCGGGCCGACACTGTGCGAACCAAGGTACTACTAAGAACATCGGAGATGAAGGTCCTAAGATCAATTACTGGAAAAACTCTCCGAGATCGTGTCCGCAACGTAGACATAAGAAAAACTTGCGAAATATATATATCGTTCCTTGGAGTAGATCCAGAATAAGATACTGGAGGGACCGTGTAGCCCGAATTGATGGTGACAGACTTGCATATACATATGCATTATGAAATCCCCTCCGGACACCGCCCACCTGGAAGACTGTCTAAGAGATGGAAGGACAGCTGGACGTCATCATCCGACGAGATATAATTTCTGTGTCACAGATCGTCAGATCTATTAAAAGGAGAACAAGTGTTTAAGCTCTACAGAGCTGACTCAGTCAAGCTCTGGGATCCATGGGCTATCTATATATGTTCCGACATTCGCCTTACAGCTGAGGAAACCATGAAAAACCTCAACCGGAACATTGAGGGTTTGAATATGGGGAGAATAATAAGATGTTCAAAAATGTTTATTATATAAAATGTATACAACGATAATCTTTACTTGAAACTCCGACAAAGAATGATTAAATGTTATAAATAGTATGTTCTACTATATGACTGTGAAACCTAGACTCTAAAAGTGTATGCAATGAACCGGTTGGAGGCGTTCGAAATGTGGATATACCGTAGAATGCTCCGTGTACCGTGGACCGATAGGGCCAGTAATGTAGACGTACTACAGAGAGCCAGAGCCAATAGAGAGCTGTTGTCCAGTGTAAAAATTAGAAAGGTCATATTTGGGTCATGTGCTAAGGGGAGAAAAATACCACCTCCTTCGACTGATATTAGTGGGTAAATTGGAGGGACGTCGGGGTAGAAGGCAGCTTTCCTGGCTGCGGAACATAAAGAGTGGACAGAAATCACAAGAGTTCAGAACCTGTTCCAAGTGGCGCAGGACAGAGATACCAACTACCAAAACCTGTTGAAGTCAAAAAGAGGACAACGGATGATCGGTAGACCAGACTTACCTTGAAGTGGCGACCGAGAACCGGCCACAGAAATCCAGGCAGACCAGATGATGACATCAAACGATTAGAAGGAAGACAATGGCACAGAGCGGCGAGGAATCTCTTCTCCGGTCTCAATCTAAGGATTGGTCTGCAGCGAGGCGACGCATCTCCTATTCCACTCCGCTCGGTCCTCGGCAACTCTCTTCAACTCCGCATAAGAGGTGCAGCCCATATCTCGGCAAATATGCTCTAGGTACTCCTGGCGAGGTCGTCCTCTGCCAATCGATCCCTAGACCATTCCCTCCAATACATCATGCAGGAAACACTCGTGTCGCAACACATGACCAATCCATTTCGCGCGCCTCTCCGCTATGGTGTTCAACACGCGCCTATTCTCTTCAACTCTGCTGAGAACCTCCTTATTTGTAATGTGGTCCCTCCATGAAACATGGGCAATTCGTCGGTAGGTTCACATTTCAAACGCCTCCAGCCTTTTGCGCTCTCTTTCGCCCAGCCACCAAGTCTCGCAGCCGTATAGTAAAACACTCCACACCAATGTTTTTATCAGTTGTTTTCGGAGGTTCAGGTCTATGTTATTGGACTCGAATATAGGTTACGCGAGTAATAGAGTTGTGGATGTCGGGAAGGGAGGCCTATGTCCAACATTGGACAACTAATGTCCAACGCTGATGATGAAGATGATGATAAATTATTTAAAAAATTTAAATGTTACGCCCCTCGTGTTTTAGAGTTAACGTGGCAAACGCGTAGTACTTACAACAGCTTATAATAATTCCACCTTACAGATGTTACAATATTATATGTCATTGAATTTACAACAATGAAATGCCGAATTCACATAACATTTTTCAAATATTTTCATATTTGAAAATGCGAGCGTAGCTATCGATTATGTATTTGGAAAATAATTGGCGCCTTTTGGGAACTTTTTCCAATGCGGGAGAATTATTTTGCATATTTAGTATAATAGAAAAAAGAAATGTATTTATAAATATGTAGGAGTTTGTGGAAATTTCGGTTTATAACTAAGCATGCAAATGATAATTCAATATCCACCCTATGCTAAGGTTTAATAGGATGGAAGAAACTATAACCTTAACGCACTAATTATTATTATTATTGATATTATTTTGTTGAATCGCTCTTTAGATCATTACAGCGCGAGCCAAATCGATTGAAAAGGTATGGCTTTCATATTGATTCTCATGACATGTGATAGTTGGCTAATCTATCGCCATTTTATTGTCACGTGAATTGTACAAGTCAAAAGACAGTGTAATAATCACACTGTCTTGATGAGAACTCTATGTGTTCAATAATTTCATGTGAAAAGAAAAAGGAGATTTGGTACTTCTAATTTATCTTGACATAGTCCTGATGGTGTTAAATAAATTAATGATTAATGATAGTTAACTATAATCGAAAGGAATATCCCCCGCAGAATCTTCGGACCCATTAAGGATGGTCGGACGTGGAGAAGGAGATACAACACAGAGCTCTACGATCTATACCAGGACGTCAGCGTGGTCAAGTTTATAAACAGACTACGTTGGCTAGGGCACTTGCACTGCATGGGGGATCTGGAGCTCCCCAAAAGAGTATGGCAACCCAGCAGTGCCGTGGTAGATTGTCGGGTCGTGGAGCAGCAAGACTGGGAGGTGGCGGCCAGAGACAGGACGGGATGGACACGTTTCTTAGAGGACCCACCAAGGACTGTAGCGCCGGAGAAGAAGATGATGAACTATTTATGAAAAAGCATTTATTTTTTCCCTCTTAATCTATTAACCTGTTTTTTATAGTAGTTCCATAGAAGTCCAAGATATTCTATGATATTCTATGATTTGGTATTAAATTATTTTTATTTTGTTGCGTTCAAAAATACTCACTACCGGATTGATTAATAAACTGAGAAAAAATCGTTGCAATTGGTTCAGTATTTGTCGGACCTACCGGTTTCATAGCCACGAACATTGCTTTTTATTTTTATATGTACAAGATGTCTCAAAAGAAAATTTATATGTGGATGGATTAAAAAAATATGTCATTTATTAAAAATATATATGAATTATTAAAGTACACAATTTGGAAATTATTTCTCAAAAATCTACGTCAGCTTGTCTCCATCCACTGCTGGACGTAAACCTCTCCACCCACATGCCCGCTGTCGGCACAATATCATCGCTCCACCTGGTTGGCTGTCTCCCGACACTTCTCCAGCCCAACCTTGGCCTCCATTCAGTAACCCTCTGGTTCCATCTTCCATCATCCCGTCGACACACATGACCAGCACACCACCACTTCATCCTCGCAATACGTATCCCTACATTGGTGATCCAAAAAGGTGGGAGACATTTTGTCTCCAAAACTGTTCACAAATGTAATGGAAGACATGTTTAAGACAATGTACTAGACGAACCACGGATTAAACATAAACGGAGAATATTTGTCTCACTTGAGATTCGCTGATTACATAAATCTGTCGTCGGATTACTCCAAGAAATGCTGGAAGCTTTAAATAAATGTGACAAAGATAAAAATATTGACTAACACACAAATTGAAGACTTTAAAATTCTCAAAAATAATATCGTCCAAATGTAAACCCTCGCGTTCGCGGCACTCATTTAGTAGAACAGTAAAATTTATTATGACGGCTCGGCAGGTAGACTCCGTGATGGCTGCCATTTCGGGACGAATACATTATTTCAAACGCGTCAGGGAAGTCGGTTTACTAGCGTAAACTTTAGATTTGAGACAACCTCACAAGAAAAAGACAGGGAAAATTTCACGAACTCGTGGCAGAGACGTATTGAACGTGTGTGACGTTGCTTCGTCCTGCTGGAACCATATTCTTTCAGGCACCAAGTAGTCGTCTTACATCTCCACATAACATATTAATGAACGATATAAACTTTATTTTAAGACAAATACTGGATTTTACCCATTGCGGGTTAATCATTTTTAAGGATTGATTGTATCTCAATAGAGACGAAGATGTAAATTGTTTTTTGGAAACAGAATATGGTGGTCAATGGCAACCAATGACAGGTCCTGTAAACGCCTCGACCACCATATTCTATTTCCAAAAAACAATACACATCTTCGTCTCTATTGAGATACAATCAACCTGCAATGGGTAAAATCCAGTATTTGTCTACAAAATATTGGTAACATTCAAGAAAAACCAAAAACAAAGTCAAAGTTTAAAAAGCATAAAAATTGGAGAAGTATTTCTCCTGGCGTTGTCTAGCAAATGTAGCCTTTCACATTGCATTAATAAAGATTTTCTGCTTAATGCTTACACCTATTCTTAATAGATGGCGCTAGTGTAGATTGAACTAAAAAAATGTGAAGTGTGGTATAACATAGTAGCATATATACAACTTCCAAAAATTTGTCGGACGGTGGTCGTAAGAAGGGAGGAATGGGAGATGTTGTTAACATAAAGCGATCGCTTAACCCAACCAATGACAGGTCATAAGTCCTGTAAACGCCTCGACCACCATATCGTCGCCCCAGAGCAATAGTGAGATAAACCAGTGCCATCTTGACATTATAACAAGCCGTAATGTTCCTTTGATATTGTTTATGGTTTGACTTGGTGGAGGCCTTGCACTTATTTGAGTCTCCTAGGGCCTAGGAGACTCAAGTGCAAGGCCTCAATAATATCAAAGAACATTGCGGCTTGTTATATTGTCAAGATGGCACTGGTTTATCTCACTATTGCTCTGGGGCGACGAATTCTGTTTCAAAAAAACAATTTACATCTTCGTCTCTATTGAGATACAACCAATCCTTTATTTTAGGACATCTTGTAGATTAAAATAGGTATAATGTTATAAATATAATTGAGAATGCCTACCGTGCCGCCTTGCGGGTAACAAAGGTAGGTTCCAGTTTTGGAACAAGCTTCTTATTTAAATTCAAATGTTCGCCGATTCTCCGGCAGTAGAGCTGCCAGCACTCGGAGACCACATTCCCAACAGAATTGCGCCGTCTTTCTCGGTAGTGTTGCCAGTGTCCCATGCGCCGCATGTTCCACGAAATTTAATAATCCGAAGATGAGGACATCAAAGCGAATATTACGGCTGTAATGAGACGCGGGCCGGGCGGAAGGGTTGTGTTTGCGTGCACTCACACTGACATACGCTTAGTTTAATTTGTTCCGGATGATAAACTGGTTTAATATGTGTGTTCGCGCGGGAATATCTGTGGTTTTTCGGTCTTTCCCGCCAATATTTTTACAGACCTAACCTAACCAAATTACCAATACTCGATTCTTGAATTAGGGTTATTATGTTTGTCGTATTAGGAACGGTAATAAAAAGTCATTGTACACGTTTATTCCAAATTGGAAGTATATCTCATTCTATTATATTATATGTTATTATCCTTTATTGTGGTTTTTTGATAAACTTACATCGTTCACACTCTGGATTTCCATAATTATCAATTTGCGTTTGAATAACTTTTTGAAAACATTGTATTTTTACATTTTTTGCACTTTTCACAAACATGTTTCTGTGTCCCGAAACATGTTTGTGAAGAATTCTTGGCTGAAATTGTGGTTTTGAACTTTTTGGCGGAGGATGAAGAGGTGCGACGCCACTTTTGAGACTGCCTTTTGGTTTCAGGCGTGTAGTGTGGAACGCAAGTTTCATCTCCAATAACGATGGAGCGGAGAAATTCATCTCCACGGAGTTTGCAGCGCCTCAAAAACTCTTGCCCGGCGCCGTGTATTTCGCATTTGGCGGGAGAATGGATTGACATTTTTCACGAAGCGTTGTCGCGTCGACACTTCTCAACGTACTGACCTCGAATCGGTCTCGTTGCGGAGGGGAAGGGTCAGGCTACACGAAAGTGTAGCCAACATGTCGAAAATAAAATCCATCCGGTCGTGAGAGCCTCAGTACACTTACTTTCTAGATATGACTCCTGATTCAGGAGACATGGGTTCAAGCCTGGACACGACCAGATTCCTTCTTCATAATAATGAGCTGATTTCTGCTCACATTGAAGATTGTAAAATAAATTCCAATATCATTGATGTAAATCCTTGATATAAGTTTTTTTTTTTTAATAATAAATAAATAAATTTTAAATTTTTTTTTAAATATGCCTCGTACAATGTTATCAAAAATTTATTCAAATGTGAATCTACAACACAAAGTGGTAACGAATATAGAAGAATTTTTTGAATTTATTTCGTCCTTTCAACGATGAAGGTTTAATATTTTCAAAAATAATTTCAAATTAGCAAAAAATGGGTTTAATTCATAAAAAAATCTGTTTTTATATTTATTTTTTATGTCTCACAGCTTTGATCTCTGGTAACTTCATGCGTCATTTTTCAAATAAAAGCGATCTTCCAAAATGGAAGGGTAAATGGCCATTACTGTACTTTCTCTTACCACTGACACTGAAATCATCTAAGAAGATGACTTACTAACTAAATAACGAAGGGGTAGGCAGAAAGAATGGACAGCCATACTGCTTTTTCCTAACATACTTCTCCTGCTTCTTTAACATTCATACATCATGTCATTTCAGGATAAACGCCGTAGAAATGAGATCACTTAGAAGTATGTGCGGGAAACAGTTTTATGATAGAATACCAAACGATGAAATAAGAGAGAAATGTAAGACAGGTGACTGCATCATGGATAAAATTAAAAAAGGATCCTTGAGACGGTTTGGACATATGGAACGAATGGATGAGAGAAGAATGGTTAAAAAGTTGTACACAAGCAGCGTGAGTGGAAAAAGAAGCCGAGGACGACCGAGGAAAACATGGCATGACCAAATTAATCAATTACTAAAAGGTGGCCACATTCGAAGTCAGAATAATCGACGTGCGTGCATGGTACGATGTATGAATGTAGAGGAAGCCCGAGAGGTATGCCAGGCCAGAGCATTGTGGCGATCCATCCTCTCTGCCTACCCCTCCGGAGAAATGGCGTGATGGTTAGTTAGTTAGTTAGTTTACATCATGTTATGCACGCGCGTCAATTTCTCTGACTCCTCACGTGGCTGATATTCAATTTTTGATTAATTTTATGGTGCCACGTTTTATTTTATTTATTTATTTAATTTATTTCTTTATTTCTAAGATATTCATTTAATTTATTTCTTTATTTCTAAGATAATCAAATGATTTAACTGAAATCTCTTGATGGAAGTTAATTTTAAATAACAATTATTATAAGGGAGGCTTATGTTCAGCAGAGGACGACTAAAGTCTGAAGATAAAATAAAATACCAATGATTTAAAAAAACAATTTATTTATACATTATCCATAGTACAGCAGCAAGAAACCTTTTGAAGATATTGCATATTATGTGAGGTAAGAGCCACTTAAAAATAAATAAACTTCCGATTCAGAATAACGCAGATAAAGTACTCAAATCCTTACAAATTAACTGTGCTATATAACATTACAAAAATAAACTCCAATAGTTTCATATTTAGAACAGCCAAATCGTTTCAATATAAATAGTACATTCTATTTTCGAATTTCGCGATAGCCTACATCTACCCCCCGATACAATTAAAAACAGTACGCATGTTTGATGTTGAAACAAAATTTCATACCACTTCAATTTGATAATTAATTTTCAAAAACTATGTCATAAACATCCTTATAGTTGCTCACAAAGTGGACTTCCAGTCCTTCGGTAATAAACTTGGGCAGGTCGTTGTAATCTTTCTTGTTCTCTTCGGGGAGTAAAATACAGTTAACCCCGACTCGCCGTGCCTGCAACAACAAAAAAAAACAATTAACAAACCGTAATGTCATTTCTTCAGAAATACAGAGAGAGAGAACAGCCACACTACTCTATCCTGAAACAACTCTTTAGCAACCTCCACATTCGCATGTAGATTATTCAGACTTATCAAATCAAATCAAATGATTTAATGATGAATGTCAGAAAGTCAAAGGTGATGGTTTTTGAAAGGGAAGAGCAAATGACAGCTTGTAATATAAGTGTGAACGAAGAGAACTTGGAACAGGTGAGGGAATTTATGAATTTAGGTAGCATGTTCACAGCAGATGGCCGAATGGATAGTAATGTCGAAAGAATGGTTAGTGCGGGTAACAAAGTGAATGGAGCTTTAAGAATAGTTATTGGAAACAATAATTTATCAATGAAAGCGAAAACGGCCGTTCACAATGGAGCTCTGGTCCCATCCCTAATGTATGGAAGCGAAGCATGGAATTGGCAGAAGAAGAATGAAAGCAGAATAAATGCGGAATCTCAAATGCTGATATAAGAAAGGAATGTAGAGCGGAAGAAGACATTATGAACAAAATTATGAAAGGATCGCTGCGTTGATTCGGACATATGGAACGCATGGATGGAGAAAGAATGGTTAAGAAAGTATACGTTAATGATGTAAATGGAGTACGGAGTCGAGGCAGACCGAGGAAGACATGGCATGACCAAATTAATGGCCCAGAAAAGATTGGAAACCTATGCTCTACAGCAACGCTGATAACTTTATTACTATTTAATATTTTTCAATAAAAAATTATATAGACTATATTGAATGTACACTTAATAAAATAATAAAAAACTGGGATCCCCATATGCCTTAATTAACCCGGTCAAAAAAATCACAGTGACCTATCCCCCTTAAGGGATTCTAAAATATATTTTTGTGAACAATATTATTGGTAACTAACTAACTTATATGTATGCATTAATACTTACGGCAATAGTTTTCTCTTTGATTCCTCCCACTGGTAATATTTTCCCCGTGAGCGATATTTCTCCCGTCATGGCAACATTCTGCCTGATGGGCTTATTCAGGGCCAAGGAAATCAGAGCCGTTGTGATGGTGCATCCGGCTGAAGGCCCATCCTTAGGTGTTGCCCCTTCCGGGACGTGCAGATGAATGTGACTGAAATATAATAAAATTAATAAATGAATTGTTACTACCTTAATGCATGAGTATTATTTTATACTTTTAAATTATATAAACATACCTGTTGGTTAGGTAATCATTTGAAGAGTCAACTTCACGCATAAAGTTTCTGGCGACGGTTAGAGAAATCCTTACAGATTCTTTCATTACATCTCCCAAATGTCCTGTCAGCTCCAGTGATCCATCACCCTTCGAATCTATCGGAGAATCTTTTCGCTTTGCTGTTTCAATAAACAATGTTGAACCACCTAAAAAAAGTATAAATATTACATAAATACTTCTCGATTTGTAACGCTTCTTTTGACATTATTCGCAATCATCATTTTCATACAGCTTGTTTTGTTTTATTCGTTAAGTTAATTACAATATTTCCTTCATTTTTTCATCAGTTTTTTGGCACGCGCTTCGCGAACTAATCTATGTGATATCAAAATAAAAATAACTATTTTTCAATACCCCCATTTACTTTTTCCCTCCATTTACGTTTTTTTAACAGCCCCATAAAAATGGTAAATAGTATAAGAAAGATTGTTTAATAGAAAGGTTTATTTATTTATTTTGTTAATTATTAACCAAGTACATG
This sequence comes from Lepidostoma basale, assembly GCA_022606425.2. NCBI lineage: Eukaryota > Metazoa > Arthropoda > Insecta > Trichoptera > Lepidostomatidae > Lepidostoma > Lepidostoma basale. The sequence continues at coordinate 216,242 of JAHDVF020000068.1, forward strand.
GTTTAAATACCTCCCAACTGGGGTAACCCGTTCTAGGGAGGCATTATATAATCTCAATACAGTAGAACCTGGAAAATTGGAACCTGATTAATTGGCAAAACTCTATAATTAGCAGAAAAATTACGGTCCCACCCCCTTGGAGCACTAAAACCTCTTTTATTGGAAAAAAGAAACCTGTTTAATTGAACTCGACATTCGGGCCTAAACCTCTGTAATTGGAGAGCACTGCCTTCTTGATCTCTGTAAACCGACAACTCCTCAGTATTTCTTCTGTACTCATCGAAGGTGGTCCATTTTAGATCGCAATGTTTCACAAACGTAAATATAACGGCCTTGATTTGAGCTCCAAACTAAAACTTATCCAAGAATTCGACGCCGGTAAATCTTGCGAAGAGTTATACAATATTTTTAGCGTGTGAAACAGGCCCATATAACTGATTTTTTCAAGCAACAATAATTAAATGTTTTGTTTGTATGTACGATTACAATTGACTTATTAAACTTTTATTAAAATTTATATTGATTGTTTTATTCATCAATCCATGAATTGTTTTTATTGCTTTTCTGTTTATATGGTTACAAAACCTGGTTAAAAACCAAAGCACAATCTGGACGTGGATACATGAAAAACTGGATAATTGGAAAACCTAGTTAATTGATCATTGTCGGCCTGGTCCCTTGGAATGCCAATTATCCAGGTTCTACTGTATATAAAATACAAATTTAGGGAACAATTAATGAACAAGGGGAACAAAACATTAGTATCATATCAGCTTATAATGTTAATACCAAAATTAAGTATTAATATCACAGTTTACCTAAAAAGATATGATTAATTTTAATTTGCTTACCCATAGCGGTCCAAGCCAAGCCCATAACCACTCCAGGGGGTGTTTCATCATACATTCTATCATGAGTGAACACAGGTTTACCAACGTAATCGTTTAAATTCTCAGAGGTGATATCGGCAGAAATTACTTCCTTCTTTACTATTTTAAATGCAACCTTCCTTATCACCTGCAAAAAGGAATAATATCAGTTTATTTACTCAAAAGACATTACAAACAGCCTAAATGTTTAAGGCATCTATTGAGTACAGGCAAAATATTATATACATTCAACATAATACCAGGAACGCATTAGAGATGGTTCGACATTAGGAAGACAAACTTTCTAAAGTCGAGAGTATTTTTCCCCTGAACGTACTTTCACTAATATGAAAGACGTCGATCTCCGAAGAGACCGAGTTCAGCAGACTAATTGCTCTTTCCACCGGTGTCACCAGAGGCAGATTGGTTCTGGCTGCCGGTAGGTAAAATAATCTGTGCTGTCACTGTCGGAAATATCCATCGGGGACAAAAAGACCAACATCCTTCAGCACGGCCGAGTTCTTGAAATATCCTCTGATTAATCTAAAGAAATGGGTTATTAGATGCCCATCTCTTTGAAGCTGTAGAGAATTGGTTCCGAGCATTCCCAAAAGAAATGCCGTGGGATAAAGCCACGGATAACTACCATACTCCCTCATGTAGGGATACCTCAGAAATTTTTTCACGCCGTCTCTCCGAAGGGGTAGGCAGAAAGAATGGACTGCCACACTTTTTTTTCCTGACATACTTCTCTCGCTTCCTCTACATTCATACATCTTGTCATGCACGCACGTCGATTACTCTGACTCCTCACATGGCCGACATTCAATATTTGATTTATTTGAACGTGCCACGTTTTCCTCAGTCTTCCTCTATTCTAGATCCATTTACATCGTTAACATATACTTTTTCTACCATTCTTTCTTCATTCATTCTTTCCATATGTCCAAACCATCTTAATGACCCTTTTATTATTTTGTTCATAACACATTTTATATTTTCATTCAACACTCGTATTATACACAGAGTATCCACACATTCGTCTAAGACTCATTTCTACTGCATTTATTCTAGTTTCATCCTTCTTTTGCCAGTTCCATGCTTCGCTTCAATACATAAGGGTCGGCAGAAGAACACCATTGTGCACTGCCTTTTAAATTTTTTAGATAGGTTTTTGTTTGCGATGACAACTTTAGATTTTATTCATATATTTCATTTGTTAAATTTTAAAATGTAATGTCGAGTCTAACTTGACATTGGAGTCGGTGTAAAAAAATACAATGTCAAGCCACACTTAACATTGGAGTGGTAAGGGTTAAAAGTAACATTTTATTAAAAACTCATCAATGAAAAATGTGCCGCGTAGCGATAACTGATAGAGTTACGTTGCTAGCGGTCTAAGGGTTAAATCATGTTACCAAATAATGACTTTGAAGTCTAATAATAAATTACCTTTTCAATGTGTTTTTGTAGATTTCTCACGCCACTTTCTCGACAATAACTTTTAATGAGGGAATGTAAAGAGTCGTCTCTAATTTGAATCTGCTCATTGGTCATCCCGCAGTCCTTCATAGCCTGGGGGATGAGGTATTGCTTAGCAATGGCAAGTTTCTCCTCTGCCACATAACCTAAAAAATATATTAAATATTAATTATAACAAAAGAAGGATGAAAGTAGAATAAGTGCAGTAGAAATGAGATCTCTTAACACACTATAAGAGTGAAAGGTAGATCTACACCCTAGGTTCTCAAAGTGGGCAATAACCCCCCCCTTGTGGGCGTTTGAGACTTTCAGGGGGGCCAGTCAAAGACCCAGATAAAATTAGAGGGCGTTGAGATGGCATAGTGAGGGCGTGGACAGGTAAAAAATATAGTCTAAAAAAGACAAATATCGCTAATCGCGTACTAATAAAGGGAGAGTATCTTGTCACTTCTTCTTTTTCAGTCTGTTATTCCCCTCCACTCCTGGACGTGGTCCTTCTCTCGTATTTTCAAATCTGTTCTATCTTGAGTGATCTGCATCCAGGAACTTCCCGCACTCTTCCTGATATCGTCGTGCTAACGCTGTAGTCAGTGGCGGTACTTCCATAGAAGCCCAGAAGCCCGGCTTGCGTAAGAAATTTTGAATCAAAACTCTCAAATCTAAGTAATCATGCCCCCGCATAAACCAGCAACCCACCAAATCACCTTCCAACAATATTCCCATCAGACGTAAGAGGAATAGCCACAAGAGCTGAGCCTGGCTGTAGTGTGTCCTTTCAGGCACCAGCACAAGTATGTCCACTTTTCATCTCGGTCACCAGCGACATGTTCCATGTTATATCCACAACAGATGTTTCGTTCTGAAGTGTCTACTCTTGCTTCGATTCCATAAGTAATTTTGGGTCTGATGCGTGTTTTGTAGATCCAGATATATAGATAGAATAATTAAGCAATTTTGACAAACATATTTACCTGACATATCTATCATTTCCATTCTGTCTCTCAGGGGTTCCGGAATGGTGTCGGTGATGTTTGCCGTGCAGATAAATAGGACTTTAGACAGATCTACGGGTACGTCCAAATAATGATCCAAAAAGTTTGCATTCTGCTCGGGATCTAACAACTCCAGAAGGGCTGAGCTGGGATCTCCTTGATAACCTCTGCAATAGGCAAAATAAAAATTCCATCAATAAAAATGCACAGTAAAATACAAGATAACCTTTTATTATTTAAAAACTAACTAACCAAAAAAAAAGACAAGGTAAGATAAGATAATCTGTGTCAAATGAAAATATTATAAATGAATGCGGTGTGAATGATGGTGTTATAAACAAAATAATGAAAGGATCATTAAGATGGTTTGGACACATGGAGAGAATGAATGAAGAAAGGATGGTAAAAAAAGTAGATGTAAATGGAGCTAGAAATAGAGGAAGACCGAGGAAAACGTGGCACGAACAAATATCACCTGCCTTATTTCGTCATTTGGTATTCTATCATACATTCTTAATAATCCCATTTCTACATCATTTATCCTACTTTACTGTTACCCTTGTTTTGCCAGGTCCGAGCTTCACTTCCATACACAAGGGTTGAAACTAGAACTCCATTACGTGCTGCCATCAAAATATACTAACTTGCCAATTTTGTCCACTTCATCAATGAGTACAAGCGGATTTTCTGTTTTGGTCTTCTTGAGGCACTGGATGATCTTGCCCGGCATTGCACCCACGTAGGTCCTCCGATGACCCTTGATTTCGGCAACATCAGTCATTCCACCGACAGAAAACCGGAAATACTCCCTGTTCAGCGCTCGGGCGATGGAGCGAGCTGTGAAATAAAAAAAATTAACCCCTATGGTGCGACTAGCTACATTTGCAGTCCAAAAAAATTGTTTCGAACTGCGGCAGACTACATTTGCAGTGCATATTTGAATGTATCTTATAAACCTATTCACATTAGTTCCTTGCTACTAAATTGTATGCAGTGGCGGTACTCCCATAGAAGCCCAGAAGCCCGGCTTGTGTAAGAAAATTTGAATCAAAACCTCTTCTGGCTTACAGAACTTCAGCTCTTGTGGCTATTCCTCTTACGTCTGATGGGAACATTGTTGGAAAGTGATTTGGTGGGTTGTTGGTTAAATATTTTGCCAACTGTTTCATTTATTTCATTTATTTATTTTTAAACATATCTAAAGCATTACAGATTTTTTTTTCCAATACACTAAAGATACAAGTTAGAGATATACAATAATAAGTAATACATTATAGATTAATAAAAAGAGCGAGAAACATAAGATGCATGACAAGTTAATAAAATAAATATACCATACAATTATAATAAAGATAGTGCTTCCCTCAGATGAGCCAAACTATCACAAAATATGTCAAACTCCGAGGTGATACGATTAAGCAAAGATAATGCTCTACCTACCGGCATAACCATTGGCAGGTTGGTTCTGCATCGTGGGAGATAAAACAATCTATGGCCCCTTTGTCGAAGATAATTATCAGGGACGAACAGACCTACATCACTCAGGATTTCTGAGTTCGTGATGACTGCAAGGACGATGACCATCGAATTCCGGTGTTTATGAAAACATTGAATGTGTTCGGACTGTTATGCTTTTCAATCATCGATTAACTGTCCGGATGATTGCTGATGAACTAAATTTTGGAATATCGTCTGTGCACACGATTTTAGCACAACATTTGAAGTTGAGAATATCATGACAATGCACCTTCACATTTATCACTGATTGTCCGCCAGTTCCTGACCCGTAATGCAATCTCTGTGATTGATCGCCCTCCTTATTCACCAGATTTAGCCCCTGGCGACTCCTTTTTGTTCCCGAAATGTAAAAAGGTCATGTGGGGGCGGCACTGGGACGAAGTGTAGACGATTAAACGTGAAACGACAAAGCAGCTGAAGAGCCTGACTCCTAAAGACTTCCAGGAATGTTTTGAACAATGGAAACGGAGGTGGGACAAGTACATTGATACAAATGGGGAACATTTTGAAGGGGATAAGATTGATCTACCCTAAATTTTGGAAAATATATATCTTTTTAAATCAGTTCATGTATTTATTGGACAGACCTCATATAGTTTAATAGTGTTCTTAATATTTTAAATTATCCCTAATAGATCCTTTTTCAATATAAAGGAACTAAACAAGTATAAAATGCTTACCAATACTAGTTTTTCCAATCCCTGGAGGTCCATGGAAACACAAAATTTTACCCTGCGTGGAACCTTTCAGCTGCGACACGGCTATGAACTCTAATATTCTCTTCTTGATATCCTCCATTCCATAATGGTCTTGTTCCAATACCTTGCTGGCTTCATCAATATCTAAATTTTCTTTAGATGACACTCCCCATGGCAGAGATGTCAGCCAATCCAAATAATTCCGAGTCACACTAAAAATATTAAATATTTTTAAAAATCAACAAAGTACAATTCTGCAGAATAACGTTTGTGTAAATATGCCTGTTTTAACATGTGTTGGAAACAATAATATAGTATTTTATTAGCACCAACAAATTAAAAGTTATTCAAAGAGCTGCCGCGCTTACGATAAACGCATCAACTAAAGTTTTTGTCGAAATTGAGTTATTACATTATCTGGTATCAGGGAAACGAGATCTTCAACTTTCTCAAAGTGACATTTCATGATTTCTTCATTTTCTCGGTTTTCAGTTTTCATAAATGCATTAACTAAGACTTCGAGTGCAGTTTTACTTATCAAGAACGCACTAGCTGTAGTTAGTACAGACTTGTTTTCTAGCATTCAATAGCTTCTTAGTCATAAATGCACTATGTTTGAGTTAGTGCTTTTATTGTTAGCAATCTCTATGGTTATTATTGGCGGCGTCCTTAGATTAGTAGCATCAACTTGAGATAATGCGCTTATTATAAGGAAAAAAATAGCATGTTCTAATTCATCTTCCTCAAGATAAATGCATTATGTGATGTAGTTGCACTTATCATATGTATTTTTGAAGAATTGAGGTTTAAGCTTACTATATAAAATGCATTAAATTGATTTACTAAGCATAAATGCATCAAGTAGGGTAGTTGATGCACTTATGACTAGTTATTATGGCCTAAAAGTATTAGAGGCTACTAGCAATGAGTACTTTTTTTTAATTATATGTACACTATATTTTATTTTTACATATGTTTGAATTTTTTAGTATTCTTAACCCTTTTCTCTTTGTTTTGGTACAACTTTCATGTTGGTATCTTATCTAGTTCCCGAGATACAAACAAAATAAAAACTTTAAATACGTTTTTCTCGAAAAGCGTCAAACCCTAGTTAATGCGTTTATCTTAAGTGCGGCAGAATGTTAGGGATCTGTATAGCGGACAGGGTGAGAAATACCACTATTAGAGCTAGAACAGGAGTGTCGGATATCATCAGAAGAACGGCAGCGCTAAAGTGGCGCTGGGCTCGCTCACAGATGACGATAGATGGACAAAATAGCTCTTTTGCTGGCGTCCTGGGACTGTAATCCCCCAAGATATCTCCAACGACTGCCAGTACGACATAGATGCATGTTGTCTAGGATCGAGAGAAATGAAAGCAGAGGAGGCATACGTCGAGGAATATATGGGTACAGACTGATCAATATGATGACGAGGCAATTTAGACTTACTTAAATTCTGAGCTGTGACTCTCGAGGAAGTTGAGTTTGCTTAATTCCTCTTCAATGACGACGTTGATAGGTTCTGGAACTTCCTTATCTTTAATTCTCTCTCTGAACTTCTCGCCAACTGCATCCTTGTCATCTTTCTCGATGCCTAGCTCTTTTTTAATGGCCTGTTAACATTTCATTATTAATTAAAATAAAACTTGTTTTTAGGTTATGTGTTGAACGAGTAAATATGAAAATATTCACCTTTAGCTGTTCTTGCAGAATATATTTTCTGTGCTGTTGCTTAACCTTCTCTTCTACTTCTCTTCCAATTTTTTCTTGCAATTTCGATAATTCTAATTCTTTTTTTAGCAATGATAATGACAACATCAGTCTATTTGGAATCTGGAAAAACAGCATTTATTATTCAATCATATACGATGATTACCTATTATAAATACATTTGAAGTATCACATTTAGACTATTGTTATGGAATGTATGTTTTCAATGCTGCTGCCCAACGATTATGGGCTTCAAAAATACGGTCATATCACAACACTCCTAAAGTAACTTCACAAGACAGCAGTAATATTAGTATCATCTGCTCTGAGTTCTACTAGGAATACTTCTTATCTGATCACGGTCAGTGGCGTGCCTAGGGTCAACCAGTAAGGCAAGCCCGTCAAACTTTTTTGTGTTATGATATTAGTAGAGGGTCACAATAATGAATATTACCTTGATAATTATTATTACCAATACTTACTATTATTCTAAAAATTTGAACCCCTCAAAAGGCCTAGAATTACAAAAAAATGCATTGACAACGAGTTTGAAAGCAATGATGAAGAATATATGAAGGAAGTGAACAGTGAATTCGAACTATTAGTGTATAAAATGTAATAATTAGAGCATTATTCCAGTGGATACATGGAATATAAATTAAATAAACACAAAAGTCCGGATTGTCAAGCTGACAACATTTGCCCCATTGTTTTAGATTTATTTTGTGGACGTTGGACGATCAAGTGTGCGCGGGAGATGCCTATTGGTGGCGACGAGGTTCGCAACCCATCACACCGTGTCTCTCGCGGGGGCGAAAAGAGAAGGATGGATTGCCGCATCGGTTAAAGTGTAGCAGTCCATTCTTTCTACCTACCCCTTCGTAGAGACGGCGTGATAGATAGTTAGTTAGAGTTATTCCATACATTCAAAATAAATAAAAATTGTAAACACAAATACACTTTTATTTAAAAAAAACTGGATGTATTGTTTTACCCTGTAATTCTGTAGATCTATTGTGGACCTGATGGAACATTTTTTTTGTTGTGGACGGGAAAGGGTTAAGTGAATGGACATTACCAATTTCATAATAATTTGAATTTCTGATAATTTCACTCACATTGACTTCTTCTAAAACAGCTTGAAGATCAGGCGCATCTGCTCCCGTGAGTGCGGCTCCAAGATCGCTGAGGTACACCGGATTATCCACCACTCTTTGGCCCTGATGAAGCATTTGCTGAAGACTCTCTCTGGAATAATAATACGGATAAACAAACTACATATTTACAATACATTAATAAAAATTTAATAACAAGTTGTTTATATTGGTGATTAATTATTATTTTTTTTATGAAATACATAATGAAAAATATGTATTTCGTTTTATTTTAAACGTTTGTCTTATAGCTTCAACCACGTTCTTCCAATCATAATCATTGTCTGTCATAATGTGTTATTTTGTTTTAGATGAGCCTTAACCGCCCTACCTTTGGGTTATTTTCCGAGAAACGTGCAAAAAACAAGCAGGATTTTTAATAATGAAATTTAATTATATACTAAATTTTATTTTTTTTAAATTACGAAACGTCAAATACTCGGCCGCACACTTGGCCTGCCCCTTTTAAAACTATCATATTTATTAAGAGTTGTGCTCAAGTTTTGATGGCACACGCGCGTTTCCGTAAAACTTTGTACAATTTAGGTACATTACTTTTTCTCAAGCCCATACGTGATACGGGATATCGTAGAATGGTACAGTCAAAGTGAACGTACGTTCATATAGGTAGGGTGGTTAATTAAGTTATCACCGCCGCCAGCGACATACTAACATTTTAAGGCATTCCGTTCGCCGGTTGTTTATGGTAGTATAAAATAATAATAAATACAGATGTTTTTGTTTTTTTTCAAAAGTGTAACTGTTGAACTTAACAACCCCTTATATCAATATCTATAACAGTTTTTCGAGCGTCGAAATGAGAATGATCCCTTAATGTAATTCCTCGTTTTCTCAGTGTCACTCTCAACTCGTAAGCTGCTGATTACAACCGGCATACTGTTTTAGCCGTGCTGGATGATTTTTCAGAACCGTATTATTATCAAAAAGTGTTTTATCTACTTTTTATCGATGAAACTCCTGGAAGTCATCCTATTGTCCATTATGGATGTTTAATAAGGTACAATTCACTTCACATGTTAAGTTTTTATAATGTTTTTACACAATAAACTATCAAAAACAAACACACATGACACTCTTCCACTTCTAAACAAAACACTTCATAAAAACAATACACAATAATGAACCTTTTGTTTGAAATTGTTTGAAATATAATGTTCGTAATAGTTTACGTAAAAATTGGATCGCTAAAATCGATAAAACAGATTATACGAAACTGTATCATAATCGACTGGAACATTGAAAATCAAATATGGTGCTAATTATAACTAATTTGAATATTTTATCGCTGTAAATTACAGAGAACTAATTTTACTTTTGCCTAAAACCAAATATAAAAAGTTGTCAGTATTATAAGGATTAATTGTATCTCAATAGAGACGAAGATGCAAATTGTTTTCTGGGAACAGAAGGTGGTGGCCAAGGCGCTTACAGGACTCTATGACCTGTCATTGGTTGAGTTAAGCGATCGCTTTATGTTTAACAACATTCCCCATTCCGTCCTTCTTACGACCACCACGTCTGACAAATTTTTGGAACTTGTATATATGGTAGGGTTCCACGCCTATCTTTACATTTTTAAGTTCACTCTACACTAGCGTCATCTATTAAGATTGGAAAGCATTGTCAGTATTAGTACCTAAAAGTGAAAAACGACTATGCATGCGATCCGCAGCTTACGGGTTAAAGACGTGGAAATACGTGGATGTTAACAATATAATGAAAAAAACTAAAGATTAATAAAAAGTTTAATTCACCTGTATAGAGGATTTAGGCTGATGATATCCCTGATAGTTTTTATGACTTCCTGCGTCAGAGCCTTCACTTCCTCGGAATGCCTGAACTTGTCGTGGACCACGTTCTCCACCTCCACCATGAGCACGGGCGAATTTGGTTTCTCCGACTTATCATCGGGATTCAGAGGTTTGGGTTCGATCTTAACAGTGCTAAGGGGGATTTTCAAATTGCGATGCTTTCGTCTTCGGCGCTCTGCATCCGTCTCTTCAACAGTAACGTTAAGATCAGTTTTAAACGGTGGAAACTTCAATTTCATGACTGCGAGATTGACATGTGTCAGTTGCAGGAGTTGAGTATAGCGCCAATTTTATGAAAATCACCATCACAAAAACATTATTGCAATATTAAAAACATAATATATACAATACTGTTAGAATTTTCACGATTATGCTATTGTTAATTGAAATGAGATGATTAATGTTCATATTTTGGAATTAAACTTTGAATAAACATATTTATTGTTTCTTGAACAATGATGTAAAACTCCATATTAAATAATTAATACGAATGAAAACGTCAGTTTTCTAGAAGTTTTATTATATTTTATGGGAATGACATTCTTCCCCCTTCTTCATTATCAAATGTATTTTGATAATGCCTACATTTGATGATGCATACATTTGATAATGCCTTAGAAGGGCGAAACAAGTCATGCCCACAAAATATAATAAAACTTCTAGAAAACTGACGTTTTCATTCGTATTAATTATTTCGCACGCTTAATAGAACACTGGCTTAACTCAAAAAAGCAAGTTTTGCTCAATCTGACATGAGTCCGGGTTTTAACAAAAACAGTCGAAAAACACGTACGAATGGATAGCGTTAACATTGTGAACGATTATCGTACTACGAATGGATAGCGTTAACATTGTGAAAAATAGATGGATAGCGTTAACACAAGCCTCTGTCTAATGTTAACTCGATTGTGACCTAAACCATAATCGGTCAGTTTACTATTAAGCGTGCGATTTAAATAAACATGTTTTATACAACTGATAGATTGGTGCAGTTTTGCATTGATATCACTGTATTGGATTAATAATTAAACAAAATATGTTTACATTCTCTTTTGTTTTATCCATCATCAAGTTTTTGAAGATTCAATATCATAAAAATCAACATTACTCGGAATTCGTAAATCAAATCAAAATCTAATATTAACCTATTTATTGTTTCTTGAACAATGATGTAAAACTCCATATTAAATAATTAATAGGAATGAAAATATCAGTTTTCTAGAAGTTTTATTACATTTTATTGGAATGGCATGTTTCGCCCTTCTAAGGCAGACATTTGAAAATGCCTTAGAAGGGCGAAACATTTCATTCCCATAAAATAAAATAAAATTCTAGAAAACTGAAGTTTTCATTTGCATTAATTATTTAATATTAACCTGTTAACTGGGTGGGACGTATAATACGTATATACTCGTGTAATGTAAATAGTGGTGACTACGGGTTGGACGTTATACGTCCTAAAAATACATTTCGTGCACCGAAACAGGCAAAAGTATTTTGCCCTACTGATTAGTGAGTCAATGAAATATATAATTTATATGAAAAAGCGCGCGCGTTGCAAGTTGCATTAATGGAGAGGGAACCGCCCGGTTAACAGGTTAATGAAAACATCTGTTTTATAGAAGTTTTATTTTATTTTACGGGAGTGATGTGTTTAGCCTGGGGGGTGGTACTATCAAAATGACACAAATAACATGTATATTATATCATTTAAAAATAATAATAATAATAAAACAATGAAGATACAAATTTAATTACCATATACAAATGAAAACATCTGTTTTCTAGAAGTTTTATTTTAGTTTATGAGAATGACATGTTGCACCTTTATTATTTTATTATTATTATTTTGATGACTTATATTTTAAGTGCGCCATTTTGTAAAATCAATTAGCACTAGGAAATGACTGACCGAAAAGTGCAGTCTTTAGAAGTTTCTTAAATTTAACGTCACTATCCTCATACTTAATACTAACATGGAGGCTATTCCACGCCAACGGACCCACAACGCTGTAAGCACGATCATAGAAACTTGCTTTATTGGCTCTGACTGAAATTGCTATGTTGTTTGCACTTGTTTCTACTGACCGGAGTGAACGTTACCGTTCCGTTGGCATGGGTGTCACGCAGAGGTCCGAAATATACGCTGGCGCTCTCTGGTGTCGAGCCTTAAACACTGTCACACACAATTTGTATTTTACTCGCTCTCAGATTTTAAGCCAGTGAAGTTCCTTCAGAGACATTATTTACCTTCTAAGACATTATCAAATGTCTTCTAAAAAAATTCTAGAAAACAGACATTTTCATTTGTTTTAATTATTTAATGTGGAATTTTATATCATTGTTCAAAAAACAATAAAAATTATTCAAATTTAAATACTAGGAATAATACGATACTTAATAGATTAAAGAATTTAAATACATATTCCAAATTGAAAAATGCTTGGATTGAATATACAAGGTCTCTCAATTTTATACGCGAACTGCATTGCTCGGGTGGTCTTCAGTTGAAATTCGCGCAAGAGCACTGACTACTTTGTTGCCGGGTGAGCCACTAAGTGAATCCGTAATCACCAAACTGTCGAGGTAAATGTACCGCTCGAACAGGGAACTTTTTTGTGGCGTGTGTTTTATGCTCTTGTCGACAATGGAGATTGACAAACAGGCATGGAACAACAAGTCAACATCAAATTTCTGGTGAAACTTGGGAAAAATTATCCGGTAATTCGTGAAATGTTAAAGGCTGTTTATGGAGTTAAGACACTGAAGAAAACTGTCCTTTTTAAGAGGATCAAGGGTTTTAGTGAGGGCCATGATGACTGCAAGGACGATGTAAGTTCAAGACGACCGTCGACTTCCTGAGTTGATGAAAACATTGAACGTGTTCCGTCTGTTATGCTTTCCAATCATCGATTAACTGTTCAGATAATTGCTGATGAACTAAATTTAGGAAAATCATCTATGCACACGATTTAAACAGAACATTTGAAGTTGAGAAAATCATGATAATGTGCCTTCACATTCATCACTGATTGTCCGCCAGTTTCTGACCCGTAATGCGATCTCTGTGTATCACCCTCCCTATTCACCAGATTTAGCCCCTGGCGACTTCTTTTTGTTCCCGAAATGTAAAAAAGTGAAGGTCACTGGGACGATTAGTAGACGATTAAACGTGAAACGACAAAACAGCTGAACAGCGTGACTCTTGAAGACTTCCAGGAATGTTTGAACAATGAAAACGGAGGTGTGACAAGTGCATTGATACAAATGGGGAGCCTTTTGAAGGGGATAAGATTGATCTATTTTTTTTAAAAACAGTTCGTGTATTTATTGGACAGACCTTGTATTGTAATATTTTTACAGTTATATTTCTAAATATGATTAATCCCTTATAAAATCAATGGATTCTAACCTGGTGGTGGTTCCTCTATAACATCGCTCAGCTGTCCGGTTATCTTAACTCTGCGATGGGCCATCACCACCAACCTCAGCTTGTCCCCCAGATCCTGCATCTCATGGATCTGGGCAAACGTCCCGATGTTGTAGATCTCATCCAGACTGTGCACCACGTCCCCTTCGCTCTCCTCATTCTTCTTCAGAAATATCCCCGCGTACGGTTGGTTCAATTTCACCTTGCGTCTCAACAGATCAATCAGAACTGGATTGGATACCTATAACAATAACTATACTTGTTTTATCCTTAATTAAAATTATCATTAACCTTTGAATACGGTGTTTTCAGTATTTTATTTTTATAATTTATTACACTTTTTCCATATTTCATGTTTTGGATACATCCTTCTTCATTTTACAAAGATTAACAATAGAACGATACAAAATTGTTAAGTATACGAGTATACTCGTATACTAAATAAACGCAGCGCTCAGGTCTTGTGTTCTTTAGCATGCATTTGTCGATATTAGTCTATTTTATCGCTTATATTCATTTTATTTAATACCATACTTGTTTTATCATATGAAAATATCAAAAATGGAGCTCGAAATTAAACTTATTTCTTCTGTTCTATCACACCTCCGTGGTGCAAAGGGCCTCAAGGAACCTTCTCCACCCGACTCTATCGCATGCCTGATGCCTAACCTCGTCCTGCAGGGCTCTTCTCCAGGTGACTCTAGGTCTGCCTCGCTTCCCTTTCGCCCCATAGGGGACCAGTTTAGTGTGCCCTGAGCGATGCAGGCTGGGTTCCGTCTCAGAGTGTGACCGATCCATTGCCATTTGCGTCTAGCGACTTTTTCTCTAATTGGCTTTTCGCCTGCCACGGTCCAGAGAACTGCATTTGACACTGTTTGGGGCCAATAGACCTTGAATATTGAGCGAAGGCACCTATTTATAAACACCTGGAGTTTACCAATAACGTCCGCAGTAGATTTCCAAGTCTCACATCCATACAGCAGTACGCTTTTAACGCTACTGCTGAATATTTGGAGCTTGAGCTTTCTCGAAATGATACTGGAATGCCATACAGGGCGAAGCACAGCGAAAGCTTCCCTCGCCTTGTTGATTTTTCTGGCTACATCTTCCTCCGTACCTCCCGAGCCTGCTATCATACTACCGAGGTAGCAAAAGCTGGTCGTGGTCACAAGGGGGACACCGTGGAACAAGATTGGGGTGGAGTCATTTGTGGACACTCGTAGGTCTACTGTCTCTCGCTTACTCATGAAGTTTACACAGCTTCTGCTCTGCATCCACCCGGTTTATCAAAAGCAAACTTATTTAGGTTTGTAAAGTTGTTAATAAAGTGAAGGCAAACATATAAGAAATTATTATATATTACTCATCATCGTCAGCATCATCAGTCCATATCTGTCTACTCCTGGACGTAGGCCTCTTCCATCTGCTTCCATATCTGTCGATTCTGAGCAACACGCATCCATATCATACCGGCGATCTTTTTAATGTTGTCCCTCCACCGAAGTTCTGGGTCATAGATCTAGGACACCATCAAAGGAGGCATTTAATCCATCTATTATCAGAGCTGCGAGTGACATGGCTTATTCAACGCCATTTTAGCGCCGCCACTCTTCCGATGATACCGCACTCCTGTCCTGGTTCTAATAGTGTAACTGTCCGCAATATATTATTAACCAATCAATAATATATTATGCAGCAAGCATATATAAACATAACCCAAAAATAAGTTATTTTAAATAGTTTTTACTTGGTAGAAATTCATAGATATTGAATACTGAAACTTTTTTTGCAGAGCTACCTACACTATCATGCAACATTTGAAATGAAAGCGCTAGATGGTTAATTTATAAAGAAATAAACATTTTATAAAACTATGTTGTAAATAGCTTTGCTTAGTAGATAGCTTTGCTTTGGCACCTACATCCAACCCTTTCAGCTCTTTCATCAATCAAATATCAAAACACATAAAAGTTTATATTTGAGTACTTATCATAAAAAGCAGTCACAAAATCGATACCAAGATTAAATTTCACTCTATGATGTCTTATTGCATCATACAAAAAAAACATAAAAAACCAAAAAATGTAATCATTACCAAATTCTAAAACGTTATTAAAATTACGTAAATTGTGCAAACCTCAACCAGCTTAATAAATCTAGGAAAGACCGGATTTCTGCTGATTGCTATAACAGGTAATTGCGGCCAAACTTCAGGAACTGCTACAGTTGCCGGTAGCTGTGTCTGGATGGAGTCCTCTTTATCTGGGTCACTTCTGTCTGTATCATCTTTCTTCGAACTATAATATCTAACACCAAATGGTAAACCGTAATTTGCTAACACAACCGAAGTCCTACAAACTTTGTCATTTAATGATCGTAAATGATGTCCGGAATAATTTAGTTTCTTGACTATTCTTTGTGAATTTTTCAAATTACTGACTGTACTCGAAATGTTTTTAGAACTCAAAGATGATAATTCGTAGCAACCTGAGGTTAAGGACGTTTTACGAGATAGATTAGATAGGACCCCTATAGATCTTTTTACATTATGCATTCTGTTGAAATTGTTAAATAATTACTCATCAATTAAACTGGTAGTATAATAATAATTGACAAATCACTTCCATAAAGAAATAACCTAAAATAAAATATACCACTGAAAGTATTAATTCGGAAAAATAACAACTGCCAAAATGTGGACTGTCAGATTAGGAAATTATCTTTGGAATCCAAATCTCTCGAAAATAGTCTATGAAATCCCAAAAAGTTTTTATTTCAAGCCTGATTTGAAAACATTGTTTTATTTTATAACGACTAGAAATAGATTTAATTGTTCCTGGGTCCATCCTTTCAGATCTCCTGAATCAAGACTTCCCGACAATCAAAAAACCGTTGGACCTGGTACTGGTAGAGCTCACCAGGGACCAGGAACGAGAGGGGCAAAAAGAGGTCTTCACGGATCTCATGAAGGTCCTCAACCTCCGGCTGACAGTGGAGCCGCTCCGAAACACCCCTCGTTTCGGGCAGTGCTACCGATGCCAGGACCACGGTCACTCTGTATCGTGCTGCCGCAAGCAGCCACAATACGTCAAATGTGGGAAGGCCCACAGCACTCAGGAGTGCTCAAAACCAAGAGGCGCGCCCGCAAAGTGCGCCGTGTGCCGAGACCCACACACTCAATTACAAAGGTTGCCTGCTACGTCCGGTAGACCCGCGAACTAGAAACGAACGCCCCGCACCCCAGAACCGCGAATCCCGAGCCCGTTCCCACCGCGCAATCTACGGCAACCACTGCCACTCGTCCCGTGCCTACACCCGCGCCCTGTGCTCCCACTAGTCGTCGGGCGAGACCGAAAGGAGCCCCCATCGCCGCGCCCGCGCCCCCCAAGGTCCGCGCCCCGTCCGCGCCCCAGTCGCTGCCGCTTCCGACCACCCCCGGTCTAGATCTCCAGGCCATTTTAGACTATATAGAAAGGAGAATAAACGTTGCAATCGCCGCGGCACTCACCCCAAGACAGTAGAAATAAAAACAATAATAACTGCCCCACTTCATAACACAACCGAAAATGGCCAACAAAGCCCAAAAAAATTTCAAACATTCAGCCACGTACTGGAATGACAGAGGTGCGTTGCAGGGACAAAAACGCGAAGTGGAGGATTTCCTCCAGAGGCACGACGCCGACATGCTTCTGAGGAACGAAACCTGTTTGAAACCCTGCTTAGAATAAAATTATCGGGAACCCACTCGAGCGAAGGCCAATCGACTGCAGGTGTCCCTCAAGGTTCCATTCTCTCCCATCCTTTTTAATATATACACCAGTGACATCCCCAAACAGTTAGGGCATAACGTGCAAATTGTTCAATTTGAAGATGACACTGGAATTCTATCGAGCTCTTCAAACGAGCTAATCTTTAGTGTCCAAGAACATGCCACGATACTAGAGAAGTGGTGCGACTCTTGGAGAATCGTCATAAATCCAGGCAAAAGTTCGGCCGCGATTTTTCACTAAGCGACTCGTCAGCAAAGATAACCCCAGCATAGAGATGTTCGTCCCGTGGACGAAACAAATTAAATATCTCGGCATCACGCTTCGACTCGAAACTCACCTGGAGGGCACATATATAGAGAATAATAATCAGCTCTTTACCCAATAATCGCGCGGAATAGCTAACTTTCAATTGACAATAAATTATAATACTAATGTACAAGGCGATCATACGACCTTTAATGTTATCTGCGGCCCCGTTCTGGGGACACGCGGCCAGGACTTACATGAATAGAATTTTCTACGCTGGATTATCTACGCATGCAAACCAGCTTATCATCGACGCAAAGGCAAAGAAGCTTTTAATAATATATGTCTACCTGGCCTCCGACCCTGGCACTTCGGTGTGGCCGTACCCTTAAATTAGCATTTATATTAACAGTGTAAAAAAAGGTTTTTTTGCGAACGTGAAGAATAATTATCTGAATAGACGTACTTGTTAAATTTGAATAAATAGAATTACACGTTATATTTTCACAACACTTTGTAAGTAAGATGCTTTCCGACACAGGGTGAAACATGACGATTAGTCGTATCTCACTCCATATCTCGAAGCACTTCCTCATACGTATTGCCCAGTGTTTACTCGCTAATGTGATTATTATTCGATCTCTAAGGTGCTCCGGGAGGTATAGTGATATGAGATTGAAACCAATATTTGCTATTTACACTTATATTTAAACACAAACATACAGAAACAAATAAACAAGATCACTTATAAACTAAAGATGACTTACTTCTATTCGTTGGCCAACGACTTAAAGCTACTCCGTCACTGAATTAACACTACTTGATCTGATCTGCGAAGTCGTCGATCCAGCCGGCACGTGGCGTCCACATCACGAGGGACGTGCGAGGCGGGCGCGAGGATGGGCGAGGAGCGGTCTGGTCTCATTCGCTGGGACAGCCGTGGCCAGCATCAGGTCCCAATGATGATGAGCTGACGCCATGGTTGCTGATGCCACGCGGCGATATCGCGATCTTTTTCGGATTCACTTCCCGGCGTTCGGTATAAAACTTCGCGATCTTTTTAGACTATCTCCCCTTCGGCGCGCGTCGGCGCGAGGGGGAGATGATCCTTTCCCGGAGGCTGGTGATAGACTGGGGGCCGAGAGCTGCCCGGAACTCTGCAGGGCGGAGGGTTAGATTCCCCTCTCAAGTGTGGCCACTCTCGAAAATTGGGCCCGGCAGTACCTAACTTCTTTGCGATACCGGGGCAGAACGCTATTTTCTTCACTCACAGAATTGTCTTTAAAATGTCTTTCATAATCTTATCACTAATTAAAATTAAACTTAACTAAGATCAAACAAGCCTCCAGAGAGAAAACGCCTTTTCGGTCGTGTAAAACTTGTCTAGTGCAACCTCACCTATTATGCCATGAAACATGGCTATATCAACTTAATAAAAAAATACTTTAATAAAATATATATTAAATAATTGTGAAAATACAAGGTGTCATTTTAAATATTCAAATGTGAATTCACAACACATAGTAAATACTTGATAAATCCCTCATGTTCGGTTCAAGAGATGCGTGATCAGTTTAACGCAGTGAGTGCAGAACAAACGAGAGCTTCAAGAAAAATGCAAAGGATGGTTGTTAATGCTATCGATCCCCAGGGCCAATGGGCGGTATCACATCATTGTGTCATACCTTACAGATGCGCTCTGCGCTGATAATGGGAACCTAGAATCCACTCTTCTGATTTATTAAAATGTTGCAATAGTGGGCGACTACTTAACCACCCCTTCTTACTCTTTACCCTTCCTTGCTCCGAAGAAAATACGAGTAGTTTGCTGTATATTGTACGGGGACTGTCTTAATACTCTGTTCCTATTAATTGATCCTTACTCTCTATTATTTCTAATATAAATTCTGCCACCTACACAAATCTTAAATGAAAATCTTTTTACATGAAACGATCTTAGATTTTTCATTTGAATGAATCTGTAAATAGGTACCTTTACCCAGAAATATTTTTGTCTAATCTCCTTGAAATATACGCCGGAAATAATATTTTGACAGAAACCATAGATACCGGGCACTTTCTCGTTCTCTTGATTTGTCGTTTGCCTAGAAAACATGGCCGATGTGAGTATTTTTATAAAATTACAGTAATCGGCTTATATTAAAGCAATCTTTCACACTTTGTAGCGAAAAAAAGTCTGTTGGTGGCGTTTTAAGTATATTTAACCACTCTGAAAATTTATTATTCGCCTTAAGATTCTTATTGACATTTCATTACCGCCTTCGATAACGTCACAATAATGTGTATACTATATAAAATTTGTAATTATATTCCAGAACGAAGATCCCCAGAAGAAGAGGCGCGCCTTCAGGAAGTTCACCTTCCGAGGAGTCGATCTAGATCAACTCCTAGATATGCCACAGTTAGTATTGACAACTTAACCTAACTCCACGATTTGCGCTAAGTTTTCCTACAAACACATTGAAATGCAACATTTATACTGTTTCACTAACTTGCAATGCTTATGATAAGCAGTTTTAATTTCCATTGTCAACCTTTTAATTTATTTACGCAGATTATATTTTAACTGTTACAACTTTTTTTTTAAATTTGGTTGGTTGGTGTTCATTTGAGAGAACTAAAACATAGTGCTTAGTTATGTGTTGTGATTTGTTTAATAAACCAGTGTGATTGCAGAAGTGAAACGATTCTCGCTTTAATATATTGGTGTGTTTACATGAATTTATAAGTGACAAACATGCTTAGTTCAAACTATTTGTGATCGCATTTTTTAGCCTGGTGATTGATTTCTAAAGAACTGTGTTAGTTGTATTTATTTATATATTAATATATCATTGTTTTCAATGCTTTTATTACACAAAAAAACAGAAACATGTGGAGAAAAATAAACAGAAAAGTGAAAGTGTTTTAATTCCTAAAAAATATATCATGAATTTCTACAGTTTTTTAGTTTTATGCCTTAAATTTATGAAAAAATAATATTGTATTGAGCAACACTCCGGAGGAACTAACTGAAATACTTAAATAACAAAATGATGTATCCAAATCTGTAGGTTTGAATATGAACCTGGCAAAGACCAAGGTGATGGGCACGGAAAGGCTGGAAATCAACGTGGATGGTAACAAAATTGAGAATGTACAAGAGTATACATACCTGGGACACAATATTCGATTAGGCCGAGATAACCAAACCGCAGAGCTAAAAAGAAGAATTGGACTAAGCTGGGCAGTTTTTGGAAACATGGGTTACATCCTTATAAACCGGAAAATACCGATCAACCTGAAACGAAAAGTCTATGAAGCCTGCTTTCTGCCAGTTGGGACTTGAAACTGTAACATTGTCCAAACAAAGTGTCGAGAAACTACGAGTGATCCAAAGAGCCATGTTGGGAATAAGCCTAAGAGACAGTCAGAAACGATACAGTGAGAGAAAAAACAAAGGTCACTGACATCATCCACTAGGTGGCGACTCTAAAATGGCAATGGGCAGGTCACGTAGCCAGAAGCTCAGGCGAAAAGTGGACAAGAAGACTGCTGACTTGGAGACCGTGGACGGCAAATAGAAGTGCAGGGCGACCGCAAACAAGTATACCCGCAATCACAGAAACGTTTGTGATACGTCAAATTGTTCCTACTCGCCCTACGCATACGAATACGTTATAGGGCGAGTTTAGTATTTCGAGGTCAGTCAAAGTTAACGGATATGTTCGTGATTTTCTGGAACATTGTAAATAAGTATTGTTATTGAGAAATCTTGTGTAAAAAAACACGATGATTTTTTTTTTAACCTACTTTTTGAATAATAACCCGAAGGTAGGGCAGTAAAATCAATTACTCCAAGCTTTGGAAGTTATTCCATACAAAATATAAAAGTGTTAAAATCATTATAAGTATCTGTTGTCTGTTCACAGTGAGCAGCTCATGGAGCTGATGCACTCGCGTGCACGCAGGAGGTTCTCCCGCGGACTGAAGCGCAAGCCCATGGCGCTCGTGAAGAAGCTGCGTGAAGCCAAGAAAGAGGCCCCGCCCAATGAGAAGCCCGAGATCGTCAAGACTCACCTCAGGAACATGCTCATCGTTCCCGAGATGGTCGGCTCCATTGTTGGTGTGTACAACGGCAAGACTTTCACACAGGTGAGTCCATCCATTATTTTATGTGAACAATTCTAAAAAATAAAGAGATTCATGATGAAAATTTATATGTTTTTTGGTATAAAAAAATTCCCTTGTAATATATATTTAGTTCCAGCTCCCTGCTATCGTCTGGTGTTAGCCAGCTGCTTGTTTATATGTACCATTAACCTATTAGCTGCTATGTTTTTCAAAATAACAGTGAGAAATATTGTCATACATGATGTGGAATTGTTTGAACTGTCTTACCAGTTCACTATATCTTTCTATATTATTTCTTCTTTTTCGGCTTCGAGCTGCTGAAACTGGTTGAAAAATTATTTTCATTGTTTACAATGAACTTCGACCAAGAAAATGTAATAGAGCTATTCAGTTTGTTTTAAGTATAAACTTATTGGTTAAAATTACTTCTTATTTCATAATTTCTTGGATCTTGGATACATCAAAGTCCAATAATTTCTAATTAATACAAATGAAAACATGTTTTCTAGAAGTATATTATTTTATGAGAATGACATGTTTCGCCTTGCTTTATAAGATACATTCAAAGAAAACATCTTTCCGACTGCAAATGTAGCCAGCCACGCTATAGAGATTAACTTGCTATTTGTGAGAAGAGCAATAAGTCTACTGAACGCGGTCAGTCTTCTCAGAGATCATCGTCTTTCATATTATTAAAAGTACGTTCTTCTTATTCACGGGCCGTATCAGGTCCCCCTGACCTTGGCAATCACTCCGGCGAAGGCTTCTCTATCTTGCGCAACCCGGAACAGCTCCCCCACATGTCTCATCCCGGCCCAGTTTCTTTTTTGCACAGCCAAGATGTTTGCCTTCTACCAGGACCACGCTGCCCCTCAATTTTTCCCATCAGTATTAGTTGGAGCAAACTGTATTTATGTCCCCGCAGAATGTGACCCAGATATGAAATCTTACGGACCTTAACGTCCTTTAGCAGTTGTCTACTACAATTGGCTCTCCTCAAAACCTCTAAATTGCTGACAAAATCTGTCTACGGTATCCGAAGCTTTCTCCTGTGCAACCACATCTCGAATGCTTCCAACCGGTTCATAATGTGCACTTTCAGGGTCCAAGTCTTCGAGCCATAGAGTATGGTAGTTCCTGGTATTATGTTGTGTATATGTAATATTTTACCTGTACTCAATAGATGCTTTGAACTTTTATGTTATTGTAATGTGTTAATAAACTGATTTTATTTGTCTTGTTGATTGACATGAACTTTTGTTTGTTTGCAGGTTGAAATCAAGCCTGAGATGATCGGCCACTACCTGGGCGAGTTCTCCGTGACCTACAAACTTGTAAAGCACGGTCGTCCCGGTATTGGTGCTACCCACAGCTCTAGGTTCATTCCTCTTAAGTAAACTTATCATATTTTATATATGCTGAAAATGGTCAACTTAGGGATCTGGAAATAAATCTTCTTTTGACCAACATTTCACTGTTTTATTTTCATCTTTATCCTATCTAGAAAAAAAATAATCAAGCTGAAAAAGAAACGGTTTGGACATGGTGAAAGGTGATATTAGATTTTATAGTTTCTACTAAAATGTAACAAAACCAACCATCACGCTGTTTCTCCGGATGGGCAGGCAGAGGATGGATTGCTACACTGCTCCGTCTGGACATACCTCTCGAACTTCCTCTACATTCATCAACATACATTATAATACACACGCTCGTAGATTTTTCTGATTTCGAATGTTCATGCTGTTTTTTTTGGCCGTCCTCTACTTCTTTTTCCATTCTAATGCTTGTGTACAATATTTTAACCATCCTCTCATCCACTTGTCCCATATATCCAAACCGTCCAAGTGATCATTTTTTATTTTAGTTAGGATGTAATCTCATTTCTACTTTCATTCTTCTTTTGCCAGCTCAAAGCTTCACCTCACAACAAACCTTAGAAATAATGTTGTTTTTTTTTGTAATAAATTTGAATTAGTAAACCTTTCTCGTAACTGCATTTTGGGATATTTAAAAAAAAATACTACAAAATTTACATACATTTTAGATTTAATTATAATATTTTAATACAAAAATAAATAATTTATAAAAACATTAAAATAGTCTAACATAAAAAGATTTTTATTGCTTCTTTATGCTTAAATATTAATTTCAAAATACATTGCCATGTGCTATGTAAATGTATTACATATACAGTAGATCCTGGATAGCTGGAACCTGGTTAATTGGCAGAAAAGTTCCGGTCAACCCCCCTGAAGCACTAAAACCTCTTTAATTGAATCAAAGAAACCTGTTTAATTGAACTCGACATTATGGCCCTTTACCTCTGTATTTGAAGAGCACTGCCTTCTCAATCTATGTAAACTGACAACTCCTCAATATTTGTTCTGTACTCATCGAAGGTGGTCCATTTTAGATTGCAATGTTTCACAAACGTAAATATTTGAGCCTTGTTTTGAGCTCAAAACTAAAACTAATCCAAGAATTTGACGCCTGTAAATCTCGCAAAGAGTTGTGCAACATTTTTAGCATATGAAACAGGCCCGTATAACTAATTTTTTCAAGCCACAATAATTAAATTTATTGTTTATATGTACGTATGTACAATTACAATTTATTTATTAAATTTATATTGATTGTTTTATGCATCAATCCATGAATTGTTTTTATTGCTTTTCTGTTTATGTGGTTAAAAAACCAGAGCACAATCTGGACCTGAATACATGAAAAACTGGATAATTGAGAAACCTGGTTAAGTGACCATCGTAGGCCTGGTCCCTTGGAATGCCAAATTATCCAGGTTCCACTGTACATTATAATGAAGAAATTATATCATCAGCTTTAGCAGAAAATTCATGTTTTTCCGAGGATAAATTATTTGTTTTGATTCCTTCACATTCCATTTCATTCTTAAAAGTGTTGATTTTCCCATTCGTAACCCCTAAACATGAATCCATATTTTCATTATCTTGACTCTCCCCTATTGATTCTGAATTATTTTTAGGTTCTTCCTCCTTTATTGTAGACTTACAGATTTCTGTTTTATCTTCTGTTAATGCATTTAGTATAACTTCACTCTCATCCTTTACTATAGGTTCATCCTTAGCTAATAATTCTAAAGAATTATCAGGTTTTATAAGAACTTCGTCGGGTAATGATTTTACTTTATTTGAATCTAATTTTTGTTCCTCTTCTATACTTGATTGGAATATTTTAACAGTTTCTTCTTTTAAACTAGTCTTGGCATCCTCCTTGCACTTTGTTATCAAACCGTCAGTCTCAGCTTCTTTAATATCTTTGGTAATGCTCTCCATATCAACATCATTGCGACCGTCATTTACTATATTCACATCATCTTCATCAGATGTACTTAGCTCTATAACATCATCGTTTAGCAGATCATTGATTCTAGGTCTTTTCATCAAATTACTCCTTTTTGTTTTTAATTTTTGAAGTTTTTTAAGCGCCTTTGTCCGGTTCCTTAATTCTTCCTGTTGTTCTTTATATTCCTTCTTTACTAAAACTCTTTTTTTTACACCACCATCGCAGTTCTTTTTAAACTTTTTTTTCAGTTGGCCAAGTAGTGCTTTTGGAATAGTCCATTCTATGTATTCATTTTTTGATATAAAAACGGGATCCTCGTCTGGTTTGTATTCTGGTATTGATATATTTAACAATTTCATTACTTCTTCAAATATATCGTCAACATATGTGTTTATAATAAGGTCCGCCTTGTTGTCCTGCATTGAAGAATTACGAGTGATTAAAACAATGGTTTACATATTTATTACTGAAATATACAATGAGCAAAATGTTAAAAAGGGAAAGTGTAGCAAAAATATATATAACTAACTAACCATCACGCCGTCTCCCCGAAGGGGTAGGCAGAAAGAATGGACTGCCACACTTTTCTTTCCTGACATATTTCTCTCGCTTCCTCAACATTCATACATCGTGTCATGCACGCGCGTCGATTACTCTGACTCCTCACATGGCCGACATTCAATATTTGATTTATTTGATCGTGCCACGTTTTCCTCGGTCTTCCTCTATTAAATATATATTATTATGTAAATTTGCATAGAAAACTTACATGTTTCGTGGGCTGCAGATTGCATATGACTAGCTTTCCTCCATATCTCAAGGTGTTCAAAGGGACACTTCCACTGGGATTAATTTGCAAGGTTGTCCCAAGACAAATACTTAAGTCTGCAATGCTACAAAAATATATATTAGAAATGACATCAAAATAAAATACTGAAATAATACAACAAAACCATCACGCCTGTTTCTCCACAGGACTAGGCAGAGAGAATGGACCTCCACACGACTAACCTGACCCACCTATCTAACTTCCTCCACATTCATACGAATCATACACGCACGTCGATTATTCCGACTTCTAACATGACCAACCTTTAAAATTTGATTAATTTGGTAATACCATGTTTTCACCTCGACTCCGTACTCCATTTACATCATTGACGTATACTTTCTTAAGCATTCTTTCTCCATCTATGCGCTCCATAAGTCTGAACCATCGCAGCGATCCTTTTATAGTTTTATTCATAATACCTTATTCCGCTCTACATTCCTTTCTTATATCAGCATTTGAAATTCTGTTGTACATCGTTCTACCACATATACGTCTTGGGGACCTCATCTCTACTGCATTTCTTCTGTCAGTTCCATGCTTCGCTTCCATACATAAGGGTTGAAATAAGATAAATAATAAATAAATCCTTATAATGTTCTAAGGTAAGTTACCAAGAATGTTTGTCTGATAAATCCAAGTCATCGTCGGGCAAGCTGTGTTCCCAATCTAAGATGGTGTCATGAAGTTTCCCGCGGCAAGGTTTTCTGGCTGTTCCCCCACCATGACACTGCACTCCTGTTGTTCTCTGGCCAACTGTGGGAGCAGGTGATGATCTGACAAACTGCCTGAAATGTTATAAATAGGGCTCGGAATTGACATAAAAAGCATATTTTTTTCCTGGGCTTAGCTTTCATAAAGATGCCGTGTTTTGAGATCTATATACCCCCTTTAGCCCTAGTTATTAGGGAATATAAATACATATTTCAGGGTTAAGCAAATATTTAAGAATATTTCAGGGTTTTTGGGGTGAGAGCAATTAAATGGCATATTTTTGTCCATATTGTATGTTGTCTCCTTTTTGAACTTGTTACTGTTGTGGCAAGGATAACTGGACATGGAAAATATACACCCTGATATCAAATCGGTTTATTAACTCAAAAGACATTACAAACAGCAAAATGTTTAAGGCATCTATTGAGTACAGGTAAAATATTATAAAAATACAACATAATACCAGGAACGCATTGGCGATGGTTCGACATTAGGAAGACAAGATACTTTCTAAAGTCAAGAGTATTTGTCCCCTGAACGTACCTTCACTAATATGAAAGACATCGATCTCCGAGGAGACCACATTCAACAGACGATTGGTCTTCCCACCGGAGTCAGTAGAAAACTACAGACCTTTAGCGATACTGTTGGCTTCAGCCGGTAGCCAGCTATTTGAATCTATTTTGCACAAATTTATAACTCCCAAAGTCGACCCCCATACTATAACAGAACAACATGGATTCAGGAAGGGGCGCTCTACTGAAACTAATCTCATGATATTCACAGAATACATAACAAGGGTCTTGGATAATGGTCACCAAATTGACTGTTCATATATGATTTCTCAACGGCTGATATGAAACAGTGCAGCCTTTATGTTGAAAGTCAGAGACTGTTTGAAGGTGTTTTATTTTACTTGTTTACCCCACAGGGTGCAAAGGGTTGCTAAAAAAAGTATGATTGCACAATCTTCAAGTTCGAGAGTTCTTTTTCCCTTCTAAGTAAAACTCTTGTAAAAAATCGACTGTGTCATACCCCCGAAAATATGTAATTGTTCGATACAAAAATAGTTTGTCACACATAAAATCTAGTTTTTAGAGAACATAAGAAAAACTTGCGAAATAGAAGATATCGTTCAGAGGAGTAGATCCAGAAGAAGATACTGGAGGGACCATGTAGCCCATAGGATGGTGACAGACTTGCATATACAGCCGCTTATGAAATCCCCTCCGGACACTGCCCACCTGGAAGACCGCCTAAGAGATGGAAGGACAGCTGGGCCTCATCATCCGATGAGACATGATTCCTGTGTCACAGATCGTCAGATCTATTAAAAGAAGAAGAAGGTAAATCTGTCACCTTTTGCAAAAATTACACTGGTCTATAAACATGTTGCCATGCAATTCGGCTAACATTTCTCGCTTGATTCCCGACTTGAGATGAAGACCATCGATATTCTGGCTGACGATGTAGTGGACCATCCCTTTATCCATTAACTGCTTTAGAGCCATGTGGGTCTTGGTTGGTTGGGCATCAGAGAAAGAAATGTTGATTGTAGGTTTCAACCCTTTTTCTTCCAGCGTCCACACTCCATTTGGTCCCCTAGAAGAAAATAATTCAAATCAATACAGGAAAATAAAAAAGAATATTTGCAAACAATGCTAAATTAAAAGCGATTCACTTTCAAATTATTCACTACATATATGTTAATGGTATAATGCAATGATTCTTAACCGGGACGCCAGCGCCCCTTTGCGCCATTGGAGGTCTGGCGGGGTGTTTTGGAGGTCTGGCGGGGTGTTTTTAAATTTTTATCATTTAGGGTATTGCATCAATATAGACAAATAAGCTATGCATACGAGCTATGCACTCGTGAATGAGCATTCACGAGCTATGCACACTTTTACACTTTCTTTAGAAGCTTTGATTTATAAGTTCTATTATATAAACTACACTTTCACATCCAATTTTTTTAAAACTAACCATCACACCGTCTCTCCAGAGGGGTAGACAGAAAGAATGGAACGCCTCACTGTTCTGTCCTGACATACTTCTCTCGCTCCCTCTACATTCATACATCTTGTCATGCACGCACGTCGATTTCTCTGACTCCTCACGTGAACGACATTCAATATTTGATTGATTTGATCGTGCCACGTTTTCCTCGGCCTTCCTCTATTTCTAGCTCCGTTCACGCCGTTTACATATACCTTCTTTACCATTCTGTCTTCACTCATTATTTCCAGGTCGCACCTTCAGGACAAAAACGACTCAACTCGAAAAATCATATTGTTGGGAAATCGCAAAAGAAGAATGTAAATTGTGACACTTTCGTATTATTTCTTCGATTGTTTCGATTTCTTTAAAGTAAGTCCACTGCGATTACTTTAAAGAAATCTAAACAATCGAAGAAATAATACGAAAGTGTCACAATTTACATTCTTCGTTTGCGATTTCCCAACAATATGATTTTTCGAGTTGAGTCGTTTTCGTCCCGAAGGTGCGACGTGTCCAAACCATCTTAATGACCCTTTCATTATTTTGTTCATAACACTTTCATTCGCACCACATTTACATCGTTAACATATACTTTTTTACCATTATTTCTTCATTTATTCTTTCCATGTGTCCAAACCATCTTAATGACCCTTTCATTATTTTGTTCATAACACTTTCATTCGCACCACATTCACTTCTTATACTTGCATTTGACACTCATATACAGATTTGCTACACATTCGTCTTAGAGATCTCATTTCTACTGCATTTATTCTACTTTCATCCTTCTTTTGCCAGTTCCATGCTTCACTTCCATACATAAGGGTCGGCACAAGAACTCCATTAAAAATTTTGACTAGGGCATAATACACAATGTCACATTCTTCATATGTATAAAATAAAGGCTCATTCAAAAAGTTTCATTATATCACCTAGTACAAATGTTGTACCGTAAGAGGATTTTTTTTATTTATAGGAAATCCATTGCATAAAATACATACCTACTTAGAGAAAAGCGTAAATTTTAAATTTCGTTTTTTTTTTGTTAGGGGGGGGGGTTGGATAATTTTACTGTGGTAAAGAGGGCGATTCTTTCAAGACGGTTAAGAAACACTGGTATAATGTATTGAAAGATATGTAAAAAAATAAATTTTAAGTAATACCTGAAATCTGGAATACCGGCAGACGTACTAATGCCGGCTCCAGTATGAACGACTACATGTTTAGCTTCTTTAATTAATTTGGCGAGGGTTGAACACTTTCCTTTTACATCCTCTTTGGAATTAAAAATCTGTAATAGCGTAAACGAAAATATAATTCACAGTTTTATTAAGATGAAAGAGAAATAATAATTATTATTAAAAATATAAAAGTTGTATATATTCATAGTCGCATAAAAAGAATCATTACCTCTGACACGCCTAAAATTCCTTTATTTTCATACGGAGATAGACCATCAGCATAAGTACATGACATTTCGCTGATATAAAAACAATGTTAATACAGTAAAATAAACTATCGCTAATTCAGGACAAACAAGCTTCACTTATTAATGTTTTAAAATATCATATCAAATTTGACAATCAAGCTCGACAACATAATGATATGATTGAATATTTTTGTAGGCTATTCACACATATTTATTAACTGACTGGTACCTACTTTTAGGAACTTTATTTTTTTTTCACATGACATCACAATTTTTGGCGCGAGCAATGTTTTCTTTTATGTACGTCACGTAGTCTTTTTTTCGACTTTGAACATTTTTGGCAAGCTTTAAGTGATCAAATTCTAAAATGAATATTATCCCTCCTCATAATGATGGAATTATATCCGTAAAGCCTTACATACCGCCTGTGATACAAAATAATAGAAGCTTTAATTTATCAAAACGCAAGACTCCCCTTAAATCCATGTCTACGGACACTACAAAAAATGACGAGGAAAGTAAGTGTTATTCTCATGAATTTATACTCGTTCGCCAACCGATGTCGTTGTTTATCATGTGACTTGATATTATCTTTTATATCTTATGAAACTCTAAGATGTTTGTTTCTTTTCAGAAAAACATATAAATGACCTTTCAAAACGACTTCCTGAATTAATGAGTATTTTTAATCTGCACCACAAAATCGGGGAAGGGTCATTTTCTTCCGTGTTCCTCGCCTCCCTTAAATGTCACGAACATTTACCCCATGATCAAAGGAAATTCTACGCCATAAAACATTTAGTGCCTACATCTCACCCCAGCAGAATAGAGCAAGAACTGAGATGCTTGAAATATATTGGGTAAGTGACCGCCAGGGAACGCAGGTTCTCCGTGTTAGGCTGATTCTCAAGACCTTACTGTTCTCATATAATATAAAAATACTTATTTATCACCATTTGCGGACATAATTTTCAAATTACTTGCTTACATCATCTGAAAATAATGGATTTTTGCAAAGAAATGACAGTTTGATTTTCTCATATACCTATAGCAAAGCTGCATTTCAGGTTTCCTGTTATATTCCGCACACAATTACCATCTTAATATGCATGTGATTTAAATTCTGTTTTATAAATGCAAACAACTTCACATTTATTACATTAATTTTTCAGCGGCTGTGAAAACGTTGTTGGTTTAGATTTCTGTATGAGAAAATATGACACGGTCATCTTTGTTATGCCATATCTGCCACACACCAAGTTCTCTGTAAGTTTATATGTTTTATAATTAGTTTTTACTATCTTATAAACATTTAATGTCATTCGAGACAATTATATTATTTAATATAAATTTGTGTCTCAACATTTTACCCATGATAATTTAAAAAAAAATTAAAACACTTTTTTCCACTTTCAGTTTAATTTCTCTACGTGTTTCGAAGGCTTTACACCTTCATCACCGGGAGAACGATTTAAACTAACCAAAATTATTACAAAATGAATGCAAGAACCTAGGCACCAGCTTATATATCTGAACTCTGCATCAATGAGAACCTGAATGCCAGACAGTCTACATTGCGATCAGCTAAGACTTCTGCGATCGGTAAATTGACTGTGCCAAAACGCAGTCGTAGCACAAACTTTGGCGACCGAGCCTTCGCGGTAGCCGGTCCTTCAGCCTGGAATAATCTTCCAGCAGACCTTAAGTGCATTGAGAATCAGTCAGAGTTTAGATCGAGACTCAAAACGCACCTTTTCAAATTATCCTTTCCTGATAAGAAGGGTTGATCGACTGCGTTGGGTGCAGCCCTCACTCTTAATATGTTTATTTTTAACTAGTTAAAACAGAGCACTTTCTACAGCGCCCTTGAGATGGATAATTCATAAAAATGGCACTCTATAAATTATCCAATTTATTATTATATTATAGGAACATATCTTCTTCTTCTTGTCCTGTCACACCTCTGTGGTGCATAGGTCCTCAAGGAACCTTCTCCACCCGACTCGATCGCATGCCTAATGCCTAACATCATCTTGAGTGAGGCCTGCTGATTTAACCTCGTCCTACAGGGCTCTTCTCCAGGTGGCTCTAGGTCTGCCTAGCTTCCTCTTTCTCCCCATAGGGGACTGGTCTAGTTTGAGGGATGCAGGCTGGGTTCCGTCTCAGGATGTGACCGATCCACAGCCATTTGTGTCTAGCGACTTGTTCACTGATTGCTTTTCGCCTGCCATGGTCCAGAGAACGCCATTTGACACTGTTTGGGGCCAATGGATTTTGAATATTGAGCGAAGGCACCTATTTATAAACACCTGGAGTTTTCCAATAACGTCCGCGGTAGATTCCCAAGTCTCACATCCGTACAGCAGTACGCTTTTACAGCAGCAGTAACCTAGGAACATATATAACATGTATATTCGGTCAATCTCATCCTAGTGCACCCTTAAAATATAAATCACCATAGATAATAATAATAATAATGTGTAAATTAACTTAGGTAGAGTACCAGGGACATAGCATTACGAGATCAATCTATGTTATTGGATTCATTTTGTAATAATTTTCGTTAGTTTATATCGGTCTCCCGATGAAGAAGGTGTAATGCTTTCGAAACATGTCAAGAAAAATAAACTCAGGAGTGGAAAAAAAGTGTTTAAATTCAAAAAAAAATTCGACATAATGGAATTTAGCAGTGTTAACGCCTTAAGTTCATCTAAAATTTTGTTTATGTTCAAGAGGCCATCCAATTTTGAAGCATATGTTTAATGTTCATTAAAAGAATAGGTTATTTAATAGGTAGTAAGGATTTTTTTCTTTCAGAATGTACACGTCTTGAAAATATGCCAAGTTATTCAAGTATATAAAAAAAATATTGTGTATTTAAAGATTATTATGATTTCTCTAGGCACAGCCATTTACTGTCATTAGTTTTCCTATGTATAATAGTTAGATAATAAAAAAATATATGGTTTTTCAATCTACCAGATGTTATGACTCTTTTGATCACTCTTTTTGTCAAAATATTTTTGTTTATTTTTTTTTACTTAAACTGTTAACAATTCTGTAATCGTGAATTTTTATTAACCGCCTTACCTTCAGGTAGCTCCGAGAAACGTACGAAAAATGAGGTTTTTATTAATTAAATTTAATTACGTATTAATTTTATATTTTTAAATCACGAAACGTAAAAGATTTGACCGCACACTTCGCCTGCCCCTTGTAAAACTATCATACTTGTGAAGACTTGTACTCAAGTGTTGTTGGCATATGCGCGTATCCCTAACGGTTGTACATTTAAGGTACATTATTTTTTCTTGAGCGCATACATGATAGTGCAGAATGTACCTGATACACACTTTGACTGTACCATTCTACACTATCCCGTATCATACGCGCTATCGTACGCGCTTGAGAAAAAATAATGTACCTTAAATGTCAAACCGTTGGGGATACGCACGTGTGCCAACAACACTTGAGTACAAGTCTTCACAAGTATGATAGTTTTACAAGGGACAGGCGAAGTGTGCGTCAAATCTTTGACATTTCGTAATTTAAAAAAATGTAATTTAATTAATAAAAATGGTGATTATTTTTTGCACATTTCTCGGAATGTTACTTGAAGGTAGGGCAGTTAATATCGTTCTTCTAATGAAGGCACAAAACATTTGAAAAAAAATGTTTTTTAACTGTTTGATGTGTTTTTGGGTAACACCGTGTGATAACTCCTTCTCGACCGACGTTTCGGAGATCGTTGCAGTCTCCATCTTCAGGGTAATGAATTTCATTACCCTGAAGATGGAGACTGCAACGATCTCCGAAACGTCGGTCGAAAAGGAATTATCACACGGTGTTACCCAAAAACACATCAAACATATTGCTGCCAACCGTGAAAATCTACGAAAATGTTTTTTAACTCATGAAATTTCACATACAAACATGTTTGTTATTTAATTTTCTTTATTGACTATGAACCTTATGAAAATAAAACATTTTAAATGTATTTAATTGTATGATCAAGTGTCCATTGTCGCTTGCAACCAAAATGCCAAAATCAGTCACGTTCGTTTATTTATTTTTAAGATGATTTATTTTTAAGTGCACCGTTTTGTAAAATCAATTACCCCAAGAGTGAACTAGTACTAAAGACTGACTGAACAGTGTATCCTTCAGCAGTCTCTTAAATTTAACGTTACTATTCCATGCCAACCGACCCACAACATTGAAAGAACGATCATAAATTTTTTGCATTATTAACTCTGGCTGGAATTGCAATGTTGTTCTCATTTGTTTCTACTGATCAGAGTGAATGTTGCCTTCCCATTGGCATGGGCATCACGCAGAGGTCCAAAATGTATTGTGTGAAACAGTTTCAGTTATAACTCAAAATTTTATGCAGAGTATTTGTAAATTTATCGCCTAACTCTTGACTTCTGAGAGCCTGTTTCTTTAATATACAGTTAAGTCATTCGAATTACTTTATAGATAGGAACTTTTGACATGTTTAATTAGCTCGATTTGCTTCATTTCTTGATGATAATAATAACATACGAAAATTGGTTTTATCTCTTCACAGATGATTTTTATTTTATTTCTTGTTTACTTATGATAAATGAGCATTATCTCTGTGATATAATACTGTGTGTTTGTGTTGTGTTCTTCTTGACCTTGAGCAATCTTGACACTTGCGAAAATAATTGCCAAATATTTTTATTTTACAAACTAAACAAGTTTTATTATTAATGAATTAGCATAGCAGTAACAAAATGGTAGACTTGAGTAATGAATTTAATTGAAATTCATATTTCTACATCTTCTTCTTCAGCTTTGATCTTCACTGCTGGATATAGCCCTCTTTCAATCGTTTCCACTCCTTTCTGTCACCCGCCTTTCTCACCCACTCTTTACCAGCTATTGGGGTTACATCGTTGGCCCTCTTCCTCGTCTCTTGTGTAGCCTTTCGACGCCTCTTTTGTTTTCCCGTGGTCTTCATTAGCGCTAGTTTCTTCCACCTAAAGAAGTATTCCCTATGACACTTCCAAAACTCTTGTAAATTCATCATTTGTTGTGTCACGACTTGACTATTGTAATGGAATTTCAAACTTCACAACTTTCAAACAAACTTCAATCTGCGTTCAATGCAGCAGCAAGACTCATTAAAGGCATTCCAAAAAAGTCCCATATAACACAACATCTCAAAGAACTTCACTGGCTTAAGAGTCCAGAAAGAATCCAGTATAAACTCTGCTGGACAGTCTTCAAAGCGCTACATGGAATGGCACCAAGTTATAATATATATCCGAACTCTGTATAATGGACACCCTTACAAGGAAATCCACACTTCGCTCGGCGAACTCCTCGGCAATAGGAAGATTAGTTAAGCCGAAGCGTTGCCCTAGTACAATTTTCGGGGATCGAGTGTTTGCGGTAGCCGGTCCATCAGCTTGGAACAATCTCCCTTCACACCTCAGATGCATAAATGATCTAACAGACTTCAGATCTAAGCTGAAAACCCATCTTTTTCATATTTCATACCCAATTTAAAACTTGCATGTTTTGTTGTATTATATTATACTTTCTAACCGATCGCGAATATCAATCAGATGCAGCGTTCACATTTAGATTTAAAACACATCTTAATGCGCCCTTGAGGTGATTACATCACAAAAATGGTGCATTAGAAGTTAGCATATAACTAACTAACTAACTTACCATCACGCCGTGTCTCCGAAGGAGTAGGCAGAAAGAATGGACTGCCACACTTTTATTTCCTGACATATTTCTCTCGCTTCCTCAATGTAATTGAAAAATGTATGTTTTTTTTTATAGGAATATGTTCTTAAAATGGACGCCTTGGAAACAAAAATGTACATTAAGAACCTTTTATTGGCTTTGAAAAGAGTTCACCAATTTAGCATTATTCACAGAGATGTCAAACCAAGCAACTTCCTCTACGATAGAGCCAACAGAAGGTAATAAAAATATTGTAATTAAATATTTATGTATCATATTATTATATATACGTTAAAAACAAATAGAGTTCTCAACTTTTTCTCACATTAACTCCTTTGAATTCCCTATGTCAAGATGGACTTGACATTATTTTGTGTTATTGGCAACTCCTATGTTGAGGTAGTCTCGATATGTTTTTAATTATGGGCAGGATTAGACAATACATCAGTGAGAAAAGTACAAGACTGGGCATAGCGCAATCATTATTCCTCATAAATTACTATAGCAGCATATTATCTTTGGCTAAAGAAGAATTTGTGAAAAGATTAACCATTCTTCAAAACAAAGCATTGAGAAAAGGAGAAGCAGATATGCCAGGATATGATATATGGCAATAGACTGATGATGATATTTAAAGTAAAATTATTTGTTATGTTTTATTTCTGATTTATGATACCGTGGACCGATAGGGTCAGTAATGCAGACGTACTACAGAGAGCCAGAGCCAATAGAGAGCTGTTGTCGAGTGTGAAAATTAGAAAGGTCTCATATTTGGGTCATGTGCTATGGGGAGAAAAATACCACCTCCTTCGACTGATATTAATGAGTAAAGTGGAGCGACGTCGGGGAATTGGTAGAAGGCAGCTGTCCTGGCTGCGAAACATCAAAGAGTGGACAGGAATTACAAGAGTTCAGAACCTGTTCCAAGTGGCGCAGGACAGAGATGCCTCTGGTGCAGTGATCGCCAATGTTGGGGGGACCTGACACGGCACCGAAAGAAGAAAAAGAAGAAACACCATTGTTTAGTGCTTTTACTTAGATCAAACTCTCGAGTTTGAGAATGCCCTTGCAAGGCGAAACAAATTTGTCACTATTAATATAAATTAAACCCAAGTAAAATCACTAAACAATCGAGTTTACTATTATAAATTAATATTGGAGTTTTACAAAACTAATAGCTCAACCATCAATTTATTTATTTCTATGAGTTATTCTGTTTGCAGATTTCTTCTTGTCGATTTTGGCCTTGCCCAGAAAATTGATAGAAGTACATCATCATCATCATCCGTAGAAGTGGATCAAAAGTCAATAAACGTGAATAGCACCCTAACACACAATAGCAATGAAAACCAAAATGGCGACTCCAATAGTTCACAGTCATTAAACGGGAGAAAAAGAAAACTTAGCGATTTAAATAACGAACAGGTATGTTGTTCTCTTATTATACTCGTATATTATTTTAATCTAATCTTTTCCTTAAGAAGCTTATTCTAAACCAGGGATGCCGAACGACGGAC
This sequence comes from Lepidostoma basale, assembly GCA_022606425.2. Taxonomy (NCBI): domain Eukaryota; kingdom Metazoa; phylum Arthropoda; class Insecta; order Trichoptera; family Lepidostomatidae; genus Lepidostoma; species Lepidostoma basale. The sequence goes on from JAHDVF020000068.1 coordinate 253,617, forward strand.
CCGCGGGTCACGCGGAGAAATTCGATGCCGAATTCTGGGTCTTTTCAGGGATATTTTTCATCGGCAACTTTTTTTTAGCTCATCGGCGACTTCTGGTCAGTAGTCCGGAAAATCGAAATGGTCGCTGCCGAATTCTAACGGCCGGAAGTCGCTTATGGGCTATAAAAAAAAAGAGGTCGCCGCCGAATCCTCTACCTACTGGCCGGAAGTTGCAGTCGACCCCTAAAAAAAAAGGGTTTTTTTGCCAGCTCCAAGCTTTACTTTCATACAGAAGGGTTGGGACGATCCGGAATTTGTGTTTATTTAATTTATGTTTGTATCCACCGTTTTTTTAAATTAGCTGTAATTAGGCACTTAAAACAATCTAACACCAGCAAGAACTTTAAAATAATATTGAAGAAATTATTCAAATTGTCATTGGAACAAATGAAAAATTTATTTTTACACCTGTCAAAATTCTTTACATAAATGAAAAAACTTAAACAAGTATAATATAATACATTAAATGTTGAATTAAGATGAAAGGGTTGGATGCGGGTGCCAAAATGACCGGAGTGTCACTAAAACATTAGAATATTTTAAATGTGACTTGATTTGTTTTCTGATTTGTGTGATTTTATTTGTTTAATATTATTTATATTATATCGTCTTGGTTGCATTTTTAGATAACTGGTGAAGAAATAGAAAGAAATCCAAAGAAAGCATTTATTATCCAACATGAGATAATTGCCGATAGTACCCCATTGAAACCTTTGCAAGAAGATCATCCTAAAATAACTCCATCTGGGGTAAGTAAAAATGATATTTCAAATGAACTTAACAAATATATATAATTTTATTCTTCTTCGCGTGCCGTATCAGGTCCCTCCGACGTTGGCAATCACTCCGGCGAAGGCTTCTCTATTTTGTGCAACCCGGAACAGCTCCCCCACATGTCTCATCCCGGTCCAGTCTCTTATGTTGCACAGTCAAGACGTTAGCCTTCTACCAGGACCACGCTGCCCCTCAATTTTTCCCATCAGTATTAGTTGGAGCAAACTGTATTTATCTCCCTGCAGAATGTGACCCAGATATGAAATCTTACGGACCTTATCGTTGTCTACTACAATTGGCTCTCCTCAAAACCTCCAAATTGCTGACGAAATCTGTCCACGGTATGCGAAGCATCTCGAACGCTTCCAACCGGTTCATAGTGTGCACTTTCGGGGTCCAAGTCTCCAAACCATAGAGTAATACAGACCAGACATAGCACTTCAACATTCTCTGCCTTAGTTTCAAGTTCAATATATATAATAATAATAATAAATTTGTTGATTTATACTGCAACATTTTTATGAATTAATCATCTCAAGCGCTGCAGAAAATATTCCATTTTATGAACTAGTTAAAAATAAACTTATTTAGTATGAGGGCTGCACCTGATCTTAATAATAGATCAACATTTACATCAGGATAGGATAATTTGAAAATTTGCATTTTGAGTCTCGATCTAAACTCTGACAGATTCTAAATGCACATGAGATCGGCAGGACGGTTGTTCCGGGCTGAAGGGCTGGCTACCACAAAGGATCGGTTGCCAAAATTTATGCGAAGATAACGTTTCCGCAAAGAAAATCTCTCTTCGTCTTAAATAATAATTAAATAAAACAATGTTTTTTTTAACTACTTCCACTTTTGTCTTTGTTTCGACAGCGACCGGTTTCGCCAGGCTCGCTGTCGAAATAAAGACAAAAGTGGAAGTAATTCAAAGAATTATTATTTAAAATGAACTTCCATCAAGAGATTTCAGTAAAATCATTTGATTTTCTCTTCTTCTTGTGCTGTCACACCTCCGTGGTGCATAGCGCCTCAAGGAATCTTTTCCACCCGACTCTATCGCATGCCTGATACCTAACATCATCCCAAGTGAGGACTGCTGCCTTAACCTCGTCCTGCAGGGTTCTCCAGGTTACTTAGGTCTGCCTCGCTTCCACTTTCCACCCACAAGGGACCAGTCTAGTGCATCCTGAGCGATGCAGGGTGGATTCTGTCTCAGGGTGTGATCAATCCACAGCCATTTGCATCTAGCGACTTGTTCTCTGATTGGCCTTTCGCTTGCCATGGCCCAGAGAACAGCATTTGACACTGTTTGGGGATAAAAAAGATCTTGAATATTGAGCGAAGGCACCTATTTATAAACACCAATAACGTCCGCGGTAGATTTCCAAGTATCACAATCTTCTCAGAGCTTGAGCTTTCTTGAAATAATACTGGAATGCTACTCTTATATAAATTATCATGTATTTAATGTATATTTTCAGAGTACAACATCGGTGAATCGATCTCTGGATATCACGCCAAAACTGACTGCCGTAAAAAGACAGGTGTTCATCAATGACAATGTGAACGCCGCCAAGAAAAATAATATAAGCCCGACTAATAGAATAGGAAATTATTGTCACCCCACGGACTTAGTACAAAGCTTAGATATAAATAATTTTAGCAGCAATTGCGCGAGCAGTGCGACAAATTTAGTTAATTATAATTTATTACAGAATGCGTATCAATTGCCCAACTATCCCATATGCTCCAGCGCCTTGGAGCTGCAGAAGCTGACGCAATACTACAGCTATTACAACGCTCTTAATTACAACAGTCTGTTGGCTAACAACATGTACGCCGACAGTAACAATCTCACTTCACAGAAAAGCTTGCACGCCGGAGGCATCGATTACAACTTGTACAGGAATCAGTTAAACAACCACTTGCTCCAAAACAATTTGATGAACTATAATAATCTATATAATCAACATAAAATTCCTCATATTAATAGTGCGGCCGCGTACATCGGAACGTACAATCAAATCCCTCAAGCGATCAAGCCGCAGATAAAGATAGAAAAAACTAGACAAGTGCCTTTGGAACAGGACAATGCGCAGGTATCGGTGAAACACGAGGCTCTGAGCAAAAATGGGTCGAAAAAATCAGGGTCCACTTTGAAGGTGTGCGGCTGTGGAGGTCGCCCGGCTGTCTGCTCCATCTGCCTAGGTCGAGGGGCTTACAATGCCCCTAGAGCGGGCACTCAGGGTTTTCGTCCTCCTGAAGTACTTCTCAAGTATACAGAACAAACTACAGGTAGGATAATTTAATTCTGAAATCCAAATTCTTATTAACCGCTATAGTGTGACTGGCTACATTTGCATTCCAACAAATTAGTTTCAAACTTTGGCATATATGAGTGTATCATAAAAATGACTACTACTAAATTGTTCGTAATATTATGATGAACTTAGATTATCTATCTGGGCTGTAAATGTAGCCATCTGCAGTTTGAGAACAATTTTTATTACTGCAAATGAAAACAGCCGCACAATGTTCTATGTTCCCCCTTAGTTTATTGACTAATATTTCAGCATCCATTTTTATATTGTTTTAATGGAATCTTTGATTTCTTTTCTTCTTATCCATCTTGGATTAGGCATTTTGGTCTCTTATTCCATGCGTCAATGAGTTTATATCATTCTTCTGACAGTGAAGGTGTAAAACCTTCTGAACACATTGAAAATAAACTCAAAATTGAAAAAAAAAACAGGGTTTTAATCCATAAATAATTTATTTGTCTTTTTCTTTTTTATATACTTTGTATATACAACACTAACTTTACAAAAAAAAAAATTAATTACATATCAAACATGTTTCGGACGACCGGTCCTTCTTCAGTGATAAAATATTATAAAATTGTTTGCAAATATGATCAGTTTTGACAGATCGTCACCTGAGAGTAAGAGGGGTTCCAACTAACAAAATTTCACATTTGGCTTTTTTTTTTAAAAAGGGTTCTTACTAACTTTATCTATACGTACAATTAAAAAAAATATGTAATAGTATTGTCATTTTGATGTTACGAAAAGAATCAAGTTCCATCTGATCATTCAAAACACACGATTCACTGAAGAAGGATTCATTTAAACTTAGAACTTTATTATTCCAACTGTTGCCAGACAAAATTAACACGTTTCTCGGTAAAAGAATCTCTGGAAATTGGAATAAAACCCTTTTATTCCAAGATACACACCCGAAACCAACAAAACTTTGACTTCATTTTTCTCAGCTTTTTACTTTTGTCAGTTGGAACCTTCTTACTCTCAGGTGACGAGATGTTATAAAGATTTATTTTAAAACGTATGAATCAATTTAAAATAATTTAAAGTTCTTATTGGGATTCTGGTAATTACTTACAACAAAGGAAATAAATCAAAGATTGGACTTGACGTTAAATTTATTTGATTATTTATAATATTTTAAATTGCTTTTTTAATTTCTAAAATTTTGAGATTGCTCAAAGTTATATTTCTATTATTAACATGCAAAATTTCAACGCCATTATCTTTATTAAATGAATGATCTTTTTCAATGAGGTGGTTAGCAAATTCAGAAAAATTATTATTAGGGAGATAAATAATTTGTAATTATGGAATTCCATTGTGTTAACACCTTAATTTTATAAAAAAATAAATGAATTTGTGTATCTATTTTAGCTGTGGATCTCTGGGCGTGCGGCGTTATCCTGCTCTCCGTAGTATCGGGATGCTACCCTTTCTTCCGCGCCCCTGATGACCTCACTGCACTGGCAGAAATGGTCACTCTTTTTGGGAGCAGGCCTCTCAAAAATGTTGCCAACATCCTAGGTAAGGTCTTTATGCTAAATAACGACTGAATAAGAATGACACTGCCTCATAATATTGGCAAGGAATGATTTGATGGCTTTTTATTTTTGAGATCCACTTTCTCCTGAAGTCTATTGATCACCATCCACCCGGTTTGTCAAAATCACGCACACTTATTATCATATATACAGGGTGTCCCAGATCTCGACGTCAACCCGAAAACACATGATGGGGCAAGTCATGTTGGTTATGAGAAAAATGTAAAAAAAAAATCTAAGTTTTGTATATTTGAAATTATAGGCATTTAAAAAAAAATCGAGAAAATCAACACCTGTGATGGTCTTTTAACTCCCCTTTCTACAAATCTTTACTTTTTATAATTTTTATTTTTATTATGTAATCCTGAATAATGCTTCTATAAATTGTTGCCTAAAATGTATGGCTAACTACTTCAGCTTGGAAGAAAATGTTACTTTTTGCCCAACCAAGTATATTAAATTAAAACTATGCCCAATTTTAACTGACTGTACTGTAAAAAAAATGTACTACGCTATTTTGGCAAGTAACTTTAAAAGTTGGCGCATTTATTGAGGATTCCAAAATGGTATAACAGTTGATTGATTATTTCTTAAATTAGGTGTGGACAATTTTTTTGTAATAAAATCCAGTTTCGAAAAAAAAAATCTGAGAGACTAAAAGTCATTTTTCGAAGCGTGAGCGAGACAGATAGTGATGCCACTCTTAATAACGTTTGAGACAAATAGATACACACCTGTTGTATACAAGAAAAAAAAATTAAAAAATTTGACGTCGAGATCTGGGACACCCTGTATATATATTTTTTTTAATATATTTTTTGTGGTGTTTTTGCCCTTGATATATTATAAATTGTGCAGTTTAGTTTTAAAATCAATACGAAGTATAGGGTGTTTTTTTTAGAGGTTTGGTTTTTAAACTGGCAACATTGTTTCTACAGACTGTCAATTTGACAGTTGACAGTTGATTTGTAGTCAGTAATGAAAGCAGGATAAACGCCGTAGAAATGAGATCACTAAAAAGAATGTACGGGAAAACGTTGTATGATAGAATACCGAATGATGAAATAAGAAAGAAATGTAAGGCAGATGACTGCATCATGGATAAAATTAAAAAAGGATCCCTGAGATGGTTTGGACATATGGAACGAATGGATGAGAGTAGAATGGTTAAAAAGTTGTACACAAGCAGCGTGAGTGGAAAAAGAAGCCGAGGACGACCGAGGAAAACATGGCATGACCAAATTAATCAATTATTAAAAGGCGGTCACATTTGAAGTCAGAATAATTGGCGTGCGTGCATGGTACGATGTATGAATGTAGAGGAAGCACAAGAGGTATGCCTGGACAGAGCATTGTGGCGATCCATCCTCTCTGCCTACCCCTCCGGCGAAATGGCGTGATGGTTAGTTAGTTAGTTAGTTACGTTTTGCCATTTCACCATGAATAGACTGACTTCAGAACAGCGCTCGCAAATTGTGCAAATTTATTTTGGAAATCATGGTTCGGTTCGCCAAACTTATCGTGCACTACGTCCATTTTACGGTCAACATAATCATCCTTCCGAGCAAGTTATTCGGAAGACCATGGATCGTTTTCGCACCACGTACACTCTAGTGGATAATACGCATCCACAAAGACGACAATTGTCGAAAATTGGACTTCACAATTGCACTTCATTCGAGCTAGCCGTGGCGCTCGTATGCCCGAAATCATATTTAACCCATTCATCGCCACATGTTTGTAGAAACAGCGCGCCGGTACGCCACGTATTTTCTCCCAAACTATCAAAAAATATTGATCCTTTTTGGTTTGTTAATATTTTAAAATATTCATAGACGTCATTGTGAGAAAATCGGAATTAATTTTGAAATACATCTTTCGAATATTGCGAAAGGCGCACAGCTGCGCTTAAGGCGCACGTAGAGCGCACATGTGTGCTTACGGCGATCGTCGGGTGGCATAAAATTATCTATTAAATAAAGCCAATATCATAGACATTAATTTTATTTTAATGTTTTTTTTTTTTTCATTTTGAATATGTATTGTAAACCTCTAAAAAAACACCATTTATTTTAGGTCGCCATTTAATGTGCAGTCACACACGGAGACCCCTCGACTTACGAAAGCTTTGCTCGCATCTGAGATATCGTGCCTTGAAGTCCAACAGTGCTGGAAACTCGGAGTTAGTCAAGTCTGCAATACTCGAACTGCAGCAAGACAAGTTGCCCGCCGATAATAACATCGCTGGTGGGAAACTGGACAACGGTTTGAGACCCAATGCTAAAGCACCGGTCGGCTCCAAAAATGTGGGAAGGAAAAATGATAGCAATAAAAATGTTAAAGGAAGAAAACTCAAGAATTGCCTGGACTGCACGCTGCCTGTGAATGTGTGTGTCTGTGCTCCTGAAATCTATCAGGGAAACTCACTTGTAAGTATATCATCATCAGCCGTCTGTCATCCACTGTTGAATGTAGGCCTCTCCCAAAGCCCGCCACCACCCCCTATCCATTGCCGCTCCCATCCACCCATGTCCAGCAATCATCTTCAGATCGTCGGTCCAGCGGGCAGGGGAACGTCCAACTCTACGGAATCCTGTACGCGGTCTCCACTCTAGAACCCGTCTTCCCCATCGGCTGTCGGTTCTCCGACAGATATGGCCGGCCCGCCTATCCGTAGAGCCACCTCAAGTCACCTTGGATTGTTGTCGAATAAATTTGTTTCTAAATCTGTCCCTCAAGGTTATTCCAAGCATGGCTCTTTCCATGGCGCGCTGGGCAACCTTGAATCTGTAGACTAGACAATGTCCACGTCTCGGCTCCGTACGTCATGACTGGCAAAACGCACTGGTTGAAGACTTTAGTCTTGAGGCATTGTGGTATTTTGGAAGTGAGAACATGACGTAATTTCCCAAAGGCCGCCCAACCCAACTGAATTCTTCGGTCGGCTTCTTTCTCGAAATTGTTTCGTATGTATGGAAGTGAAGCTTGGAGTTGGCAGAAGAAGAATGTGCGGCAGAACAATGTATGATAGAATATCTAATGATGAAGTAAGGAAGGAATGTAAGGCGGATGAATGCGTGATAAATAAAATTAAGAACGGGTCACTAAGATGGTTTGGACATATGGAACGAATATGTGGGAAAAATGGTTAAAAAGATATGTACAAGTAGTGTGAATGGGAAAAGATCAGGAAGGCCAAGGAAGACATGGCATGACCAAATTAATCAATTACTCAAAAGCGGCCATGTTCGAAGTAGGAACAATCGACGAGCTTGCATGTCACGATGTGTGAATGTATAAGAGGCGCGAGAGTTATGTCAGGATAGAACAATGTTGCGATCCATCCTCTCTGCCTATCCCTTCGGAGAAACTGCGTGATGGTTAGTTAGTTAGAAAAATAAACTGTTTTATTTTTACAACATTTTGAATGTATACAAATACTTGTAGACGAATACTGGATTTTACCCATTGCGGGTTATCATTTCAATCGTCATAGATGGCGCTAGTGTGTAGATTGAACTAAAAAATGTGAAGTGTGGTGTTACTTTGTAGCATACCATACAACTTCCAAAAATTGTCAGACATGGTGGTCGTAAGAAGGGTGGAATGGGGAGTATTGTATTACATAAAGCGTGCGCTTAACCCAACCAATGACAGGTCATAAGTCCTGTAAACACCTCGACCACCATATTCTGTTTACAATTTGCATCTTCATCTCTATTGGGTTTTTATGACACTTTTGTTTCATTTTTTCTTTCAGGGAACAAACCCGAAAGTTAACTGGTGCGGATTCCCCGATGAAGCGTTTGACCTGCTTGAGCGGCTGCTCGACCTGAACCCGCACACGAGGATCACTGCGTCAGAGGCGCTGCAACACCCGTTCCTGGCGGATTCATGACATTGCCTCATGACTGAATATCAATTATCTGAAGGAATTCGACTCCTAACATTTTTTGTTTGCTCCTTTCTTGTTTCCGCTTCAAGTATCTCAGCAATGCTAGTCACGGGTAGTAATTCAAACGATTGGGCATTTTAAGTTACAGATACAATGCAAATAATTATTATTTCATATCATTTATAACTAAAACCATTTAATGATTTCGCGGTTAAAGCATATATTTTTTTTTTGTAATTTGTGTGTAAGTATGTATTCATAGTCTCTTCGCGTCCTTGTTATAATTTTTGTGTGTGCAGTGATACTTTCAATTTAAGATTTCAAAAACAAATAATGAAATTCTGTAATTTTCAGTCCAGTATAAATGTTAATTAATATGAATGAAAACGTCTGTTTTCTAGAAGTTTTGTTATAAACTTATACACATAAAATGATAAAAACACTTCATATTTAACCACGGTATGGTTATTGGACCAGAGTGGATACCACAAGTGCGGGTGGCAGAGATATGGACACTGAGGATGATAGCAGGAAAGATTCTTCGAGATAGGGTGAGGAACACAGCTATCCGCGAAATCTGTAAGGTGAAATTTCGTGAGATGGGGCAGAGAACGCAGAAGATACTGGAATGCGCACGTGCAGAGGATGGATCACACTAGAATCCCACACGCTATGGCGCTTCAGATTCCTGCCGCCTACCGTTTCCCCCGGAAGACCACCAAAGAGATGGAAGGATAGCTGGGAGTTGACCTCCCAAGAGAGGCCAGCCTGATTTCAGGAACAGACTAAAGGTCTAAAAGAAGAAGAAGAAGAGGTATGGTTATTATAGTTGATGCCAACTAGTTTCACTTGGACCCAAGCTTCTTCTTCTTCTTCTTCCTTGTTGTAGACCTATGTGGTCTGTTCTACAGAGTGTTGCTCCTCCTGTGAGGTAGATTCCCAGCTGTCCTTCCATCTTTTAGGAGGTCTTCCACGAGGACAAGGCTGATTATGCAATGCAATATAGGGGAGTCTGGTGGTGTCCATTCTTTGAACACGACCGTACCCTTTTCGCTGTCTGCTCCATCTTATAATATCCTCAACCTCACATATCTCTTCTTCTGGTGTTCCTCACGCGATCTCTCAGTGTCTTGCCTGCTATCGTCCTCAGTGTCTTCATTTCGGAAGTCCTCAAAACTTGTTTGGTCCTTACTCCGTCTGCCCTTGCTTCGACGCCATATGTTATTATTTATGCATACTTTATAGATTCTCATTTTACTCTTAATGGCCATGTTTTTGTTTTTCCTTATTGTGGATGGCAATATAATCTTCATAGTTACAATCCTGAGGATTGGTCTGCAACAAGCTTCACTCGTTTCCTTCAATCAGTTCTTTCTCCAGCCAGTCTCTTCATCTCCGTGTAGCTGCAATATATTAACTAAACGAAAATACAAAATTTATTTTAATTTTGTTATAGTTTATAGGAATGACATGTTTCACTTTTCTAAGGCATTATCAAATGAAGCGAATATCAAGCGTGTTTTGTTGTTTGTATACACAGTTTCTTCTTCTTCCTCTTTTAATAGATCTGTGGATCTGTTTTTTGGCGTCGAGGTCTCCTGGGACACAGAGCTCCAACTGTCTCGCCATCTCTTCGCAGGTCTTCCGAGTTGACGAGTTTCCATTGGCACATTGTTTGCGGCTGCTTGGGGGAGTCTATCGTCGCTCATTCATTCTACGTGGTCGCGCCAGAAGCATCTTCTTTTCCTGCCCCATCTGACAATATCTTCGGTATCGCAGGTCTCACGTATTACTGTATTTCTGATTCTGTCCCTCAGTGTTTTGCCCAGAATAACGCAGAGTGTCTTCATTTCGGCGGTTCGTAAAGGTGTTTTGTTCTATTTGTGTCAGCCCTCGATTCTATACCATAAGTCATAATGGGTCTGCCACATGTCTTGCACAATTTAAAGGAGCATAATAATTCCTTTAAATCATGTATATAAACAATAACGATTTTCATTACATTTGATAATAATTAAGAAAGGTGAAACGTGTAATTCCAGTAAACTATAGTATGTAAAACTATTTATAGAACAAACGTTTTCATTCGTAATAATTATTTAATATGGTTTCACATCACTTTACGAGGTCTGCTTTAAAAACATCTCAACTGGTTGGCAACATATCGCACTGTGAGTGAAAAACAGACGTAAGTGCAAATATACATTTTGGAGATATGGGAGTTTAAAGATTTAATATTGCTTGGAAAAACTGTTTTTTTAATAAACCAATGATTTTCGGTTTATAGGTATATTACTATAAACCGAAAATCATTGGTTTATTTAAAAAAAAAAAACAGTTTTTCCAAGCAATATGAAGTCTTTTAACTCCCATATCTACAAACTGTATATTTGCACTTGTTTCGGTTTTACACTCACGGTGCGATATGTTCAATGAATTTTGTTTCATCTGAATTTTTTTATATAATAATTTTCTATATAGAAAATATCAAAGATATTCCATTGCAAATCGGCTAATTTGGTAGTATTACTGCACATAAATAAATTGTTATTATTTTTTTTTTTTTTCACTTGTATTAAAGTATTTATATTTTATAACATACCCAATATGTTTTATGCATATATTTTTTTTTATTTATATATTTTTGTCACAAACGAGACGTAGAGTTGTGAATATATATTATATTTACATTCTAATATCAATTAGTATGTTCTTCTTCTTCCCTTTTGGTAGACTCAGGAGTCTGTTATTTCAGGCGGGTCCTCTTGAGACTGAACTCCAGCTTTTTCTCCACCGTTTCGGGGGTCTTCCTGGTCGGCGTTGTCCGTTTGGCGTTCCATGGAGAGCTATGTATAGTATTCTATTTGAGCTCATCCTTTCTACGTGTTGATGCCAGTATCGCCGTCTTTGACGTCCCCATCTGACCACATCTTCGACCTCGCAGATTTCTCGGATTGCTGTATTCCTAACTCGATCACGTAGGGTCTTGCCAGCTATAGCGCGGAGTGTTTTCATCTCGGTTGTCCTGAGCATGCTCTTTGTCTTGACAGTGTCTGCCCTCGATTCAATGCCATATGTGAGGATTGGTCGCACACAGGTCTTATAGATGCGTACTTTGCTGTCAGTCCTCATGTCCTTGTTTCTCCATATGACATCTTTCAGGCAGCCTGCAACTGCTGCAGCCCTATCCACCTGTGACCTTACTTCTCTGGGGAGGTCATTAGAGCTGGTTACTTCGCTTCCGAGATATCTGAATATATTATGTTAATTTTGTTAAATTATCTAAAACCACGAAATTAATCTGTAATCGTACTCTTGAAAATATTTCCTTTGTTCAAACACATTTGCTAAGCAACCTAAGTGATTCGAGGACTGAACATTACAAAGATGTCAAGTATCAAAAAAAGTCAAAGAGTTTTTGATCCCAATTGGTGTGAAACATTAAGACCAATAACTTTGCAGTGATTAAATAATATACAGACGGCCCTCGACTTTCACATTTAATTGATCCTGAAAATGTGTGCGAAAGTATGATATCTTACTATTAAAAACACCAAAATGGCGGGTATTATTTTCAGTTATATGTTTATTTATCAATCACATACATACATAATAATAGATGGCGCTAGTGTAGATTGAACAAAAATATGTGAAGTGTTCCTCAACATAGTAGCATATATACATCTTTCAAAAATTTATCAGACGTGATGGTCCTAAGAAGGGCAGAATGGGGAATGTTGTATTAGATAAAGCGATCGCTTAACCCAACCAATGACAGGTCATAAGTCCTGTAAACGCCTCGACCACCTTATTCTGTTTCCAAAAAACAATTTACATCTTCGTCTCTATTGAGATACAATTAATCCTTAAAAAATTATTAACCCGCAATGGATAAAACTCAGTATTTGTATACATTCAAAATGTTGCATACATAATAGAATAACAAAACGAATTGATTTACGAATTTGTCAAGAGATTGTTGAATACCCCCTTTTTTTTCTTTTCCTGGTAGAGAGTTCTATAACATGCCATGTCTTTTTCGATTGCCCTTCGTACTAAAGATATACGCTCTGTATTGGGATCACTTTCGTCGCTGATAGCTAAATATTTATCAAGATGCATAAAGGCCTCATTTATATTTTTTATTGTCAAAGTCTTTAAGATTTCAACCTCTTCTACGCCTACGTTTTCTATTTCTTGTTGTTCAATCAGATATTCATTGGACAAAGGCTCTGAATGCGATTCAATTAATTTATTGACTTCTTGGTTGTTGATGTCCAAGTTTACTTCATTCATCATTGAAACTATTTCATTTGTGATAGTTTCCCGAGATTCTTCGAGGTTTAGATGATCGCGGATCATCTAATCTAATGCAAGAGTGAAATATAAATACGTGTGTACTGTATATAAACAGATAAACCAGCAAAACGCATAGTGTTAGTCCGTACTGCAAAGCAAAACTGAACTTGTTTCAAACGTACAAACGGAGATGAGAACGACTGCACGTGAGCAACACATGAGCAATCGTTTATCGAACAAAAAACAACGGTCGAAAAATGTGTGAAAGTCAAGGGCCGCCTGTAGTGTAGTTCAAACTTCACCCCATAGATGCCACCGGTGGTACGTGACACATGTTTTTTTTTCTTTGTTTTATGTTTAAACCATTTGTCATCTTTGTAATAAGCAGCCTTCAATTGTTATATCCTTATCTTCATATTTTTAATCACAATTACCTCGAAATCAACATTTGATGTCTGCCTATTGTGTTCAACGTGTATATAATGTATTATGAATGGTTAATTTATTTATTTATAATATTGCATCATGAAAACTAACAAGTTTCGCATCACTTCACTTAACTTTATCGTATGAAACTAGTTTTAATTTGATAATTTATATTTAATTTAGTTTATACATTATAAATCTTTATTATTAGTACTGATATCGGAGTTACCACATTAAAATGATTAATTAATTGTAATATTTTCACCGCTTGCGTGTACGTCACGGTTACCACTCTCAGCATTGTAATTTCTCAACGCATTCTACATTTTCTTCATTGTAACAAATATATTTTTGTTACGGGTGGCCATTTTGTATAAAATTAGATTGTCAAATATCTTCCTATACCAAACATACCTCAAATACAATGATAATAAATTGTTATTGCTTTATTAGACACTTAAGTATACACATTGTTCGTTGTCACATGAAATCTACATACAGTAGAACGTCGTTTATCCTGATGTCAGTTAACCGGGACTTCAATTATCCGGACAAGCAGAGATGATATTCAAAGAAGGGTTAGGGCAGGCAACAAAGTGAATGGTGCACTTAAAGTTGTCATCGCAAACAAAAATCTAACAGCAGTGCACAATGGAGAACTGGCAAAAGAAAGATGAAAGTAGAATAAATGCAGTAGAAATGAGATCTCTTAGACAAATGTCTAGTATCTGTGTATGATAGAGTGTCGAATGAAAATATAAGAAGTGAATGAGGGGGGAATGATGGTGTTATGAACAAAATAATGAAAGATCATTAAGATGGTATGGATACATGAAAAGAATGAATGAAGAAAGAATGGTAAAAAATATGTAAATGGAACTAGAAGTAGAGGAAAACGTGGCACGATCAAATAAATCAAATATTGTGTGTCGGCTACGTGAGGAGTCAGAGAAATCAACGCGCATGCATGACACGATGTATGAATGTTGAGGAATCGAAAGAAATATGTCGGGATAGAAAAGTGTGGCAGTCCATTCTTTCTGCCTACCCCTTCGGAGAGACGGCGTGACGGTTAGTTAGTTAGTTTTAGCAGAGATGATGAAGCGTTCTGTACCGTGACCTACGCATGACTAACTTTACCCCACTCTACACAACGTTGGGTGTGGATTGCATCATCCTACTCCTCGCTCGTCTCGTTCTCCCTCGCACCCTACGGACAGTCAGTCTCCCGCGGTGTTTGAGTTTCAACGTGTCATCTCGTTAGTAAATCCTCCTGTCCCAATTAGTCCGGATAGACGATGTTCTATTGTATATTGTGTATTGTCTGATTCATATTTAATCACTGGTGATCCCAATACCTGAATAATAGCATAAAAAAAGTTTAAAAACATTAGTATTTACTCCAATAAGGTGTACACATATATTTATATTATAACAAATTAATTAAAACAATAGTGATTCGTTGTTTTTAAATGGCTAAACATAATTCATTACAAATATTTAATGAAAAAAAATGTAATATTTTTACTTGAGGAATTTATTTTTGTAAAAATGACTATTTCCCCAGTATACAATACATATATTGAATTAAAATTGTCATCGCAAGCAAGTCTATTAAAAAAAGGAAGCTAAGATAGCGGTGAACACAGTTGTTCTTGTGCCGACTCATGGGTATGGAACTAGCAAAAGAAGGAATTAAAGTGGTAAAAATGAGATCTCTTAGACGAATGTGTAGTAAATCTGTATATGACAGAGTGTCAAATGCAAGTATAAAAAGTGAATGCGGTCCGAATGAAAGTGTTATGAACAAAATAATGAAAGGGTCGTTAAGATGATTTGGACACATGAAAATAAAGAATGGTAAAAAAAATATAAATATATTAACTTGTTAAGCGGGCGGTCCCCTCTCCAATTACGCAACTTACAAAGGGTGCGCGCTTTTTCATAAAGATGCATTATTACGTCACATTTGATACATTTAATTAATAACTTTATAAAAAAATTAATCCATGCTTACCATTAATTCACTGACACTGCAATATATATTTTACTTTATTTTCTTCTTCCTCAGCCTATTCCCGTCCACTCCTGGACAAAGGCCTTCTCCATTCGCTTCCATGTCATTCTGTCTTGTGCAGACCGCATCCAGATTATTCCAACGTGTCTGTTCAGATCATCCTTCTACCGTAGTTGCGGTCGCTCTGCACTTCTCTCTGCCGTCCACAGTCTCCAAGTCAGCAATATTCTTGTCCTTTTTTCATCTGAGCTTCTGGCTACGTAACCTGTGGATGCTACCCACCCGGTGGATGATGTCAGTGACCTTTGTTTTTTCACTCACAGTATCGTTTCTGACTCTGTCTCTTAGGCTTATTCCTAACATGGCTCTTTGGGTCACTCGTAGTTTTTTGGCAATTTTTTTGGACAATGTTACAGTTTCAAGACTATAAGTACCAACTGGCAGAACACAGGCTTCATAGACTTTTCGTTTCAGGTTGATCGGATTAGATTATTTTATTTTACATTTGTATAAAAAACGTCCACATAAAGAAATTAATGAATTAGAAATTAGTCCACGTATATTTTGAGGGTGTATAAAAACGTCCTCTCCGTAGCCATCACTCTGTTCATTGAACGTATATATAGGTCCCGCTCGGTTAACAGATTAATGATATGTACAGAACAAGAAAAAGAGGAAGTCAGAGAAAAACATAGCACAATCAAATCGGTGAAATCGATGTGGATGCATGACACAATGTAAGAATTTAGATGAAATGAGAGAAGTGTGCTGGGAAAGAACGTTGTGGCTGTCCATTTTTTCTGCTTGAGAGTGTAAGAGTTATTTAGTTTGAAATAGAACCTAACCTGCAATAACTCTGGCATAATTTTGTTTCATTAGTATTTTAAAAAATAATTATAAAGCTAGGAACCTCGTGTACATGTT
Organism: Lepidostoma basale; assembly: GCA_022606425.2. Classification (NCBI taxonomy): domain Eukaryota; kingdom Metazoa; phylum Arthropoda; class Insecta; order Trichoptera; family Lepidostomatidae; genus Lepidostoma; species Lepidostoma basale. Next base: position 269,862 of record JAHDVF020000068.1, read on the forward strand.
AATAAATTTAAATATGAAGTAATCTATCAAAGTAATCTAAAATGAAAAAATATATTTAATTAGTAATTCCACGTACGATTAGTAATAGTTTTATTTGTCTACCGCGGCCCTTCTTGACTACTCTTAATGAAATAATTAAAAATTCTACCTCATCTTGCACTGCACGTTTCATATGTATTTAAAAAAACACGATCATCTCATGTATACTTGGAATTACATTACTTATTTGCATATTACAAATCTGTGTAATTGATATTTTGATTATTTGACTTCCAAATTATTTAACTGTTTAATTTGGAACATGTCAAAATATCACTATTTATTTATTTAACACATTGACTGCTAATGACTCATCCGTGTCAAAGTATAGTTTGTAACCATGCCGTGGACACGTGTTTATGTCATGCTCCTATAGCGTGTGTATCAACAGGCTTTTGTATAGTTTGGTACGATATCCTCCAATAACGTCACAAAGCTCCATAGGCATTTAGTTGTTGGATGACAGTAGTATTGGATATTTAATAGAATTTAAATAAATAAATTGTGATATTATAATTGTTTCAAATTAAACAGTTAATAAAGTTGAAAATAATCAAATGATTTTACTGAAATCTCTTGATGGAATTTCATTTTAAATAATAATTAAATAAAACAATGTTTTTTTAAACTACTTCCGCTTTTGTCTTTATTTCGACAGCGACTGGTTTCGCCAGGCTCGCTGGCATCGACAGACTGGTTCTGTCGATGCCAGCGAGCCTCGCGAAACCGGTCTCTGTCGAAATAAAAACAAAAGTGGAAGTAGTTAAAAAAACATCGTTTTATTTCAATAAAGTTGAAGTATGAATGACTTATGAAATAGATTGTGAAGTATTTGGATCATTGAAAGGGTCATTTCTTATTCTTTGATTACCATCCATTGATAGATATTTAGATATGAGATGTTTTTTAAAAATATCAGGTCTTGGATAACATTTCCTCTTCGCCGTTTCTTGTAATTACATAATATATTTTAAGCGTGTACATTAATAAAACAGTAAGCAATGTAATTAACTATTGTAATAATACGAAATTTGTCTTTGCGTGTGCGCTGTAATAAACGTATGTACATTGTGAATACTTTTAACGATCTCGTGTGTTGCCATAATAAACCGTAGATATTAAATCACTTACATTCACAATATTGTGTTCTATTTGAAGGATGTAGAATTGTATTATTTAAGTTCTCCCGTATTTTAGGTATTACTGATGCAAGTGCCTTGGACTCTTAATTATTTTCCAACGAAAAGCAATACTTTTAACTGATATATATAGCAGATGAGTTACTTGTTACTTTTGTTCATTATTACATGATAGTCTAACTGATATGAGTGTTGAGAGTTTGACTTCCTTTAGTTACATGTTCCACTGTGATTGTAAACGTTAATTTCTTTTCAAACCTGTTTTGATGTTAAAATAAAACCTTTGTTGTTTATGATATTATTTTGTTTTATTTTATAATTATTTTAGATATATAATCAAGAATGGCTGCTGCCACACACATTTTTCAAACTTCAAATTACCCGGGATTTATAATATTTAAATAAATTATTGTGGTAGAAGTCTATCTTCAATTATACAGGGTTATTGATTATCTATATACATAAAACAAAGTCGTGTTAGTTACACCATTTATAACTCAAGAACGGCTGGACCGATTTTGATGATCTTTGATTTGTTGGATTTGGCTCTGTCTCTAAAAGCAGAATAACTATTAAAACATCGGAAAAAATCGACCGGAGTGCATCCAAATCCAGCAAATATAATAGTTTAACAGAAAGTAGTACAACAATGCTACGCGAATCATTTCGATTCACTTCAATAAAGCAAATCCCTTGCTGCCATGTGAATTACATTCATATCAATGTTATTCAAATACTTTTCATTTTTGCACATTTATTGAACTTAATTCATTTTAAGTATTCATTTGAACTTAATTAATAACCGAATTTAATTCAACTAATAAGTTGACACAATATTGATTATCAATTTGGGGTACACTCTGGGTAAAGAAGTAATTGGAATGCTTTGCTATGCAGACGACGCCACAATCGTGGCCGAAAATGAAAGCGACTTACAAGCAATGCTCTCAAAGTTTGATGATTCCTGCTCAAAATACAACATGATCATATCCATTCCAAAAACGAAGTGTATGACATTCTCAAGAAATCAACTGAGATGCGAAGTCTCCGTACGCCAGGAGGAAATTGAACAGGCGGACCAATTCAGATATCTCAGAAGCGAAGTAACCAGCTCTAATGACCTCCCCAGAGAAGTAAGGTCACAGGTGGATAAGGCTGCAGCGGTTGCAGGCTGCCTGAAAGATGTCATATGGAGAAACAAGGACATGAGGACCGACAGCAAGGTACGCATCTATAATACCTGTGTGCGACCAATCCTCACATATGGCATTGAATCGAGGGCAGACACTGTCAAGACAAAGAGCATGCTCAGGACAACCGAAAGGAAAACGCTCCGCGCTATAGCTGGCAAGACCCTACGTGATTGAGTTAGGAATACAGCAATCCGAGAAATCTGCGAGGTCGAAGATGTGGTCAGATGGGGACGTCAAAGACGGCGATACTGGCATCAACACATAGAAAGGATGAGCTCAAATAGGATACCACACATAGCTCTCCATGGAACGCCAAACGGATAACGCCGACCAGGAAGACCCCCGAAACGGTGGAGAGAAAGCTGGAGTTCAGCGTATCAAGAGAACCCGCCTGAAATAACAGACTCCTGAGTCAACCAAAAGTGAAGAAGAAGAAGAAGAACATTGATTAATTCTGAGGCGGTACGAAGTTCACCGAGTCAGCTAGTTGAATATATTCCTTCTAGGAGGTTACAGGGGAGGTTTTTTTCCGATGAATTATGCCATGTAAGGCATTATGCAAAAGTGAATCATTTTTGAGATGAAACAAATTAAAGTTTTTTTTTATTTATCTAGGTCAAGTGTTTTAAAAATAACTGTTGGTCATATTCAAATTTTTATGTTTTTCTTAGTGAACATAACAGGCATTCATTATCAATACAAACACTATAACTGTCTGTCCACATTGGAAATACATCAAACTTTTTAATTATTTTAATTGACAATTTCTAAATGATCAGCGATTTAAAAAAAATCGCTTTAAAATTTTCGAGGCCTATTATTTTCAAAACATCTACGCTTTATTAGCATTCAAACGAGTTATCTAAACTAAACATCGGTTATAAGGTTACAGAGAAATCATAATTACACTAGAAGTAAGTAGAAAATCTTCTAATTATTATACAAAAATCATCAAAAGATTGAATTAAGTAGCTAAATGTCACTTAAACCTTCAATAAGAGCAACTGACAATACACACAAAGGCGCATTCTTTTTCATAGTCTTAATTTGATTTATTGCACTGATAAGTTGCTTAAGCCACGATTCAAAATCGCTTGTGTATTAAAAATATAAAAATTTGTTTAAATTTTCATAAAATTAGTTAAATAATTACCTAACTAAGCATCCCAGAAGGGGTACGCAGAAAAAAATAACCTTCTTGTTTGAGTGCCATGTCAGGTCCCCCCGACGTCGGCTATCACCCTGGTGTAGGTCTCTCTGTCCGGTTAAACTCCCCCACTCCCTGAACTGTGGTCCATTCCTTGATATTTTGGAGCCAGGACATCTGGAGGCTTCCCACACCGCGCCTACCCTCGATCTTCCCTTTTATGATGAGGTGCAGCAGGTGTTTTGAATTTCGAAATACTAGGGCGATATATATATATGTATTATGAGCCGTAAATTTTGAAAACAAATAAATAAAAATACCTATCCCTTTAAAAATAATCTTCGAGGTGAACATTGCAACGACAAAAAAAAATTGCAAATAATACCCCAATAAATAAGACAGTGAGCGCCAGTTTCTTTCACCTAAGGCAGCTCAGAGCAATCAAAAGAAATGTTCCCACTGATGCATTAAAAACATTTGTTAATTTCTACGTCGTATCTCAACTCGATTATTGTAACGGCATTTACGCAACATACCCAAGAAACAAATAAACTTCAATCGGTTTTCAATGCGGCAGCACGACTTAGTGTTCCAAAAAACTCACATATTTCACAACATCTAAAGAAATTCCTCCTGAAAGAATCCAGTATAAATTATGCTGGACGGTTTTTAAAGCGCTTCATGGAATGGCACCAGCCTATATATCTAAACTTTGTGTTGCTGATAGCCCTAGCTTGCGGCAATCTACGCCTCGTTCAGCAAATTCTTCACCAATAGGCAGATTAGTTGAGGACAAATTTCAGAGATCGGACTTTCGCAGTGGCAGGTCCGTCCACCTGGAATATATTTACTTCCTGCGCGCCTCAGATGCATTGGCAATTTTAAATCTCACCTAAAAACCCACCTTTTCAAAATATTGCATAAAATGTAAACAACGGTTATCTGATTGCTGGTGTCACATGCAGCTCTCATGACTAAAACATTGTCAAAGTGCTCTTGAGGTGAGCTATCAACACGGCGCTATACAATTTAGCCTAATTATTATTATTATTATTACAGGTAAGTTTGCTTTCATCTTCTGCAATATAAAATAGTACCTACCTAATAGTAGAAGTGAACATGACTGCCGCTTCGGCATTAGTCTGGATGTAGCATTATGCAAGTTTGATACCATAGACTACCATCATTCTTTGACATAGACGTTAAATCAGACTCTTCTGTGCATTGAATTTTTGAAGTTTAAAAGCCGACGAACGCGTCACGAATATATTTAAAATTTTCAATCTTCTCTAAATGAATCGGAGACGAGCCCACGATGATGAGGACACATACGGTATTTCCTTAATTATTATTTTGAGGTTAAATATATGTGAACCATTATCAGGTGCAGGTATGTAAATAATGTTTTTTTTTTCATTTTAGATCGTCTTCATCGAAAGAGGAGGAGGGTTTCTGAAAATCAAGAGATTGAAGATCGTCTCGAATCGCTAATACACCATGTAGGAGAAAAGAGCTCTTCGAGCTTAGAATCTAATCTCGAAGGACTGGCCAGCGTTCTTGAGGCTGACCTCAACACTTTTAGGGTTAAAATCCTGAGAATTTTGACAGAATGCGCTATACGCATGCCGGAGAAATGCACAATATACGCCACACTGGTCGGTTTGCTAAACGCGAAGAACTTCAACTTCGGCGGCGAGTTTGTGGATTATATGGTCAAAACGTTTAAAGAAAATTTGAAGGGCTGCAAATGGGACGCGGCGCGTTATTCTCTGCGATTTATCGCCGACTTGGTGAACTGCCACGTACTCGCAGCTTCCTCCCTATTGACCCTTCTAGAAAATTTGGTCGATGTCTCAAACGAAGATGCGGTACCTCAGGTACGCAAGGATTGGTACGTGTTCGCTGTGCTGTGCACGCTGCCGTGGGTCGGGCGCGAGCTGTACGAGAAGAAAGAATCTCAACTAGAGCATCTCCTCGTGAGTATCGAAGTGTTCTTGAACAAGAGAAGTAAAAAGCATCACAACGCTCTGAGGGTTTGGTCTGTGGATACACCCCATCCGCAAGAGGAGTACCTGGACTGTCTGTGGGCGCAAATCAGAAAGTTGCAACAGGACAACTGGGCCGAGAAGCACATTCCTCGCCCGTATCTTGCATTTGATTCCGTTTTGTGCGAAGCCCTGCAGCATAACTTACCAACGATTATTCCACCTCCACATCAAGAGTCGTTTGTTTATCCCATGCCGTGGGTCGTATTCAGGATGTTTGATTATACGGATTGTCCCGAGGGGCCTGTGCTCCCCGGAGCGCACGCCATCGAGAGGTTCCTTATTGAGGAACACCTCCACTCCATAGTGCAGATGTACCACATGGAGAGGAAGGAGTGTGCGGCGCACTTGCTGTACTTCCCCTTCAAGTCCAAGATCCCCCTGGACTACTGTATCGTGGAGATCATCTTCGGCGAACTGTTTCACATGCCAGTTCCGCGCTACCTCGATATCTGCTACGGCTCCATTCTCATCGAGCTCTGCAAGCTGCAGCCTTCCACCATGCCGCAGGTTTTGGCCCAGGCTACCGAAATCTTGTTCATGAGGATAGACTCCATGAACACATCGTGCTTTGACAGGTATTAAATTTTTTTTTTTTCAGCAATGCCATACATTTGTTTCAACAACATCAAACTATCACGCCTTTTCAATCATTTCATATTCAGAGCAGTGGCGGTACTCCCATAGAAGCCCAGAAACACGCCTTGCGTAAGAAATTTTGAATCAAAACCCCCAAATCATAACTAACTAACCAACATGCCGTCTCTCCAAAGGGGTAACCAGAAGAATGGACTGCCACACTTTAACCGATGCGGCACTCCATCCTTTTCTTTTCGCCTCCGCGGGAGACGCAGCGTGATGGGTTGCGAACCTCATCGCCACCAATAGGCATCTCCCACACGCCATTTCAATCGTCCAACATCCACGTCTAAATAATCATGGTCCCGCATAAACCAACAACCCACCAAATTACCTTCTAACAATGTTCCCATCAGACGTAAGAGGAATAGCCACAAGAGCTGAACCTCTGTAAGCCAGAATAGGTTTTGATTCAAAATTAGTTACGCATGCCGCGCTTCTGGGCTTCTATGGGAATACTGCCACTGATTGAGAGACATCCGCTGTGGCAGCTACACAAATATGAAAGACTTGCTGGGGACAGGACTGAGTGGAGGAAACGAGTGAAGCTTCTTGCAGAAAAGCTGTTTTTTTATTATTACCGTTTACAAATCCCCTATCGTGCGACTGCCTTTATTTGCAGTAAAAAAAAAAAAGATTTCGAACTGCGGATGGCTACATTTACAGCTCAGATAGTCCCAGTTCATCATTATACTACATACAATTGAGTAGTAAGGTACTAAATTACCTAGGTGTAGAGATCTGTAGCTACAGTGACCTATATGATTAAGTGTGAGCACAAACCAACAAAGCGACAGCCGTGGCTGGAGGCTTGCGCGACACCATATGGAGGAACAAATACATGCTAACCGAAAGCAAAGTCAAGATATGCAAGGCATTGCATCCGCACCATGATTATGTATGGGATAGAAGTCAGAGCCTATACCAATAGGACTAAGAACCTTCTCAGAGTGGTAGAAATGCGAACCGCATGTAATCTTGGATATCATCCAATTTAGATATCCATAGTTTTCCCTCCATCAGTCCAAGCTCACGACTTCAAGAGACCATTGAAGTGGTGAAATGGAATTTAAAAAATGTCTCCTCGATTTAAATCTAAAGACTGGAAATTGGTTGTTATTTAGTGCATGCCCGGAGTCATTCTAGAGGCAATAGATGAATTATCCTTAATTATATAGTATAATTATTACCCTTTATAAAAACTAACTAACTAACTTACCATCACGCCGTCTCCCCGGAGGGGTAGGCAGAAAGAATGGAACGCCACACTGTTCTGTCCTGACATACGTCTCTCGTTTCCTCTACATTCATACATCTTGTCATGCACGCACATCGATTTTTCCGACTCCTCACGTGACCGACATTCAATATTTGATTGATTTGATCGTGCCACGTTTTCCTCGGCCTTCCTCTATTTCTAGCTCCGTTCACGCCGTTTACATATACCTTCTTTACCATTCTGTCTTCACTCATTCTTTCCATGTGTCCAAACCATCTTAATGACCCTTTCCTTATTTTGTTCATAACACTTTCATTCGCACCACTTTCACTTATTATACTTGCATTTGTCACTCTATCATAAACAGATTTGCCACCCATTCGTCTTAGAGATCTCATTTCTACTGCATTTATTCTACTTTCATCCTTCTTTTGCCAGTTCCATGCTTCACTTCCATACATAAGGGTCGGCACAAGAACACCATTGTACACTGCCATCTTAGCTTTTTTGGATAGGCTTTTGTTTGCGATGACAACTTTAAGTGCACCATTTATTCTGTTGCCTGCCCCAACCCTTCTTTCAATATCCTTCTCCACCCTCCCATCCTTTGTAAACATCCTTTATAAAAAATGTGTATTTTTGTTTCAGATTTGTGAATTGGTTTTCATACCACTTGAGCAACTTCCAGTTCCGGTGGTCTTGGGAGGATTGGGACTCATGCCTGCAGCTCAACGTGGAGCACCCACGCCCAAAATTTATTAAGGAAACTCTTCTTAAGTGTATCAGGTAGCTGTCCATTCAATTAATATTCCGTTATTTTAATGTTTTCATATTTACCAAGTATAGTTCAAATTAAAATACTTCATGACTATTATTTCATAAAAAATTCATCACTATGGAATTCCACGGTGTTCCTCCTTAAGTTTATAATTACTTTCTATTTTTTTATGTTCTAATAAATACATTTAAACAATTAAAAATAATAATCTACATAAATTTTAATAGAAGGTTACATTTTGGTTACATATTTGTTTAATTCTATTCTAATTTTGTTCATGTTCTGCTCACTTCTGACTTCCTCCGGAATATCTTCATACATTTTAAGAGCTTTTATGTAAAGGAATTCTGAGATTTTTTTTTTTTCTGAAGGCAGACTTACTTTATTTTTATTATTATTATTATTATTTTGTTGAATAGCTAAAACCGCATTCAATTAAATGTGAAGATCGTAATGGCAATGGTAATTTTCACACTAAATTGGTCATAATCGGATATTTAGTTTCTGTCTCGACACAAAACCACACCATTGAAATTTTTATGTTGAATAGTGCTTTAATAGATTCATCATTTTCCAATTCTAAAAGTTCTTCTTGATACTGCATGGCCACATCAGTTATATCTACCAATATTGGTTGGATTATCCAATATGGGGAAGAAATTTCTTTTAAATCTGAATATTTGTCATTTAAGTCACTAGCCATTTTATCCAGGTGATTCAAAATAACAATTACATCTGAATGAAGCCAAATATCTTAGATTTTGCATCAATAAGGGTCTTGTTTGCTCCTTGTAGTTGTTAATTTAGAATGTTAAATTTTTCAAAGATGTCTGTCAGTAAACTCACTAATGCTTGACCGAGAAATCAGAGTTGCAATATAATTTGTTTTTCAAAAATGCATTTTTCGAAAACAATGTAACAAATATTAATGATATGCTTATTGCCCCCCAAGACATTCAAATTACTCCCGGTGGGGCGTACGCCCCACTTGGAATCACAGCACTAACGTAATGAGTTTGAAATTGATAATGACCCTTTGGATTTTGCATTTTTTCCGGATTATTTCACTATTAAGTGTTTTTAATGTGCAACTGCTATGAATTGTTTGCAGATTATCCTACATATTTTTATTTTATAGATTATCCTATCACCAGCGGATAAAAGAAATGATGCCAGAATCTTATGCGGCACTGATTCCAGCCAAACCTGAACCCACCTACAAATATTCTATGGATGGAGCCGGTAAGTCTATCTCTTAACAATTGAAGGCTGGTCATTACAAGTGGCTTAAACATAGAAAAAAGAAAAAGAGAAAAAACTGTCACATGTGTTATGAAACACGGGTGACATCTTTGGAGCAACGTTTGAACTACACTAAGTTATTAAATCACTTTGCACAGTTATTGGCTTTTATGTTTAACACCAATTGGGATAAAAATATAAAATCATTTTTGATACTTGGTATCTTTGTAATGTCCAGCCCTCAATTTTGTTAGTATTAACACTATTATTGCAGTATAAAAGCAAACAATATTGTTTTTATTTATTTGATTATTGAATACTAAACTGCAAGTAAACATTAATTATGTACTTTAATATTTTCGGAAGTAGCAGACTGCATTTGCAGCTCATATTTGTATGTATATTATAAACTTTTTTATTTAAGTAATATTTACGCCAACATACCCAAGAAAAAACAAACAAATAAAATCTATTTTCAATGCGGCAGCACGACGTATAAAAGGTGTTCCAAAAAACTCGCATATTTCACAACATCTGAAAGATCTTCACTGGCTCAAGTATCCTGAATCATGACAAGTGACATCGTGCATGACAAGATGTATGAATGTAAAGGAAGCGAGAGAAGTGTGTCATGACAGAACAGTGTGGTGGTCCATTTTGAAAAGATTGATACAGTATATACGAAAACAATTGTTTTCTTCCAAAAAGGGTGAAATTTTTAATTTCAGGAATAATAAACAACACAAGTAATGTACGAATATTTTTATAGATATGTATGTATACATTTGTTTTTTTATAATTGGATATAAATATAAAACTTATTATTTCTGCTACTTATTGTAAGTGCACTTTAAATATCATAACATTGACTACTACAATATGTTAACAATAATAATTTAATCTATTATATACATTTTTGTATGGATTAATTACAATCTTATTATAAAAGTAATTTCCTATAATCTTAGCCTTAATTATAAATCACTAAATTACTCGTATATTTGACTTAAATATTATAAAGGCATTTTCAGTTCTCTAATTTGTTGAATTGGTAAATATTGTTTAAAAAGGAAAAAACATTGTTTTAAATATTAATATTGCTTAATTAATACGAATGAAAACATCTGTTTTTTAAAAGTTCTATTATAGTTTATGGGAATGACATGTTTCGCCTTTTTAAGGCATTATCAAAAGGCAAAACATGTCACTCACATAAACTATAATAATACGTCTAGAAAATACATTTTCATTTGTATTATATATAATTTTTTTAATATGGAGTTAACATCATTGTTCAAGAAACAATAAATTATGAATAATGTGCCGAGAAACTGCGAGTGACCCATAGAGATAGAGTCAGAAACGATACGGTGAGAGAAAAAACAAAGGTCACTGACATCATCCACCGGGTAGCGACTGTAAAATGGCAATGGGCAGGTCACGTAGCCAGAAGCTCAGAAGAAAAATGGACAAAAAGACTGCTGACTTGGAGACCGTGGACGGCAAAGAGAAGTGCAGGGCGACCGCAATTACGGTGGAAGGATGATCTGAACAGACATGTCGGAATAACCTGGATGCAGTCTGCACAAGACAGAGTGATATGGAAGTGAATGGAGGAGGCCTTCGTTCAGGAGTGGACGGGAATAGGCTCAGGAAGTAGTTAGAACTGATGATTTTGTGTCTTCGACCGTTTTCGGCAGCCCTGCCATCTTCTGGCTCCAGAAGATGGCAGCGAGCTACCGAAACCGGTCAGAGACAAACATTAGTGGATTTTAACTAAATATACATTTTAAAAGATTTTTTACAATTTTTCATTATTTTTAATCTTTTTTATTTATTGTTTCTTGAATAATGGTTTAAAACTCCATTTTAAATATTAAATACAAATGAAAACATCTGTTTTCTAAAAGTTTTATTTTATTTTATCGGAATGATATGTTTTGCCTTACTTAAGCATTATCAAATGCTTTTAATATAACCTTAGTGTGGCGTTATTTCCATCTTCTTCATCATCAAAAGCGACTGTCAAATATAGTCAGCTCAGGAGTCCGCCAGCTGGACCGCACTGCTGGAAGCCCGAACCAGATTCTCCTCTGTGCATGTCACAGGACAGCAAGGGCACTCCAATGTGTGCAGCATGGATTGCTCCAAGCCACAGATGCATGTTTGTGTCATTCCCATAAAATAAAATCAAACTTCTAGAAAACAGACATTTCCATATGTATTAATTATTAATTCTTACCTCCCGAAAGGTTGCATTTAAAAACATTTCTTAGTTTGATAGACTGAAAAAGTTTTTGAAAATAACACAATATATAAATTTCAATTTTAGCCGTGTTAGCTAAATAATCACACTGAAAATTTGTATAATTATATTTATTGAATAAAAAAAAAATCATTAACCATATGCGTCTAATAACCTGCGTTATAACTTGCGTCTTGCCATTTATAACCTGCATCTTGCCAGTCATGATGTACGGAGTCGAGACGTGGACACTGACAAAAGGTCTAATCTAGAGATTCAAGGTCGCCCAACGCATGGAAAGAGCCATGCTTGGAATAACCTTTAATAAGGTGACTGAGGTGGCTCTGAGGATGGGTGGGCTGAAGTGGCGATGGGCTGGCCAAATCTGTCGGAGAACCGACGGCCGATGGGGGAGACGGGTTCTGGGGTGGAGACCGTGTACAGGATTTCACAGAGTTCGACGTCCCCTTGCCCGATGGACCGACAATCTGAAGAGGATTGCTGGACATGGATGGATGGGAACGGCAATGGGTAGGGGGCGGTGGCGTGCTTTGGAAGAGGCCTACATTCAACAGTGGATGACAAACGGCTGATGATAATTAACCTTATAACTAACAAGTAAGAATTTCAGGCCATAAATGAGAAACATGAGCCTAAAGACAGAAACATAACATTATGACATGTTTTGTCGTGATGAATCAATTTAATTTTGATCAAATTAATTCATAAAAATGGCGCTTATAAATCATCGCACTTAATATTAAATTGATTTTTTTTATTGAAAGTGGTATTGAAAAAATATTATACATAAAACTTCATGTTGGCAAGCAAGTTTAATCCAGTTCTTAAACATCATTGCTTGCAAAATGAACACTTGCTCTCCCAACAGCTGACAGCCGAGTGTCCGAATGGTGGACAACTTGATTAAGATTTTTTTTTAAGAATTAATTGTATCTCAATAGAGACGAAGATGTAAATTATTTGGAAGCAGAATATGGTGGTCGAAGCGTTTACAGGACTTATGACCTGTCATTAGTTGAGTTAAGCGATCGTTTTATGTAATACAACACTCCCCATTCCGCCCTTCTTACGAACACCACGTCTGACAATTATTTTTTGAAAGTTGTAAATATGCTGCCATGTTGAGAAACATTTCACATATTTTAGTTCAATCTACACTAGCGCCATCTATTGAGATTATATGTAAAAATGAAAATCTTTATTAATGTAATGTGAAAGGCTATCAACCCAATTATCACACATCACTAGACAACGCCTGGAGAAAACTCTCCAATTTTTATATGCTTTTAACTTTGACCAGTTTTTATACAACATTTTTGTTTTTTGAATGTATACAAATACTGGATTTTACCCATTACGGTCCTATTATAAGTCGGCGATCTTTGTCTCTATTGAGATAAAATTAATTTTTAATGATTAATCCGTAATGGGTAAAATCCAGTATTTGTAAAAAACAAAAAGATTTATTTTTTCTTTGGAAATGTGTTATGAAATCACAAAGTTATACTTGAAAATCTAACAGTAAAAATTGTATTGAATATTTATATTAGCCCAATGTATACAAGAATACATACATTTATCTAACACTTGTAACTTTAACACTGCAAGAGCCATTAAAAGCAAACGTCACAACATTTTTTATAGTAAAAGGTTTTTTGTTTAACCCCATTTTGGTTCCGTACTAAGAAGGCTTGTCTATGATTGTCAGTTTTGCTAGATTGCTCACTTCATGAACTTCCCCTTGCAGCTCGGTCGGATCAGATTTTTCCTCCACTTCGTACAACTTCACATCTTTCGCCGTAGTGTTGACCTCTGAAATGTTTGCCTTCGTGATATCATCGACTTTGAAATGACTCAATAAGTCAGCCATAAAAGTGTTGTTTTCAGCCAGTCGCAGATTTTCCATAAATTTTATACTATCATTTTTAGGCCTCTCCGTTGATGTCTGAAAGTATGGTCTTGTTCTATTGCCTAGTTTTAAACTAATAGATGTTACGAAGCTTTTTTTTGTCAGGGGTGTGAATATTTCTTCGCTTTCACTGTACGGCTTACTCGATGTCTCTGTTGTTTGGACTGTAGCGTATGTTTCAGTAGATAATTTTTCAGATTCTTCCGAATAATTTGTAGTTGCAGTCAATTCAACAACTGTTGTTGCTTCTGTTACTTCAACTGTCTCCGTTGTTTCATTCTCCGGTTTCTTGGATGATGTATTTGGTTCCAAAGTATAAACAGTTGCATTTTCTATAAAAATATTGTACGTCTCTTCTACTAATAGCGAAGCATTTGTTTCAGAATCTTCAGTTTGATTCGAATGTTTGGTTTCATTATACAAATGATTAATCGTGGTTTTCTCGTTCGATATGTCCTTGTAATTTGTTGTATTTGGTGAATCGTCAGTTGTGGTCATTTCAACATCGTCAACGACAGTCGTCACTTCCGTTGTAGTGGTTGTAGATCTTTCTTTTATCAACTTTGGTCTCAAACGGCTCGATGACCAAGTTCCTATTTTTCTTTGATACTTGCGTTGTGAGTTTCTTTGGGGTACGAAAGTGCTATTGCCACTTCTTTGGCGTAATTTTCTAATAGAATCGGATAAGAATGGTGATTCTGTCGTATTGTTTCGTTCATCTCTTTCGGCGTACACCGCTGTTACTGACGTGGCTGCGTACGGTATCGTGGTACCTCCACTCCTCGGAGAAGGAACTTGTGATTTTATCAGTTCTGAAAACTTTTTTTGAAGCTTGACTCGTCTATTGGGTTTAAAAGGTTTGCGTTCCACTCTGTGATCGTTTATTATATTTTTCTCCGTTGTCTCTTCGGTTTTCTTTTTTCTCTGCCTCGGATAACTTGGTTGGGTTGGTACAGCAGTAGTTCTTTTCCCTTTAGAAGATGCATCAAGTATCTGTGTTGTATATGTGTTTTCAACTTCTTCACCCGTACTTGAAAATTCAGGTACATAAATGTTTTCAATGGTTGTCCCGATTTCTGTTACATGATCTGGAACCTTTTCTGTTACTGTTGTGTGTTTTTCTTCTTCATCTTCTTCCGTTGTAATTTGATGAGTTTCAGGATGATTATATTTGGTGCTATCTTCAGAATTTACTTCGGGGTTTATACTTGATTCTTTGAAGTTGTTGTCACTAGTGTTTATTTCGGTGAGATTATTTTCTGAAGTAACTTTATTGGTTTCAGAATTTTCTTCCGTATTGTTCTCGTTAGAATGTTCTTCGCTTTCATCTATACTGTCATCGGAATGATCTTCTGAATCTGTATTAGTGTCCTCGTCCGTGTTTGTAATTTCTTCTACAAACGGGTTATTCAAGTTTATAACTTCTATTTGTGCATTCGTTGTATATGAAGTGGGCGTGCTTAATGTCGGCATATGAAGCGGATCTAATTCAGAAAATGTATTTCTTTCATCAACGGGACTCGGACGGAACGGCTTTGTCGGTCTAAGCTTCCGTTTGTTCGTTTTTGAAGGGGTCGCTTCAAACTTTGCAGGTGTTCTGTAATAATGATCCTTGCTGCTAAGAGTTACAGCTTCAGCTTCATGTACAGTTGCCCCTTGATTTGTTTTAATATCTTTTCTCTGCGTTGCTTCCGTTGTGTAGAACGGTATAGTTGCCGGACTTTCGTTTACATTGGGTAAAATAATTACATTAAAATTAGGATTCTTTTTATTTGCGTCTGACTCCTCTGTTTCACTGTTTTCTTCGTAATCTTGATACCTGTTCCCCCTGAATGGCTTGCGTGGGTCGGGTTCCGTAGTATCCTTGTACATGTTAGGAAGGTAAGTCTCATAATTATTATTTTTTTCAAATTTCATCGATTGCTTCATAACGGGCACTCCCTTGTCGTTCAAATAATAATGGTGGTGCAAGTGAGTTATCGTTTGAGAATTTTGGTTCTTGTTTGGTTTATAATAATCAGCGTAATCTTCGGAATTCGTATTGACATTAATATGCTTTTTGTTTCCCTCGTATTTCACGCGTTCTTGCTCTCCGCGTGTGTCATCTATATAATACTGATTTTTTTGTCTGAAGTCCTCATTTCTGTTAGTAAATTTCTCACCTGTGTTGAGTCTTGTATGCGAGTTGTCTTGGTACTCCGGATAGTAGTTTGGATATCTGTTAACAAATGTTGGAACTGTGGCGGTCGCCTGCTTCTGTCGCGTTGACTCCTGATATCTGTCATACCAAGGAGGGCTTGCGGTTCTTTCGTCCTGGGCTTCGGTAGAAGCAACCGAATGGAACTGTTCGTCCAAAAAGATGAGCTTCCCTCTCCGTTCGTGTTTCTTAGGAGGTTTGGGTACTTTGTCAGTTTCTTTTATTGAAAACGTCTGCGATGGTTGATTGTAACTAAGACTTGAGCTATCTGACTTGGGTGAGGCTACGGAGAACATAAGCTCGTATACAAATGGCGGATGTTCTGCTTCGGGGTTCCTGTGACGGATACGCCGCACTGTCCAAAGGGCTTTGATCCTTTGGTTTCTGCAGTCGGACCCCTCGCACTCTGACATCAGTATCTTCTCTGCCTCTACCTCGTTAGGCCTGGCGCTGTACAGATGACACTCGATGCATTCTTTAACTTCTTCATCTTCTATAAACTCGTAATTTTGAGGAGTTTCAATTAGCCTGCCCCTCGACAGTATGGCGATGTCACCGAACACCGGTCCCTTCTCTTTGCTGTTTTGTTTGAACGGCGCGCGTCTGATGTTTCTCCACAGGTTTACGTCTGCTATCTCATCGTCATCGTTGCTTCGCTCGTCTATCTCAAGATTTTGCCTGTTTGATCCAGCTTTTTTCGTTAAAATGTTATCAATTTTATCTCGTACTAGTGTCAGATATACGCTGTGTCTCAACGCTTCCTCCCAGGGCACCTGGGGTTTCGGAAAGTCTTCCGTGTTCCTTATTTCTCTTCCACCGTTCCTATCGAAGTACGTGTTCGAAGGTTGGCCTCTTCTTTCACTTCTGTCGAAATAATCGGAAGGTTGTCTACCAGTGTCGGTGTACCCTCTGTCTCGGTCCCTATCTCTGTCTCTGTCTCTGTCTCTGCTAATGTTGTCGAAGAAGGAGACAGGATTCCGTCTGTAGTTTCTGTACTCGTCCCTGTCGAAGTAGTAGCCGCCTTCCTCCCCCGCGCTAGGCCTCCAGCCACGCACGGGGATGGACCGCGGGCCATAGTTGGTTATCGCCAAACCCGTGTCTACCGCTATCTGCAACACAAATTATTATATAAATTTAATTATGTGGTCTAGGCAACGCATTCTTCTAGTTTGCGGATCTCATGGACTGATATGGCAACCAATATGATCTGAGGTGCTACATAGAGCCAGAGCGGAAAGAGGATTGTTGTCTGATGTGATGTCTAGAAAGATGGCATATTTGGGACACATTCTCCGCGAGGAGAAATACGATCTGCTGGGATTCTAGGAGTTATTATGGCCTAAAAGTATTAGAGGCTGCTAGCGAGTACTTTTTAAAAATTATATTTACACTGTATTTTATTTTTAAATATGTTTGCATTTTTTAGTATTCTTAACCCCTTTCTCTTTGTTTTGGTACAACTTTCATGTTGGTATCTTATCTAGTTCCTGAGATACAAGCAAAATCAAAATAATAATTTAAACGCGTTTTTCTCGAAAAGCGTCAAACCCTAGTTAAAGGATTAATTTCATCTCAATAGAGACGAAGATGCAAACCGGAAACTGAACATGGTGATCGAGGTGTTTACAGGACTTATGACCTGTCATTGGTTGGGTTCAGCGTACGCTTTATGTAATTACAACATTCCACCTTTCTTATGACCACCATGTCTGACAAATTTTTGGAAGTTGTATATATGTTAATATCCAACACCACAATTCACATGTCAGTTTCAATTTACAGACCAGCGCCATCTATGAAGATTAGATTTAAGCATTGTTTATCTTAAGTGCGGCAGATTTGTCAAGTCTATCGAACGCATAGCCACGAACATTGCCTTTTCATTTACATAGATTTTTTTTTGTTCTGATTTTAAAAATTTGGTTTAGTTCATGTGCGCTCCCGTAAATTTGGAGATATTTCGTGTAAAAGTGAATTGTTTTGGCCAATTTGATTGTTGCCGCACTTTATAATAGTTAATTGTGACACGTAATACGTTTGTGCGGTTTTGACGTTAAAATTATACAAGTTTTTTCGTTTATATAAAGAATTTTGACAGGTGTAAAAATAACATTTTCATTTGTTCCAATGACAATTTGAATAATTTCTTCAATATTATTTTTAAGTTCTTTCTGGTGTCTGATTACTTTAAGTACCTAATTGCAGCTAATTTAAAAAAAAAACGGTGGATGCGAGTAACACAAATCTAATAATCACAAAAGTCCGGATCGTCCATGTCAACAAGTGCACCATGTAAAATGAACATTATGTGTTAATATATTTTTATTTTGTTGTTTTATATCATTGTATTTTATATGATTTGTTTTAGATTTATTTTGTGTTTTACGATCGAAGTGTGTGTGGGAGATGCCTATTGGTGGCGATGAGGTTCGCAACCCATCACACCGCGTCTCCCGCGGAGCGAAAAGAGAAGGATGGAGTGCCACATCGGTTAAAATGTGACAGTCCATTCTTTCTGCCTACCCTTTCGGGGAGACGGTTAGTTAGTTAGTTAGATTACGCCGGTGTTATAACAGTGTAGCGACCTTCCCTGGCCTTGTGGGAAACTTTCGGTCGCGGTTGTGTGTGCACGTAGGATCGCGAGGAGCATCCCGGATGGCTTGCGAAACCAGCGTCCGAAGAGCAAAAATATGGAACGATTATGATTTTCGTAACGGTTATTGAGCGACGACCTTGCCGCATGAAAAGCCCGACGCGCGAAAGCGCCCGCCATCTTGCCAGGGGGCAATTTGTTCCCCGTATCTAGCATCTTAATTAAATACAACAGATTGATCACAATGAATTCTAAACTAATTACAGCTCTTGGATAATTTTGCGCACCTTCAAATTTATCAATGATGGACGTGTATTTGTCACCCCTTCTTCGTATTCCGTTATGCTAGAGAGGGTTCAGAAAAAAATTCTGAGGTATCTCTACATGAGGGAGTATGGTAGTTATCCATGGCTCTATCCCACGGCATTTCTTTTGGGAATGCTCGGAACCAATTCTCTACAGCTTCGAAGAGATGGACATCTAATAACCCATTTCTTCAGATTAATTAGGGGATACTTCGAGAACTTGGCCGTACTGGAGGATGTTGGTCTTTTTGTCTCCGATAGATATCTCCGACAGCGACAGCACAGATTGTTTTACCTATCGGCCGCCAGAACCAATCTACCTCTGGTGACACCGGTGGGAAGAGCAATTAGTCTGCCGAACGCGGTCTCCTCGGAGATCGACGTCTTTCATGTTAGTGAAAGTACGTTCAGGGGACAAATACTCTTGACTTTGGAAAGTATCTTGTCTTCCTAATGTCGAACCATCACTAATGCGTTCCTGGTATTATGTTGTATGTGTATAATATCTTACCTGTACTCAATAGATGGCTTAAACATTTATGCTGTTTGTAATGTCTTTGATTTGATTGATTGATTGGTTATGCCAAAGGCAACTCTGTTAAATAACACGGTCTGCTAGCTGGACCGCACTGTTGGACTTCCGAACCAGATCTTCCTCCGTGTACGTTGCAGGGCATAAAGGGTTACCACCGCTTACCCGAGGCTGTTATAGGGCGCTGTCATGTGTCCATGAGTCCGCTTCCCATTCAATCCCGTATCTTTTATATATTTTGTTTAGAAATACTTTAAATGTTATGCATGTATGGCGGGACAGAGGAAAATAGCAGTAAATTAAATGTGGCCTGGTCCCTCTTGATTTCTTTTATACATTTTTTTTTCTAACTAGTGTGACGGTCCATTTTTTCTTCCATTATGGTGGTTCATTTTTGATTTTCTAACTAAATAACTAAACATCACACCCTCTAACCGAAGGGGTAGGCAGAAAGAATGGACTGCCACACTTTAACCGATGCGGCACTAAATCCTACTATTTCGCTACGTGGTGTGATTGCGAACCTCATCGCCACCAATAATCATCTCCCGCTATCATAAATAAAGAAAGTATGTATAAACGACGTAAACGGAACTAGAAATAAAGGAAGACTGAATAAAATGCGGCACGATCAAATCAATCCAATATTTAATGTTGGCCACGTGAGTCGTACAAATCGGCGTGCGTGCATGACACTATGTATACATGTTGAAGAATCGAAAGAAATATATCAGGGAAGAGCGGTATGGCGGGCCATTATTTCTGCCTACCCCTTCGGAGAGATGGCGTGATGGTTAGTAAGTTAGTTTTACTTTCAACGATTTTGACAACCTTCGTGGCCGAGTGGTAAGTGCATTGACTGCCACCCCGAACGTTCCGGGTTCGATTCCCTGCGAGGGCAGTGTGATTGTTACATTGTCTTTGGTCTGGTGTAGAATTCACGTGACAATAAAATGGCGACAGATTAGCTACCTATCACATGTCACGAGAATCGCTATGATAGCTATAATACCCTTTACATCGATTTGGATTATGCTGCTTATGTTGTATAATAATAATAATAACAATAAATATAATTTAACTCGTGTATGTCGCATTTTCGGACCATCCTGTATAATATAAGATCTTCTTCTTCTTCTCCTTAAAGACCTTTGGTCTGTTCCTGAAATCAGGCTGGCCTCTCTTGGGAGGTTGACTCCCAACTATCTCTCCATCTCTTCGGCGGTCTTCCGGGGGGACGGCAGCCGGCAGGAATCTGATGCGCCACAGCGTGTGGGATTCTGGTGGGATCCATCCTCTGCACGTGCGCATTCCAGTATCTTCTGCGTTGTCTGCTCCATCTCACGACATCCTCCACCTTGCAGATCTCGCGGATAGCCGTGTTCCTCACCCTATCGCAAATAGTCCTTCCTGCTATCATCTTCAGCGTCCTCATCTCTACCACCCGTACTTTAGCCTTCGTTCTTGTGGTATCCGCTCTGGTCTCAATGCTATATGTCAGTATAAGTCTTACGCAGGTTTTATAAGATTTCTGCTTCTTCTTCGATGGTCCTACAGCCCATATCGAGCCTTAGCCTCCAGTATTCTTCGCCTCCAACTCCTCCTGTCCTCCGCTTCGACCCTCCAATCTGACACTCTTACCAATCTTGCTCCATCTCTCCCAACTTCATCCTCCCATCGCAGCCTTGGTCGTCCAATTGGTATTCTACCACCTGGGTGCCACTCCAGCAATCTTTTTGGGGTTCGCGATGACGGCATCCTCTGCACGTGACCGGCCCATCTCAGTCTATTCAGTCTGACCTGTGTGGAGAGACTGGGAGCTTTGTAAATATGGTACAGCTCGTCATTATGCCGCATTCTCCAGCCTTCACCGTCATTCACAGGTCCCAGAATTCTGCGCAGCACCCTTCTCTCAAAAGTATCCAGTCGCTCTGCGGATTTCGCTGTCATTGTCCACGCCTCACATCCATAGGTCACTACTGTTCGGATGATTGTTTTATACAGGATGATTTTGGTTTTTCAGTGTACGTTTCTTGATTTGAGCGCTGCGCTGGTAGTAGAGAGAATAATGTTTTGTTACCAATTGTGATTCTTCTTTCGATTTCCTTGTGATTTTCGTTTTCTTTTGTTATAGACGAGCCCAGGTAAGTGAAGTCCTCCACCAGGTTTTATAAGATCAATTGGATTAATTTTTACATTCGCGATACTCCCTCCAAACGTTCAAATCCAACTTTCCATATTTGCCTTTGAAACAATGCCATTCCACCAGAAAATTCACTAATTTGAATGGCGAATTCATGGGAAGCTAATAATGTTGTGTTTTATAAACCGTCCGCCATTGTAACGATTAGAATAAAACGATTTTATACAATGGAATATAATTATGATTGCGCTGGGTAATTACTTTTGCCGGTGTGATGGGCAAAACTCAAGTATGTTTCTCGTGTTGCAACACCCAATATTATCGCAGACCTAAACATAATCCAATGCACTTCCATCACCTTGTAAAGTGCATTGAAACCGTTGAATATTAAGGAAATCGTCCGTTTTCTTGAAGTTTACTAAAGCTTCTAATAATGATTTAATTGTATCTCAATAGAGACGAAGATGCAAATTGGAAACAGAATATGGTTGATCAAGGTGTTTACAGGACTTATGACCTGTCATTGGTTGGGTTAAGCGCACGCTTTATGTAATTACAACATTCCCCATTCCACATTTCTTTATGACCATGTATGACAAACTTTTGGAAGTTGTATACGAGTATATGTTAAAGTCCTATGCCAGATTACACATATCAGTTTCAATGTGCCATCTATGAAGATTTTGATTACATATGTTAATCTTTTTATAAGTCATAAGTCCTGTAAACACTATCTTCGTCTCTATTGAGATACCATTAAATCATGAATTGATAACCCACGGTGGGTGAAATCCAGTATTCGTATACAAGTATAAGTATACATTCACAAAAAATCTTCTAATAATGGCTCATTTACTCAGTCGGCCGCTCACAATGGAGTTTTGAACGAAGGATGAAAGCAGAATAAATGCGGTAGAGATGAGGTCCCTAAGACGTATGTGTGGTAGAACGATATACGACAGAATCTCAAATGCTGATATAAGAAAGGAATGAAGAGCAGAAGAAGTTATTAAATTGGAGGAAAACATGGCATGACCAAATTAATCCAATTTTAAAGGTTGGTCATGTTAGAAGTCGGAGAAATCGACGTGCGTGTATGACTCGTTGAATGAATGTGGAGGAAGCTAGAGAGGTTTGTCAGGATAGAGTTGTGTGGCGGTCCATTCTCTCTGCCTGCCCCTGCGGGGAAACGGCGTGATGGTTTGTTTTTGTGTTGTGTTTTGTACTCAGTAAATATATTATCAAACAATGAATAATAATATACTAAACTAACTAACTAACTAACCATCACGCCGTCTCCCCGAAGGGGTAGGCAGAAAGAATGGACTGCCACACTTTTCTTTCCTGACATATTTCTCTCGCTATCTCAACATTCATACACCGTGTCATGCACGCGCGTCGATTTTTCTGACTCCTCACGTGGCTGACATTCAATATTGGATTTATTTGATCGTGCCACGTTTTCGCCGGTCTTTCTCTATTTCTGGTTCCATTTACATCGTTAACATACTTTTTTTTACCATTCTCTCTTCATTCATTCTTTCCATATGTCCAAACCATCTTAATGATCCTTTCATTATTTTGTTAATAATACCATCATTCGCATCACATACCCTTCTTATATTTTCATTCGACACTCTATCATACACAGAGTATCCACACATGCGTCTAAGAGATCTCATTTCTACTGCATTTATTCTACTTTCATCCTTCTTTTGCCAGTTCCATGCTTCGCTCCAAACATAATGATACTATACTATAATATATATACTAGCCTTCTTATAATGGCTTATTTACTCAGTAAATGTTTTATCAACCAATGAATACTAATATACTCGGTTTTCTATAATGGTTCAACCAATGAATACTACAATAATATACTAGACTTCTTATACTGGCTTATTTACTCAGTAAATGTTTTGTCAACGTATTGTTAGGCTTTTTATAATGGCTTATTTACTCAGTAAATGTTTTATCAACCAATGAATAATAATATACTAGGCTTCTTATAATGGCTTATTTACTCAGTAAATCTTTTATGTATCAATGAATAATATAATAGGCTTTCTATAATGGTTTATTTACTCAGTATGTAAATGTTTTATCAAGCAATTAATACTAATATACTAGGCTTCTTATAATGGTTTATTGACTCAGTAAATGTTTTATCAACCAATTAATACTAATATAATGACTTATTTACTCAGTAAATATTTTATCAACCAATGAATAATAATATGCTAGGCTTCTTATAATGGATTATTTACTCAGTAAATGTTTTATCAACAAATTAATACTTATATGCCAGGCGATTTTTTTTTAATGAGATAAAACACCTTTGGGTTTATTTTTCTCGACATGTTTCGAAGATTTTACACCTTCATCACCGAGAGAACGATATCAGTTTATATCGAACGAACAATCAGTTTTTTATCGGTCTTACGATGGTGAAGGTGTTAAACCTTAGAAGCATTCCGAGAAAATAAACTCAAAAGTGGAAAAAGTGTTTTAATTCGAAGAAAAATCGTCCAGAAAAAAAAATCCCGACTAGAAAACTTTCGAGAATGGTTTAGTTGCAATGCAACATCCCTGTTTGGAGCTGCTGTATCTGAAGAAAAAATAGCCACGATACTGTCTCAAAATCCGATAGGACAGTAACAAGAAGAAGAAGAATAATAATATGACAACTGCAACAGCAAACCATCACGCCGTTTCTCCGCAGGGGTAGGCAGAGAGAATGGACCGCCACACTACTCTATCCTGACATACCTCTCTAGGATCCTCCACATTCATACAGCGAGTATACACGCACGTCGATTCTTTTGGCTTCTGACATGACCAACCTTTAAAATTTGATTGATTTGATCATGCCATGTTTTCCACGGTCTGCCTCGACTCCGTACTCCATTTACATCGTTAACGTATACTTTTTTAACCATTCTTTCTTCACCAATGCGCTCCATATATCCGAACCAACGCAGCGATCCTATCATAATTTTGTTCATAATACCTTCTTTCGCTCTATATTCCTTTCTTATATCAGCATTTGAGATTCTGTCGTACATCGTTCTACCACACATACGTCTTTGGGACCTCATCTCTACCGCATTTATTCTGCTCTCATATTTCATCTGCCAGTTCCATGCTTCGCTTCTATACACAAGGGCTGGGACCAGAACTCCATTGTGAACGGCCGCTTTCGCTTTTATTGATAAATTCGTGTTTTTAATTTTTTTTAAAGCTCCATTCACTTTGTTACCCGCACCAACCCTTCTTTCAACATCACTGTCCGTTCGGCCATCCGCCGTTCGAACATGCTACCTAAATACGCAAATTCCCTCACCTCTTCCAAGTTCTCCACACACAAAATTTAGAAAGCTTATGTAATTATATCTATTTATTTTTTTCTAAAATAATGGTAATTTATTTTTGCGACTGATACATACCCATAAAATTAACACCAATAACTTCATATTTTGGCAAATGTATTTTTCACTTCATAAATACATTTTTCACATACTTTTATTTCACGGTTTAATCACTAACACATCATTATACCTATATATATTTTTTTATACCATCAATACTCAATAGGTAATACCTAGTAGTTTCCAAATACTAATATACAAAAAAATACACTTCCCGCACTTATTTCAATTTTTGACAGAACGTTCCACCCGCGACCAGAGATGAAATCACAATGCACTTCCATTTTCAAACATAAACATAAAAGCTTACCATTGGGCTGTCAGATTGCAGACACAGTAACTAAATTAAGCACCCGAATAAAAAAGTAATAATCTAAATACCATTGTAATATTTTTTTCTCGTGGCCTTTTTACAAAGTACCTACCCGTAAGTTTGTTATAGGCCGCGTCTTAGTTCTCTTTCCCGCCGCAATTCAGACGTAACGCTACGGTGGGCGGGAAAATCGCTAAAAATTTTCGCAATGGCGGCAGATTCACCAAACCAGAAAAGTCCATTGTCTCTTTGGTGAAATTATATTATTATATTTGATGTGTTGTTTCGTGAGACAATGCGTACACGGAATAGCCTGCTCTAGAGAGATTTGAATGACATTTTTGCAGCAATGAAAGCCAGTTTTTAACTGCTTAATCACACCAACCGAAACAGTTGAATTAATAAATGGGTTATAATAGTGGACGGTCGTTTCAGATGTAACTTGTTACATATTTTAATTATGTTTTATGTCACCCGTTCTGCATTGTTGATATTATTTTATAACTGTTATGTGAGTGTGAAGCGTATTTGGTGCGAGAAAATGGAAGCTATTTGTGTATTCCTATGCATAATCTAAACAGTATTGCTTTAAAACCAACCGTTGAAAAGATAAAATTTTCAAAAACGAATAAAAGTTGAGAATTATCCCCATAATGACTTACTGAATCGAAGCAAGAGCAGTCACGGTCAGAACCAAACATCTCTCAAGAGTAGCAGAAATGAAAACATTGCGACCTATTGTAGGGAGAACCCTAAGAGATAGGATACCCAATGAAGAAATTCTGCGAAATTGAAGACACATATGTCCGGTATAGTTTGATCACCAACATTATATTGATTCAATTTAAAACTTTTGAATTATTTCGTAGTTTTGTTCAATTTAAAGTACGACTCGTTTGCGTTTATCCATTATTATAGACACTTTTTACAGTAAAATAAAATTAACGATGTTTTATGAGTATGAACTACGCTGCGGGTGCTTTATTGCAAACACAAACGTATGTTGGTGGTGGCGAAAATGTGAACTAAACGCCCAATGTATTTCTGACAAGACATCACAATTATGTATTTCCTAAATGTAACGCAATATTTTGCGTTAAATTCAGGTCTGATGTTTAGTCAGGCGGTCGGAAAAATCGACGAGCGTGCGTGTAATGTAGAGGAATCCAGAGCGGTATTTTAGGAAAGCAGTGTGGCAGTCTATCCGCTCTGCCTACCCCTTCGACGAAACGGCGTGATGATTAGTTAGTTTGTTTTTGATGTAACTGAACATTCTTTCAAATATTTCCACACGACTGATTTTTTTGCATTATGTGGATATGGGAAATCTCAAATGTATATGTTTAAAGTCATTGACGTTAATATTGCCATTCTTTTTCCTAAATATACTTTCCTATTTGTGTCAATATTTCAAATGAAATGAAATTAGTTTATTTTCTCAAAAGACATTACAAACGTTAAGTTAAGACATTTGAAGTTTTATGCATATTGTGTATGTGAGAACAGGTAATAATTATATAACTAACTAACCATCACGCCGTCTCCCCGAAGGGTTAGGCAGAAAGATTGGACTGCCACACTTTTCTTTGTTGACATATTTCTCTCGATTCCTCAACATTCATACATCGTGTCATGCACGCGTGTCGATTTCTCTGACTCCTCCAATGGCCGACATTCAATATTTGATTTATTTGATCGTGCCACGTTTACCTCGGTCTTCCTCTATTTCTGGTTCCATTTACATCGTTAACATATATTTTTTTTTACCATTCTTTCTTCATTCATTCTTTCCATATGTCGAAACCATCTTAATTAACCTTTCATTATTTTGTTCATGACACCATCATTCGCACCGCATTCACTTCTTATATTTTCATTCGACACTATCATACACAGAGTATCCGCACATTCGTCTAAGAGATCTCATTTCTACTGCATTTATTCTACTTTCATCCTTCTTTTGCCAGTTTCATGCTTCGCTTCCATACATAGGGGTCGGTAGAAGAACACCATTGTGCACTGCCATTCTAGCTTTTTTGGATAGGTTTTTGTTTGCGATGACAACTTTAAGTGCACCATTCGCTTTGTTGCCTGCCCCAACCCTTCTTTCAATATCCCTCTCCACTCGCCCATCTTTTGTAAACATACTACCTAAATACACGAACTCAACTAATTATATTGTAATAATAATGTCCATTGCCCGTGAGTACGAGTGTAAGGAACACAAACTTTAATTATTAATTATTTAATATGTCATTCCTATAAGCTTTAATAAAATTTCTAGAAAACAGACGTTTTCATTCGTACAAATTACACTGGTCGGCAAAAAAAATAAAAAAATTCTGCCCCTGTCACCATACTTGCTGATTTTTATGTAAAATGACCCCCTGAATCCTAATATGACATCAGTTCCCCCCCACCACCCACTGTTTTCAGGGGATGGCCCCCCATCTATTTATATTACATTTCACACAATTTGGAGGGATGAAAATGGTTATTTTCGCCTTTACGGGAAGAGCAAATGACAGTTTGTAATATAAGTGTGAACGAAGAGAACTTGGAACAGGTGAAGGAATTTGTGTATTTAGGAAGCATGTTCACAGCGGATGGCCGAACGGATAGTGACGTTGAAAGAAGGGATGGTTCGGGTAACAAAGTGAAATGAGCTTTAAAAATAATTATTGGAGACAATAATTTATCGATGCAAGCGAAAATAGCCGTTCACAATGGAGTTCTGATCCCAACCCTTAAGTATGGAAGCGAAGCATGGAACTGACAGAAGAAGGATGAGAGCAGAATAAATGCGGTAGAGATGAAGTCCCTAAGACGTATGTGTGGTAGAACGATGTACGACAGAATCTCAAATGCTGATCTTAGAAAACATTGTAGGGCGAAAGAAGGAATTATGAAAAAAAATATTATTATTATTATTTTGTTGAATCGTTCTTTACATCATGACAGCATGAGCCAAATCGATGTAAAGGGTATTATTATAGCTATCATAGTGATTCTCGTGCCATGTGATAGGTAGCTTATATATCGCCATTTTATTGTCACGTGAATTCTACACCAGACCAAAGACAGTGTGACAAACACACTGCCCTCGCCGGGAATCGAACCCGGAACCTTCGGGGTGGCAGTCAATGCACTTACCACTCGGCCACGAAGGTCGTAAAATTATGAAAGGATCGCTGCGTTGGTTCGGACATATGAAGCGCATGGGTGAAGAAAGAATTGGTAAAAAAGTATACGTTAACTATGTAAATGGATTACGGAGTCGAGGTAGACCGAGGAATACATGGCATGACCAATTTCATGTTAGAAGCCGGAAGAATCGACATGCGTGTATTACTCGCTGTATGAATGTGGAGGAATCTATAGAGGTGTGTCAGGATAGAGTAGTGTGGCAGCCCATTCTCTATGTCCACCCCTGCGGGGAAACGGCGTGATGGTTTTTTGTTGTTTGTTGTTGTTGAAAAATCTTTATACATATATTAGATTGCGTACAACATTGCATAGAATAATTTTTATTATGCAAAGCATAAACATGTTTAATTACATTCGCCATTGCAAATTGTTTTCAATAATTTGATTAATGGTGTGGAAAATCTGGATACATTTTTCATTCTAGTGTGTTTTACGCGCGATTTCTTCACCCGCTGATAAAGATCTCTGCTAGTATTGAGTAGGTACCCGCCTAAAATATGTTTTTTCGTGTAATTCAGGTAGGTACATAATTTTAAAGTTTATTCTAGTGGCAAGTACCTACCTGACTGACTAGGTGGCGGCACGCCACTATTGTTCGCGCGGGAAAACTGCAATCGGAATAAGGATTTTGAATTATGAAACGCATGCAAGGAATTTTTATCTTGTTTGTGGTAGTTTTTCACGCTATGTCAAACGTTATTGTATACGAGTATATATGTTATGAAACAAACATGTTTTCATTAATATTTTCACATGCTAAGTAAACGCCTATTTGATTAATCTATTATATGTTCACAATGGAGTTCTAGTTCGAACCCTTATTAAACTAACTAACTAACTAAACATCACGCCGTCTCCCAGAAGGGGTAGGCAAAAATAATGGACTGTCACACATTTCTTTCCTGACGTATTTCTCTCGGTTCCTCAACATTCATACATCGTATCATGCACGCGCGTCGATTTCTCTGACTCCTCACATGGCCGACATTCAATATTTGAATTATTTGATCGTCCCACGATTTCCTCGGTCTTCCTCTATTTCTGGTTCCATTTACATCGTTAACATGTATTTTTTTTACCATTCTTTCTTGATTCATTCTTTATGTCCAAACCATCTTAATGATCCTTTCATTATTTTGTTCATAACACTTTCATTCGCACCGCATTCACTTCTTATATTTTCATTCGACACTCTATCATACACAGAGTATCCACACATTCGTCTAAGAGTTTCATTTCTACTGCATTTATTCTACTTTCATCTTTCTTTTGCCAGTTCCGTGCTTCGCTTCCATATATAAGGTGTACCGAACCCTTATTAATATTATTATTTTGTTGAATCGCTATTTGCATCATTACAGCGCGAGCCAAATCTATATAAATGCTATAGCTGTGACATTGATTCTCGTGACAATCTTTTCGCCATTGTATTGTCACGTGAATTCTACACCAGACCAAAGACAGTGAAGACAATCACACTGCTATTGCCGGGAATCGAACCCGGGACCTTCGGGGTGGCAGTCAAAGCATTTACAACTCGGCCACGAAGGTCGTTAATGTACATGAAACTGGCAGAAGAAGGATGAGAGCAGAATAATCAGCAGCGAGCAGATCCCTTAGATGTATGAGCGAAAAAACGACGTACGACAGATTTCAAATGCTGATATTAGAAACAAAATCATGAAAGGATCACTGATTTGGTTTGGTCACATGGAACGCACGATTGAAGAACGAATGGTTAAGAATGATGTGAATGGAATACTAAGTCCAGGAAGACCGAGTATATGGCATGACCAAATCAATCAAATTTTAAATGCTGGCCATGTTAGAGAAGTCAGGAGAATCGACGTGCGTATATGACTCGCCGTATGAATGTAAAGAAAGCTAGAGAGGTGTGTCAGGATAGAGTAATGTGGAAATTCATTCTCTCTGCATAGCCTTTCGGGGAAACGGCGTGATGGTTTTTTGTTAATGTTATTGTTAATGATGACGAATTTCAAGTCTTGGTATCGAGAATGTATGAGGTATGCAAGTCAAATGATTTAATAATTAATTTCGGAATGTCAAAGGTGATGGTTTTTGAAAGGGAAGAGCAAATGACAGTTTCTCACACAAGTGTGAGCGAAGAGGATTTGGAGCAGGTGAGTGAATTTGTGTATTTAAGTAGAATGTTCACAACGGATGGCCGAAAGGATAGTGGTGTGGAAAGAAGGGTTGGTGCGGGTAACAAAATGAATGGAGCTTTAAAAATAGTTATTGGAAAAAAGAATTTATCAATGAAAGCGAAAACGGCCGTTCACAATGGAGTTCTGGTCCCAACCCTAATGCATGGAGCTGGCAGAAGAAGGATGAGAGCAAAATAAATGCTGTAGAGATGAGGTCCCTAAGACGTTATGAGTGGTAAAACGATGTTTGACAGAATCTCAAATAATGATAGAAGAAAGGAATGTAGAGCAAATTAAGGTATTATGAACAAAATTATGAAAGGATCGCTGCGTTGGTTCGGACATATGGAACGCATGGGTGAAGAAAGAATGGTTAAAAAAGTATACGTTAACGATGTAAATGGAGTACGGAGTCGAGGTAGACCGAGGAAAACATGGCATGACTAAATTAATCAAATTTTAAATGCCGGCCATGTTAGAGAAGTCAGAAGAATCGACGTGGTTGTATGAATGTGCAGGAAGCTGAAGAGGTGTGTCAGGATAGAGAAGTGGGAAACGGTGTTCTATTCCGTTGATAATTATATCGTTTTTCATCATTTATAAGCGTTTTATGGTAAATAATTAATTAATTGATATTGCATAAGTTACGTATCGAATTATTTGTGTGTATGTCCTCAATTAAATAAAGTTTCTTTCTGTGCACTTAACCCTGACACGATAAACAATTAAAATTATTATCAGCGTTCTCACTTTTCGGCGGCTCAGGTTGGTAACCATTTAAAATATTTATTGTATTGGAATGGCGACTGCAATAATCGAGTTTCCACACGTGCAACCATATTTTACCGCCGCCATCTTATGATACCTGATGGTTATCAAAATGGCCGTCTTTCCAATGATATGAATTTTGGTTAAGTTATTGCATCTGTTTGGTACGTTGAAGTTCATTGTAATAAATAATTCTTCTTATTCTTAGTGTAGGCCTAGTGGCCTGTTTCTTAAGAGGAATTGGCCTCCTGCGAAGTCGACTCCCAGCTGTCGATCTTGTCTGTCCTGCAGAGTCCACAATACGTCGCGTCGTTTAATGCGTACATTTGAGACCCTTGTGGCTTAAACTGGATGATATGGATACCGACAGCATATGGTTCCAACAGGACGGCGCTACGTAGCACACAGCGCACGCCACGATGGACATTTGCACGAGCGATTAAAAATGGAGCGTCCTTATTGAAATACCCTATACAATAAAATAAGTAATTAATTACAAATTTTATGAACTTTTCTGATAATACTGGATTTTCAAAATCATAGATATTTTTAAATATTTGTGAATGTATACTTATATTTGTATACGAAATCCTGGATTTTCACCAAAGGGTGGTTAAAAATTTGTCATGCATGATCATAATAACAAAGGTAGAATGGGGAATGTTGTAATTACATAAAGCGTGCGCTTAACCCAACCAATGATAGGTCATAAGCCTGTAAACACCTTGATCATCCATATTCAGTTTCCAGTTTGCGTCTTCGTCTCTATTGAGATACAATTAAACATAGATATTTTATTAAAAATATAAAAGCTATAATATTTGGTCACTATTAACTCCCCATCTTCTTCTTTCGGTGCCGTGTCAGGTCCTCCCAACGTTGGCGATCACTACAGCAAAGGCATTTCTATCCTGCGCCACTTAGAACAGGTTCTGGACTCTTGTTATTCCTGTCCACTCTTTGATGTTCTGCAACCAGGACAGCTGCCTTCTACCAACTCCCCGACGTCCCACCACTTGTTTATATCAGTCGAATGAGGTGGTATTTTTCTCTTCTTAGCACAAGACCCAAATATGAGACCTTTCTAATTTTCACACTTGACAACAGCTCTCTATTGGCTCTAGCTCTCTGCAGTACGTCTGCATTACTGACCCTATCGGTCCACGGTATACGGAGCATTCTGCGGTATATCCACATCTCGAACGCTTCCAACCGGTTCATTACATTCACTTGAGTCTAGGTTTCGCAGCCATATAGTAGAACAGACCATATATTATAACATTTAATCATTCTTAATTAGCTCCCCAAAGAACTTCAAATATATGGAAGGAAAAAAAAACAATCACATCACCGTGGAAACTCGTCATTTTGTTAAATTAATATTCTCGCACATTATAATTCACAATTTCGTCACTCGACCACCAAACACAGGACGAATGTGCCCCATGAGCGGGCAGAGCCGATCGCTTCCTGTCGGCCTGTCTCCGTTTGCTGGTGTCGTAACAGAATAATTGGCGCCATTTTGAAAAACAATCATTTTTGTTTCTTCGATCCGAGTTACATAATATCTATTCCAATTTTAAAATCGTCAATATTTTACAAGTAATAACATTGTAATATTATTCAGAAATTTCGAATAGCTCAAAAAAATGTGTATAGTAAATTGGGTTCGATCGGTTGTATGAAATCTCCTTATTTTTCTTCCTCAGCCTATTCCCGTCCACTCCTGGACAAAGGCCTCCTCCATTCGCTTCCATGTCACTATATTGTGCAGAATGCATTCAGGTTATTCCGACATGTCTGTTCAGATGGTCCTTCCACCGTAGTTGCGGTCGCCCTGCACTTCTCTTTGTCGTCCACGGTCTCCAAGTCAGCAGTCTTCTTGTCCATTTTTCGTCTGAGCTTCTGGCTACGTGACCTGCCCACTGCCATTTTAGAGTCGCACTCCGGTGGATGATGTCAGTGACCTTTGTTTTTTCTCTCGCCGTATCGTGTCTGACTCTGTCTCTTAGGCTTATTCCTAACGTGGCTCTTTCCATGGCTCTTTGTCATGGAAAGAGTCACTTTGTCACAAATTGTCATGCCTACATCCTTTTTTTTTCAAATACCATCACTTTAGACTTGGACACATTCATTACAAGGTCACTATTTTTGCATGCTTCATACATTCTTGATACTCAGACTACACAATGCTTAGCCAAATTATTAATTCCACACCATTATTATCGGAAGATATATATTTTTCATTTTGCATAGCATAATTTTATAACGCGTTCTCACACTCTAATACAACAATCGCTGCGGAATATACGTAGTCTTGATCCATTTCAGAAATCGGCAATGGTTATTATTTCGTAAATTTCTCACGGCTATAAATATAAATAATGCATATAATTACTATTTTTGGCAAACGTGTTTTTTTTTTCACTTTCGTTCAAATTTAATCTTTATATCATTCGGGAGATCGGATGTCTTTGTAATTGAATGTTTCGTTTGAATGATAATTTGTCGTTTGTTTTGTCGTGATTTCTCGTAGAATTTTCACCGGATTTCGATATCACCAATCGTCTAACAATGGAATAGGGGGACCATACTATTCGGCCTAGTGAACACGATAATAGGGCCCGGTAGAAGTGCGTACATTCCACATGTAGAAAGTGAAATTTGTATCTGTGGAGCGTTGTTATTTTTATTTTGTTTAAGGGATCATTCTGATTTAGACGCTCGAAAAAATAATGTTTTTTTTTTTTTTTTTATGAAAATTCTATTATGGAAATTGAAATAAGGGTTATTTAGCTCAACGGTTACAAAATTGAAAAACTAAAAAAAAACACATTTTTTTTAGCTTCGGTATATCAGTGGCTGTAGCGCAAAATACGGAAATTAATATAATTTTAAGAAGAAAAAAAACGTTTTTTTCACTGATTTTGATCCAAAAAAAAAAAATTAAAATCTAAATTTTGATTTGATTGTAGTGTGCGCTGAAGCTATTATTGTGTAGAATATGTGGTTAAAATTTCATGAAGATCGGTTTAGTGGTTCCGGAGAATTCACCGCCGCCGACCGAAAAAATATAGTTTTGAAAAAAAACGCGTTTAAAGTTTTTTTTAACGAAAAAATCTTACCTACAGTCAGCTGCCTGCACCATACAAAATCCCTTCAGCTCAAAAAACCCTAATCCTCCTGTTCATATTTTTTTAACGTAACTTCCCTTTTACAATCTTTGCACTTTAAATATTTCGATAGCATTGAGAAAACTAGGAAAAAAACTTACAATGCTGTAACTAGCCGTTTGATCAATGTGCACATCGAAAGTCGTATATTTTGATTTGTTGAGCAACGTAAAGTTTGTGAAATAATATAGTTAGATCCGATCGCTATCAACTTTTAACGCAATACATACAGATATATATACTTTTGAAAAAGGTAAAAACAAAAAAAAAACATTTTTTGAAAGTTAAAAACCAGAATGATCCCTTAATAGCTCTTTACGGCATTACAGAGCGAATCAAATCGACACAATGAGTGAAAAATATATTATTAAATATGCATAGCACCATGTGAATAGAAAAGAGTAAATAAACTGATTTGATTTGATGATTTATTGTTTTTTTATATTATAGGATTCACGAACTCATTATATTGTACTTTCTGACTTATAAAGCCGATGTCGTCCACTGCTGGACATAGGCCTCCCCCATACTTCTCCATATACTCCTATCTTCACTGGCTCAAGTGTCCTAAAAATGTTCAGTTCACCCTTTTCTGCCAGCTCCATGCTTCACTTCCATACACAAGGGTCGGGACAAGAACTCCATTGGGCACTGCCTTATTTGCTTCAGTCGATATATTAGGTCCTTACATATGAAATTGGCGTTTTGCCGTACTGGCAACTTTGATCTCAAATATCTTCTCTTTGGTTAGGAATTCTAAATTCAAATTTATACAGCTATTAACTCAAGTATTTGTGTTTCGAAAATTATAATTCATTTGTTTTTTCCTCAATTGTTTTTTTTTCTTTGCGTCACTTAGTTTACAAAATGGAAAACTTGATATATCGCGTTATTTACGAGTACGAGTTCCACCGTGGCACCAGTGCTGCAGAAACGGCTCGAAGGATTAATGATGTGTATGGCGACGGTGCCGCAAAAGAAAACACAGTGCGTTTTTGGTTCCAACGTTTTCGTTCTGGAAATTTCGACCTGCAGAACAAGCCCCGTGGACGGCCGGAGACCAAAGTTGATAATGAAAGAATTGAAGGCTATTGTGGAAGCGGATCCATCGCAAACCACGTCCGAGTTAGCTGCAGGCTGCGGTGTTAGTGATAAAACTGTTTTAATCCACTTGAAGCAAATTGGGAAGGTGAAAAAGCTTGAAAGGTGGGTACCTCACGAATTGAGTGAAGCAAATCAACAAACGCGCGTTGACTGCTGCGTTGCATTACTCAACCGGCACAATAATGAAGGGATTTTGAATCGAATCATTACCTGTGATGAAAAAAGGATCCTGTATGATAATCGGAAGCGCTCATCGCAATGGCTGAACCCTGCCGAACCAGCCAAACCATGCCCCAAGCGAAAATTTACTCCAAAAAAGTTACTTGTGAGCGTTTGGTGGACTAGTGCTGGTGTCGTTCACTACAGCTTTCTTAAATCTGGCCAGACGATTACGGCAGATGTCTATTGTCAGCAACTGCAAACCATTATGGAAAAGCTAGCTGCTAAATAACCGAGGCTGGTTAATCTCTCTAGGCCACTGCTGCTTCATGATAACGCTAGACCACACACTGCACAACAGACGGCTACCAAATTAGAAGAGCTTCAATTGGAATGTCTAAGACATCCACCGTACTCTCCGGACCTTGCCCCAACAGATTACTATTTTTTTCGAAGTTTGGATAACTTCTTGCAAGGGAAAAAATTCAACTCCGATGGGGCAGTCCAAACCGACTTCAAAGATTTTATTGATTCCCGTTCGAATGTTTTTTTTTAGTAAAGGGATCGATGAACTACCTATGAGATGGCAAAAGTGCATAGATAGCAATGGTACATACTTTGATCAAATAAATATATTATATTAAAAAAAAATCAACTTTATGTTCCTCCCATACAAAACGCCAATTTCATATGTAAGGACCTAATATTTCTATTTGCGGTAATGACTAATGCACCATTTATTTTGTTTCCAGCTCCAACTCTTCTTCAGATATCTTTCGCCATTCTTCCATCTCTTGTAAACATGCTTCCCAGATAAACAAATTCGGTAACTTGCTCTAATTTCTCACCGTAACCCCGATAGAAGTCTTAGGAAAATGCTTACCTAGAAAGATCTAGAAATTGGCTCGTTATTGCGTTTTCATACTTTGACTCTGAGTGTCTTAAGAGGTACTGCAATCCCGAAGTCTATTTCCTATATCGTGCCCTACCCTTGTTAGTCGGGCGGACTCTATCTGTACAGTTTTTCTTACCGCCTTTCGGTGTGAGCGCCCGTATACGGAGGACTCATAGGGTCTACACGGTGTACCGAACACAATGAATGAAGTTTCCGCCGGTCACTCGTGTTCTCCATTTCACTTTCCCGCGTCTCCGAGACGGGAGCGCCACTGCGGCAAGCGTTGCGCAATACTTTCGCCTGGGATCGCCACTTTTCGTAATCGGCGAACCTCTCGTCTTCCATGCGAATTTCTGTCGATTGTTATCTGCGCGGACTGTCTTTGCACGTTTCTAAACATGGTACAATGGAGTTTTTATGTAATCGATTCTAGTCTCATCGCCATTATAACGCATCACACCAGGCCTGACCAAGACTACGATTCTCCAAGAGCCGCATACAAATAATAATCAAATCAAATCTGTTTATTTCATCAATAGGCATACCTCATACATACTATTCACCGGGACTTGTAGTTCATGCTCGTTGTCTGCAAGTAGGGCAGCGTCATCCTCGTTCAAGGAACAGCTTACTGACACTCCGCTCATTTTGGCACCTACATCCAACCCTTTCAGCTCTTTCATACATTTGTCCATATACAGATTAAATAACCACGGGGACATTACGCAACCCTGTTTGACACCTATTAAAAATATATATATAATTACGAAAAACCGATATTTTCAGTGTGAAAAGATTTCAGTGCTCGCTACTGTAGTATACTACCAGAAACGCAAGAGAGATGGTTCAACATTAGGAAGACAAGATACTCTCCAAAATCAAGAGTATTTGCCTTCTGAACGTACTTTTACTAATTTGAAAGACGTCGATCTCCGTTTTCCTCGGTCTTTCTCTATTTCTAGTTCCATTTAAATCGTTAACATATAATTTTTTATTTCATTCTTTCTTCATTCGTTCTTTCCATGTGTCCAAACCATCTTAATGATCGTTTCATTATTTTGTTCATAACACCGTCATTCGCACTGCATTCACTTCTTATATTTTCATTCGACCCTCTTATCATACACAGAGTATATACACATTCGTCTAAGAGATCTCATTTCTACTGCATTTATTCTAATTTAATTCTTCTTTTGCCAGTCCCATGCTTCGCTTCCATGCATAAGAGTCGGTACAAGAACACCATTGTGCACTGCCATTTTAACTTTTTTGGATATGTTTTTGTTTGCGATGACAACTTTAAGTGCACCATTCACTTTGTTGCCTGCCCCAACCCTTCTTTCAATATCCCTCTCCACTCGACCATATTATGTAAACATACTACTCAAATACACGAACTCGTCTACTAGCTCCAAATTTTCACCATTCACGTTAATGTTGCAGACTGTTATAATTTATTATTTTTCAAAAATCATTATTACCTTGGACTTATTCACATTCATCATCAGATCATTTCGCGTGGATACCTCATACATACTATTCATCAGGACTTGTAGTTCATGCTCGTTGTCTGCAAGTAGGACAGCGTCATCCGCATACAAGAGACAACGTGCTGACACTCCGCCCATTTTGGCACCTACATCCAACCCTTTCATCTCTTTCATTTTCATTTATTATATATACCGATAGATCAGAATGTAATAACGTTCACTCGAAAGAATAATGTATGACGATTTGTGATATAAGTGCGAAAGGCGATCGGGGCAAGTTACCGAATTTACGTATCTGGGAAGCATGTTTACAAGAGACGGAAAAATGGAGAGAGACATCGAAAGAAGGGTTTGTGCTGGGAATAAAATAAATGGCGCACTCCAAGTCATTACTGCAAATAGAAATATATCCACAGAAGCAAAGATGGCAGTACACAATGGAGTTCTAATGCCAACCCTTATGTATGGAAGTGAAGCTTGGAGCTGGCAAAAGAAGGATGAAAGCAGGATAAACGCCGTAGAAATGATATCACTAAGAATAATGTGCAGGAAAACGTTGTATGGTAGAATACCGAACGATGAAATAAGAGAGAAATGTAAGGCAGATGACTGCATCATGGATAAAATTAAAAAAGGATCCCTGAGATGGTTTGGACTTATAAAACGAATGGATGAGAGTAAAATGGTTAAAAAATTGTACACAAGCAGCGTGAGTGGAAAAGAAGCCGAGGACGACCGAGGAAAACATGGGATGACCAAATTAATCAATTACTAAAAGATGGCCACATTCAAAGTCGGAATAATCGACAGGCGTGCATGGTACGATGTATGAATGTAGAGGAAACCCGAGAGGTATGCCAGGACAGAGCATTGTGGCGATCCATCCTCTCTGCCTACCCCTCCGGGGAAATGGCGTGATGGTTAGTTAGTTATAACATTCACTTTAGTTAGAGAGTTAAATAAACACAAACTGAGATAAAGTCGTCAGAGAAAGCAAAAAACATATTTAGTTTCTATGACCGGGGGCCTCGAGTTTGACCAGCCCTGTATTCGTCAAAAAAGTGCACCAATTTGAAATTCTATGTAACCTGCGCGTAACTAATTTTTAATCTTCATTGTGATATTCATTTCTATAATATCAAGCCTAGAGCTGCCTCTCCATGCTGACGAAATGACACTCGTTATTCTGTAACAGCTACTGGAAAAAAATAGTAATTTTCGTGTAATTACATCATTTTCTTAAGTATCCTCGAACAACGCTTCGTGAAAAGTTCCAGCGCCCACTAGGAACCTGTAAAACTCAGTATTAAATCATTTATATGAATTAAGGGGCGCTCGAAAAAAATATTATTATTATTATTTACTAACTAATCATAACACCGTCTCACCGAATTAGTAGGCAGAAAGAATGGACTGCCATACTTTTCTTTCCTGACATATTTCTCTCGCTTCCTCAACATTCATACACCATGTCATGCACACGCGTCGATTTTCTCCGACTCCTCACATGGCTGACATTCAATATTTGATTTATTTTATTATTATTATTAAATTATTATTATTATTATTATTATTTGGTTGAATAGCTCTTTACATCATGACAGCATGAGCCAAATCGATAATAATAATAATAAATTGTATAATTTATAAAGCGCCATTTTTATGAATTGCTCATCTTAAGGGCGCTGTAGAAGATGTTCTGTTTTATCAACTAGATAATAATAATAATAATAATAATAATAATGATGATAAAAAATATATATAAACATATTTAGTATGAGGGCTGCACCCGACGAAATCGATCAGCCCTTCCTGTCAGGAAATGACAATTTGAAAAGGTGCGTTTTGAGTCTCGATCTAAATTCTGATTGATTCTCAATGCACTTAAGGTCTGCTGGAAGACTGTTGGAAGAAGGGCCGGCTACCGCGAAGGCTCGGTCGCCAAATTTTGTGCTTGGACAGCGTTTTGGCACAGTCAATCTACCGATCGCAGAAGACTTAGCTGATCGCAATGTAGACTGTCTAGCATTCAGGTTCTCGTTGATGCAGAGTTCAGATGTATAAGCTGGTGCCATTCCATGCAACGCCTTATAGACCGTCCAGCAGAGCTTGTATTGTATCCTTTCTGGACATTTCAGCCAGTGGAGCTCCTGCGAGGATGGACACAGCGAGGATATCCAAGATCGTGAGACTCCAGAAGGCCGTCGACCACCAGGATGACCACTTAAGAAAGTTGCACGTCTTCATCACAGGACCAGAATTGATATTTTTTGCTATCATAGTGATTCTCGTGACATGTGATAGGTAGCTAATCTATCGTCATTTTATTGTCATGTGAATTCTAAACCAGACCAAAGACAGTGTGACAATCACACTACCCTCGCCGGGAATCGAACGCGGAACCTTCGGGGCGGCAGTCAATAGATATAAAAATAAATTAACACGGCCATTATATATAATAAAATAATCTTTATTTTATACACATACATAGTATTTATATAAACAATTTACAATATTAAATATTGAGAAAAAAAATAGCGGAGATACAAGCTGATATATAGAGCCCTGTTTTGAAAATCTTTGCTGATGGTTTACATGATTTCTTTATAATGCAGTATCCAAAATAAATAAAAACCAATTAAGAAATGTAATAGCTATCGAGTGACGTAGGAATATGGATTTTTTTTTGTAGAAATGACAGCTTTTTGTTTAAAAAAAACCCTAAAAATTTCAATCAAATTTTGAGTTTAAAAAAAAATTATAAATTTTGAACATGACACCCAATCAATAAGCCTAAGTCACATTGGGGACAATATTTTCAATATTACGGCTTCCTAAAAAGGTCCATTTACACTGGACAGTCATCAGCCGATACCGACACGTCACGCGTTTTCGTTGAGCAAATAATCGTTTTATTTGTTTTGGTGGTGTCTTGTTACTTTTAATTAATGCCGATTCCGCTCATAATATATTTAAATTCCGAGATAATCGCCTTCTCCACGGCGAATTTAAATGGTAGTAAAAACGGTATTCTGCAAAAAAGAATTATATACTGTAGGAAACACACCCTGAAAAATATTGATCATTTTTATTAAGTGTCGATTTTATGTAGGTAGGTGCTTTCTTCGGCAACCCCCGACGGCGATTTTCTTATAGCATTTGAGATTCGTAATATTCATGTGCTGAAGCTGCTGTATAACTCTCTGGTGAGAAGTCGGTTGGAATTTAGTTCCAATGTCTGGGCGCCGCATGAAGTTCGATATTCCCTGATGGAGAGTATGCAGAAAAAAATTCTACGATACCTCTATCTTAGGGAGTATGGATATTACCCGTGGTTCTTTCCGACTGATTTCTTGCTGGGATGCTGGGCTACCGGTCACTCGAGAGGAGACGAAACATTCACTTGGTTGTTCATTTATTTCGACTGATAGGCGGTTGTATACACAACTCAGAAATCCTGAGTGATGTAGGTCTGTTTGTCTCTGATAATTATCTTCGACAAAGGGGCCATAGATTGTTTTATCACCCACGATGCAGAACCAACCTGCCAATGGTTATGCCGGTAGATAGAGCAATATCTTTGCTTAATCGTATCACTACTATATTTACTTCGAGAACTC
The DNA here is from genome assembly GCA_022606425.2 of Lepidostoma basale. Lineage (NCBI taxonomy): Eukaryota > Metazoa > Arthropoda > Insecta > Trichoptera > Lepidostomatidae > Lepidostoma > Lepidostoma basale. The sequence goes on from JAHDVF020000068.1 coordinate 311,570, forward strand.
GGCCGTACTGGAGGGCGTTCGGCTTTTTGTCCCCGATAGATATCTCCGACAGCGACAGCACAGATTGTTTTACCTACCGGCCGTCAGAACCAATCTGCCTCTGGTGACCCCGGATGGGAAGAGCAATTAGTCTGCTGAACGCGGTCTCCTCGGAGATCGACGTCTTTCATATTAGTGAAAGTACGTTCAGAAGGCAAATACTCTTAATTCTGGAGAGTATCCTGTCTTCCTAATGTCGAACCATCTCTCATGCGTTTCTGGTAGTATACTATACACAATATATTATTTAACCTGTTCTCAATAGATGCCTTAAAAATAAATTTTGTTATGTCTGTTGATGAAATAAACTGATTTGATTTGATGATTTGATTTTTTATAATTGTATGGTATATTTATTTTATTAATTTGTCATGCATCTTTTGTTTCTCGCTCTTTTTATTTATTTATTATTTATTATTGTGTATCTCTAACTTGTATCTTTGATATATTTAAAATAAATAAATGAAAATGAAAATAACGAGTCGGTGAGATTCAAGACTATTTTTATCGTGACGTGTCGGTATCGGCTGATGACTGTCCAGTGTAAATGGACCTTTAACAGTGATTTCGGGACGGCATTTAATAGGCCTATGGTTAGGTAGCCCTCTTATCTTGTGATCTCTGTCCCCTCCCGTCTTGTTGGCGTAATTGTTATGTTCAATGTAAATGTCTGAGATCGTTAACTCTCCTCGAATGTGGACCGACGGCCACCGGAGCGGTATGTGGAGTATGGCCGCAGGAAGACGTCGCGTTGCGAAGTTTTCGATCAAACTATTCTGTTATTCAGCTGTTGCCCAACGCTTCCGCTCCGAAATGGTCTTCGCATTTATGTTGTGCATTAATTTTATGGTAATTTTTATTTTTTAAATCGTACACGCGTAATTTTACCTCTCCTAAGAATTGCTAGTCTCAGATTCTTATTTTTTGTGAGTAGTACTTCGGGTATTGTATAATTCCCTGGTAAGAAGTCGGCTGGAATATAGTTCCATTATTTGGTCACCGCCTGGGATCCGATATTCTCTGATGGTGGAGCGAGTGCAGAATTTTTTTATAACTTTTATGATATATTTTTAAAAGTTTTTTCATTGCCATTATTTACAATGAACTTTTACCATGAAATTTCTAAAACTAACTAACTAACTAACCATCACGCCGTCTCCCCGAAGGGGTAGGCAGAATGAATGGACTGCCACACCTTTCTTTCCTGACATATTTCTCTCGATTCCTCAACATTCATACATCGTGTCATGCACGCGCGTCGATTTCTCTGACTCCTCACATGGCCGACATTCAATATTTGATTTTTTTGATCGTGCCACGTTTTCCTCGGTCTTCCTCTATTTCTGGTACCATTTACATCATTAACATATAATTTTTTTACCATTCTTTCTTCATTCATTCTTTCCATATGTCCAAACCATCTTAATGGTCCTTTCATTATTTTGTTCATGACACCATCATTCGCACCGCATTCACTTCTTATATTTTCATTCGACACTCTATCATACACAGAATATCCACATGAAATTTCAAATAACAAAATAGGAATTTTTTAAAACGTTTGGTTTTAGAAATTTTATTATATTTTATGTGAATAACATGTTTCGTCCGTCTAAGGCAGTGATTCCCAAAGTGCTCTATATTGACCCCCAGGGGTCCATGACAACTTGCAGGGGGTCTATGACAGTTGCAAAAAAATGGGGGTCCATGAGATGGTTCAATTAAATTGAAGCCGAATATTGAAACGCAATACGAATAGCTCATTTGTGAAAAATCGGAGGATGGAAATCGTTGAGGAATCGAATAGACAGCGACTTCCGGTTAGTTGGTAGAGAATTGAGCAGCTACCAATTTTTTTAGCAATCAATTAGGAAAGCAAGGGGTCTACACAATATAGAAAAAAATCGGCAAGGACTCTACGGCACAAAAAAGTTTAAGAACCTCTGGTTTAAGGCATTATCAAATGACATTTGATAATGCCTTAGACCAGAAGCTCCCAAACTTTTTTCATAATACCTTCTTTCGCTCTACATTCCTTTCTAATATCGGCATTTGAGATTCTGTCGTACATCGTTTACTTATAAAAGGTGTTCCAAAAAACTCGCATATTTCACAACATCTAAAAGATCTTCATTGGCTCAAGTGTCCTGAAAGAATCCAGTATAAACTATGCTGGACGGTTATTAAAGCGCTTCACGGAATGGCACCAGCCTATATATCTGAACTTTGTGTTGCTGATAGCCCTAACTTGCGGCAAATCATCAAACTCCTAACTTCGATCAGCAAACTCCTCGGCAATAGGCAGATTAGTTGAGCCAAAGCGCAACCCCCGGACAAATTTCGGAGATCGGGCCTTCGCAGTGGCAGGTCCGTCCGCCTGGAATATGCTTCCTGCACGCCTCAGATGCATTGACAATCCGACAGACTTTAAATCTCACCTAAAAACCCACCTTTTCAAAATATCCCATAAAATGTAAACAACGGTTATCTGATTGCTGGTGTCGCATGCAGCTCCCTTGACTAAAAACATTGTCAAAGCGCCCTTGAGGTGAGCTATTCACGAAAACGGCGCTATACAAATTAGCCTAATTATTATTATTATTATCGTTCTACTACACATGCGTCTTAGGGACTTCATCTCTACCGCATTTATTCAAGTGTATTAATATTATATTTAATAATGTCACACCACAAATTAATTGCTTCATACGAAATACAAATTTTTAATGTTCGCTTCTGTTCCAGCCACGCTGCCCGGCACGCAGGCGGCCCACCAGCTGGTGATGGCCGTGCGCCAGCGCTGCACGCCCGAAGAGGCCCTGAACGTCCTCCGGGAGCTGCCGAACCCTCGTGCGGAAGGCGAGGCCGAGGCTCCATCAGCAGACGCGCCCTACAACCCTCTCAAGATAGACGTCTTCGTCCAGACGCTGCTCAACCTGGGCTCCAAGAGTTTCTCACACAGCTTCGCGGCCATATCGAAGTTTCACTACGTATTCAAGGTGATTTTTCTTATAAATCTTGTGCAATTTGCAATTCCTCTAAAGCAGGGATGGCGAACCTTTTTGAACCTTATTTTTTTTCAATATAATAATATGTCGCGTGTCACATGCCATGGAAATAAAAATGCATCAAATGTTTGTGTAACTTCAGATTTTTTTATAAAAACAAAGCATTAATACATCGAAAAAAATAATTAAGTACTTACAACAACAACAACAACAAACAATCACGCCGTTTATCCGCAGGGGTAGGCAGAGAGAATAGACCGCCACACTACTCTATCCTGACATACCTCTCTAGCTTCCTCCACATTCATACACGCACGTCGATTCTTCCGGCTTCTGACATGACCAACCTTTAAAATTTGATTAATATGGTCGTGCCATGTTTTCCTCGGTCTGCTTCGACTCCGTACTCCATTTACATCGTGCGCTCCATATGTCCGAACCAACCCAGCGATCCTTTCATAATTTTTTTTCATAATACCTTCTTTCGCTCTACATTCCTTTATAATATCAGCATTTGAGATTCTGTCGTACATCATTCTACCACACATACGTCTTAGGGACCTCATCTCTACCACATTTATTCTGCTCTCATCCTTCTTCTGCCAGTTCCATGCTTCGCTTCCATACATAATTGTTGGGACCAGAACTCCATTGTGAACGTCCATTGATAAATTTTTGGTTTCAATAACTATTTTTAAAGCTCCGTTCACTTTGTTACCCGCACCAACCCTTCTTTCAACGTCAAATTTATTTAATAATTTTTCTCGATTATTTTACAGATTTTAGCCGAATCTGAAGAGGCTCAAATCTGCATTCTTCGCAACATGTTTGAGCTGTGGCACACGCACCAGCAGATGATGGTGGTCCTCGTGGACAAGATGCTCAAGACCCAGATCGTGGACTGCTCCGCCGTGGCCACCTGGATCTTCTCCAAGGAGATGACGGGCGAGTTCACCAAGCTGTACCTTTGGGAGATCTTGCATCTCACCATCAAGAAAATGAACAAGCACGTCACAAAATTAAGTAAGTATCGATTTTATCATTGCGCGGTCTCCAAAGTTCCTATTGCACATTATGTCCAGATAAACCTAACCTAACCTAACCTTACATTATTTTAATTACCCAAACTCTCTTTAAAATCAATAATTATTATTATTATTATTTTGTTGAATCACTCTTTACATCATGACAGCATGAGCCAAATCAATGTAAAGGGTATTATAGCTTTCATAGTGATTCTCATGACATGTGATAGGTAGCTAATCTATCGCCATTTTATTGTCACGTGAATTTTACACCAGACCAAAGACAGTGTGACAATCACACTGCCCTCGCCGGAAATCGAACCCGGAACCTTGGGGGTGGCAGTCAATGCACTTACCACTCGGCCACGAAGGTAATTGCCATTCACCATGCCATGCCACCGATTTAGTGAGGCTTTTTGTTTAGCAGTAAACTACATTTCATAAGTACATAATAGAATTCTAGTGCCAACCATTTTGTATGGAAGTGACGCTTGGAACTAGCAGAAGAATGATGAAAGTAGAATAAATCCATCAAAAAAGTAATAAACCATCGTGGTGAAGGATCGCATAGATGGTTTGGGCATATGGAACGAATGGATGAGAGAAGAATGGTTGAACAGTTGTATACGAGCAATGGGAACGAAAAAAGAAGCCGAAGAAAACATGGCATGACCAAATTAATCCCTGAAAAGTCGATGACCATGCATATTTCGATGTATGACTTCTGCTTCTTTCTTTCGCTTGACCATTTCCCGTTATTTGGGGTCGGCTCTCCTAATACGGCTCCGCCAAGTCTCACGATCCAGGGTCATCTGGCTGTCCAGTCCCAGCGCCTTCAGGTCGTTTCTAACTGTGGATATCCACGTTGCAGGTGGCCAACCTGGTACCCTACTTCCGCCTTTCAGTTGCAGGGTCTTGTGAACGATGTATTCAGTGTCCCTCTTGCTCACATTGATTTAAATTGTAAAAATTATTTACTTAACGAGTGTTTCACATAACGAGTAAGATTCTGGAACGAATTATTCTCATTATGAGAGGTTCCACTGTATATTTAAAAAATTGTGAGACTTGTTAAAACTGGTTGGTCCATTTCAGGTGATGAATTGTCCGAGGCACGCGAGAAACTGGCGAGAGCCGAATCATCCAGCAGTGAGTCTGAAGACGACGCTTCGCAGCCAGCCACCAACAAAAAGAAGAAAGCCGAGAGCGTGGACAAACCCACAGAAGAGGTAACTTGTTTATTATGTTATTAATTTTACTTTAATTTGATATCGATGGAGGTGTCAAGCAGATACTGGGGAGCTTCGTAGAACCAGTCCAAAGAAATTCTAATGATAGAAGCGAGTGGATTTTATTGATCAAGGAGGGCTGTGGAGTTGGAGTTCGGTTATATTGAACTAATTTTCAACTAAGTTGAATGTAACACCCGAAGATGGCAACAACAGTCGGCGAAACAGCTGTCGCGATATTTTCATAGATATTAAATAAATAAATTGTGTTCTTAATTAAACTAATAATGATTATGATTTTTTTTCTCAATTCTTTTGAATTTATATATCACATCAGCTGTTTTGTTTTGCTTCCAGATGGTTGAGAGGATGGAGGAGAGGCAGGAGGCCGCCCACGTTGACCAGAAGAGGCTGTTCCTCATCATCTTCCAGCGCTTCATCATGATACTCTCGGAGCACCTGGTTCGCTGTGACACAGACGGAGTGGACTTCAACACGCACTGGTACCGCTGGACCGTTGGCCGTCTGCAGCAAGTCTTCCTGGCTGTGAGTTCTTGGTCTTTCTCCTCTTACTTCATCCCACCAATTGTTATTTTACTAACCAACCATTGCACTGTCTCTACGCAGGGGTACGCAGAAATAATGGACCCCCAACCTGGTTCTTTACTGATGTACTTATCTCGCTTACTCAACATTCATGCATCATGTCATGCACGCCCAACAATTTCTCTTGACTCATAGCTGACATTTAATATTATATTTTATGTTTTCTTTGTTCTCTATTTCTTATTCCGTTTACATCGTTGGCATATATAATACTTTCTTTACTATTCATCCTTTTCATGCGTCCAAACCATCTTAATGATCCTTTCATTAACCAATTAACCATTTTGGCGTTTCCCGGAGGGGTGGACTGCCATACTGATGACCTTCGTGGCCGAGTGGTAAGTGCATTGACTGCCACCCCGAGGGTTCTGGGTTCGATTCCCGGCGAGGGCAGCGTGATTGTCACACTGTCTTTGATCTGGTGTAGAATTCACGTGACAATAAAATGGTGATAGATTAGCTACCTATCACTTATCACGAGAATCACTATGATAGCTATAATACCTTTTACACCAATTTGGCTCATGTTGTCTTCTCTGCCGAGTTCTCAAAATATCCCCTGAGTAATCTAAAAATATAGGTTATAAGATGCCCATCTCTTCGAAGCTGCAGAGTTGATAATGTTGATATGGGCGAATATTTAGTTTTAAAAGAGGCCTGCAATTGCTTTTAAGACATTTTTCATACTTGCTAACATATATTTTAAACTAACTAACTAACCATCACGCCATTTCTCCGGAGGGGTAGGCAGAGAGGATGGATCGCCACAATGGCCTGTCCTGGCATACCTCTCGGGCTTCATCTACATTCATACATCGTACCATGCACGCACGTCGATTATTCCGACTTCGAATGTGGCCGCCTTTTAGTAATTGATTAATTTGGTCATGCCATGTTTTCCTCGGTCGTCCTCGGCTTCTTTTCCCACTCACGCTGCTTGTGTACAACTTTTTAACCATTCTACTCTCATCCATTCGTTCCATATGTCCAAACCATCTCAGGGATCCTTTTTTAATTTTATTCATGATGCAGTCATCTGCCTTACATTTCTTTCTTATTTCATCGTTCGCTATTCTATCATACAACCTTTTCCCGCACATTCTTCTTAGTGATCTCATTTCTACGACGTTTATCCTGCTTTCATCCTTCTTTTGCCAGCTCCAAGCTTCGCTTCCATACATGAGCGTTGGCACTAGAACTCCATTGTGTACTGCCATCTATATTTTAATACTGTTCTTTTTTCTTTTTAGCACCACGAGCAAGTTCAGAAGTATAGCAGCACTCTGGAGACCTTGCTATTCACACAAGACTTAGACCCGCACATCCTGGATGTGTTCCAACAGTTTGTCTCATTGAGGTCTTAGTTCATAAGGGTTAACAAACTTAATCTGACGTCAAGCAAACTTCATCGTATTTTTTTTGTTTAGAGTCAACAACAATGGTCATAGTATTCGATTGAAATAAAATGACTTGGAATATATTCGATATGTAGTTTTATCGCCTTTTAACTTAATGTTAATAAAAAAATTGTTATTAAATAATGGAAATAAAAAATGTATTTAAAAAAGTCTTTTTAAATATATGTTTAATTGATTCCACTTGATTTTATGGCTTCGAACGATTTCAGCTCCTCCAGAATACGGTAGCGAGCTGCCTAAACCAGTCGAAACCATAAAATTAAATGAAATTAAATTAAATATATGTTATGTTATAAAGTTTTTTATTTTCATTATTTTAATTTTTTATAATTCTCCACGAACTTTACAGAGTTAGATTCAAACTAACTAACTAACTTACCATCACGCCGTCTCTCTGCCACACTTTTCTTTCCTGACATATTTCTCTTGCTTCCTCAACATTCATACATCGTGTCATGCACGCGCGTCAATTTCTCTGACTCCTCACTTGGCCGACATTCAATATTCGATTTATTTGATCGTGACACGTTTTCCTCAGTCTTCCTCTAATTTTTAGTTCCATTTACATTGTTAACATAGTTTTTTTTTTACCATTCTTTCTTCATTCATTCTTCCCATGTGTCCAAACCATCTTAATGATCCTTTCATTATTTTGTTCATGACACCATCATTTGCACCGCATTCACTTCTTATATTTTCATTCGACACTCTATCATACACAGAGTATCAACACATTCATATAAGAGATCTCATTTCTATGCAGCTTCCAAATCCTGCAAAATAAGCTATCCGTTTAACGCTTCATGGACCAGGATCACACAACTGCACCTAGAATCGGAAATCCCGATGATAGATGAATTCATTCTGAAACTTGCCAAACGTTTTTACAAAGGACTCCCTTCACATCGTAACTCCACAATAAAAGACCTCTCAAATTACGACCCAAACACCTCCAGCCGCCAAAAGCGCCCAAAATCGATCCTCTTTCAGAGGAACCCTCCGGACCACACAATAAACCAACAACCCACCAAATCACTTTCCAACAATGTTCCCATCAGACGTAAGAGTCAGCCACAAGAGCTGAACCTCTGTAAGCCAGAAGATTCAATTCCAAATTTATATGATTATACAAAGAATCAAGTTTTTAAAGCGTAGAAAATCTTTACTTCCTGGAATATATTTTGTTGCAGCTAGTACAAATTACCGGACTTAAAGTAATTAAAATGCAAACTTTTGATAATTTATTTTGTATTTCCAAAGATGGTTATCATTTGTTTTCATATTTAGTAAACATCATTCGCATCATAGCTTGCGAACATTTATTTTTAAATTCATATTGTTACATCTTTTATTTTCATTACGGGATTTGAAAATTTGTGGTTTGTTCCACAATTGAAAAATGTCTATTTTTTTAAATACATCTAGTTTTTGATACGTAACTAGGTAGGTACATGCTGGTAAGTTATCGCTTACCATCTCAGATTACAATCATTTTGATTTTCATTTTTCTTTCATTAGATCTGACAATTTGTGACACAGAAATCATGTCTCTGTGATAATGAGGTCCAATTGTCCTTCCATCTCTTCGGTGGTCTTTGTGGGGATTTTGTAACCGCCTGTGTATGCAAGTCTGTTACTATCTTTCTGGCTACATGGTCCCTCCAATATTTCTGGATATTTCTGGATATCCAGTAATGGAATCATAGGACCTTTTCAAATGTTATTAGCAACTCCTCGTCATATTATATAATTAAATATTGAGTGGAGACATATTTATGAACATCTGGAGTTTTTTCACTGTCTGTGGTAGGTTTATAAATTTCATATCCACACAGCAGCACGCTTTTAACGCTGTTCTTCAATACAGGAAGAAGCATTGCAAAAGCCCTCCTTGCCTTATTAAGTCTGCTGGCATCATCCTCTCATTTGTCTCCCATGGCTATCACTACTACCAAGGTAGCAAAAGTTGGCCGTAGCCACAAGGAGGATACCATCTAGCAATCAGTGGCGGTACTCCCAAAGAAGCCCGGCTTGCGTAAGAAATTTTTAATCAAATCTAAGTAATCATGCCCCCGCATAAACCAACAACCTACCAAATCACCTTGTAATGTTCCCATCAGAAGTAAGAGGAATAACCACAAGAACTGAACCTCTGTAAGCCTCGCTTCTTAGGACCCATCTTGGCTGAGGTTTTCCATGGTTCCCTCAGGCCTAAGACAAATGTCGGGATGGAAAAACAGATAGCCCATGGAACACAAGACAGAAACACTTTTCAACACTTGACCACATAACTAGAAACCAACACTTGCAAAAAATAATAAAAACCTCTGTAAGCCAGAAGAGGTTTTAGATTACGCAAGCCGAGCTTCTGGGCTTCTATGGGAGTACCGCCACTGCTAACAATATTGGTGTTATTCATTTGTGGATACAGGATTTCCGCATCATTCTTTTTGAGACCCATTTTCGCTACTCTTTTTGAACAGTGTGATTCTTAGAGAATGTTATAACAAAGCATTAATGCAAAGATTTTGAAAACCAAATGCAAATTAACTTAAATTTGGACTTTATAGCCAAATACAAATGTAATTATATTTATTTATAACATAGTGTTTGTGGACTGTGTTTTATGATAGCATCTTAGTCACAAAATCAATTTTCATTTTTCATAATACAGATGCCTTTTGTGTATAATCAAAGAATGCTAAACTTAACGCAATTGTGCTGCGTTTATACGTGTATTTACAATATTATTTTGTATGAAACTTTGAAAAGCATCTTAGTCACAAAATCAATTTTCATAATACAGACAGACGCCTTTTGTGTATAAATAAAGAATGCTAAACTTAACGCAATTGTGCTGCGTTTATACGTGTATTTATAATATTATTTTGTATGAAACTTTGAAATAAAAAAGTCTATAAAAATATTATATTTTTTATTTACAACATTATAAAAAATACATTCTGTGAATAGCATAACAAGTGTCTTTTATGTCTTACTTGTAAAAATATATAAAATTCATAACTTCATTGAATGAGTTGAACATTTTAGCACCTTGGCCCAATGAATCTAATTGTCAAAAGCGTCAACAAATTTAAGAAAGTATTAAGGCAGAAACATACTATTAACACGCGACGTGGCGTGTTTACTCCCACCATTGGCAACACGTCGATCTAGCTTGTCTGGATCGGGTGGCGTGTGCGGGCATGGCGTTGCGTCAGGTGTTCATAGTATGATTCTGTTCATAGAAAACAATACAATTTGATTCGACTCAAGACGCATCACGTGGCATCGGGTGGCGTGGCGTGTTAATAGTATGTTTCTGCCTTTATAATATTAGAAACCTTTGAAATGTGGTTGTTTACAAGAATGATTTAAGACACCATGGATGGCAAGAGTGACAAACGAAGAAGTGCTGAGACTTTGACAACAAATTGTCAGTCAGTAAAAAAATATAAGAATTGAATACCTAGCGCATTTTATGCTCAAACCGAAGAATCATTTGCTGCAGATGATAGTTGAAGAAAAAGAGGCGTAGGACGCAGAAGAATATCATAGGAGAGAAATATCAGAGAGTGGACTGGATTTCTGACCGTGGGCAGCCTCATACACGCTTCAAAGATCCAGTAATGGATAAACAGCGAAATAAGATTTAAAAAATTCAACAAATATTCTCCATTATGAATTCTTGACAGTTTAATACAATCATTAACGTGTAACAAAATATATGTAAAAGTAATAAAATAGTATTCAGTACAGGAACCATAGAAAAGTTGCTAAAAATTTTAATTAAAGAAACCATAGAAAAGTGCCATTTATTAACTCAATGCCGTCTTGAAAGTATTTACCAGGCCGTAAGCACATAGACAATATTTGCAACATGGAGCTATTCTGGGCCATTAGTATGTGTCTCGTGCCGTGATCTCGTATTTTAGTTCGATTATAAATGTGAAATTAATGTAAAATACGACTACGATGGTATTATTACTACTCTCTTTTTGTTGCTGGACCATTTATAAAGTATTATATGCATTTCCTTCAGTGTGTTTACTTTATAAAAGTACTAGTAATATATTGAATATACATTGAATTGTATAATATAGTTTGTGTATGTTTGTGTTCGATATAACCTCAAAATTCATAATATATTAACTTCAAAATTTGTAACACATAATAATAATGCATAATGCAATAATATTGTTAAAAATGTTTATATTTATTGATTGTTTAAAAAAATTCGCAATATTTTTACCAAAATTGTCTGACATTTGACTGCTGTCAGATCGATGGACCCAGAGTTATAAACTTAACATTGCGGCTTGATAAACATAAATTCGAGACAGCATTGAAAGAAACCATATAAAAGTTACCATTTATTAAAACTACAAAAACCATAGGAAAGTTGCCATTTATTAAAACGTGTATGGTAAATTATTTCAACTTAAGAATGCTTCTTAATGACTTGAATAACATCCTCAACATCCTTCTTGGAGCCGAGGAAGATGGGCGCTCTCTGGTGGATGGACTCAGGAAGAATGTCCAAAATGGGAATCTTTCCGTTAGTTGCTAGGCCTCCGGCTTGGGTAACCAGGTAAGCCATGGGAATACCCTCATACAATAAACGAAGCTGAAAAAATTAATGTGCCAGATTAAAATGCTAATAAAATTAATAAATCACTATAAAAACAATACAATACATAAACTCTGTGTACCAGGGACATAAACTCTAACAAGAGATCAACCAGTTAATATTTTAATTTTTGAAAAGGATCTTTTGAATGGAAGATTTTGTTTATGGTACATCAATAAACTCAAAAGTGGAATAACTGTTTTAATTATTGGGTGTTTCAGAAAATTCGGTCTGTTTTTTTGCGTGAAAATCACATTTATTTGAAAGGTGAAATAAAAAACACATAAATCAAAATATTTTCCATCTTTAGCCACTACTTTTTCCATTTTTCTGGCAATAGATGAATCCATCGTCGAAAAAACGCCTCGTCTTTTGAGGTAATCCAGGCATCTAACCAATTTTTGACATCTGCATATGAATGGAAGTGCTGCTCTTCTAAAACATGTCATGGATCTGAACAAGTGGTAGTCCAATGGTGCCACATCTGGTGAATAAGGCGGGAGTGGTATAATCTCCCAACCCACATTTTGTATGCAGTTTTTGACTGCGATTGCGATGTGAGGTTGAGCGTTGTCGTGTTGAAAAATCAGCTTGCTGTGCCTATTGCCCCATTCTGGTCGTTTTACAGCCAGTGCCTGCTTTAACAGCATTAGTTGTTATTGGTAGACTTCTCCCGAGACCGTTTCATCTGGTTTTAGAAGTTCTTTTTTCGGTCTTCCAGGGCGATTTTTGCCGTTAATGCTAAAATCAACAGCTTTGAAGCGTCTATACCATTCTTTGCATGATCGCCATAAACTTTTAAAGCATTTTATGCACCTCAGCTGCGCTCTTCTTCCAATTGAAACAGAACAGCAGAACTTCCAGCAAATGCTTCTTATTTACCACGAAAGTCGACATTTTAAGGAGCGATAAAACAAATGTTGTTGTGAGAATGATTTGCGAACTGAACTTAATTGTCAGATGCGCAGGCTTACTAAAAAAAATGGCCGCCAGATGTGAAGGCTTGAAGCAGCCAGAGCCCTCTATTGTAAAACAGACCAAACTTTCCGAAACACATAAAATATTATAAAAAATCTAATATTAATTGCTTTCCTAGAAAATGTTATTAAGAGTTGAGGGCTGGACATTACAAAGGTTTTAGGACATTACGCTACTAACTGAATTAAGTGGTTCATACTAAGTGAAAAGTGTTTAATTTTATTTTTTTAGTATGTCAAACCACCATGGCTTCATATCGACTTTTTTTTTAAGTTTCAATTTGCAGCAAAATTAATTAAGATATTTTGCTGGTTTTTGGGGTGCCACTTGGGCCTTTTGAATGGGGTAGTTTCCCATTGTTTTCCAAATTTATATACAGCAGGTTATCAGGTTATAAAACTTTTTAAACATTGATTCTCGTGACATGTGATAGGTAGCTAATCTATCGCCATTTTATTGTCAAGTGAATTCAACACCAGACCAAAGACAGTGTGACAATTACACTGCCTTCGCCGGGAATCGAAGCCGGGACCTACAGTACGGCAGTCAGAGCTCTTGCCACTCTTTGTTTTATGTTTAAACTACTTAGTTAGTATTAAGCAGCCTTCAATGAATAGGTATTATAATATTATGCATTAGTACCTTTCCCTTGGGTGAGTCCTTGGTGGCCGGATAGAGGAAGATACCTCCATACTTGATGGTCCTGTGCACATCAGCTACCATGGAGCCCACATACCTAGCTCCGTACGGCTTACCCACAGCCGGATCCTTCTTGCTGTCCACGTACTCTTTGATGGCCGGGTCCCAGATGTGAGTGTAACCTGTGTGCATACACAATTAAGTACTAACTAACCGTCATGACATTTCTCCAGATGAGTAGGAGAAGAAGTCTCCCGTCCCGTATCTCAACCCTATATGCTATATTGGTCCCCACCCAATGCCACTCCCTGTCACTGTCCCTCGGTGTCCAGCCAAGACTTCGGCTTTCATCCAAGGCCACTCCTGACCCCTACACACTCCTCCCCTAATCGAGTAGTCAGGTCCAAATGTCAAACCCAACCCACCACATCCCCCAAGAAATCCTCTCACCCTCCATCAATATCCAACCTCAACATTTTGAGGAAAATTTTAGATTTTCATTGAAGAAAACCCGCAGCTTACTTGAAAAGAAAAAAATAAAAAAACAAAAGATCAGTTTTTCAATTTAAAAATAATAAAGCACCCCTATTTCTTAAGTAGGTAACTTTTCCAAAAAAAAATCGTAACAACAACAATAACAAACCATCAGGCCGTTTCTTCGCAGGGGTAGGCAGAGAGAATGGACCGCCACACTACTCTATCATGACATACCTCTCTAGCTTCCTCCACATTCATACAGCGAGTCATACGCGCATGTCGATTCTTTCGGCTTCTGACATGACCAACCTTTAAAATTGGATTAATCTGGTCATGCCATGTTTTCCTCGGTCTACCTCGACTCCGTACTCCATTTACATTGTTAACGTATAATTTTTTAACCATTCTTTCTTCACTCATGCACTCCATATGTACGAACCAACGCAGCGATCCTTTCATAATTTTGTTTATAATACCTTATTTCGCTCTACATTCCTTTCGATACGAAAAAAATCGTATTTTTATAGATAATTTTTTATCTAATATTTGCACATTTCGTTTGATCAAGTGTCAAAAATACAAATTGTATAGTATACTACCAGAAACACATTAGAGATGGTTCAACATTAGGAAGACAGGATACTTTCTAAAGTCGTGAGTATTTCTCCCCTGAACGTACCTTCACTAATAAAAAAGACATCAGTCTCCTAGGAGACCGCGTTCAGCAGACTAATTACTCTTCCCACCGGTGTCACCAGAGGCAGGGTAAGTAAAACAATCTGTGCTGTCGCTGTCGTAGATATCTATCAGCGCCAAAAAAACCAACACCCTCCAGAACGGCCGAATTAATATAAGGAAATGGATTATGAGATGCCCATCTCTTCGTAGCTCTAGAGAATTTTTTTCAGAACCCTCTCCAGCATAACGGAATATCTCGAGGTCATCGACTCCATATCACAGAACCACTATCGAGCCTGCTCTGAACCAACGCATTGTGTATGAGATTCAACATGATTCATCATGTCACCTCACATGTGCCATACGAACACAGCGAAAAAGTTTTGTTGTCACGTCAGAGGTGACTTACGTCCATTAAGGGTTAGATAGATATCTCCGACAGCGTAGATTATTTTACCTACCGGCCGCCAGAACCAACCTGCCTCTGGTGACACCAGTGGGAAGAGCAATTAATCTGCTGAACGCGGTCTCCTCGGAGATCGACGTCTTTCATATTAATGAAAGTACGTTCAGAAGGCAAATACTCTTGATTCTGGAAAGCATCCTGTCTTCCTAATGTCGAACCATCTCTCATGCGTTTCTGGTAGTATACTATACACAATATATTATTTTACCTGTTCTCAATAGATGCCTTAAAAATTAATTTTGTAATGTCTGTTGATGAAATAAACTGATTTGATTAATATACCAGCCATAATGTAAAACATCTAGGGAATAAATGGAAAACTTTATAATAATTTTCCTTGCTCTTACCCTCGTTGATGGAGTAAATCTTTCCCCTCTCGGGAATAGTCATGTTGGGGTCGGTCAGCACAAACTCTCCGATGGCAGGATCGTACATGAAGCCATTCACACCATCACCGAGTGAAAGAACCATCATGGTGGCTGATCCGTACAAGGCGTATCCTGCAGCCACCAGGTTGTTACCAGGCTGCAGGGCATCTGATAAATTGGGATCTCCCGAGGACTGTTTTCTACAATTAAAACGAAAATTATAAATTAATTTCAGGATTTTAGAATTCCATATTGACGAGTTTTTTTAGAATATCACGGTTTATTCCACTTTTGAGTTTATTTTCTCGATATGTTTTGAAAGCTTACACCTCCAACATCGGGAGAACGATATAAAAGTTTACATCGTTCTCCCGATGATGAAGGTGTAAGCCTTCGAAACATGTCGAGAAAAATTATCTCAAAAGTGGAAAAAAGTGTTTTAATTCTTAAAATTCGAATTAAAAATTGATTAAAATGGTCTTCACAAATAAACCATCACGCGGTTTCTCCGCAGGAATGGACTGCCACACTACTCTATCCTGGCACACCTGTCTAGATTCCTCTACATTCATACAGCGAGTTATACACGCACGTCGATTCTACCGACTTCTAACATGACCAGTGTTTAAAATTAGATTAATCTGGTCATTCCATGTTTTCCTCGGTCTACCTTGACTCCGTACTCCATTTACATTGTTAAGTATACTTTCTTAACCATTCTTTTTCCATCCATGCGCTCCATGTGTCCGAACCAACGCAGCGATCCTTTCATAATTTTGTTTATAATACCTTCTTCTGCTCTACATTCCTTTCTAATATCAGCATTTGAGATTCTGTCGTACATCATTCTACCACACATACGTCTTAAGGACTTTATCTCTACCGCATTTATTCTGCTCTCATCCTTCTTCTGCCAGTTCCATACTTCGCTTCAATACATAAGTGATGGGTTGTTTTGTTTTGATGCCATGTTTTCCTCGGTCTGCCTCGACTCCGTACATTTACGTTTACTTTCTTATTTTATGTTTTTAATGGGTCTTGCCACTTTGCCACCAATTTTATGATTTATCCTTCGGGTGAGGATTTTAGGGATGGAATAACTTCCAACACGATTGAATTTTTATATATAAAACTTTATTTTAAGACGATAAACAATAAGAAATTACATAGGTAAAGAAGAGTTGTAATTTGTATCTGGACGTGTTACTTTTAAGGAAATGCAATTGTATCTGGTTCAATCCTAGATGCGGTTCGGCTTAAATAGTGTGCATCTCTTTGTTCGATGACACATGTAGGTACCTGTAGGAACAGATCAATAACCTCGCGTTCGAGCCCTTATATTAATAATATAAACAAACTAGTTGGACGAAGACGTGGGAACAGATCAATTAATATATCCCTGAATCCCCAAATGTTTACTTAGGTAATATAAACAAATATTGATTGAAAATATAGAGACGTAGGAAAGTGATTTGTGGTAGTGGTTAGGTACATAACACTTAACCATTCTTTCTCCATCCATGCGCTCCATATTTCCGAACTAACGCAGCAATCCTTTCATAATTTTTGTTCATAATACCTTATTTCGCTCTACATTCCTTTCTAATATCAGTATTTGAGATTCTGTCGTACATCGTTCTACCACACATATGTCTTAGTGACCTCATCTCTACTGCATTTATTATTTTGCTTTCATTATCACAATTAAAATATTAATTTGTGTTAAAAAATAATATAATTAGTAAATCAATTACTTAGTGAGCAGTATTTTTTTGGCATTGTGTAAAAATAATTTGTTTATCAGGAGAGTGCTCTGAGCAAGTTCATAGAGGGCATGTGTCCATATCTCGCCATATTTTTGACAAACCTGATATTTTTATCATACACTTCTCTTGTGTATGTAAACATTCCTAACACAGCTCAAATATTTTACAAATCTTATCTTTTAATTGCTATTTATTGTAGTAAAGATAATTGTATCCAATTAATATGAATGAAAACATCTGTTTTCTAGATGTTTTATTATAGGTTATGGGTATTACAAGTTTCTTCTTTGAATCTTAAATTTAAAAAGCCTTAGAAAGGCAAAACACTCAGGTACTTCGGGTGATGTATAATCCTTGGTTCTGAAGTTGGTAGGAATGTAGTTACATTATTTGGTCACCACATGATCCGATATTCTCTGATGGTCCAGTTCCAGCGAGTGCAGAATTTGCACTTTCTTTACCTCAGGGAGCGCGGTTATTACCCGTGGCTCTTTCCGACTGAATTCTTGCTAGGTATGCTAAGCAGTGGCGGTACTCCCATAGAAGCCCAGAAGCCCGGCTTGCGTAAGAAATTTTTAATCAAAACCTCTTCTGGCTTACGGAGTTTCAGCTCTTGTGGCTATTCCTCTTACGTCTGATGGGAACATTCTTGGAAGGTGATTTGGTGGGTTGTTGGTTTATGCGGGGGCACGATTGTTTAGATTTGGGGGATTTGATCTGAAATTTCTTAAATAGTCCATTGCTTTGGCCGAAACACTGATACTTCAACATTATTACTGTTAAAATTTCAAACACTGTTATAATATCACAATTTCTTTTTATTCACTGAGAGTGTTGCGACAGCTGTTTCGCCAACCGATGTTAAACTCGTTTATTGTAACACCTAATGATGCCAAAATCGGTTGGCGAAACAGCTATCGCGACACACTCTCAGTGAATAAAAAGAAATTGTGATATTATAAGTGTTTTAAATTTTAACAGTAACAAAATTTCTTATGCAAGCCGGGCTTCTGGGCTTCTATGGGAGTACCGCCACTGATGCTAAGCTACCAATCATTGGAGAGAAGGAGGAACATCCACTTGTAAGTTCACTTCTTTCAGCTGATTGGCAGCTGTATACATAACTCGGATGTCCCGATTGATGTAGGTCTATTAGTCCCTGATAATTATCTTTGTCAAAAACAGCACAGATTGTTTTATTCTAAGGCATTATCAAATGTTTCGCCCTTCTAAGGCATTATCATTTGACAGCCTAAGAAGAGCGAAACATGTCATTCCACATAAAACTTAATAAAACTCCTAGAAAACAGACATTTTTATTTATATTAATTATTGTCACAATCCGTCATACATTCTTCCTTCTCAAATACCATCGCTTTAGACTTAGACACATCGATATAAATTTGTTTAAATGTAAAAATAATAATAATAAATATAGATTACCTGTATATTCCGAAAATGGACCCAATGGACACCAAACAATCGATATTGGAAGAGCCATCCAATGGATCAAAGCAGACGATGTATTTTCCATGTTTTTCTGTCTCTACCTGTTAAATAAAATAGAAAAAAACATGTATAATATAAGAAATCAATGTTTTATTATGCAATATTAGCTATGTTTACGTGTTATTTTAACTAAGTTTACTATGTAATGAGAAGATTTCAAAGGTAAGTCAAAATTACTAAATATTGTATTTTTATACATCAAAATGATTCGCCTTTCTTAGACGTTATCAAATGCCTGTTTCTCCTTGTACAGGCATTTGATAACACCTTAGAAAGGCGAAACATGTCATCCCTATAAAATATAATAAAACTTCTAGAAAACAGATGTTTTCAGTTGTATTAATTATTAAAAATGGAGTTTTACACCATTTTCAAGATAAAATTTTAAAAATCTTTACTTTAACAAACATACAATGAATTTTAGACAAACTTGAGGCATTAATACTGTGGAATTCCATAATGACGATTTTTTTATGAAATAAAATACAATTTTTTCAAATTCTGAGTTTATTTTTCTCGACATGTTTCGAAGGCTTACACCTTCATAATCAGGAGAACGATATAAACATGTCGAGTAAAATAAACTCAAAAGTGGAAAAAACAGTGTTTTAATTCATAAAAAAATTGTTAAACATACAGTGGTATTTAAATCTGCACATGTTGAATATTTAAAAAAAAATATATTTTGATAGTTTATACCATTCTCCTGATGATTCGTGCACAGAAAAATAAATTTGTTATAGTTGAATAATCAAAATTTTAATTAGTTCATCGTTACGAATTTAAAAAAAAAAATAATTCTGGTCTACAACCAACAAATAAACTAAGAAAAAAGCAGACCAATCAGAAATTGAACCTTATTCTATATAATCTTGATTATAATTCAATATTTAATAATAAATTTCAATCAATGTTCATGTTATATCATAATTCTTTCCGGAAATTATCAAATGAGATAACAAATTTAAGTGGGCTCCTATCTTAATGCAGAAAGTACTTTTAATCAATGTGATGAGATATAATACAGACCAAAATTAAAGAAAATATTTTGACTTATAACTTTGCTTGCCCTTTCAGAAGTACTTTGCAACAGCAAAGTACCCGTGAAAATAAAAGGAAAAGTGTACCGAACCACCGTAAGACTTGCTATGCTCTACGGATCAGAATGCTGGACCGCAAGACGACAAGAAGAACAGAGGCTACACGTAGCAGAAATGAAGATGCTGAGGTGAGCCGCCGGGGTTACAATACTGGATAAAGCTAGAAATGAGCACATAAGAAGTAGACTAAAAGTCGCTCCCATAGCGGAAAAAACTAGGGAACGTCGTCTGCGGTGGTACGGCCATGAGAGCAGGAGAGACAATGAATACATCGTTCACAAGACCCTGCAACTAGAAGACGGAAAGAGGGGACCAGGACGGCCTCCTGCAATGTGGATGTCCACAGTTAGGAACGACCTGAACGCACTAGGACTGGACAGCCAAATGACCCTGGATCGTGAGACTTGGCGGAGCCGTATCAGGAGAGCCGAATCCAAATAAAGGGAAACTCCCTCACTCCATGCTTCGCACCATGCTACGTTACTCTTCAGTGAAAAAACTTATCACCTAAATTAAGAACATTAGTGTGGCTTTGGACTGGTGACTTGTATAATTTTTATTATTTGATTTAAATTGCATTAAATTAATAAAATAAAAAATTGGCTAACCTCAATTACGTTATCGTTTTCCTCAGACACCAATAAGCAAGTGGTGTATGACGATTTAAGCATGTTGATGAAGAGTTCGTTGGACAGCACATCCAACTTCTTAACTTCTTCCCCTTGGACATTTGTTTCTCCTGAAATTCCATGCCTGAAAGAGATCTCCATATTTTAAGAGCATAGCATTGATGGATAAGCCATTAATTTTTTTACTTTCCATTATATCAGAAGTATCGGGTGTTTTTTTTTAGAGGTATACAATACATATTCAAAATGAAAAAAAAAAACACATTAAAACAATGTTAATGTCTATGATATGGGCTTAATTTAATAGATAATTTTATGCCATTATTGTTTAAATATGATTTCGAGGATATGAGCGCCACGGCTAGATCACATGAAGCACAATCGTGAAGTCCAATGTTCGTCTTTGTGGATGCATATTATCCACTTGAGTGTACGTGGTGCAAAAACGATCCATGGTCTTCTGAATAACTTGTTCGGATGGACGATTATGTCGATCGTAAAATGGACGTACTGCACGATAAGTTTGGCGAACCGAACCACGATTTTCAAAATAAATTCGCACAATTTGCAAGCGCTGTTCTGACGTCAGTCTATTCATGGTGAAATGGCAAAACGTACTGACTACAAATCAACTGTCAACTGTCAAATTGACAGTCTGTAGAAACAATGTTGACAGTTTAAAAACCAAACCTCTAAAAAAAACACCCTATATTTTACAGTTTTAAACAGATAGTGGATTAGTTTGGGAAATGACCATTCTTATATTGCATGGAGTAAACCATTGTTTGATAATAATAATATCAACAGTAATAATAAGGTTTGAATTTTTATTTTTTAATTCTAACTTTAAAAACTGTTAAGTTTCTTTCTAACTTGACTATTATAGAAAATTATTGTTTGATTAATACTTATTATTCATGTTGTCAAAACAAACATGATTTTTATTAAAAAAAAAAAAAATCTAATTTCGGTACATAACAAAACTGAATTTTCAACACTGTTTTTTATGGTGTGTTTTGATTCTTATAAATTCTAAATGTGTCTGCGATCAACTAAGTCTTTTGCGATCAGTAGATTAACTGTACCAAAACCTAGCACAAACTTCGGCGACCGAACCTTCGCAGTAGCCGGCCCTTCAGCCTGGAACAATCTTCCAGCAGACCTCAAGTGCATAGAGAATCAGTTAGATCGAGACTCAAAACGCACCTTTTCAAATTATCCTTTCCTGAAGGGTTGATGGACCACGTCAGATGCAGTCCTCATACTAAAAATGTTTATTTTTTAACGAGTTCATAAAATGGAGCCTTTTTTACAGCACCCTTGATATGAGTAATTCATAAAAATGGTGCTCTATAAATTATCCAATTTATTATTATTATGGAATTCAACAGTGTTAATCCATTTTATCAAGAGTAATATTTTTACAATTATATGAGACGCTAATGATCCGGAAAATATTTGCAGACATCACAATGTGAAAGTTAACGGCCTTGAAATAAAATGTCTAATTATAATAATAGACATATGCAATTATTTTGTGACAAAAATAAAATTGTTTCACACGGGGATTCTACTATATAGTGTTAAATCCTGAGTAATTAGATAGTTTGTTGATTTTTATCATTGAATTAAATTTTATTACACGTTTTATAATATACTATATGCATTTAAATGATTGTTTTTTTAATCAATTAAAAATACGTCAAAACAATAAGTATTCTAAAAAAATACTTACAAACTAGCGATTCCAGCTTTTCTCACGGCCGATTGGATTGCCTTTACTGCAGTTTGAATGGAATTTAAAAGTTGGGAGAGATCGCCTGTGGCATTGGGAGCTTTTTTTTGATTTGCCAAAACAAATCGCGTAAGTGTCATACAATTTGAATCGAAAACTTGGCCCTTTTCCGTCATTTTTGAAAATCTATTTAATTTTCACCACAAATTCGTATTATCACACTTATCTACACTATTAAATACCACACACCCGGCAGCCTGAGAACTTTGAACAAGACTAGAAGAGAAATTGAAAACTTGCGACCACTTTCAAATAACCGGCAACGTCAATGATAAGAAATAAGAATTATCGTAAACAAAATAAATATTGACGTATGTATGTATAGAATCATAAATTCGGCTATGTGGAAGACGGCAGAGAGAAGCGGCAAAGTAAGCTTGCTAAAAATATACGAAGTTTTATGTAATAATGAAAATATATTACGTATTTACTTCACTTTGTAAGAATTTTAGTCAAATTTACTTTACCGCAACATACTTTGTTATACATGTTTTTTTTTCAAATTTAACGCATGACTACAACTACTTTAGACCTTGTGAAATTTATTTTCTACATTGTTTTATAATTGTTATTTTCATTCGCTGATCTCCTTTTGTTACCGATCGGTTTCGACACTATCAGAATCATCATAAAGTCGATCACTGAAACAATATTCTCAACGAATCGTCATCCTTTTTAACTATTTATTTTGAGTTTTGATTAGGGGTGAGGGAGTGATGTCTTTTATATATCCAGCACCTCGTTTCAGAAAATATCTTAGTGGTCGTATACTGTCGGTTTCTCTTGGTCAAAAGTATTTATGATTTTTATTTAATTTATCAATTTCAAGTAAAATAAATATATGAATCTCATGAAAAATCCTGCTTCGAAGTAGTAAAAATAGACCAACCGTAATGAACAAATATTATTATCAGCCAACAAGCTAATGCAACTATTTAAAAAAAAAGCTAGCATATTTAATGACCGGTTTATTTATTATTACTTGTTTTGTGTGAGATCACATTTTAATGTCTAATGATTGAAATTTATTCTAAGGCATTATCAAATGTTTCGCCCTTCTAAGGCATTATCATTTGACAGCCAAAGAAGAGCGAAACATGTCATTCCACATAAAACTTAATAAAACTCCTATAAAACAGACATTTTCATTTATATTAATTATTGTCACAATCCGTCATACATTCTTCCTTCTCAAATACCATCGCTAAAATCTAATTCTAGTGTCTTTAAATATTTTTTTATATTTTGCAAAAGAAAACTGAAACCACTGGTTTTTGAACTCTAAAATTTGTGACGTCAGTTCAGAATGGTTCAAATGTCAGTTTTTTGCGAGTGAATCTGCTCTCCGTTGTTTTTCTATTTAGTTTACGTTGATAAAGTGAACAATTGAAGTAGAATTTTATGTTAAAGTATAAAATAATGGTCGTATCTCTTAAAATTATACAAGCTATTGGGTTTTACGTTGTATGATTCTAAAAATGGAAAAACAAGATTCCAATATAGATGTAAATATTTTCTTGACACGGTGTTTCTCTTTATTTTTAATTAATATATAGTAATATAATATGTCGTTATCAGGTTACAGAGACTGCTTTATCGCTAAAAGAAAGGGGTAACCAGTGTATTAAAGAAGAAAATTTTAAAGAAGCAGCATTGCTCTATACACATGCTATCAAACTTGAACCAGATAATTTTTCTCTGTACAGTAACCGTTCTCTGGCATATTTGAAATCGAAACATTATTATTTATCATTGCAAGATGCCAATGAGACCATCCGACTTCAACCGCAGTGGGCTAAGGTAAATAATTTCGTATCTGTTTACTCACCTGCTCACATTAATATTACTTATTTTTAAGTAGGTACATACATAATCCAATATAACTGAGTGGTATAGCTTTGAAATATGCGTGACATATTATAATTTTAATACACTTTGTAGTATTTTTTTCAATTATTTGTCCTATTTTATTGTATAAAATAATTGAATTAAAAAAAACCTAATGCATTTTATAATAACTAACTAACTAACTATCACGCCGTCGCTCCGGAGGGGTAGGCAGAAAGAATGGACCACCACACTGTACTGTCCTGACATACTTCTCTCGCTTCCTCTACATGCATACATCTTATCATGCACCCACGTCGATTTCTCCGACTCCTCACGTGTCCGACATTTAATATTTGATTGATTTGATCGTGCCACGTTTTCCTCGGCCTTCCTCTATTTCTAGCTCTGTTCACGTCATTAACATATACCTTCTTCACCATTCTGGGATATTGAAAGAAGGGTTGGGGCAGGCAACAAAGTGAATGATGCACTTGAAGTTGTCATCGCAAACAAAAACCTATCCAAAATAGCTAAGATGGCAGTGCGTAATGGTGTTCTTGTGCCAACCCTTATGTACGGAAGTGAAGCATGGAACTGGTAAAAGAAGGATGAAAGTAGAATAAATGCAGTAGTAATGACATCTCTGAGATGAATGTGTGGAAAATCTGTATATGATTGAGTGTCAAATGAAAGTATAAGAAGTGAATGCGGTGCGAATGAAAGTGTTATGAACAAAATAATGAAAGGGTCTTTAAGATGATTTGGACACATGGAAAGAATGAGTGAAGACAGAATGGTGAAGAAGGTATATATTAACGATGTAAATGGATCTAGAAATAGAGGAAGACCGAGGAAAATATGGCATGATCAAATGAATCAAATATTGAATATCGACCACATGAGGAGTCAGAGAAATCGACGCGCTTGCATGACACGATGTATGAATGTCGAGGAAGTGAAAGAAATATGTCAGGAAAGAAAAGTGCGGCAGTCCATTCTTTCTGCCTACCCCTCCGGGAAGACGGCGTGATGGTTAGTTAGTTTGTGAGTTACATTTATTATCCATTACTCATAGTGTCTGGACTCAGCTGGGAATATTTATTGCACACCGAGTTAAAAATAATTAATTGCATGACTTACAATTTAATTGCAGGGTTACTTCCGAAGAGCTGAAGTTGAGGCTGCCGTTGGGCTGACAGATGAAGCCACACTGTCCTACACGCGAGCCCTCCAGTTACAGCCTCAAGATTCTAATATCATTGAAGCCATCAATAGAGTGACATTAGCTAGAAAACGGAAAAAGGAAGGTATCCAATATGATTAAATATCTAAATTTAAAATATCACTTTTGTTTTTTAATTCACTTTAGATGGCAGTGCATAAAGGAGTTCTAGTGCCAACCTTTATATGTGGAGGTGAAAGTTGTAGTTTGCAAAAGATGGATGAAAGTAGGATAAATGCCGTAGAAATATGCGGGAAAACTACAACAACAAACCATCACGCCGTCTCTCCTCAGGGGTAGGCAGAGAGAATGGACCGCCACACTACTCTATCCTGACACACCTCTCTAGCTTCCTCCACATTCATACAGCGAGCCATACACGCACGTCGATTCTTTCGACTTCTAACATGACCAACCTTTAAAATTTTATTAATTTGGTCATGCCATGTTTTCCTCGGTCTACTTCGACTCCGTACTCCATTTACATTGTTAACGTATACTTTTTTAACCATTCTTTCTTCACACATGCGCTCCATATGTCCGAACCAACACAGCGATCCTTTTATAATTTTGTTCATTCCGCTCTACATTCCTTTCTAATATTAGCATTTGAGATTCTGTCGTACATCGTTCTACCGCACAAACATCTTAGGGACCTCATTTCTTCTGCATTTATTCTGCTCTCATCTTTCTTCTGCCAGTTCCATGCTTCGCTTCCATACATAAGGGTTGGGACCAGAACTCCATTGTGAACGGCCATTTTCGCTTTGATAAATTCTTGTTTCCAATAACTATTTTTAAAGCTCCAATCAATTTGTTACCCGCACCAACCCCTCTTTCAACGTCACTATCCGTTCGGAAAAAAGTATGTTTTTTATGTCAATTCCGACCCCTATTAATAGTCACCTGATCACACAAATACTTAGGTAGAAGATGACCCCTCAATTTATACGCAAAAAGCAAATATTATTAAAATGCGTAGTGACTTTCTGTCTGACTGATAACATATTCAAAACGTTAAGCATCAACTGACTTTGTGCACGTCTAGTGAATCCCAGCCGCATCCTCATTGCTCTGTTCTGAATAATTTGAATATTTTTAGTTCGACCCTTATGTATGGAAGTGAAGCATGGAACTGGCAAAAGAAGGATGAAAGTAGAATAAATGCAGTAGAAATGATATCTCTAAGACGAATGTGTGGCAAATCTGTTTATGATAGAGTGACAAATGCAAGTATAAGAAGTGAATGTGGTGCGAATGAAAGTGTTATGAACAAAATAAGGAAAGGGTCATTAAGATGGTTTGGACACATGGAAAGAATGAGGGAAGACAGAATGGTAAAGAAGGTATATGTAAACGGCGTGAACGGAGCTAGAAATAGAGGAAGGCCGAGGAAAACGTGGCACGATCAAATCAATCAAATATTGAATGTCGGTCACGTGAGGAGTCGGAAAAATCGACGTACGTGCATGACAAGATGTATGAATGTAGAGGAAGAGAGAGACGTATGTCAGGACAGAACAGTGTGGCGTTCCGTTCTTTCTGCCTACCCCTTCTGGGGAGACGGCGTGATGGTAAGTTAGTTAGTTAGTTAGTTTTGTTAATCAAATAAAGAACAGTAGAACAATAATTCAAATGAAAAGCAACTATTGCAAGACTTATGTATGTAACTTGTATTATTATAGCGGATGATAAACTTCCTTGGCTGTGCTGTTGTGTTGGCGTGACTATCGGAGTAACTCTCGTCATTCTTGATCATGTGTTTGGAAAACATGAGAATCCTGTGGTAAAGTATAATAATAATAATAATAATAATAATAAATTGAATAATTTATAAAGCGCCATTTTTATGAATTGCTCATCTCAAGGGCGCTGTAGAAGATGCTCCGTTTTATCAACTAGATAATAATAATAATGATAAAAAATATATATAAACATATTTAGTATGAGGGCTGCACCCGACGAAATCGATCAGCCCTTTCTGTCAGGAAATGATGATTTGAAAAGGTGCGTTTTGAGTCTCGATCTAAACTCTGATTGATTCTCAATGCACTTAAGGTCTGCTGGAAGACTGTTCCAGGCTGAAGTGCCGGCTACCGCGAAGGCTCGGTCGCCAAAGTTTGTGCTTGGACAGCGTTTTGGCACAGTCAATCTACCGATCGCAGAAGACTTAGCTGATCGCAATGTAGACTGTAACGCAAAAGTATACTTATATATTCCTCCATCTAATTAATACTAATGAAAATGTCAATTTTTTAGAATCTTTATTATATTTTTAAGGGAATGACATGTTTCTTCTTACTAAGGCATTATAAAGTCGCATTCTAGAAGTTTTATTATATTTTATGGGAATGACATATTTCTCCTTGCTAAGGCTTTATCAAATCCTATTCTAGAAGTTTTAGTATATTTTATGGGAATGACATGTTTCTTCGTGCTAAAGCATTATCAAATCCCATTCTAGAAGTTTTATTATATTTTATGGGAATGACATGGTTCTTCTTGCTAAGGCATTATTGAATCCCATTCTAGAAGTATTCTTATATTTGATGGGAATGACATGTTTCTTCTTGCTAAGGCATTATCAAATTCCACTCTAGAAGTTTTATTATATTTTATGGGAATGACATGTTTCTCCTTGCTAAGGCATTATTAAATCCCATTCTAGAAGTTTTATTATATTTTATGGGAATGACACGTTTCTTCTTGCTAAGGCATTTTAAAGGCGCATTCTAGAAGTTTTATTATATTTTATGGGAGTGACATGTTTCTCCTTGCTAAGGCATTATGAAATCCCATTCTCGAAGTTTTATTATATTTTATGGGAATGACATGTTTTTCTTCTTGCTAAGGCATTTTCAAATCTCATAAATATAATAAAACTTTTAGAAAACAGTCATGTTTTCATTTGTATTGTTATTAACTCTTAACTGGATGTAAAGATTTTCAACACTTTAAAAACTTGGTTCACTCTTCAATCGTAAATCAGTAATAAATTTTAACTTTTAATGTTAATAATCTGCAAATAGAAAAAGTCATTACTGCAAATATAAATATATCCACAGAAGCAAATATGGCAGTACACAATGGAGTTCTAGTACCAACCCTCATGTATGGAAGTGAAGCTTGGAGCTGGCAAAAGAAGGATGAAAGCAGGAGAAACGCTGTAGAAATGAGATCACTAAGAAGAATGTTTGGGAAAACGTTGTATGATAGAATACCGAACGATGAAATAAGAAAGAAATGTAAGGCAGATGACTGCATCATGGATAAAATTAAAAAAGGATCCCTGAAATGGTTTGGACTTATGAAACGAATGGATGAGAGTAGAATGGTTAAAAAGTAGTACACAAGCAGCGTGAGAGGAAAAAGAAGCCAAGGACGACCGAGGAAAACATGGCATGACCAAATTAATCAATTACTAAAAGGTGGCCACATTCAAAGTCGGAATAATCGACGTGCTTGCATGGTACGATGTATGAATGTAGAGGAAGCCCGAGAGGTATGCCAGGACAGAGCATTGTGGCGATCCATCCTCTCTGCCTATCCCTCCGGAGAAATGGCGTGATGGATAGTTAGTTAGTTAATAATTAATTTTCGCATATATGAAAAATTAAACAACATTCAATTATTCTCCTTTTGTTTTCTACACTGCTGTCATACATCAATAATCAGAATAAAAATTAAAATATTCCAAAAACGTTCTCGGGCGTACCCATCATGTGCATTTCGAAATTACTTTTTGAGAGAATTGAAGTATTCATCACTCGTTCTCTTGTTTTCAAAATCTCATACTCTTTCTTGACGACATGCAGGTTTTTGCTTATTTATATTTTTTCTAACTCAATCATTTATTCTTCTTCTTCTTCTTCACTTTTGATAGACTCAGGAGTCTGTTATATCAGGCGGGTCCTCTTGAAACGCTGAACTCCAGCTTTCTCTCCGCCGTTTCGGGGGTCTTCCTGGTCAGCGTTGTCCGTTTGGCGTTCCATGGAGAGCTATGTATGGTATCCTATTTGAGCTCATTCTTTCTACATGTTGATGCCAGTATCGCCGTCTTTGACGTCCCCATCTGACCACATCTTCGACCTCGCAGATTTCTCGGATTGCTGTATTCCTAACTCGATCACGTAGGGTCTTGCCAGCTATAGCGCGGAGTGTTTTCATCTCAGTTGTCCTGAGCATGCTCTTTGTCTTGACAGTGTCTGCCCTCGATTCAATGCCATATGTGAGGATTGGTAGCACACAGGTCTTATAAATGCGTACCTTGCTGTCGGTCCTCATGTCCTTGTTTCTCCACATGACATCTTTCAGGCAGCCTGCAACCGCTGCAGCCTTATCTACCTGTGACCTTACTTCTCTGGGGAAGTCATTAGAGCTGGTTACTTCGCTTCCGAGCTTTTATTAACATATATAATAGAAAATATGTCTTTATTTCTAGAACCCCTTGATGCAAGTATCATTTGTATTGACTGTCGCCGGTGCTGCCCTAGGTTTGGGGAAAGGTTTTAATATGTATGTAGACAGTAATATCAGCTCTCCTTTACTGGTACCTCCAGACACAGAAGATGAAGGTTTGAATTATGTTTATAAATGACATATTTAATAAATCAATTCTTATCCTTTTTATAATTTAACAAAATATAATAATTTCATTTGTTTTCAGCTGTTCGTAAACTACCCTCGGTATACAGATGGGCAAGTCTAGCGATGGCTTTGGTATTAGTCTTAATTGACTGCTCGCTTGAGATTATAGATTTGAAGGTGAGTTTGGCAACATGTAAATGGTTTTTAATTCTCTAACTAACTAACCATCACGCCGTCTCCCCGGAGGGGTAGGCAGAAAGAATGGAACGCCACACTGTTCTGTCCTGACATACTTCTCTCAATTCCTCTACATTCATACATCTTGTCATGCACGCACGTCAATTTCTTCGACTCCTCACATGACCGACATTCAATATTTTATTGATTTGATCGTGTCACGTTTTCTTCGGCCTTCCTCTATTTCTAGCTCCGTTCACGCCGTTTACATATACCTTCTTTACCATTCTGTCTTCATTCATTCTTTCCATGTGTCCAAACCATCTTAATGACCCTTTCATTATTTTGTTCATAACACTTTCATTCGCACAGCATTCACTTCTTATACTTGCATTTGTCACTCTATCATATACAGATTTGACACACATTCATCTTAAAGATCTCATTTCTACTGCATTTTTTCTACTTTCATCCTTCTTTTGCCAGTTCCATGGTTCACCTTCATACATAAGGGTCGGCACAAGACCACCAGTATGCACTGCCATCTTAGCTTTTTTAGATAGGCTTGTTTGCGATGAATTGTCCCTCTCCCGAATAGCGTTATTCTGCTATTCGGGACGGAGACAAATCCAACAAATCAAAGATCATCAAAATCGGTTCAGCCGTTCTTGAGTTATAAATGGTGTAACTAACATGACTTTGTTTTATGTATGTAGATGAAATAATTCTATTTTTTTTATCTGTTAGACTCCGGGGGCTCGAGTATTATTCGTAATAGTTTGTACTCTCGCCGGTTGGGCTGTTGGACATTTAGTACGAAGGAGCAAAATCCAAAACAGTAACATCCAGACTGATAAAAGCACTGAAGGTATATAAAGAAAAATCTAATATATGACATATTTGTTAGATATGGAATTTAATGTATTTTTTTAATATCATGTTATATTATTTACAGAAGAAGCTCCTGCAGAAGAGAATGTTGTACCTGAAAAAATTACAAACAAATACACCAAAGCCCAGGCAAGATACAGATATAAAAAGGGAAAAAAAAATTAGCGGTACAAGTAAGTTTTAAAGGGTTTTTTTTGCAAAAATTTGGGCTGTATTGTGCAAAAATTGTAACACATTAATTATTCAAAGGATTGTCCATCGCTAGCGACTATTTTTCTCATCTTCCTGACAGCATTTGAATCCCACATTGAAAGAACAACCGGTCTCTGGAACTGATTCAAGAATGGACCCATTTTTTACATTCTTCGTAAGAACGAAAATGCTGCTCTGACAAGCGATGAGTCATTGATCAAAACAAGTGGTAGTCAACAGGAGCAATGTTTGGAGAATACGGCAGATGGATTAGGATATCTTATTTGAGTGAGTGTTTGAGTGAAATAGATTTTGACTTGCATAGCAACATGTGATCAAGCGTTGTCGTGGTGCAAAATACCTTTGTCGTGTCTGCTCATATTTCGGTCATGTTTATTTTAATCCTCAGCTCAAACGCATCCATAATATACTACACCCTCCATAATATACTTCACTCAACTGATCCCACCAAATACAGACCATGAGCTTTGATCTGTGAATTTTTCCACTGAGTTGACTCAATGAATCCATTTTTCCATTTCATTTTTGCCTTTGGAGTCGCTGTCCGCTGGTGAAAAATCTTATTTCCACATCTCTTAGTTTCAATTAATATTGCACCCAATTTCCTTGCTTTTGGACCATTTTTTATGTCCTTAAAGCGTACTTAAATTGCTTGTTGAGTCACTCCCAAAGACTCTCCAAGCTCTTCTTGCATTTGACACGAGTCTTTGTTCAAAAATGTCATCAATTCTGCATATTCAAAATCAATATCACCACTTCTGAACTGTCTAAACTAGTATTCATAAGTTGATGATGTATAGTCTCCATAAATCTTACACAGCAATCCATAGAAGCAGAAAAGATATGAAAACAAGCCTAATGATGACGCTTTAACTTATGGTTACAATCCGATGTGATTTAATAACTAATAACGCCCTTTTTTTGTAAATCCTTTAAAACTTACTTGTACATCTAATATTTATTAATTTTGAATTCCCAATGTGACCAAATTTTTGTCTATCGATTGCAGCTATAGACACTAAAGACATTATCTGTTTTCACATATTTCTAATATTCCCGAGTCTATTCTTAAGTTTGTGCAATGTGTCCTAAAATATTATGGAGAAATGATTAAGGGCGGAACTACTAATTATGGATGAAAACCGGTGGTGGTACTCCCATAGAAGCCCGGCTTGCGTAAGAAATTTTGAATCAAAACCTCTTCTGGCTTACATAGGTTCAGCTCTTGTGGCTATTCCTCTTACGTCTGATGGAAACATTGTTGGAATGTGATTTGGTGAGTTTTTGGTTTATTCGGGGGCATGCTTACTTAGATTTGGGGGTTTTGATTCAAATTTTTTTACGCAAGCCGGGCTTCTGGGCTTCTATGGGAGTACCGCCACTGATGAAAACATCAGTTTTCTAAAAGTTACATTATTTTCAACGAGACATTTGATAGTGTCCAAGCAAGGTGAAATGAACTCATAAAATAAATAATGTTTCTAAATAACAGATGTTTTCATAAATACTAAATACTTCATTTGAAGTATAAAAATAATGACTCGTGTACATCGACCATAATTATATTGTAAAATAGTTTTTATTTTAAATATTTTTTTTTCTATGGTACCTTAAGCATAGCTTTGTATGTTTATATATATAAATATATATATTTATAAATATTATTTTTTAAATACAGTGGAACCTCTCACAATGAGAATAATTCATGCCAGACTGCTACTAACTAACTAACTAACCATCACGCCGTCTCCCCGAAAGGGTAGGCAGAAAGAATGGACTGCCACACTTTAATCGATGGGGCACTCCATCCTTCTCTTTTCGCCATCGCGAGAGACGCGGTGTGATGGGTTGCGAACCTCATCTATTCATTATGTGAAACACTTGTTAAGCGAAACAATTTTTCCCATATAAATCAATGTAAATACGAATTGATAATGCATTCCATGCCGAAAAAATTAAAAAAAATTTTAATTTTTACGTTTATTAAAATAAAATTACATACCTATATATTGTTAAGGAGCGTAAAAACCTGGAATGCGATTTCGATTTGCAAAAAGCAATAAAAAAATCAAAATAGCTAGTTTGTCATTTATGAATTTATGACAAATAGTTCGGACATATGGAGCACATGGGTGAAGAAAGAATGGTTAAAAAAGTATATGTTAACGATGTAAATGGAGTACGGGGTCATGGTAGACCAAATTAATCAAATTTTAAAGGTTGGTCATGTTAGAAGCCGGAAAAATCGACGTGCGTGCATGACTCGCTGTATGAATGTGTCAGGATAGAGTATTGTGGCGGTCGATTCTCTCTGCCTACCCCTGCGGAGAAATGGCGTGATGGTTTGTTGTTGTTGACAAATAGTTAATTCGTTTTTACTTTAAAGCTGTCTAGAGACATACTTCTTCCTCCTCCACTAATAAAATCTGCTCAATATCTTCTTGCAACCCCATAAGCTCTTCGGAGGTCAGCTCTTGACTATGCCCTTCCACAATATGGGGTTTCGGCTTTCTGTGTCACTCATGCGAAATGTTGCTCGTTAAAGGCGCATATCTCTTTTGCTCGTTATAAGAGGTTCCATTGTATTACAAATTCTAGTTGTTTTTCTAGTCATGATGGACCATTGTTCTGGTCATATGCTACTCCCATCTTTCACTTGTGTTTGTATTCAGTATTCAACAAGATATCGAAAGGTTGTTGAGACTGAAAAAGATGGTATTATGTAATAAAAATATTAAATGTTATTCGTTATGGTGGATTTATTATTAGTCATCTGTATTAAATAAACATTTTATCTTTGTATATCGCTTTTTACTTACTTTTTCTTCACTATGTAACTGGAGGTTTTATAAATTTTATAATGTGGATTTCCCTAGACCAGCGGCTCTCTGAATGTGCTCTGCAGAGCCCTGGGGCTCCACATGGCCTCTGTGAGAACTGTATGGTTTTCATTAAATAACAAACATTTTTCATAAATGTGGTTTGAATGATTATAATTAAATAGTCAATGTAAAACCAGGTTCTATTTATTTTAGGACTCTAAGTAACTAACTAACTAACTAACCATCACGCCGTCTCCCCGAAGGGGTAGGCAGAAAGAATGGACTGCCACACCTTTCTTTCTTGACATATTTCTCTCGCTTCCTCAACATTCATACATCGTGTCATGCACGCGCGTCGATTTCTCTGACTCCTCACATGGCCGACATTCAATATTTGATTTATTTGATGGTGCCACGTTTTCCTCGGTCTTCCTCTATTTCTGGTTCCATTTACATCATTAACATATAATTTTTTTACCATTCTTTCTTCATTCATTCTTTCCATATGTCCAAACCATCTTAATGATCCTTTCATTATTTTGTTCATGACACCATCATTCGCACCGCATTCACTTCTTATATTTTCATTCGACACTCTATCATACACAGAGTATCCACACATTCGTCTAAGAGATCTCATTTCTACTGCATTTATTCTACTTTCATCTTTCCTTTGCCAGTTCCATGCTTCGCTTCCATACATAAGGGTCGGTAGAAGAACACCATTGTGCACTGCCATTCTAGCTTTTTTGGATAGGTTTTTGTTTGCGATGACAACTTTAAGTGCACCATTCACTTTGTTGCCTGCCCCAACCCTTCTTTCAATATCCCTCTCCACTCGCCCATCTCTTGTAAACATACTACCTAAATACACGAACTCAACTACTTGCTCCAAATTTTCACCATTCACGCTAATGTTGCAGACTGTCGTGGTTTCTTCCTTTTCAAAAATCATTACCTTGGACTTATTAACATTCATCATCAGATCATTTCGCATGCATACCTCATACATACAATTCACCAGGACTTGTAGTTCATGCTCGTTGTCAGCAAGTAGGACAGCGTCATCCGCATACAAGAGACAGCTTACTGACACTCCGCTCATTTTGGCACCTACATCCAACCCTCTCAGCTCTTTCATACAATTGTCCATATACAGATTAAATAACCACGGGGACATTACGCAACCTTGTTTGACACCTTTATTGATATCAAACCAGGCTGTAAGATCTCCATTTACTCTGACACTAGCAGTGCTTTCCGTGTATAGCGACTTAATGGCCGTGATCAGTTTTGTACTTATTCCATATTCAGACAATATTTTCCACAACTTTTCTCTATTAACGTAATCATATGCTTTTTGTAAGTCGACAAAAGCACAGAAAAGTTTCCGATTTTTGGCCAGAAACTTCTGTCAATGTACGAAGTCCAAAAATTTAGGACTCCGTTGCTAAAAACTGCCCCAGATGATTCTAACGCTAATTATTTTAGTTAAACAAAACTCTTCTTATCGGGAATTTCTATATATACATTTACTAATCCAGGCCGCTTGAAATCTAGGCTTGGATAATTTAAATTAAAATATTAACTAACTAACCATAATTAAACTGGAGTGGTAGGTAGAGAGGATGGACTGCCATACCTCTCTAGTTTCATACATCATACATCATCGGCTGTCCCTCGTGTCCGAGGAAGACTGTCCTTCACGGTTGTGGGTCCGCATGTTACTGAAGAGCCCGATCCTGGACCCACATATTCTGGGGCATCTGGGCAAGGGAAAGGCGCTTGTAATGGAGCCGTCACCGTCTCCCAGTAGTCTCTCCTTTCTCCTCCTCCTCTCTGCGACTTCATCTCTGTGCTGTGCTTCTCTGAAGTCATGCGTGCCTTTATGTACTGTTGTTCTCCACCTAGGTCTGTCTTCTGCAGTCTTTAACATTCATTTGTAGTAATTTAACATTCATACATAGTAACATGGTAACATGATGGGGAAGACGGGTTCTGAAGTGGAGACCGCGTACAGGATTCTGTAGGGTTGGACATCCCCCTGCGCGCTGGACCGACGATCTGAAGAGGATTGCTGGACATGGATGAATGGTAGCGGCAATAGACGGGGGCGGTGGCGTGCTTTGGGAGAGGCCTACGTTCAGCAGTGGATGACAGACGGCTGATGATGAATGAATGAATGAACATAGTAACATGCACGCTCATCTATTTTTCCGACTTTGAATGCGGCTGCCTTTTAGTATTTGATAAATTTGGTCATGCCATGCTTTCCTTGATCTTCCACCGATTCTTTTCCAATTACACTGCTTGTATACAACATTTTAACCATTCTTCTTTTGCCTATTTGTTCCATATATCCAAGCTGTGATCTCATTTCTCTTTTGCCAGCTCCAAGCTTCACTTCCAAACACTTCCATTATGTACTGCCATCTTTGCTTTAGTGGATATATTTTTATTTGCAGTGATGACTTTGAGAGTGCCATTTATTTTGTTCCCAGCACCGCCCCTTCTTTTGATGTCTTTCTCCATTTTTCCATCTCTTGTAAATATGCTTCTCAGATTCGGTAACTTGCTCCAGTTTCTCACTGTTTGCGCTTATTTTGTAATTTGTCGTACTTTCTTTCTTTTCAAATAGCATCACTTTAGACTTGAACACATTCATTACGAGGTCACTCTTTTTGCATGCTTCATACATTCTTGATACTAAGACTTGCAGATTTTCCATACTGTCAGCGGTTAACACAGCATCATCTGCATATAACAAACAGCTGACTGACCAACTGTTCATCTTAGCACCATTCCCTCTAGTATAATAATAATTCACATGTATAAAACAGTACTGCTTGTGATGTTAGTATTATTTTGTTTGTAAATATGCTTCTCAGATAAATGAATTCGGTAACTTGCTCCAGTTTCTCACCGTTTGCACTTATTTCACAATTTGCCATACATTCTTTCTTTTCAAATACCGTCACTTTAGACTTGGATACATTCATTACAAGCTCACTCTTATTTCACATAAATTTTAAATAATAAAAGGCCCGCCTTCAAGGGATTAATAAAACCACAGCAATTCTTCTTCTTCTTAAAGTGCCCTGTCAGGTCCCCTCGACGTTGGCGATCACTCTGGTAAACTCTTCCCTATCCTGCGCTGTCCGGAATAGCTCCTCCACAGTTCCGATTCTCGTCCATTCCCTCACATTGCGCAGCCAAGAGATTTGCCTTCTGCCTGCGGCCCTCTATTTTTTTCCCTTCAAAATTAGATGCAGCAATTAATAAAACTAAATGCACGACTTTGGCCACATAGCAGGTTGGATACAATGTGGTTATATAAAAAAATAGTTAAAACTACGAGATTTAGGTGTATTTTGCCATGAAATAAAACAAAAGGTGTCTTGTAAATATCATTATTTCTGCACTGTACATTTACATAATCCTTATTTACAGAGTACAAAATATATTGTCTCCTAACAATAGCCGTTGTGTTCATCAAATGTATCGGTGGAGTTGGAACAAAATGAAATCACACCGGCGCCCGCGATATGGCCTCTACCCACGAGCCATCTAATACTTGCAAACATTTTAAAGTCTATTAATTTAAAACGATAAAACAATAATTACATAAATACTAGAGCAAGAATGTTTAACATAACAAAACATTAATGAAATAACCTTAAAACATATAAGTTAAGTGCAAAATTGGTCTTAAGTATGGAATTTTTCAGCTTATAAATACAAGTTGTTTCAAAGTTCACATATAATCAACTAAAGATGTCATTCGGATTGGTTAAACATAAAAATATATCGTGAAATGTAAAAATGCTAACTACAAATCAATACATTGATTATTTTATTAAGATCCTGTACTTTTTATTGTTTCATTTTATTATTTGGTACCGTTGAACCAATTTAATTGTTTTATATCATTGTTCTTAATAATTTATTTCTGATTCAAATTGTACTAATATTTTTTTAAGCTTGCTTATCGTAGAATACTGATATCTAGACCAATAATTATGGGAAAACAGTTTTTAAACACTTTGCAACCACATGCGTGCCACAACACAAGAACAATTACATCATCTGTAACTTTTATAACATTTACATGTGGCCTATGCATAAGGACACGCCATTTATAAGTTCATTCTTTTTAAATATTCGAATAAAGAATTTCAAATTGTTGAACCTTGCCCTAGAATAATATTGGGTTTTATAAATATAAAAAGAACATTATTGCATATTTGTTTATAAGCAGTATTGCTAGATAAATAACAGCAAACAATTATTAACGATGTTACTGTTATTTTATTTGAAAATATACATATGCTTATGTATATCTTGTATCACATGAATAGTAATATAAAAATGTGATATGTGCATTCATACAAATGTACTTCATTATATTTTAATGTAATAAATTCTTTAAATGCACGGATATTGTTTAATAAGAGGTATTTTATGTAAATAAAACATTATTTCAGGTAAGAGTTCATATATGTTTATTTTTCTTTCATATCTTCGGCGATGAGGTCCGCCACCCATCACGTTGCATTTTCCGCGGGGGCGAACAGAGGAGAGTGGAGTGCCGCATTGGTACTTGGAATATTAGAGGAGGTATGGAAGGGAAGTTAAGTGAGATGTGCGATGAATTTAATAACAAGTGTTTGGATATTTTGTGTGTGACTGAATGCATGGTTAAAGAGTGCGGATCTAGAGAGCATGATAATAAGTTCATCTTATGGTCAGGGGTATCACAAGAACAAAGGGGAGGTCAGGGTGTGGCAGCGATTCTAGCTCCAAGGATGGTAGAATGTATGAAAGGATACGAATGTATAAGTCCTAGACTGATGTGGATCCGCTTCAAAATTGGATTGACAAGAGTATTACTCATAATTGGGTATGCTCCTGTTAATAGCGAAGATGAAGCTGTGAAAGATGAGTTCTGGGATAGTGTAAACGAGATAGCAGCGAGTAAGAACGTGAACGAAAGAATTATTTTAGCAGGAGATTTGAATGGATGGGTAGGAATCCAAAGGACTGGTTATGAAGAATGTCTCGGTAAGTATGGTGATAGTAGGACAAACGATAATGGAAGGAGAGTGCTTGGTGTATGCCTGGAGTGGAGCCTCTTTGTGTCAAACACGATGTTTGATCATAAGAGGATCCATCAGTATACATGGGAGAGAGGGAATGAAAGGACGACTATCGATTACGTCATCGTTGACTAGATTACGGACGGACACTGTAGATACCAGAGTGTTCAGAGGGGCCGAACTCGGAACTGATCATTTTTTGGTGGTGACAAAGATAAACCTGTTCCGAGGTTGGCGCACCAAGAAGAACAAAACAGTGACCGCCCCATCTAGAGTTAAAATAGAAAAACTCCAAATCGATGACGTAAAAGAGAGTTATCTGACGAAAGTGAATGAAAGGCTGAGTGGTCTAGAATCTGAATTTATAAGTATAGACGAGATCTGGAACAAATTGAAAGAAAGTCTATGTGAAACAGCGAAAGAGGTATGTGGTACATGTGTGCAAGGAAGAAGGAATGGAGATGCTTGGTGGGATGACTGTGTAAAAATTCTAGTCAAAGAAAAGAAGGATGCATGGTTAAATATGATATCTGTGGATAAAAGAGATTGCGAGAAATATAAAAGAGCAAAAGAAGCATACAAAGTTTGTAAGATGAATGTCAAGTTGAAAGTGAGAGAGAAAAAGGATAAACTGAAGGAGGAAGACGGTCTCAAGATGACGAGTCACTTTCAGAGCAACATAAAAATGTTCTGGAAGGAAGTCAAAAGGCCCGGAATCCTCCCGAAAATGGTTGTGCGAAAGCAATTTTGAGTTGTGAGGGAAGAATGATTACTGATTTTGACAGTATACAAGGAAGATGGATGGAATACTTTAAAGATGTATATGGCAGTGAAATGACTGAGAGTTCAATGAGAAGGAGCGTTACAAATGTGAGTTGTACGAATAGCGAAAGAGATATGACAGAAATAAGTTTGAACGAAATAGTAAAATCTGTAAGCTGTATGAAAGGTGGAAAAGCTGTTGGTTATGATTGTATCGCTTTGGAGTTTATTAAAAACGGTGGGCCGGTTGTTGCAGCGTGGTTATACAGACTCTTTAACCAGTGTTTAGAGGAAGGATATACGCCGCTCGACTGGAGGAGGGCTGTTATCATGCCTCTATATAAGGGAAAGGGGTCTCGTATGGACTGCGGAAATCACCGGGCAATAAGTCTGTTAAGCGCCGTTGGTAAACTCTACGGCCGAATTTTAATAGAAAGAGTAAAAAAGGCGACGACTGAAAGAGTATGGGATGTTCAAGGCACTTTTATGACCGGAAGAGGATGTATGGATCAGATTTTTGCACTTCGAACGCTTGCGGAGAAGTTTATGGCCAAAAACCGTAAGCTTTTCTGTGCGTTTGTCGATTTGCAAAAAGCCTATGATCGAGTGAACAGAGATAAACTGTGGTCAATCTTGTCCGAATACGGAGTGAGCACAAAACTGATCCGGGCGGTTGCTTCTCTCTACGAAGGTAGCACTGCCAGTGTTAGGGTAAATGGAGACATCACGCCTTGGTTTGATATCACGAAGGGTGTTAAGCAGGGCTGCGTGATGTCTCCATGGTTGTTCAATCTGTATATGGACAAGTGTATGAAAAAACTTAAAGGTATAAATGCTGGTGCTAAGATGAGTGATCTGTCTGTAAACTGTCTGCTTTACGCGGACGATGCCGTTCTCGTTGCGGATAGTGCGGACGAATTACAAGTCTTGGTGTCGAGAATGAATGAGGTATGCAAGTTAAATGATTTAATGATGAATGTCGGAAAGTCAAAGGTGATGGTTTTCGAAAGGGAAGAGCAAATGACAGTTTGTAATATAAGTGTGAACGAAGAGAACATGGAACAGGTGAGGGAATTTGTGTATTTAGGTAGTATGTTCACAGCAGATGCCCGAACGGATAGTGACGTCGAAAGAAGGGTTAGTGCGGGTAACAAAGTGAATGGAGCTTTAAAAATAGTTATTGGAAACAAGAATTTATCAATGAAAGCGAAAACGGCCGTTCACAATGGAGTTCTGGTCCCAACCTTAATGTATGGAAGCGAAGCATGGAACTGGCAAAAGAAGGATGAGAGTAGAATAAATGCGGTAGAGATGAGGTCCCTAAGACGTATGTGTGGTAGAACGATATACGACAGAATCTCAAATGCTGATATAAGAAAGGAATGTAGAGCGGAAGAAGGTATTATGAAAGGATCGCTGCGTTGGTTCGGACATATGGAACGCATGGATGGAGAAAGAATGGTTAAGAAAGTATACGTTAATGATGTAAATGGGGTACGAAGTCGGGGCAGACCGAGGAAAACATGGCATGACCAAATTAATCAAATTTTAAAGGTTGGTCATGTTAGAAGTCGGAGGAATCGACGTGCGTGTATGACTCGTTGTATGAATGTGGAGGAAGCTAGAGAGGTTTGCCAGGATAGAGTAGTGTGGCGGTCCATTCTCTCTGCCTACCCCTGCGGGGAAACGGCGTGATGGTTTGTTGTTGTTGTTGTTTCTTTCATATTCGACGAAAAGAAATATATATCGAGTTATATAAATGGTTTGCAAAAGTGTTACTGCCAAAACTTTCCATAAATTTTCAAATTTGGAATTGGAAGACAAAATTTCATTTATAATATACCAATAGGTAAGTACATTTTATTTAAAAAATGATTGGTAGGTAGGTATGTTATGGGTCTTGATTTGAGATTTAAAAAAAACTTTGATGGTCTTAAATCAAACGAGTGCACATTATTTTAATCTCACATCCCTCAAACAAGATCAGTCAACTTTTTTTTAAATACATTTCCAAGGCTTTTAGTGGTGTAAATAAAAAAAAACATTTCCTCAGTCTACAAGCATTACTCCAATTAAAGTACACGCCATTTTCTTATTGCAAAATACACAGAAGAAGCTTGTTTAGTCTATCACCTATATGTGGTTATGAAATTTGTCTATGTAAAACTGTAGAACTGTTCCAAATATAAGAAAGTAATTTTTTCCACTGAATGTCATTGTATTTATATCCATTGTATCAAAATCTATGTGACTAAACAAAATTCTTCCAAGTACCCTTAATAAGACCAATATATTCTATGAATTATGTATAGAAACAATATTT
Organism: Lepidostoma basale; assembly: GCA_022606425.2. NCBI lineage: Eukaryota > Metazoa > Arthropoda > Insecta > Trichoptera > Lepidostomatidae > Lepidostoma > Lepidostoma basale. Next base: position 353,853 of record JAHDVF020000068.1, read on the forward strand.
TAAATGTGTGACTGCTACATAATATCTGTTATATAATATTTTCAACACAGAATGTTCGGAATAGGATTTTCATTGTTAATTGAAATCTGTATGTGGATGACTAACTTGCCTTCTGAATTTTAATATAGATTTGACATCAAGTTAAGGTAGTAGTCTGGTAACTTAAGCCGATTTTCATGTCATTTTTAGAGGGCGTTTTTTGGTAGGAAAATATAAGTGAATCGTTTTGGATATTTAGGATGTTTTTATTTACATATTAAAGATACAGAGAAAAAAATGTTTGAAAATATTGAATAGTTTATTATTATTATTATTATTGATCGAAGATGGCACCTCGAAAAAAAAGCGCGTGGGTGGCCCCGGTGAATTTGGCTCTTGGTGTTATCTGAAATCAAAAATTCTTGAAAATTCTTAATCTGAAGACATGTCATTCTCGTCGGAATTACTAACTTTTTATTTTACAACCCCTTCTTTGCTGACTTTTTTTTTTCAAAGTCTGCCATTTTGTTATTTATCCATGAAATTTAACTTCTGTAGTTCCGACCAGAATGACATGTCTTTAGATTAAGAATTTTTGATTTCAGATAACATCAGAGCCAAAATCACTGGGGCCACCCACGCGCTTTTCGAGGTGTCAACTTCGATCAATAATAATAATAATAATAAACTATTAAATTTTTTCAAACATTTTTTTTCTGTATCTTTAATATGTAAATAAAAACATTCTAAATATCCAAAACGATTCATTTTTATTTTCCTACAAACCCAAAAAAGACATGAAAATCGGCTTAAGTTACCAGACCTTAAATACTTTGCATACACGAATAAATCAAAGTACAAATATTATAATAACCTTTTTATTTGAAATAATAAAATAGCAACAAAAATATCTAAATTGGTCTGATCACCATTTGTTAAAATGAAAATTATATAAAAGTGTAATGTCGACTTTACAGTTAACATGAATGATAAAACAAAGTGATATGTTTTATTTTTTGTGAATGTATACTTATACTTGTATACGAATCCTGGATTTTCACCCATGGTGGGTGGTTAATTCAAATTTAATTGTATCTCAATAGAGACGAAGACGCGTACTGGAAACTGAATATGGATGATCAAGGTGTTTACAGGACTTATGACCTGTCATTGGTTGGGTTAAGCGCACGCTTTATGTAATTACAACATTCCCCATTTCACCATTGTTATTATGATCATGCATGATAAATTTTGGAAGTTGTATATATACTCCAAATCCATACCTATCTTCACGTGTCAGTTTTAATTGTATTTGTAATCATTCTGGTCAATTCTTTGGCATATAAGATAGGAATAATACTCCAGGCGACTTCTAAACAATGCACTAATAGGCTGATAACCTTCGCATTGTGTTAATAAAGTAGTTTGCTAAAATGCTAAAAATCATTCTCCGTAGATGGCGTTAGTGGGTGGATTGTATAGGTTAATCTTAAAAAGATTCACTAGTATAATCAAATCTACATAGATGGCCAATTAAAACTGACACGTGAAGATAGGTATGGATTTGGAGTATATATACAACTTACAAAATTTATCATGCATGATCATAATAACAATGGTGGAATGGGGAATGTTGTAATTACATAAAGCGTGCCCAACCAATGACAGGTCATAAGTCCTGTAAACACCTTGATCATCCATATTCAGTTTTAAGTTTGCGTCTTCGTCTCTATTGAGATACAATTAAATTTGATATGTTTTAATCGGAATACATACATCTAACAGCAAACTTATCATGAATAAAATGTTTCAATATACTCTAAGAAAACTTCAACAGAGCTCATGAAACAAAACATTGTAAATAGAGTTAAATTGTTATGCATGAAATGTAACAAGTCCTATTGGTCAACAAAACGAAATCTGTTAGAAGAATATAAAATTCAAATTATTTCATGTGGCGTGTTCATAAATGAAATATGTTCATAAAAGTAACGTGTGTAAAATATTGTCCCAAATGTTTGCTGTTTATAAAGTTCTTAAATAGATCAGATGAAAATAGTACGCTAATTATTAATTTCCTCACAAATAAATGTACTCTGAAACCATATTATTTTGGAAGGGGTTTTTAAAAACAATATTTAACATATAAAACAAATGACATTTCTGAAGTTAAAATTGTACATTTTTCTATAATTACTTTTAAAGGAAGATCAAAGAGAAAAATATTTTTGTACACATTTTTGTGCAATTTCGTATTTGGGTTAAAAATATTTATGCCTCAAATTGTGCCATTTTTTTTAAATCACAAGCTGTTCCAAATCAGTGGTACCACTCGTCACATTTTAAGGCATATGAAGATTTTGGCAATTAATTAACACAATCGGTGGCAGTACTCCCTTAGAAGCCCAGAAGCCGGCTTGCGTAAGAAATTTTAAATCAAAACCTCTTCCAGCTTACAGAGGTTTAGCTCTTGTGGCTATTCTATTCCTCTTACGTAGGATAGGAATATTGTTGGAAGGTGATTTGGTGGGTTGTTGGTTTATGTGGGGGCATGATTACTTAGATTTGGGGGTTTGGATTTGAAATTTCTTACGCAAGCCGGGCTTAGATTATGGGTTTTGATTTGAAATTTCTTACGCAAGCCGGGCTTTGATTAGGGGTTTTGATTTGAAATTTCTTACGCAAGCCGGGCTTAGATTAGGGGTTTTGATTTGAAATTTCTTATGCAAGCCGGGCTTAGATTAGAGGATTTGATTTGAAATTTCTTACGCAAGCCAGGCTTAGATTAGGGGTTTTGATTTGAAATTTCTTACGCAAGCCGGGCTTAGATTAGGGGTTTTGATTTGAAATTTCTTATGCAAGCCGGGCTTAGATTAGAGGATTTGATTTGAAATTTCTTACGCAAGCCAGGCTTAGATTAGGGGTTTTGATTTGAAATTTCTTACGCAAGCCGGGCTTAGATTAGGGGTTTTGATTTGAAATTTCTTATGCAAGCCGGGCTTAGATTAGAGGATTTGATTTGAAATTTCTTACGCAAGCCGTGCTTAGATAAGGGGTTTTGATTTGAAATTTCTTACGCAAGCCGGACTTAGATTAGAGGTTTTGATTTGAAATTTCTTACGCAAGCCGGGCTTAGATTTAGGAGTTTTGATTTGAAATTTCTTACACAAGCCGGGCTTCTGGGATTCTATGGGACTACTGACTGAACACAATGTTACTTTCCTGAAACTGCATAAATACACATTGAATCGCATACTTTATACATTTTAATAAATAAAGTATTAAGAAATACATATTTTACGAAAACATTGATACAGACTGATTGGATTAACATGATGGCATATTTTTCAAGAAATGTTCACGCACTCTGCTTGTGAAACTGAAGAGTTATATTAAAATAAAACCAACGGTCGGTGCGGAGTCATACAGAATCACGAATTAGTCCTTTCTGCCTAACAACCTACTACATAATTTAACGGATAAATTATTCTTATGACTTTTATGTACAAAATATTGTGATAAAAATAAATTGTCATCGACTAAAAACGACATACATCTTTGGTTGTTCAAAAACCAAAAAGGGCAACTGGAACTAAAGTTGAGGGGTTTCTTCTTCGTCTGCAATCCGCGGTCTGTACAGCTATCGTAGAGGTGCACTTTGGTGTTAAATCTATGAACTCCCAATGTTACATTAGTCACTATCCGATATCGCTTTCTTCCGCCGTTTCGCTTGTTTCGGCTTTACTATTTCTTCTTCCTGCACCAAGGAAAATAATACCAATTAGTTTCATATTCACTTCACTTACCTGGGTTCGTCTATAACAAAAGAAAACGAAGATCACAAGGAAATCGAAAGAAGAATCACAATTGGTAACAAAACATTCTTCTCTCTACTACCAGCGCTCAAATCAAGAAACGTACACTGGAAAACCAAAATCACCCTGTATAAAACAATCATCCGAACAGTAGTGACCTATGGGTGTGAGGCGTGGACAATGACAGCGAAATCTGCAGAGCGACTGGATACTTTTGAGAGAAGGGTGCTGCGCAGAATTCTGGGGCCTGTGAATGACGGTGAAGGCTGGAGAGTGCGGCATAATGACGAACTGTACAATATTTACAAAGCTCCCAGTCTCTCCACACAGGTCAGACTGAATAGACTGAGATGGGCCGGTCACGTGCAGAGGATGCCGTCATCGCGAACCCCAAAAAGATTGCTGGAGTGGCACCCAGGTGGTAGAAGACCAATTGGACGACCAAGGCTGCGATGGGAGGATGAAGTTGGGAGAGATGGAACAAGATTGTTAAGAGTGTCAGATTGGAGGGTCGAAGCGGAGGACAGGAGGAGTTGGAGGCGAAGAATACTGGAGGCTAAGGCTCGATATGGGCTGTAGGGCCATCGAAGAAAGAAGAAGAGTTTCATATTAAGCACTTTGTGGTGTGACATTTTTAAAATAAATTATAACACATATATTTTGGGTTTTTTTACACACTATTTGCAGCCACATGGTAAAAAAATGATATGTTAACGATGTAAATGGAACCAGAAATAGGGGAAGACCAAGGAAAACGTGGCACGATCAAATAAATCGAATATTGAATGTCGGCCATGTGAGGAGTCAGGGAAATCGACGCGCGTGCATGACACGATGTATGAATGTTGGGGAAGCGAGAGAAATATGTCGGGAAAGAAAAGTGTGGCAGTCCATTCTTTCTGCCTACCCCTTCGGTGAAACGGCGTGATGATTAGTTAGTTAGTTGCAGCCGCTGAAATATTCACGGAAAAAAATATTTTATACCCTTTAAAACCTATTTTCACTATACAATTGTAATTATTAATTAATTTTAATATAAATAATTTTTTTCACACACGTTAAAACTTCACAATTAAAAATACCAAATTGTTCTTCTTTTGTTTTCTACACTTCTGTCATACAACAATAACTAACTAACCATCACGCCGTTTCCCAGGAGGGGTAGGCAGAGAGGATGGATCGCCACATTGTTCTATCCTGACATAACTCTCGCGCCTCTTCTACATTCACACATCGTGACATTGATTGTTCCTACTTCGAACATGGCCGCCTTTCAGTAATTGATTAATTTGGTCATGCCATGTCTTCCTTGGTCTTCCTCGACTTCTTTTTCCATTCACACTACTTGTATATATCTTTTTAACCATTCTTCCCTCATCCATTCGTTCCATATGTCCAAACCGTCTTAGTGACCCTTTTTTGTTTGTATTTATCATTCATCCACTAGAACTCGGTTGTAGGTCGGCACTAGAACTCCATTGTGCACTACCACAATAATTAGAACTACAAAAATAACAAAACAAAATTAGATTCAGAATCAGAACAAAATACAATGAAATTTTCCTCTCTCGCTCTGTTTTCGTGAAACGGCGTGATGGTTTGTTTGTTTTGTTTGTTTATTAGAAAAAATTATCTCTCGACTTTGTTTTGTTTCGAATATAAAATTTTAATGCAATTTTATAATTTATCCAAATTGAAAATGCATCACATAGATATTGAAACCGGGGTTGGGGCAGGCAACAAACAGAATGGTCTACTTAATGTTATCGTAAACAAAAGCCTATAAAAAAAAAAAGCAAAGATGGCAGTACACAATGGTGTTCTTGTACCAACCCTTATGCATTGAAGTGAGGCATGGAACTGGCAAAAGAAAGATGAAAGTAGAATAAATGCAGTAGAAATAGGATGTCTTACAATAATGTGTATTAAATCTGTATATGACAGAGTGTCAAATGGTAATATAATAAATTAATGCAGTGCAGATGAAAATGTTATGAACAAAATAATGAAAGGATCATTAAGATGGAAAGAATGAATGAAGATAAATGATTAAAAAAATATATATATTTTAACGATGTAAATAGAACAAGAAATATAGAAAGACAGAGGAAAACGTGGCACGATCAAATCAAACAAATATTAAATGTGGGGAGTCAAGGGAATCACATGCGTGCATCATGCGGTGTATAAATGTTGAAGAATCAAGAGAAGTACGTCAGGAAAGAAAGGCGTGGGGGTCAAGTATTTCTACCTACCCCTTTGGGAGAGGGCGTTATGGTTAGTCACTTAGTTACCACACAGAATATCAATAATTTAATATCATTACCTCACTATCATCATTGGAGGAGGGGTTAGATCTAGGAGGGTGGCGCTGGGGTGGGGGTGGAGCACCCTTTCTGCCCCGCCTGGACAAGGGTAGCTCCTCTTCGGATGCCAGACCAAACAGCAAACTGAACTCTTTCTGTAAAATTCAAAACACAATCAACCCTATTCCATTACACATATGTTTAACTTATAATTTATTAAATGATTAAATTTGAAACACGGTTATTACACATATCGTAATTTATTTTTATTAGTTTATATTGGCATCAACAGGTGTTCAAACTAGGCTAGCTCTCGCGACAATCTCATAAAAATATATTGTGATACATACTCGTATAACAGCGTGCAACAAAAACGTGAATAGTGAAAATCTAGAGAAAGTAGATGAGTTTGTGCATTTGGGTAGTATGTTTACAAAATATGGGCGAGTGGAGAGGGATATTGAAAGAGGGGTTGGGGCATGCAACAAAGTGAATGGTTTGCTTGTTGTCACGTTGTCATTGCAAACAAAAACCTATCCAAAAAAGCTTAAATTTCAGCACACAATCGTGTTCTTGTATCGACCCTTATGTATGAAAGTGAAGCATGGAACTGGCAAAAGAAGGATGAAAGTAGAATAAATGCAGTAGGAATGAGATCTCTTAGACGGACGTGAGTGTACTCTGTGTATGATACGAGTGTCAAATGAAAATATAAAAAATGATGGTGTTATAAACAAAATTATAAAAAGCTCATTAACCGTTTGAATGTGTATCATCGATATTTCGATGAACAAATATCTATTATAAATTGCGTGTCGTCGATTTATCGACGATATGACGCCCAGTATATCTCTGGTATTGGATGGTGCGCTGTGTCAGCTAGTTATGATTTTTTATTTAGCATCCCAATTTTTCATTTTTTTCCCTGTTTTTTAATGGGCAATTTTAGTACATATTATGAAAAAAGGCCCAGCACACAAAAGGTTAATATGGTTTGGACACATTGAAAGAATGAATGAAGAAAGAATGATGAAAGATGTATATGTTAACGATGTAAATAGAACTAGAAATAGCTGAAGACTGCGGAAAACGTGGCACAAATAGAGAAGGATGGAGTGCTGCATCGGTTAAAGTCCATTCTTTCTACGTACCCCTTTGGGGAGACAGTGTGATGGTTAGTTAGTTAGTTAGTTTAATATACTTACCAAAATCAACAAAAAACAAACCATCACGCCGTTTCCCCGCAGGGGTAGGCAGAGAGAATGGACCGCCACACTACTCTATCCTGGCACACCTCTCTAGCTTCCTCCACATTCATACATCGAGTCATACACGCACGTCGATTCTTAATCCAAAATCAATAAAGATATTTTTTTAAATATGAGTAAGTTTGTCCAAGTAGCACTGATGAAACCAGTCAAAAAAAACTTCTATGAATATTATTTAAGATCATAAACCGTTGGATTTCTGTAAATATGTTATATTATAATGGCATACTGACCCTCACTGATTCACCGCTGTTGGAGTATGCTTGCTGCAGTGCCTTTTGAATGGTTTCCAGATTGTAAAACGTCATATCATTCTGTTGAAAACAACATAACCTCATTTGTTCTAGATGGCTCAACACCTGAAAAGATAATACATCAAATTTATTACAAAGTAAATTAATTTTAAGTTACAGGCTTCATTGGACAAGCACCCCAAAACCCAAGTGTTAAAATAGCTTGAATTACTCAAGACTACAAACACTAATCTAATATATCGTGGGTATTGTGGGCTGTGAAAAAGCACTAAGTCAAAATTTTGCTGTTTTGACTTAATGATGAGGTTATATCATTATCATCAATCATTATTTTCTTTCTTTTCTCTTTTTACTAATTAATTATTATTTTACCTAATGTAATAGGTACTGTACATAAGATAAAATTATTGCATAACTTTTTTAATTAAAGAAAAATAAACATTTCTCACAAAGTGACTATAGTAGGTACAATGTGACTTCAATTTGAATACCTTACTGTGGTATTATGTATCAACTAAAATGCACTAAGTCATGTCAATCCACTATTATTTTGAAAAACATGCGCTGATAGTTAAGTTATTTTTTATTAAACCATTAAATAAAATGTAATTAATAGATCAATATACAATTTTTTCAAATTGGCTTGGTAATGTTTAGTATAAAACTTCAAATAGAACTTCAATTATCTCAGAAGCAGTAATTTTGACTTAGTGCTTTTTCGCAGAATACCCACGATATATATAAACTAATGCTTGTGTGTTCGTTCCATATGAGTTCGAACATCTTTCATTTGATTGAGTTGAAACTTCGTACAGTTGTTGTTGACAATTTTGGCATTCAAATAACATCATCCTTTGGACCTGATAAAGTATTCAAAGACAAATGTATGCCAACTTACAAAATTCAGTAACAAATACATCATCGCAAGAGAACATATTACCACCAATGTACAAGAGATGGTGCTATTTGTTAATTAACAAAAGTGTAACTTTTTATCAATAGATGGCACTTGAGAAATAACATTTTGACAGTTTATAACAGTGTCATTAAAGTATAATAATACAAATATAATTGAAAAAGACAATATAACACATGCCAGGTATTAGATAACAAAATATATAATAAACACTAACTTGATTGGCAGTAGGCGGAGCATGTGCTGGGATAGTATGCTTCCCTGGACGTTTTCTCTTGTTGGGACTGGTGCCTGGATAGCGCGTGCTCAGCAAGGTGGAGACCAGATCAGCCAGCTTATCCTCGTAGTCCTGGCACCAGTACATCAGGGCGGCCGTCACAAACCCGTCTCCATCGGCACCTGTCTCCCGACTGAAGAGTTGCCGGACAACATCCGCAGTCGGTCTCTCCTGCTTCAGCATCAGGAGAATGGCAGTGAGTGCTTCAGCGTGTACGTCAAACTCTAACTTTGGTAAAATTGGAAGAACGTCCTCGATCGATATATCGTGGGCTGTTAAAAGTTGCCACAGACAATACTGTTCGAAAGTCTCCCAGGACAGACTTGCAGTCAGCACAGACATGATGCCTTCGGGCTTGAACATGAGCAAGTTCCCTTGCAGGGTCTGGCACACGAGGTCCCGCAGTTGGCGCGCATCCACTGTGGAGACGACGGTGTGCAGGATCTGAATGTGGTTTAAGGAGACGTCCTTGAACTCCGCAAACACATCGGGAATAAGCCATAGCAGCATGTTAATATCACACTCTTGGCACATTTTCAAATCGTTTGATAAACAGTCATCTAATTTTGATTTTATAATTGAACAATAGTTTCTATACAAGTCACTTTGAAACGGCACACTCTTTTTCTTTTCGGGATCCGTTAGTAAATTTATTTCAGACACATATATGAATTTAAGATAAAACAGAAGATAGAATCCTATATTATGGTAGGTGTCTTGAGCGTGGACTTCCTTGAAGATTTCCATAACAAGTTTCTTTTTCTTTTCTTCTTCTTTGGAATCGGAGGCGAAGCAGGAGAACATAGCGGCGAGGGGTCCTGACGCCACTTGAGCCAGGATGGCATGCGGGGGTCTGGGGGGCAGCGGGGGCGGCGGGGCTTCAGTGAGGACAGCCCCAAGCCACTGTGCGAGAGTAGCTACCCCTTCCGCGTTCAGCCCGCCTCCCGCCGCGGCTAGCAAACCGCCCATGGCACGCTCCTGCTCCTCGCGGCTATCCCTCTCTGCCAGTACTCGCTGCGCTGCCCCGCGGAGCTCAATACTCAGCCCCGCTGCCAGCTCTTCGCTCGAGCAACGCTCCCTCGTTCGCACTCTCGATAGTGGCAGGTCATCATCGTCCACATCTTCATCGGTGTGAATCACAAGTGGCGGCTCTTCCTCTTCATCGGAGAAAGCAGGGTCCTCGACCCCGAGCGATGGCTCTTCAGGTCGCGCGCACCCCGCATCCGTATTGATGCAAAATTCTCGGAATGTTTCCCGTACCGTACTGCGTAATTCACGGTCCAGTTTGGGGGAGTCAAAAAGAGGATATAAATTTGGCAAGACACGTTTCTCCGTGATTTGACGTAAGGAACTAAAGATACCGGAGCGAACACGCTCTGTGAGCTGCGGACAGAAATTGGGTACGATGCGACACAGAAAATCCAGGAGGGTGGCGGTGACGGCGGGATGAGACCGCATGGAGTGATGCATCACTAGAATGGCAGGTTCGATGTTCATGATGTTATCTTTGTCGGGCTCGTAGAAGAGCCAATCGTAAAATAGGGCGAGCTTGGCATTGGAAGCAGCTACACTGGAAGTGCAAGTGGTGAGAAGCCAGCCAATAACGGCCCAGCGCGGAATGATGTCAGAGCACAGCAACTCATTGGTGGGATGGATAACACCTACGATGAAGCGAATCATATCGCTACGCAGCGACTGGGACTCAGGCGTGGCAAGGTACTGTCGCTGGAACCACTCCTGGTAGCGCTTGTGATTACCGAAGCGCACAGAGGAAGTAAGGAACACCAGTTTCCTCTCCATGTCGGGGGTGAGACGTGACTGCAGGAACCGGCGCGATGTGCGCGTCTGCAGCAACTGCAGGATGTTGGTGAAGGTGGGACAGAGGCATTTGGGATTCAGCAGGATATCCTGCCACAGCTGGTTGAATTCAGGAATGCGGGCCACGTTCTGCAGCAGCCGCACCAGATCTCGCCCCAGAGTGATTATATCGGAAAACCTTTCTCTAATTAACAAAATAACAAAATTGACTTCTTTCTGCCGCAGAGGTAGCAGTTGCGGTGTATTGTGGTCCTCAATGAGTCGCAGAAAGGTGTACACAGTGGAGCAGATAAGTGGGGGGAATTTGTCCAGCCAAGATTTATTTTCCAAGTATATATCCAGCAACGATTCGATTAGGTTTATATTTTTAGGAGTAATATCCCCTCCGGAAGCGTAGCGCATGAGATTCCAGCAGATGTTGTCTATATTGGACACGGCATTTCTGATCATTTCCCTCACGAGCCATATCAGCTGACTTCGGGCCGTGTCGTGGAAGCGAAGATACCTCTCCAGGATGAGAGTGGACAAGTGCACCAGAAGGGAAGATAAGCCATCCCTTGAAACTAGTGTCAGATCCCTGTAGTACTTGGAGGCGTTGGAGGGCTCCGTCAATATACCCATCAGTAGACCGAGTGAAACATCTTCGTGATTTTTGTCCTTGCAGACAGCATTATTCAGGGCATCGTGAGCCTCTTTCTCTCCAAGACCTGCTATAATCCCTTGAAAATAGCTATAAGCACGTTCATACCTCTGCAAAAGAAAATTAAAATGATATTAATTGCTAATACTTCAAATTGATTCAAAATAAAATATTACAAAAGTAGTTTATAAAGTTATCACGTTGGAAGAAATTTTAAATTTATGGCGCGGAATGACGTATCAGTGTCGCCTCTAGCGGCGGCCCTCGGTTTCTGACGGATATGGCTACCCATTTGAGAGTCCTTTGTTAATAATATTAAGATTATCTCTATCTACCTCGTCTAATTCGTCCTTATTTTCGACTACTGATGACACGAATAGTCTTAGTGTGCTAGTTTTAGCCTGCTCCATGCTCCTGTAGACAGACCGAGCGAAAAAAAGTTCGTTTAACTGGGGCAGGCCATTCCCTGCATCGTTCCGAGAGAGCAAAAATGTTTGTGAAGTGTACCCAAATTGACGCGAGCAACCATTTGACAGGGCGGCCATTTACAAAAAGAAACTCGTGCACTATGGCAAACTTGTGCAAGTAGGAACTTTCATTTGGATGCGAAGTGATAATGCCAATTTTTTAAATTAAATAAAACGTTGGTCATTAAACATCTAAACTAATTAACTAACAAAACATCTGCTTCAATAAAACGGAATAACAACACATTTATAAGTGTTTGCTGTTTATATTTAGTGATCATTTTAAATGAAATATTTCACTTCGGATTTAACCAAATTTATTATTCTGAACAAAACAATGTAATTGAAAAAAAAATCAATTATAAAATTTATTTATTAATTTAATTGTAGAATCAAATTTAACTTCTGAAATAAAAGCGTTTCGATTATAATAAGGCTACCATTAATTTCGTTTCATTTTCTAACCTATTATAAACTTTATCGTACATTTTTCTAATAGAATATACTTCGAGTTTAAACAATGTAATCTTAAGGATTTATAGCAATAATAGAATATTTTAAAATATAAACTCTTTTGGCACATTAATGTTCCGTCGTATAATATTTTCAAGGATTCGCCTTTTCTTGCAGATAAGTGTAATATCTCTATAAATAAAATAAGCACTAGAGCTGGGAGAACTGTGAAGAAAATAGCATTGTCATGAATTTTCTTCTTCATTTGCCATATCAGGTCTCCCTTGGAGACATTGGCAATCACTTATATAAAGGCTTCTGTGTCTTGCGTAACCCGGAACAACTCCACGTTCCTTATTTTTGATGCTGCGCAGCCATAACGTTTGCCTTCGGCCGGAACCACGTCGTCCCACAATTTTGCCCATTAACATAAGTTGGAGGATCTCGCAGATAGAAAATCTTACGGACCTTGATACATTTCAGTAATTATCTATTCGAAGGAGCTCCCCTCAGTGCTTCTGAATTGCTGATCAAATCTGTCCACGGTATACGAATGTATTGAGTGCCCTCTCGCACGTCTATGTTACTCCCGAACGCTTCAGTCAATATACGAACCTCATACAAATAACGCTTCTTATATTGACTCATATAGGAGCCTGTCATACACAGATAAAGCATCCTATACGAAGCATTTTCTGTGCAACCACATTTCGAATGCTCCTAACATTACCGTCTTGAAAATGACGTTATAACTAATAAATTACGTTATGACGTTATAACGTCAAGACGGCATTGCCTCTAACCAATCCCGTATGTTTATATCTATGTAAATACTTTCAAGATGGCATTGATCTAACCATATGTTCAAAGTATGCACATTCAGAGCCCAGATTTCCGAACCGTACAAAATAACAGACCAAAAATAACACTTCAACATTCTCTACCTTAGTTTCAAATATAATTTATCATTGCAGAATATTTTCCTCATTTTATTTAATGTACCACGGGCAATTTCGATCCTGCATTTCACCTCCATATCTGGGTCTACCAACTTAATTATTGTTCTGCCCGGGTATTTAAATTAGTCTACCATATCCAGCAGTTCATTCTCTGCCAAATGCCATCCAATTTTCATATTTATATTCATGGTGTTCATATTCAAGCCCAATTCCTCTTATGCATAATTATTTTTAATAAGGAGTTCTTGAAGATCAGAAATGTTATTTTACCCAAGATGACCTTGTCACTGGCATATTTTATATTATTGATGCATGTGCCGTTAATCTTCACGATTAGACAATTTTCATGAATACACAATTTAATCAATCAACCAAAATATAAACATTTCTGATACATTCGATAATCTTATCAATTTAAATTTTGTGATTACAAATATACATAGTTAATTTGTAACCATATTTTAATGTTTCGTACAATATTTTTTACCATCCATGTCACTCAATCGGTGGTGAGATAGAGCGTCGTCACGAAGGAAAAAAAAATGGCCGGTTAATCCGAGAACCGCTTGATCCGAGGCCAGTTAAGAAGTGTTCTCAATACCGTCTCGAAATCACTGTTTACCAGGCCGAAATGTTGAATTAAATGTGGGGCTGATCTTATCTGACAGCCGTCAAACGTCAAAAAATATGATGTCCCCATCAACCCTAACACCGGCAATGCTTCCATCGTACAGAGAAGCAACCGCCTGTTTAAGTTTTGTGCTCACTCCGTATTTGGACAAGATTGACCACAGTTTATCTCTATTCACTCGATCATAGGTTTTTTACAAATCGACAAACGCACAGAAAAACTAACGTCTTTTGGTCATAAACTTTTCCGTTAAATTAAGCATTCGCGTTAAGCGTTCGAAGTGCAAACATTAGATCCATACATCCTCTTCCGGTCATTAATGCGCCTCGTACATCCCACACTATTTCAGTCGCGTCATTTTTACTCTTTTTATTATAACTCGACCATATAGTTTACTAACGGCGCTTAAAAAACTTATTGCCCGGTGATTTCCACAGTCCATACGAAACCCCTTTCCCTTATATAGAGGCATGATAACAGCCCTCCTCCAGTCGAATGGCGTATATCCTTCCTCTAAACATTGGTTAAAGAGTCTATATAACCACGCTGAAACCACCGGGCCACCGTTTTTAAGGCGACACAGCCATAACAGCTTTTCCACCTTTCATACAGTTTAAAGATCTTACTATTTCGTTCAAATTTATTTCTGTCATATCTCTTTCGCAATTCGTGCAAATCCTATTTGTAACGCTCCTTCTCGTTGAACTCTGAGCCATTTCAATGTCATATACACATTTAAAGTACTCCATCCATCTTCCTTGTATAATTTCAAAATCGGTTATCATTTTTCCCTCACTACTCAAAAGAGCTTTTGCACAACCACTTTCACTTTACAATATCAGTATATCAATTTGCCTGCCTAAACTCTCTATACTAAAGATTCTACATAACATTTTCAAAGTATCTTATGTAGAACCTTCCTCATTTGCAAAGTACCATAATATTAATTAAATAATATTGTTAAAAATGTTTATGTTCATAAACTGTTTCGAAAAAGTCGCGATATTTTTTACAATTCTTTGACATTTGACAGCTGTCAGATAAGAGCGGCCCCATATTTAATTCAACATTACGGCCTGGTAAACGATGATTTCGAGACGGCATTGAATCCAGCAATCGAAATCGAACTTCAGCGATCATCTGTCGAGTTGCGTTTTTTTGGTAGAATTTTTGCCAATTTGTATCTAAATTCGTTCGCTCGACGATATGTTATTTCAATTACTAATTTAATTTAGTACCTAAGTAAACAAATTAAACAGTTTATTTATTTGTTTTATCATGGGTTAAAATTGATAAGCCGATTTGGTTAGAGAATAGTTATAGAGAACACCATAAAATGATTCCGTAATATTTTTCACAGATTAATCAAAATTTTTTAATGACGCGTTTTAAATCTAAACTTAAATGTCGCTTCTAATCAATAGTACAAAATGTATACATAATTTTTGTTTAAATAAAAAATTCATATAACGTCCCATAATATTTTTAAAGTTCTGAAAAGGAATGAATTGCCCAAATCTTTTCAAAAATAAAGTTCCTAGTTGATTTTCAAATTACAAGAGCAAAAAGTCATAACAATCCAACAAGTGTTCAGTTATATATACAGACAAATTAAAAAGACCAATCCTTAAATGAAAACAGCATCAAATCTGACTGAAAAGCTTACAAATAATCACATGGAAGCAGAAGCTATTAAAAGTTTTTTTGAATGTGTTATTAATACGTGTCCTTTACACTATGATTATAGGACAATGAAAATACTGTCATATCACGCCCCTCCTGATGGAACTTCACCTGCTCAAAATCCGGTAGCGAGTAAAATACAAATTGTGTTTAAGCTCGACACCAGGAAGCACCAGCATATTTTTCAGACCTCTGCGTGACACCTATGCCAACGGAAAGACAACATTCACTCCGATCAGTAGAAACAAATGCAAACAACATTATGATTCCAGTCAGAGCCAATAAAGCAAGTTTCTACGATTGAGCATTCAGCGTTGTGGTTCCGTTGGCGTGGAATAGCCTCTATGTTAGTATTAATATTAAGTTATTATTATTATTAAGTTTTCTCTGAAATAGAGAATCCCTCAGATTGCTTGAAGCTTCAGTGTGACATTCAGAGCATAACCCAATGGAGTAAACGTAACAAATTATTCTTCAACGTCTCCAAGTGCTTTGTTATGTCATACACACGGGCATCGAAAACATTATACTTTCGCTATCTTATGGATGGGGTACAGCTTGAAAGAGCTTCTACATCCAGAGATCTCGGTGTTCTGTTCGATGCTCAATTATCGTTCAATCTTCACATAGTTGCTCTATGTAATAGTTCCATTAAAATGCTTGGATTTGTTTTCAGGAATGCCAAGATATTTTCGAACACACAGGTACTTCGGGTGTTGTATAATTCCCTGGTAAGAAGTCGGCTGGAATATAGTTCCGTTATTTGGTCACCGCCTGGGATCCGATATTCTCTGATGGTGGAGCGAGTGCAGAAAAAATTTCTGCGCTTTCTTTACCTCAGGGAGCGCGGTTATTACCCGTGGCTCTTTCCGACTGAATTCTTGCTAGGTATGCTAAGCTACCAATCATTGGAGAGAAGGAGGAACATTCACTTGGGAGTTCACTTCTTTCAGCTGATTGGCGGCCGTATACAGAACTCGGATGTCCTGAGTGATGTAGGTCTGTTTGTCCCTGATAATTACCTTCGTCAAAGACAGCACAGATTGTTTTATTTGCCACGCTGCAGAACCAACCTGCCAATGGTAATGCCTGTGGGTAGGGCAATCTTATTGCTTAATCGGATCGCCTCGGAGGTCGACATATTTCGTGATAGTGTGAGTTGCCTCAGGGATGCAATATCAATGTTATGATAAGTTAATTTTTATTTTTTTTAACGCTTCTCTGTTTATAATGTAATTGCAAACGATTTGGAATTGTATGTCTGTAATGTTTGTGATTATTATCAAAATAAATGAAATGAAATGAAATAAATGAAATGAAATGAAATTAAGTATGAGGATAAAGAAATTAAATTTAAGAAACTTCTAAAGACTGCACGGTTCAGTCAGTATTTTCCTAGTGCGCCCTTGGAGTAATTGGTTTTACAAAAAGGCGCACTTAAAATAAAAATCATAATAGATGATAATAATAATCTTCTTCTTCTTCCTTGTTGTAGACCTATGTGGTCTGTTCTACAGTGTTGCTCCTCCTGTGAGGTAGACTCCCAGCTGTCCTTACATCTTTTAGGAGGTCTTCCACGAGGACGTGTCCCATGAGGCTGATTACGTAGTGCAATATAGGGGAGTCTGTTGGTGTCCATTCTTTGAACATGACCGTACCAGTCCCTTTTTCGCTGTCTGCTCCATCTTATAATATCCTCAACCTCACATATCTCTCTTCTGGTGTTCCTCACGCGATCCCTCGGTTGCTTGGAATAATAATAACAAATCTTTTTGTTTATTATTTTATTCATAAAGAAAACATTTTGAATAACAAACATATGAATACAATAAGTATCATAAAACAAATAATGTATCAAAAATAAATGTATTCCAGCAATACTTCCTATTAATTACTTACACCTTAAATATCTTTTGGTTAATTCCGCAATCCGGTAATGCATTGAACAGTTTATTTAAATAGTACACAAAGTATATTATGCTAGTATCAAAAACATGTGTAAGTGTAAAATAATATCACATGTATTTCAAATTCTGTAATTGGAGCTTTGATTCATACTGTGACTATGCAGTAAAAAATAATTGCACAAATATTATTAATACATATTTTCCAGAGAAGTTCATTTTCCATTTAAAATAAACTGCAATTGAAATAATATAAACTAACTAACTAACTGTCACACCGTCTCCCGAAGGGGGTAGGCAGAGAGAACGGACTCTAGTCTTTCTTGACATACTTCTCTCGATACCTCAACATTCATACATCATGTATTCTCCTACTCTTCGCATGGCCAAAGAAACTCAATACTCGCCAGCTCCATACTACAAATTAGTTAATAAACTAACTAACTACTAACCATCACGTGCTCTCGCCGGAG
Organism: Lepidostoma basale; assembly: GCA_022606425.2. NCBI lineage: Eukaryota > Metazoa > Arthropoda > Insecta > Trichoptera > Lepidostomatidae > Lepidostoma > Lepidostoma basale. The sequence continues at coordinate 371,696 of JAHDVF020000068.1, forward strand.
GGGTAGACAGAAAGAAAAGACCGCCACACTGTTATGTCCTGACATACTTATCTTGCTTCCTCCTAATTCTTACATCTTGTCATGCACGCACGTCGATTTCTCTGATTCCTCACGTGACCGACATTTAATATTTGATTGATTTGATCGTGCTACGTTTTTCTCGGCCTTCCTCTATATCTAGCTCCTTTCACGTTGTTTACATATAATTTCTTCACCATTCTGTCTTCACTCATTCTTTCCATGTGTCCAAACCATCTTGATGACCCTTTTATAAACTTTCAATTGCACCGCATTCACTTATATTTGGATTTGATCAGTCCCATGCTTCTCTTCCATATGCAAAGGTTAGCGTTACTTCCATACATTAGTTTTTAAAATATTTTTCAACTAAAATATATTTTTTTTTTTTTTTACGTATACAACAAGTCGCTTGAACCCAATTACAGTATACAATTTTTTTTTTTTTTAAGCTGATATATTGATTCTCGTAACATGTGACAGGTAGCCAATCTATCGCCCTTTTATTGTCACGAGAATTCTACGCCAGACCAAAGACAGTGTGACAATCACACTGCCATCGCCGGGAATCGAACCCAGAACCTTCGGAATGGGAATCAGAGCTCTTACCACTCTGCCACGAAGGTCGTCACTAATAATATAAACGTTTCAAGTTCTGTATGGTTCATAGTGTGACTATGCGAATATCTTTTTTACTATTAATGTATTTTAAAAGCTACAGTATAATTACTAACAAGATAAACTTTATATCTTTGAATTATTCTTGGCAACAGCATCGTCTGCGCGTTCACTGCCCTTGTATAGCGTGGAGTACACGTTGGTTCTGCGTTGTTTTGTTGTGGGGATTTGACTGCGCACCTCGTCGACCACAGAAAAATCTGAAAATAATACCAATATCACAAGCAGTACTGTTTAATACATGTAAATTATTATTATACTAGAGGGAATAAACACTGGTGCTAAGATGAACAGTTTGTCAGTCAGCTGTTGTTTTATGCAGATGATGCTGTGTTAACCGCTGACAGTGTGGAAAATCTTCAAGTCTTAGTATCAAGAATGTATGAAGCATGCAAAAAGAGTGACCTCGTAATGAATGTGTCCAAGTCTAAAGTGATGCTATTTGAAAAAGAAGAATGTATGACAATTTGTGACATAAGCGCGAATGGTGAGAAACGGTAAAAAAATTATCTATCTGGGAAGCATGTTTACAGGAGATGGAAAAATGGAGAGATATTGGTGCTGGGAACAAAATTAATGGCGTTCTCAAAATCATTACTGCAAATATGAATATTTCAACATAAGCAAAGATGGCTGTACATAATGGAGTTCTAGTGCCAACACTTATGTATGGAAGTAAAGCTTGTAGCTGGCAAAAAAAGGATTAAAGTAGGATAAATGCCGTAGAAATGAGATCACTGAGAAGAATATGCAGAAAATGATATATGATAGTATACTGAATGACGAAATAAGGAAGAAATGTAAGGCATATGATTGCAAAAGTAAAATTAAAAAATGATCCCTGAGGTGGTTTGGACATATGGAACGAATGGACGAGAGAAAAATAGTTAAAATATTATATACAAGCAGTGCGAGTGGAAAGAGAAGTCGTGGAAGACCAAGGAAAGCATGGGATGACCAAATTGATCAAATACTGAAAAATGGCCACATTCGAAGGCAGAAAAGTCATCAAATAAAAAAATTAATTCTTTTAACCCGACAATCGCCGTAAGCACACATGTGCGCTCTACGAAGACGATTGCCATACGCGCTGCTGTGCGCGCTTCGCAATATTCGAAAGATGTATTTTAAAATTAATTCCGATTTTCTCACAATGACACCTATGAATATTTTAAAATATAATATTAACAAACCAAAAAGGATCGATATATTTTGATAGTTTGGGAGAAAATACGTGGCGTACCGGCGCGCTGTTTCTACAAACAGGGGGCGATGAATGGGTCAATACAAAAAACAAAGTCTTACCGACATCGGCCAGAAGTAACTCTTCCTCGTGTCCTGCTTGTGCGATGATCTTCCCCCAAGGGTTCGCAAGGACGGAGTGTCCCCAAGCGATGTAACCGGCTCCAGAACCTCGTGCGGGACTGATGAGGCCCATGTACAACTGCAGATCATTGGCCCGAGAGCGCGCCAGTAAGTCCCAGTGCAGAGGGCCCGTCGTCATGTTGAAAGCGCCGGGGTATAATAACATATTACAGCCTAAAAAATAAAAATTGAAGTTTTAATTGTATCTCAATAGAGACGAAGACGTAAACTGGAAACTGAACATGGATGATCAAGGTGTTTACAGGACTTATGACCTGTCATTGGTTGGGTTAAGCGCACGCTTTATGTAATTACAACATTCCCCATTCCACCTTTGTTATTGTGATCATGCATGACAAATTTTTGGAAGATGTATATATACTTCAAAATCCATATTTATCTTCACGTGGCAGTTTCAGTCAGCCATCTATGTAGATTTGGTTGCACTAGTGAATTTTTTCAAGAATTAACCTATACAACCGACCCACTAACGCCATCTATGGAGAATGATTTTCGGCATTTAGCAAACTACCTTATTAACACAATGTGAAGGCTGTTGACCAACATATTGTTAGAAGCCGCTAGGAGTATTATTCCATTCTATATGCCAAAGAATTTTGAAGTATTTGAAGTATTTGTCCACTAACCGCCATTGTGGGGCTCATTTAATTTCCTAATTAACTAATTAACCATCACGCCGTCTCTCCGGAGGGATAGGCAGAAAGAATGGACTGCCGCACTGTTCTGTCCTGACATACTTCTCTCGCATCCTCTACATTTATACTTCGTGTCATGCACGCACGTCGATTTCTCAGACTCCTCACGTGGCCGACATTCAATATTCGATTTATTTGATTGTGCCACTTTTTCCTTGGCCTTCCTCTATTTCTGGCTCCGTTAACGTCGTTACACATTATTTCTTCATTCATTCTTTCCATGTAACATCTAAAATATCTTCACTGGCTCAAGTGTCCTGTAAGAATCCAGTATAAACTATGCTGGACGGTTTTTAAAGAGCTTCATGGAATGGCACCAGCCTATATATCTGATATTTATATATATAATTATATATAATCTACGCTTCAATCAGCAAACTCCTCAGATTAGTTGAGCCAAAGCGCAACCTCCGGACAAATTTCGGAGATCGGGCTTTCTTTGAGTTTGACCACAAAATAGGTATTGAAAACAAGAATTGTACGGAAGCGAAGCATGGAACTGGCAGAAGAAGGATGAGAGCAGAATAAATGCGGTAGAGATGAGGTCCCTAAGACGTATGTGCGGTAGAACGATGTACGACAGAATCTCAAATGCTGATATAAGAAAGAAATGTAGAGCAGAAGAATGTATTATGAACAAAATTATGAAAGGATCACTGCGTTGGTTCGGACATATGGAATGCATGGATGGAAAAAGAATGGTTAAGAAAGTATACGTTAATGATGTAAATACGTAAAAGTATACGTTAATGATGTAATGATGTAAACATGGCATGAACAAATTAATCAAATTTTAAAGGTTGTTCATGTTAGAAGTCGGAAGAATCGACGTGCGTGTATGACTCGTATGAATGCGGAGGAAGCTAGTGTGGCAGTCCATTCTTTCTGCCTACCCCTCCGGAGAAACGGTGTGGAGAAAGTGTGTTTTGGTTTGTTGTTATTCATTTATGAGCTGCAAATGTAGTTTGTCGCCATTCAAACCAATTTTTTTGGACTGCAAATGTAGCCAGCCGCACTAAAGGGGTTAATTATAATGATTATTTTCAATCTGAATCTTTTCTCTCCTTACCCATGTTAGCGTACACTCTTGCCATTTCTTCGAATCTCAAATCATAGCAGATTCCTAAACCAACTTTCAGCGAGCCAATAGTGAATGTGTTCAAAGTGTCTCCGGCGGTGAGGACATCTGATTCTTTGAAGGTTATCTTACCAGGAATATCGATATCAAATAAATGTACCTGCAAAAGAAAGATTATCGACTTTAAAAGAAGTTTAAAAAATATTAAGGGGGACCCTAAGAGGATTTTCTGAAATTCTTAATATTTTTAAAGTAACAGCTATTTTTGTGACGCACTGACTAAATCGGTCTGGCTGGACGAATGAATGATAGATGGCAGGCAAACTCTAATTACCTGGGAAGAGTCCACATTATGAAAACTCTTTTGTACCCAAAAAATCATTAGAAATAGACTTAGTGGATGGTCAAAAATTGTATCGCTGGTTGAGAAAGTGTATGTATAAAACACCATTAAACGACTCCAAACTTTAAATGCGTTTTTCCAAAACTGACTTTTTTTGATACGGTTGACATGATTTCTCAAATTCTAATATACCGATTTACTTGAAATTTTTGCACAGAACTTCTTTATATATCTGAGTATCGCATGACATAGGGTTTGTTAAAATTGTTGTTATTACTACTATAATATTCAGAGAGTGATAAAGACTCCAGTGTGTTCTTCCCTTGAATAAAGTTTCAGTTGTTCATATTTTTTTCAAATGTGAATGATTGTCGATATTTTTCAAGTTTTTTTTAGAAAATATATCTTATCTCCTTTGAATCCAATTGTTGTAAATTGAAGTAATATCTAAAAAATATTCAATTCAATGCAATCATTGAACGATCGAAGTGTGCGCGGGAGATGCCTGTTGGTGGCGATGAGGTTCGCAACCCATCACACCGCGTCTCTCGCGATGGCGAAAAAAGAAGGATGGAGTGCCGCATCGATTAAAGTGTGGCAGTCCATTCTTTCTGCCTACCCTTTCGGGGAGACGGCGTGATGGTTAGTTAGTTAGTTAGTTGTTATTACTAATTTTTTTTTAAATGGGGCAAAAAAGATATTTTTTTTCAAATCGCTATTTTGCGAATTTTTTTCTTCGAAATTTCCCTACGTCATGCGATAACTACATCCTTCTTCTTCAAGAATTTTAAAGATTTTTTTTTCTCAGATCACTGGAAGGACTGGAATCCTGTCAACCAGGACGTACTATTTTTTGTGAGTCCTCACTTTGCAGGCCTGCACCTTTTTAGATTATTGTTTTTTTTTTTAATTGTACTTTTTTATATTGATGAAATATTAATAAATAATTTATGATTTAGTATTGTCACTCACGTGACATTATTTTCTAGACATTTTTTTTTTAAATTACCTTCCTGTGTTTAGCGATAAGTTGTCCTTTGTCATCCCAAACAGTACAGGTATTGAAGATCTTTCCATCACTCTTCTCTGGTATGGCTCCCCCAACCACTACGAGGCCTGCCTCGCGAGCGGCATTAGACAGGGCGGTGCACGTCTGTCCATTTGGAACCTCCTCCGAATACTTTTCAAAATATTCTATAAAAAAGTTTAAAAAATGAATAATGGATGCAAATTAAATTGGATTATACATACTTTGAGATATTCTAAAACGTTCAACATGTTCAGTGGAAGCCAGCACAAAAATCTGAGTAATTTAACCCTATGCAAAACGGTCATAAGGCCGATCTTCACTTACGCAGCCCCAATCTGGGGCTATGCAGTTTCGAGTCATATACGAAAACTCCAAATCCTGCAAAATAAGGCTATCCGTTTATCGCTTGGTGCGCCTTCATGGACCAGGATCACACAACTACACCTAGAATCGGGAATCCCGATGATAGATTAATTCATTCTCAAACTTGCCGAACGTTTTTACAAAGGACTCCCTTCACAATCTAAACCCACAATAAAAGACCTCTCAAATTACGACCCAAACACCTCCAGCCGCCACAAGCGCCCAAAATCGATCATCCTTCAGAGGAACACTCCGGGCCACACAAATCATGCCCCCGCATAAACTAACAACCCACCAAATCACCTTCCAACAATTTTCCCATCAGACTTAAGAGGAATAGCCACATGAGCTGAACCTCTGTAAGCCAGAAGATCCAAGTCCAAATATTTTTCTTTTTCTGATTGTAGATCTTGCGATCTGTTTATGCAGGATATCAACTTTCTTCCTGTGATGAAGAAGACCGGCCTTCTCTCCATCTTTTTGCTGGTTGACGGCCCTCTGGAGTCTAGTGCACCACGATCTTAAGAATTCTTGCTGGATCCATTCTCTCGATGTGGTCCCTCCAGGATCATCTTCTCTACCTACTCCATCTCACTATATCTTCAATTTTGCAGGATTTGCGAATTTCTTCACTAGGTATCCTATCTCTAAGGGTTCTCCCCACAATAAGTCACGATGTTCTTATTTCTGCTACTCTTAAGAGATGTTTGGTTCTGACAGTGTCTGCTCTTGTTTCGATTCCGTATGTCATTATGGGCCTGATGCATGTTTTATAAATTCTAACTTTGCTTTTATATTTTAATTTTAGATAATTTTAAACACTTGTTTATTAAATTTTAACAAATTATTTTGTTTTTCAAATCAACTGGTTTCGCTACCATTGAAGTTTTTCAGGGTTACAAAACTGCTTGCTTTTTAACTGTTGGGTCGAAAGAACAAAATAAAATGATATAAAAACAAAGTACGCAAGTGTTTTAAATTATTTTTTATAATGCCACACCATAAATTAAGTAGATAATTCATTGTTTTGGCGGAAACACTTTGATATTTCAACATTATTAACTGTTTAAATAAAAAAACTTTATTATAAATAAATCAATTTAATATATTTTGTCGCGACAGCTGTTTCGCTAACGCTTGTATTTGTTACTGTTTAACCTAATTACTGTTTTTTATTATTATAATTGTTTACGATATTGTGTGTAGTTTCTTCCCCTCCTAATAATTTTGTTTATAAACTAAGTCTTTCTGATGTATTTTTTAGTTGATTGTAAGACCTGATGATGCAAACATCGGTTAGCGAAACAGCTTACTTACTTACTTCCTATGGCCATACAACTCTTGAAGAGATTTAGCCTCCTTGATGATTTTTCACCAAGCTCCTCGATCCTGCGCCTTTTGCTCCCAGCAGTCCGATTCGCCCAACCTAGCCGGGTCAGCCAGAACATTGTCCATTAGGCGCTGTCTAGACCTTCCTAGAGGTCTTACTCCAGTCGGTCTAGACGCGTACAGGGTCTTGATTGCTCTGGTCTCTTCGGCTCGGCATACATGCCCAATCCATGCTAGGCGACCGGCTCTCACGGTGCTCATTATAAGGGGCTGCTGGGTCATTGTACGGATCTCTTATATGCCTCCAAGTTCCCACTGCAACACCGGGTCTAGGTCCCAGGATAATTCTAAGTATTCTATTCTTAAACCATTAGATTCTTTGTTGTTCTTTTGGAGTCATTGTCCATGACTCAGAACCATAATATGGTTCTGAGTTTGGTTTGATGATGGTGTTATAAATATGATGGGCTTGGTGTTTTTGGATAGAAGCTTGGACTTTAGGAACGTTCCCAAGGAGGCTGCAGCTCGTATGCTATTTTGAACTCTGTGTTCCAACTCCGCGTGCATATCATTGGCTTCTGTCATGACCGTACCGAGAAAAGTGAACTTAGCGAAACAGCTGTTGCGACAAAATGTAATCAATTGTGATATTTATAACAAAGTTTTTTTTATCTAAACGGTTAATAAATTAAGTGCTTTATATGAAAGTATATTATCTTGAAACAAAATTTGAATAAAACATTATTTGACTCAAATATCTTATCAAAAACTACAATGATTTATATAAACCACATAAGCAATAAACAATTGAAAATGTTTGTATGAAAACTTTTCAAACAACGTCAGATATATTTATAAAAATAAATTTGGTTAACCACAATGTTATTGATTATATATTATATTAAATGGAAAAAAATATGGAAACACGCGACTGATATGATTAAAACAAATCATTGTACATGGACTTGGATTTTTCTGGCATACACAGATCTAACGGGTGCTAGATTTTGTGATTTTCTAGTGCTCAAAATACATTCCGAAGGAGGCCTACCATGACGCCTTCGACGCCTATAAAACTCACTGAGGGATACAATGTACGATATGTCAAGAAAGGATACAATACAAGCTCTGCTGGATGGTTTTTAAGTTGTTGCATGGAACGGCACCAGTTTATATATCTGAACTCTGCATCAACTGAACCAGACAGTCTACATTGCAATAAGCAAAGTCTTCTGCGATCGGTAGATTGACTTTGCCAAAATGCTGTCCTCACTTAAACTTTGGTGACCGAGTTTTGGTGGTGGCCCTTCAGCCTGGAACAATCTTCCAGCAGACCTCAAGTGCATAGAGAATCAGTCAGAGTTTAGATCGAGACTCAAAATGCACATTTTTAAATTATGTAAATATTGATTGACTGCGTCAGGTGCCGCCTTCATAGTAAATATGTTTATTTTTTAACTAGTTCATAAAACGGAGCAATTTCTACAGTATAGTAAGCAGTATTTTTCTTTTAGCACATGACCCAAATATGGGACCTTTCTAATGTTCACGCTCGACAACAGCTCTCTATTGACTCTGGCTCTCTGTAGTATGTCTGCATTACTGACCCTATCGGTCCACGGTATACGGAGCATTTTGCGGTATATCCACATCTCGAACGCTTCCAACCGGTTCGTTACATTCACTTTCAGAGTCCAGGTTTCGTAGCCATAAGCAGAACAGACCATATATAACATTAAATCATTCTTTGTCGGAGTTTCAAGTTAAGATTATCGTAATCAAATTAAACAGTTCTTACTTGTTCCATATGGGGAGTTGAAGCACTCGGGAAGGGCAACTAATTGAGCTCCTTTACTTTTAGCTTTGTAAATGTATTCAACAGCCTTTGCAATGTTCCTTGCTTTATCGTCACCCACGGCCATCTGCACAAAGGCAACGCGCAAGCCTAAAAACATAATAAATTATATGTCATATAATCCTTTTGCAAATAGAGAATACACAGATAACATTTTTTTCATTAACGTAATAGAAAATCACAAGACTAAAACGTGAAAGTCCGATAACTAGTTTGTTTAGAAATGCAAGATAAGAAGTAATTATATACATATTTGAATAAAATTTTAAAAATAAGATTACGGATTTATAAAAACTTGATCAAAGTGATGTTTAACCCACCATCCTGAAAAGAGTTATCAAAAATTATTTTAGGGGCCGATGTACAAAATCGCGGATGTGCTGCATCTGTGTATGTGTAATCACTAGGCTCTGCTTGATCATCAGATTTTTTGGGGTCCATTCTTATTTTAAATAGCTTTTCTGAAATTCAACAACTTGAATTACCTCGCAAAAACATTTCACGTCAATAGCGAGAGCTTGAATATTCAAATCACTGTGGATTGATATAAGAAGACGAAATAAATATTCTAATGTTTGATTCAGCAGCTTTCCGTTATCACTAAATGAATTCAAACTATGACGAGAAGAAAAAGTAAAGGTTATCAGTTTTTCACAGAATACAATTTATAAAGTTTGAAAATATTATTTGACATGTTCCATAAACTAAGCCAAAGATACTCTATACCATAGGCAATTTTGTAGCAAAAGTGAAAGATGTTCGGTAAAATAAATCCATGGAATAAAAACAACCTCACTTTTATATAAGCTGTCAAAATTCGAATGTAATTATGGCGATCTGAGTGTGGTTGGGTGGTTGCCTGAAACTATTTGAATAAGCCATGGCTTCTTTTGCAAAGCTTTTTCAGCGTTTCCCAATAACTTCAACAATCAGAAGTTTGGTAAAATGTGATACAAATTTTACACAAGTAAGATTTAAAAGCAAACCCAATATTAATGTTAAACCCGAACCCGGTTTTGGAATCAGTTATAGAAGAATAGTTCATTTTCCCGAAGAGTATACAGTTGAACCATTAAGTGTTACTAATTTAGCTGGAAGAGATCCTGTATCAGGTATGTTTATTTAGCATTCTTGACAATAAAATGGAATTTAAATAGGTTATTTTTAAATAAAAATATTTTTCAGGGCGGATTGTTGCTAAGGGTATCGGTGGAGGTATTAAACATAAATACCATTGGATTAGGTGGGTAAGGGATGGCCCGTCCGAAGGACCTCCGAGGGAGGAGAAAGTTATTGAGGTATTTATCTTAACAATAAGCACTGTTTAATAAGAAATATGTATATATAAAAAAAAAACTTTTATACATTATTTTTACACCACTTTATTTCGTTTTATCGAACCAACCGGTTTCGCTCCCGCCGTAGCTTCGCCAGGATGACACTGAAAACTGAAAATTAGTCTGATGAAGCTCTAGCGGGAGCGAAATCGTTTGTTTCAATAAAACAAAATAATGTGGTGTAAAAATAATGTATAAAAGTGTTTTAAATTATTTTTAATAATGCCACACCACAAATTAACCCCTTGGTTGCGAGCACTTTTGGGATAACTATGCCAAAATAGCCACAATTTTAGAGAAAGTAATTCTAAAGTTAAATATATTATTTAATTTATAAACAGTATGTAAAAAAAATCTTTTATAAACTAACTAACTTACCATCACGCCGTCTCTCCGAAGGCTACTCCGCTCCGAAGCATGGAGTAGGCAGAAGGATAAATGCCCTAGAAATGAGATCACTAAGAAGAAAAACTAACTAACTAACCATCACGGAAAGAATGGACTAACACTTTACTTTCCTGACCTATTTCTCTCGCTTCCTCAACATTCATACACCGTGTCATGCACGTGTGTCGATTTCTCTGACTCCTCACGTGGCCAACATTCAATATTTGATTTATTTGATCCTGCCACGTTTTCCTCTATTTCTGGTTCCATTTACATCGTTAACATAGATATATTTTTACCATTCTTCCTTCATTCATTCTTTCCATATGTCCAAACCATCTTAATGATCCTTTCATTATTTTGTTCATAACACTTTCATTCGCACCGCATTCACTTCTTATACTTGCATTTAGTGTTCTCCGGGCCCTTCCCGCTGTCTGCTCAATATCTTCGCTCCACCTGGAAGGCTGTCTCCCGGCACTTCTTCGGCCCAACCTTGGCCTCCATTCAGTAACCCTCTGGCTCGATCTTCTATCATCCCGTCAGCTCATTGCCACATCATATAGATAATTATAAAACACTTACAACACATGTTTAAATTAGATCTTATTCGGTTAATCATTCTATCTTAATAAACTCGATATAGAATCAAATAATGCAATGAAAAATGCTTTAATTTGTGTTTTTTTTTTTCAAGGTTCTGGAAGATGGTTGTAGAACAGCTCACATTGCACTGGTCGCAGTGGGAAAAGATTTGAAATATATTTTAGCCACCGAAAACATGAAAGCCGGGGATATCATCAAGACTTCTAGACATTTATCCAGAATACCAGGTTACTAATTATTTTACTAGTCAATCTATATATTTAATTATAAATGCACTTATTTATTCTTATGTGAACAATGCTGTGTTTTCTAGTGCGAGCTTCTGAAGGAGACGCTTATCCATTGGGATCTCTCCCAATTGGGACCCTTGTGAACTGTGTTGAAAAAACTCCAGGTATTTTTTATGTGTCCATCAAATATGCATATATTCAAAATATAATTTTTATTATATTTAATATTATGAAGCATTCTATTAATATTTTATTTGATAAGAAATGAGGCATATGAAGCATTCTATTAATATTAATTAAATAAAACGATGTTTTTATAACTACTTCCACTTTTGTCTTTATTTAGACAGCCAAGACGGACCAAGAACTATAACATATAATATTTAAATTCAGTAATAATTAAAACAAAATTACAATTTTTTCAAACATTATATATGAATATGTAAGAGATAATAAAAATTAAAACCCATTGTATTAAATACGAACCTCCAAGAATACCTGTAATACCAATAGTTAAATTCAAAAAAAATTTACATAAATATTTGAAGATTATTTTTGTATAGAATCATGTTTACTACCCCTGATCTGTATGTATATAAAGGACTAAGTTTACAATAGTGTTACCAGTCTGTCGATGCCAGCGAGCCTGGCGAAACCGGTCGCTGTCTAAATAAAGACAAAAGTGGAAGTAGTTAAAAAACATAGTTTTATTTAATTATTATTTAAAATGAACTTCCATCAAGAGATTTCAGTAAAATCATTTGATTATTCTATTAATATTTTATTTGATAAGATAGTATAGGGTGTTTTTTTTAGAGGTTTGATTTTTAAACTGGCAACATTATTTCTACAGACTGTCAATTTGACAGTTGACAGTTGATTTGTAGTCAGTACGTTTTGCCATTTCACCATGAATAGGCTGACTCAGAACAGCGCTAGCAAATTGTGCAAATTTATTTTGAAAATCATGTTTTGGTTTGCCAAACTTATCGTGCACTATGTCCATTTTACGGTCGACATAATCGTCCATCCGAGCAAGTTATTCGGAAGACAATGGATCGTTTTCGCACCACGTACACTCTAGTGGATAACACGCATCCACAAAGCGACAATTGCCGAAAATTGGATTTCACGATTGCGCTTCATTCGAGTTAGCCGTGGCGCTCATATGCCCGTAATCATATTTAAACAATAATGGTATAAAATTATCTATTAAATAAAGCCAATATCATTGACATTAACATTATTTTATTGAGTTTTTTTTTTCATATTGAATATGTATTGTATACCTCTAAAAAAATCACCCTCTACTAATTATTTGATATTCATGTACATTTCAGGTTATGGTGGTCTCTATGTTCACGCGGCTGGAACTTCGGCGACGATTCTAAGGAAACAAGATGATAGAATTATCCTGCAGATGCCATCAAAACATACATTTAGTTTCGACCAACATTGTATGGCAACTGTTGGTAAGAGTCAAACATATTAGGTGTACAAATAAGTTTCGGCCATTTTTTATCGAAAATTGGAAAGAACGGAACATTATGTTCTATTCGAAGTATTTTTTGCCACTACTTTCTCCCATCTTTCTGGCCGCATACAAATACCATGTCTGAAGAATGCTTTATCTTTTGTTATCTTCATATGCGTCATCGGTTGAAACAAGTGGAAATCAGAAGGAGCAATGTCTGGTGAATACGGCGGGTGGGGTAAAACTTCCTAATTGAGTGTTTTCAAATAGGTTTTGACATTATCATGCAGGAGAATAACATTGTCGTGTCTGGAGTAGTAGTGGGCGCGCTTTTCCTTGAGTGCTTGACTCAATCTCATCAATCGTCGGTAGACAGTCTTAGTAATGGTTTCTTTCAGTTTGAGCAACTCATAACACACAACACCAAGCTGATCCCACCAAATATACAACAAGAGTTTTTTTTCCATGAATAATTGGCTTAACTGTAGATGTTGGTGCATGGCCAGGTGGTCTCCGTGATTTTTTCCTTTTCAGATTATCATAGTGGATCCATCTTTCATCACCGGTGACTATAGGGTGCAGAAAACCCTTTCGTTTATGCCTGGCAAGCAGCATTTCACATGTGGAATATCAATATTCAACGTTTCTCGATGTCAGTTCATATGGAACCCAATTTCCTTGTTTTTGAATCATTCCCGATGATTTCAACCAATGTGAAATTGTTTGTTGGGTCACTCCAAAAGTTCTTCTTGCGTTTGGCACAAATCTTGATCCAATAATGCTTCCAATTACTGGTCTTCGTACACTTTCGGCCTTCCGCTAATTTCTTTTCCTTTACTGTCAAAATCACCGTTCTTAAACTTTTAAAACCACTCGCAACTTCTCTCACTTGGGATTGCCTCACCATATGCTTCTACAAACAATTGATACGCCTCAACTGCAAATTTCTTCAAATTGAAGAAGTGAATCAAAAGCTCCCGCAAATGGCGCTAATTTCGCTTAAAACTCAACATTTTCGTACACAAAACAATATATTATACTGATAAAAATTCACGAATTTTTTAAGGTTATGTTGTTGACAGATATCCAACCTTCTGATAATGACAATTTTAACCATTACTTATGGTGGCGCCAACTTTTGTCAAACGATGGAAACTTATTTGCACACTTAATATATTTTATTTTCATAATTTTTTCATTGTAATATTAAATTTTATTACGTTATATGATTGAGGAAATTAGTACAACCTTCATCAACATTTTAAAATTTATTTTATCTTGTATTTTTGCTATCAAACATAACCTTGATTCATGTTTCTTTCAAGGCCGCATCTCGAATATTCTGCACGGGAGTACTCCAATTGGCTCGCCCCAGAGAAATCGCTGGTTGGGTAACCGCCCTAGATCAGGTCTATGGCATAGGAAAGATGGTCGCCACGGCAGGAAGATTCGTCCGCCCAGGCCCACAAAGCTAATCGAATTCCCCAAAGAAAGACGTCCTGAAGTCATTTCATTAACCCTGAATATTGATTAAATTTTAGGAGTGTTTTGTTCAGAATGTTGAAATGAAAATAAACCAGTTTAATAGACATTTTGTTTTTAATTTAATTCAATCTACAGTGGTTCATTTTGTATCACATGTACACCCATAAAATGCCATCAAAACCTCGTATGACAACAGCAAGACTTACAGTAAGTCTGACTCCTTGGTGTTTGTCGTGATCCCCCGGCTTCGCGGCAAAGTGATCACAGACTTAAGCATTGGGATCAAGAGACGACGAGAGAGAGCATATGGATTTTCTTCAGTGTCACAAAACCAAAGCCCACCAGTTAAGGGACCTTCCCTGGAGACCCTTAGAGAAGGCAACGGGAAACCATTCCAGTAACACGTCCCAGGCAGTGGCGGTACTCCCATAGAAGCCTTGAAGCCCGGCTTGCGTAAGAAATCTTGAATCAAAACCTCTTCTGGCTTAGAAGTTCAGCTCTTGTGGCTATTCCTCTTACGTCTAATGGGAACATTGTTGGAAGGTGATTTGGTGGGTTGCTGGTTTATGCGGGGGCACGATTTCTTTGATTTGGGGGTTCTGATTCAAAGTTTCTTACGCAAGCCGGGCTTCTGGGCTTATATGAGAGTACTGTCACTGTTCCCAGGAAACCAATGTGGCGAGAAAATATTCGCCACAGTGACCACCAATGTCAGGGTGACATGGCACGCCACTATAAGATGTAAATTTGGAAAATAGGTAAAAAAAATCAGTTTTGATAATGAACATATTATTTATTTCTCAATACTCTTATGTAGTTTGTGTATCAGTGAAATGTTGGACAATTACAAAATATAAATCCTATCAATAAATAATACAAATAAAAAGGTTTTGTTTGCACTTTATTAAAATAAAAAAGCAAATAATTAAAGCCATTAAAAAAATTAAGTATGAAGTTATGCCATGTTTCATCATTTGTACTTATCTCACTGTATCTCAGATACACTGTTAATAAAAAAGTAAGACAGTAACGAAATTGGAATAACGGCCATGAAACTTAGAAAATAAATAAATTATGAAATTTTATGAAAATATAGGGTTTTTCAATAGGGAGAACTTTGACAGCGTACACCGGCCATTTTGGTAAAGCGATAGCTGTCAAATTTGACAAACATACTTATTTAGTCTTGACATTTCACCATGGAACGCTACAAGCTTCAACAACGCATTGAAATTGTAAAAATTTCTTATCAAAATCAGTGCTCTGTTCGCCAATTTATGGCATTCATGGCCGTCCTGCAGAGTCCACAATGCATAAATTTGAGACGACAGGATCGGTGGACGATGAAGCAGTGTCTGTACATCAAAGAAACGCAAGATCGTCAGAGAATATTGTTGCCGTTTGGGACAGAGTGTGAGAAAACCCACCAGACAGTCCATTCTGCGTCGTGCGCAAGAGCTGAGTCTTTCTGGGACATCAACTTGCGGATTTTGCGTCAAGACTTGGGTTTTCATCCGCACAAATTTCAATTAACTCGAGAGCTAAAGCCCAACAACAGACAGCGCCGATTTCAAAGTTTGAACGCTATTAATGAAAAACCCTTTACATGCAGTTAACATATTGCATACGAGGCCTGTTCAAAAGAAAAGGTGAATTTTGAATTTTCGCGGGCTGTGTACATTCGATTATCCAATTTATTTTTTTGTTATGTCGGTACACATATATTTATCATATGTTAGCATTATCAGCCATTTTGGATTAGTGGTTTGTTTTCCACAACTGGAAAGGTTAGTCACGTTTTTGTGTGTTCTTTGATTTTTTACTTTTGAAAAAAAATTGATGAAAGAATATATATAAAATTTTGCATTAAAAATGGAATAAAGTGCTCCAACGCAATTAAAATGTTGACTGTGGCATTTGGCGAGTCTACTTTGTATCAAAAAAGTGTTTATAAGTGGTACAAGCGCTTTACAGAAGGCCGAGAAGATGTTAATGACGATGAGCGTCCTGGAGTTGCAACCACATCAACAAACGAAGGAAACAACGAAACAGTGAAGAAAATGGTTTTGGAAAATCGTCGAATCGCTATTAGGGAAGTTGCAGAGGATGTTGGCATATCAATCGGCTCATGCCATGCAATTTTTTCCAGAGGTTTGGGCATAAAACGTGTGGCAGCGAAGTTTGTTCCGAAATTGCTAAATTTTGAGCAAAAGCAACGTCGCATTAGTATCGCTCAGGAGTGATTATTTGGCCAAAAACAACACCGTAATCATGCCTCAACCACCGTATTCACCAGATTTGGCTCCCTGTGACTTTTTCCAATTCCTGAAACTGAAGAGACCAATGAAAGGAAAGCGTTTTGCCACAATTGATGAGATAAAGTCAGAATCGAAGAATGAGCTGATGGCCATACCGAAAAGCGCATTCCAGAAGTGCTTTGAGGATTGGAAGAAGCGCTGGCATAAGTGCATTATATCTGAGAGGGATTACTTTGAAGGGGAGAAAATGGATATTGATGAATAAATAAATACTTTTCGAAAAAAATCGAAATTCACCTTTTCTTTTGAACAAACCTCGTAAATAGTGTAATATCTTATCAATGGATTAAGGGGACAGACACAATTTTTTCTTTGCAGTTTCGGTGTCTATAGTGTATTCACCGCTCGGATTCTCCAGAACTAATGTAACCTGTTTTCCATTAATTTCAACATTTGCAAACTTGCAACAGGGTGTCGTTATGTCATTGGCAGATGGTTTAATATGAGAAATAAATATGGTCTTGCCCGTTGCACTCAGAATATCATTATTACTTAAAACTTCACCAGACAACCACATATCGAATTTCAATCCGTAGATTCCAAAAATGATATTTATTTCATTACGGAGTAAATCTTCCGTTACAGTGTTGCCTTTAAAATCTTTTAATAAAACCATTCCTTTTGTAGATTGACAGCCATACCTTGGAGTTATACCCGATAGAATCACATTAGCCCAGGGCAGAACGGGTAACACAGTTTCCACTCGATTTGTTATAGTTAAACTCAACTTCACTCCTTTTATATCAGTAACCTCTTGTATTATGGTGCTGAAAGAAGCGTTCTTTTCTTTCACTTGCAAGAAGGGAGCCTTAATTATATTTTCAATGAAATCTTTATGCGATGTGCTGATACGCCAGATATCGCTCTTAGCATCGTTCACCGAATAATATACATTCACTTCATCGGTCGGAACAAGGAGACCTTTCTTTCGTAATTTCTGAATTCTGTTGACAATTTCCCGAGCGGTGCCTTCGTCTAACATTTCTTGATCAGGTGAAACATCCAGAAGGATGAGCACATCGTTATCGCTATGCGCCTCATATTTTTCGTTAGCTTCGGTCATTTGGAATATGAATCTTATTTCTTCCAAGTCGATTTTGTGCCCTAATATTTCGGCAAATCCCTGGGATATGATGGCTTGACACTGCTGATCGGTTAAACCTTTAATGGCCTGTGTGATAGCCTTGAAATCCCCTTTAAGTCTTGCGCCCAAGGTCTTGTGGTCCGGCTCTGCTCTTAGAGTCACTCCATACTTGACTTTGTCCGCGCTCACCGTGATCTTTCTAACATTCATCTCTTCCAATATGTATTTCTCAAGAGACAAAATGTCCGCTAAATACTGTGAGTCTTGGTGAATTATAACTAGCTCGGGCAAAGGATATTTAATAGGAATTGTTTTTCTGTCTCTAAGAACTCTACCCAATTCTATTGTACTCTGCATTCTTTGAACAGCCCGCTCTATATCAAGGTCAACTAAATCTGTGCAAGGACTAGGTAGCATGACATAATGGATGCTGTCCACACCCTTATTTACGGTGATCTTGCTCAAAGTTTGGTACATCAACTCAGTTAAGAAGGGAGTAAAGGGGGCCATCAGACTGATCATATTTAAAAGCACACTGCACAGAGTGTCCAGTGAGATTTGACAATCGCGAGATGATATTTCTCCCTTCAACCTTTTACGGTTCATCCGTACATACCAGTTGGTGAGATTGGAGATAAACTTTGTCAGGCGAGGTACGACGGTGTACAATCTGTATGCAGCCATTTCCTGCTTAACAAAAGTAAGCAAAGATTGTGTAAATGAAAGGATCCATTTATCCATTACGTTGCTAGATTTATTGTGTGTTGAGACGAGTTTTGGGTCGAATATGTAATCTATTTTGTCTTCTTGCACGACCCTTTCTACATTCTGCATTAGAAATCTGAAGGCATTGTACCATGGTAAGAATACATCTTTGATTACATCCCTCACTCCTTCCTCCTTGAATCTCAGGTTCTCTGCCCTGACGACCGGTGAATTAATAAGATACAGCCGCAAAGCATCGGCACCATATTTGTTAATAACCTCCATTGGATCAGGGTAATTTTTCTTTCTTTTAGACATTTTTTGTCCGTCAGAAGCTAATACTAATCCATTAGCAATCAAGTTTTTGAAAGGTGCCTTGTTGAAGAGCGAAGTGGAAATCACTAGGAGAGTGTAAAACCAACCTCGGGTTTGGTCTATTCCTTCAGCTATAAAGTCTGCGGGGAAACATTCTTCGAATTCCTTGACATTTTCAAAAGGATAATGCTGTTGAGCATAAGGCATAGACCCGGATTCGAACCAGCAATCAAATACTTCTGTCACCCTCTTAAGTGGAGGTTTCCCTGGTCTACTGGAAGGTATTTCTAGATGATCGATGCTTTCTCTGTGGATATCGGTTATTGTAGCTCCTGTTAGCTTAGATAATTCTTCTATGCTACCCACGCACACTATTTCTTCACCATCTGGCGATATCCACAAAGGAATCGGGGTCCCCCAATACCTGTTGCGGCTAATAGCCCAATCTATTGCATTACGCAGCCAATTACCGAATCTCTTCTCTTTTACAAATTCAGGAACCCAATACGTGGACGAGTTACATTCTAGAAGATTTTTAGTCATGTGCTCGACACGCACAAACCAAGATGGGACAGCTTTATAAATAAGAGGCGTATCTGATCTCCAGCAGAAAGGATAACTATGTTTAACTTGTCCGCTTTGTAAAAGTCTTCCGTTTGCTTTAAGCAGGGCGGTGATATTCTTGTCTGCATCCTTCACGTACTGTCCAACAAAGTCCTTTACCGGTAACATAAATCTCCCACTCGCGTCCACTGGACATATGGGTTCTTGATCACGAGTGATAAGTCCAGCTGCTAAGCACACTCTAAAATCATCTTCTCCAAAGTAAGGCGCCTGGTGCACTACCCCAGTGCCGGAGTCGTCTGTTACATAGTTATCCGTCAGCACCTGGAAAGCGCCCTTAGCCGCCTGCTCAGAATAATAATCAAACAAAGGTTTATACTTCAACCCTTTCAATTTTGATCCTGGGAACGTGTCGAGAATTTTATAATTATCCGCACTTTTGAATATAACTTCCGCACGACTTTCCTGCAATACGTACTCTTTGCCGGTAGCTATTTCCGATAGCTTTACATATGTAAGATTAGGATTAACGCAAAGCGCCATATTACTGGGTAGGGTCCAGGGAGTGGTGGTCCAAGCGAGCATGCTGGAGCCATCCTCGAGAGGGAAAGTCACCACAACAGCGGGATCCACTACATCCTTGTAGTTTTGTCCAGATTCAAAATTGGACAAAGGAGTATTGCAGGCAGTGGAATAAGGCATCACCTTTACGCCTTGATACACTAAACCTTTGTTATACAGTTCCTTAAACACCCACCAGATGGACTCCATGAACGAAGGGTACAAGGTTTTGTAATCATTCTTGAAATCTGTGGAAGAAATATTATGTTCAATACGGATTTTTCCAACCAACTAACTAACTATCACGCCACATCTCTGAAGGAGTAGGCAGAAAGAATGGACTGCCACACTTTTCTTTCCTGACATATTTCTCTCGCTTCCTCGACATTCATACATCGTGTCATGCACGCGCGTCGATTTCTCTGATTTCTCACGTGGCCGACGTTTTCCTCGGTCTTCCTCTATTTTTAGTTCCATTTACATCATTAACACATCTTTTTTTTACCATTTTATCATTCATTCTTTCCATGTGTCCAAACCATCTTAACGACCCTTTCATTATTTTGTTCATAACACCATCGCACCGCATTCACTTCTTATATTTTCATTTGACACTATCATACACAGAGTATCCACACATTTGTCTAAGAGATCTCATTTCTACTGCATTTATTCTACTTTCATCCTTCTTTTGCCAGTTCCATGCTTCGCTTCCATACATAAGGGTCGGTACAAGAATACCATTGCGCACTACCATAATATCGAAAATTTCCAACATTTACAAATTTAAATATACTTTAAAAAGCTGATCAAACAGTATGCAAATTTCGCAGAAAAGAGTGAAATTTTTGTTGGCCGCGAACTGCAAACCAATGGTTGTAATGTATGAATTTCCTTTACACGACACATTGCAAGTGAACTTTCACAAGTCGCTGATTTATTTTGCTGTCAGTTGACATGGAATACAGATTTCTGGTGTTTGGGCTTCAATGGATACTGAATTACTGATAGAATTAGTATACGAGCTATTTATATGTCCTTATATCATCCAGATTATGAAAACATATTTATAAAAGCAGAATCATTCTCATAATCTCATCAAATTGAATAGTTGCCAGTTTGAATAATCAGCAACAAGTGTTATATACTGCGCAGTATGCAAATATATGGCAATACTGGCTCAAAAATGGCAATGGGCAGACCACGTAGACAGAAGCATACGAAAAACGGACAAGAAGACTGGCGACTTAGAGATGAAATAGAAGAAGAATGCGTATAAGTAACATTTCTTCAGAATTAGAAGTCATCAATGGTCATATAAGAAGTCGAAAGAATCGACGTGCGTGTACGATTCGTTGTATGAATGTGGAGAAAGCTAGGGAAGTGTTTCAGGATAGAGTGGTGTGGCGGTCCATTCTCTCTGCCTACCCCTGCGGTAAAAAGGCCTGATGGTGTGTTGTTGTTTTATTGTTGTTGTAGAAGTCATTACAAACAACCTGACACCGCAAATAGTAAAAGTTATCTGCGGTAATCTGTCTGATACTATTATAGCTAACTGAAAAAAAATACAGTTCTCATTCTGTTTGAACAGGCATTTAAGAATTAATATTTACCAATCCATCTCCCTGTTCTAGTCACAATTTCTTCCCATGTGTCGGCGTATCTCATGACAATCTTCCTGCACTCTCCATTGTATTTGTCAATACCCATCTTCATTACATCTTCCGGTCCTTTAATTCCCAAGTCTCGGTCGATCTCAAATTCTACGGGAAGTCCATGGCAATCCCAACCAAATCGTCTCTCAACATGAAAGCCCTAAATTCAAATAATAATAATAATAATAATAAAATAAAATAAATCATTTAACACATTTTTGCACAATACTAATGTGGGCCTTATACAGTTGCAAAATTTACAAACACGTGAACATATGTCAGGAGTAAAAACCTTCTAAAAACTCTGGAGTAATTTCAGTGAATGCGTTAAATATAACACAATCAAACTATTTGGTAATAAAAATAAATCATTAAAATATCTCAAATTGAATGTGAGTATATTGTTTCATCAGATTTGTCAACCAAAATGTGCAATAAACGCAAACATTATGAAAAATAAGATTATTGATATAGCTACATTAAAAATAAATATTTGAATTAAGAAATGAAAACAAAATTGTGTAATTGTTAATTATGTTATTGCTAATGTGGCACAAGTTTGAGTAGATTTAACTATCAACATTTATTATTTTAGTACATAATATCACAATAAGGATAATAATTCTACCTGTTGATGGGCATATCTCGTCACAACATCTTTAATAGTTCCAGCCAATATGTGTCCATAATGAGGAAGTCCAGTGGCAAACGGAGGGCCATCATAAAATGAGTACCTAAAAATAAGAGAGGTTATAATTTTATCCTAACATAAAGAGCAAAATAAACACAATTAAAGAAAGAAAATGACCTTGGTTTTCCTTTCGATTGTTTCAAACAAGTTTGAAATACGTCTATTTTTTTCCAATACTCCAAAATACGCTCTTCCTCTTGGGAAAAATTTATATTTTCCGGAACCCTATCCACCTGGACCGGCATGATGAAATCTCCTTATAATTTGACGTGTGGCGCTGGCTGGCTTATGAAATTGTCGCCATTGGTAAAAAAGATTGTTAATTTGATATAGCCATGTTTCATGGCATAATAGGTGAGATTGCACTGGACAAATTTTACATGACCGAAAAGGCGTTTTCTCTCTGGAGGCTTGTTTGATCTTAGTTAAGTTTAATTTTAATTAGTGATGAGATTATGAAAGACAATTTAAAAACAATAATAGTGATAGTGACAATTTGGTGATAAAAAAGAATAGCGTTCTGCCCCGGTATCGCATGGCAGTTAGGTACTGCCGGGCCCAATTTTTGCGAGTGGCCACACTTTGAAGGAGATGACCTAAACCCTCACCCTGCGGAGCAGGCTCGAGAGGGCTGCATGAGCGGCGCTCGAGAGTTGAAAATCAGACTTCAGAGGAGGCGGTCGTGCGGCTTCCCCGCGCCCCCTGGCCGCGGCGCGCGCGCCAGAGGCCATTCCCGCCTCGCACGTCCCTCTTGGCGCGGACGCCATTAGCGGCCGACTCGCCACCTCGCTGGCTTCGCAGATCACCGTCCATTGGGGCGTGATGCTGGCCACCGCTGTCGCTGTGAAGAAGGCCCGTGCCCTCCGCGGTCCATCACCTGCGTGATGCTTCTATGTTATGCAGCCTCCGGCAGTCTTTGATGCTGGCCACGACAGCGTCAGCGTCGGTCCTCGCCGCAGATCAAGTAGCGTTATTCAGTGATGGAGTAGTTTTAAGTCGTTCCAACGATTAGCAAGTAAGTCATCTTTAGTTTATAAGTGATCTTGGTTCTTTATTTTTGTATATTGTATTTGTGTGTTAAATATAATTGGAAATAGTAAATATTGGTTTCAATTTCATATCACTATACCTCCCGGAGCAGTCTCAATTAACGTAATAATGATTACATTAGCGAATAAACACTGGGCAATACGTTGTGAGAGAGTGCATCGAGATCGGGAGTGGAGAACTAGTAATCTTCATGTTTCACCCCGTGTCGAGAGCATTTTACTAACAAATTCCCGATAATAACGATTCAAATATCTAAATGTCGATTAATGATGAAATCCTGCACTATCAAACTGTTGTAAAGTTGTTAGGTTGGCTATAATATACTATTCGACGATTGGTATCTGTTGTTTATTTTTAATGGCGGACTGAACGTCCCGTGTGATTGTGCGGTCGCTCGTTTAAACAATATTTACTATTAATTCATCATAAATATGGGGGAATCGGATCTTATGTATGGTACATCTTTATCCCTCGAATCGATGAAAGTTATTGCTGAAAGTATTGGAGTAGGATTTTTATCTGACGAAGCCGCGAAAGATTTGGCAGATGACGTTTCGTATAGGTTAAAAACTGTCATACAAGACGCCGCAAAATTTATGCACCACTCCAAAAGACAAAAACTGGCAACTGATGATATAGACTATGCTTTAAAAATTAAGAATATCGAGGTGTGATAAACATATATCTTATTATTAACTTAAATTTTTGCACAACTTATATGATTAATAGGTATATGACAATTTCGATTAAGGTTATTAAAAGTTTTTTTTAACTTTTCAGCCTCAATATGGATTTTTCCAAATCGATTCACTTCCATTTCGATTCGCGTCTGGTGGTGGAAGGGAACTTCATTTTGTTGAAGAGAAAGAATTGGATTTGAATGAGATTCTCTCTGGAGCTGCACCCAAAGTGCCCCTGGAAGCGTCTCTACGCGCTCACTGGCTGTGTGTAGATGGCGTGCAGCCCACTGTCCCGGAAAACCCTCCCCCACTCAGCAAAGAAGTGCAAAAACTAGAATCTGTGGACCCTATCTCCAAACTCAACAAAACAAATGATAAGGATGCAGCTGGTACCCTTTACATATTCTCTTTAATAACGTCAATTAACCCAGAAATAAAGCAACATTAGGTTACTAAAATCATCTTGTATATTCTGCTCTCTTCCATATATACATCTTATTAAATAATTATAGCAGTAATCTGCAAAAATGATGCTATTCTTGGTACCAACTTTTAAATCTAGAATTGTGAACGGCCGTTTTCGCTTTCATTGATAAATTCTTGTTTCCAATAACTATTTTTAAAGCTCCATTCACTTTGTTACCCGCACTAACCCTTCTTTCGACGTCACTATCCGTTCGGCCATCCGCTGTGAACATGCTACTTAAATATACAAATTCACTCACCTGCTCCAAATTCTCTTCGTTCACACTTATGTTACAAACTGTCATTTGCTCTCCCCTTTCAAAAACCATCACCTTTGACTTTCCGACATTCATCATTAAATCATTAGACTTGCATACCTCATACATTCTCAATACTAAGACTTTTAATTCGTCCGCACTGTCCGCAACGAGAACGGCATCATCCGCGTAAAGCAGACAAATCACTCATCTTAGCAACAGCATTTATTCCTTTCAGTTCTTTCATATACTTGTCCATATATAGATTGAACAACCATGGAGACATCACGCAGCCCTGCTTAACACCCTTTGTGATATCAAACCAAGCGTGATGTCCCCATTTAGCCTAAATTTACATCCCTTTTTTTTTTTAATAATAGGCAAACCAGGGAGCGGCAAGATGCACAAACTACGCAACGTGGAGACTGTTCACGTGAAACAGTTGGCAACCCACGAACTGAGTGTAGAACAACAACTCTATTACAAGGAGATCACGGAGGCGTGTGTTGGTTCTGATGAAGCCAGGAGAGCCGTAAGTTCATCTCACTATTCTATGTATCTGTTTCAAGATAAATCTGTGGGAATATTAATTAACCTCTCTGGTGGTATGCCAGTACTGGTACTGTTACAAATAATTTATTATTTGATTTCTTCCCAAATACTGAATGATACTGGCATCTGTGAACCATTTGTCACAAACGTTTTAAGCAATGTAACTATAATTAGTTACATTGCTATAAACGTTTGTGGTGGTCTAGGGCAGTGGTCCGCAACCGGTGTGCCGTGAGCCGGATGCAAGTGTGCCGCGGCCAAATGTATAATGAAAAAAAAAATTTAGTTTTAGTCGGAACTCATGAATTTCGAAAGAGTCGAATCTTTTGTAAATCAGTTCAGGAGACATTGGCGACTTTTTTTGTTGTTGTTTATTTTAGGTCATTCGTGAAAAATTGGTCGCCGCTGATTTCTACTGGCTGGAAGTTGCTTGGGACCTAAATTTTTTTACTTAACAGCGACTTCCGGCCAGTAGAATTCGCGTAAATTTGGTCCTTCGATCTTTCGGGAGGAGCAAAAAAACCTTCAAAGTCAAAGGCAAAGTCTACTAGCCGGAAGTCGCCGATGAGCTATAAAAAACGTCTCCTGAGCTGATTGACGCCTACGTCCAGATAGAATTTTAGTTTTTGGTGTGCCGCGGAATTCTAGGAAGAACTTATGTGTGCTGTAGGTGAGAAAACATTGCGGAGCACTGGTCTAGGGGACAGAACGCTTGGCTCCTGATCCAGGGCACACGGGTTTGAGTCTGGACACGACCGGATTCCTTCTTCGTGATAATGTACTATTTTCTGCTCATATTGAAGAACGTAAAATAAATTCTAATACTATTGATGTAAATCTTTGGGGTTAGTCTTTTTTTATCGGAGTTTCTCTTGTATGCAGATGACGCTGTCCTTCTTGCAGACAACGAGCACGAACTACAAGTCCTGGTGAATAGTATGTATGAGATATGCATGCAAAATCATCTGATGATGAATGTGAATAAGTTTTTGAAAAAGAAGAAATCATGACAGTCTGCAACATTAGCGTGAATGGTGAAAATAACACCATTTATAACTCACGAATGGCTGGACCGATTTTTATGATTCTTGATTTGTTGGATTTGTCTCCGTCCCGAATAGAAGAATAACTATTAAAACATTGGAGAAAAAAACATGAAAAAAAAATTATGAAGAAAATTCATTTTCTCATACATGTCAAGAATGTACGAAGTATGCAATAAGTATGACCTTGTGATGAGCGTGTCAAAGTCTAAAGTTATGGTATTTCAAAAGGAATAATGTATGACGGATTGTGATATAAGTGCGAACGGTGATAAATTAGAACAAGTTACTGAATTTATTTATCTGGGAAGCATGTTTACAAGAGATGGAAGAACGGAGAAAGATATCGGAAAAAGGGTTGGAGCTGGAAACAATATAAATTTTGCACTCAAAGTCATTACTGCAAATAGAAATGTATCGACTGAAGCAAAGATGGCAGTGCACAATGGAGTTCTAGTGCCGACCCTTATGTTTGGAAGTGAAGCTTGGAGTTGGCAGAAGTAGGATGAAAGTAGAATAAATGCGGTAGAAATGAGGTCACTTAGAATAATGTGCAGAAAAACAATGTAAGATAGAATATCTTATGATAAAGTAAGAAAGGAATGTAAGGTGGATGAATGCGTGATAAATAAAATTAAGAAAGGGTAACTAAGATGGTTTGGACATATGAAACGAATGGATGAGGGAAGAATGGTTAAAAAGATATATACAAGTAGTGTGAATGGAAAAAGATGTCGAGGAAAAGGCCAGGAAAGGCATGGCATGACCAAATTGATCAATTACTGAAAGGCGGCCATGTTCGAAGTAGGAACAATCGACGAGCGTGCATGTCACAATGTGTGAATGTAGAAGACGCGCGAGAATGCCAGGATATAACAATGTGGCGATTCATCCTCTCTGCCGACCCCTCCAGAGAAATGACGTGATGGTTACTTAGTTAGTTAAATTTTGATAAATATTTTTTTATCATTTCAAATTGTTTCATTTAAAAAACTTTTTTTTTTTTCCGGTACCCCTAATATACACCCGCCTTCTTCCAATCGCTATATAGCCGAATGGTTCATATTTAGATTGAAACTGAAATTTTATAGTCACCTTTATGTTTTGTCAATAAAGACATTTAATCTAATAAACGTTTTTGTTATCAATGTATACGTATTGTTTGATAGCCTTTTATACGTATATAAATAAGTAACACATGTTTTATCAGATTGTCATGGAAAATATCGGCAGCAGGTGACATAGGCGCCGTGGCTTAGTTGGTTAAAGCGCCTGTCTAGTAAACAGGAGATCACGAGTTCGAATCTCGTCGGGGCCTTGAGGAAATGTTTCTTCAAAATATTTTTTACAATATTTTTATTAATAATTACATTTGTTTTCATATTATATTATTTCATATATTGCTTTTATACGTGGGTTAAAGGAGCACAATACGGTAATTGATGGAGTTTTACATCATTGTTCAAGAAACAATAAATATAACAAGTGTTGGAAATAGGTTATTTTATTATTTTTTTAATATCAGATTTTCGTTTTAGGAAGCATTGCAATCTTTAGCCTGTGACCCCGGACTCCACGAGATGCTGCCACGGATGTGCACTTTCATCTCTGAAGGGGTGAAAGTGAATGTTGTGCAGAACAATCTCGCCCTCCTAATCTACCTAATGAGAATGGTGAAAGCCCTTCTAGATAACCAAACTTTGTATTTGGAGAAATATGTGAGTATCAATAGGATCATTTATTTCTTCAATATTCGCTTTCGCTTTGTGTTGTGTATTCTTCTTCTTCCTCAGCTTATTCCCGTCCACTCCTGGACAAAGGCCTCCTCCATTCGCTTCCATGTCACTCTGTCTTGTGCAGACTGCATCCAGGTTATTCCGACATGTGTGTTCAGATCATCCTTCCACCGTAGTTGCGGTCGCCCTGCACTTCTCTTTGCCGTCCACGGTCTCCAAGTCAGCAGTTTTCTTGTCCATTTTTCGTCTGAGCTTCTGGCTACTCGATATGCCCATTGCCATTTTAGAGTCGACACCCAGTGGATAATGTCAATGACCTTTGTTTTTTCTCTCACCGTATCGTTTCTGACTCTGTCTCTTAGGCTTATTCCTAACTCTTTGGGTTGTGTATTCATATTTGAATAAATATAACTGCACTTAGTATTTTTTACTTTTATTCTACGTGTTAATAAAATAAAACATGTATGTTAATAATCATCCATTTAACAAAGAAAACGTTATTTAAATTTTGCATATTAATATTAAAATTATCCTGTTACATGATAACGCCAAACCACACATGACAAAAGTGACTTAAGAAAAAATTCTGTTTTGCCACACCCACCCTACTCCCCGGATCTCGCTCTTGTGGACTGCCACCTTTTCTGTTCCTTACTAAATTTTTCGAATTGTAAAACTTTCATTAATGATGAGCAAGCCAATCAGGCCCTTGATACTTTCTTTCAGTCCAAATCCACCAAATTTTATGAGGATTGATAAGTTGGCAATGAGATGGGAGAAGGTGAATGTTTCCAGCATGACGGATGCCCGTCGATTTTTTTTCTTCTTGTATACAACATGTGTCTATCCGTCTCACACATTAGTAAAAGTGGCGTCACTATCTGTCTCGCTCGCACTTCGAAAAATGGCTTTTAGTCTCAGAAAAAAATATTCAAAACTGGATTTCATTACAAAAAAAAATTGTTCACACCTAATTTAAGAAATAATCTAACAAGTGTCATACCATTTTGGAATCCTTATTAAATGCGCCAACTTTTAAAGTTATCTGCCTAAATCACATCGTACATTTTATTTTCAGTACAGTCAGTTAAAATTGGGCGTAGTATTAATTTTGTGTGCTTGGTTGGGCAAAAAGTAACATTTTCTTTCAAGCTGGAGCCGTTGATTTTAAATTTTAGGCAACAATTTACAGAAGCATTATTCAGGATTACATAATAAAAATAAAATTTATAAATAGTAAAGATTTGTAGTAACGAAGTTGATTTTCTCATTTTATTTTAAATGCCTATAATTTCAAAAATACAAAACATAGATTTTTTTTTACATTTTTCTCATAACTAGCATGACTTGCCCTATCATCTGTTTCCGGCTTGACGTCGACATTTGGGACACTCTGTATATTCCTATTGTTCCTCTATCGGAGGTAGCTTTATACTGTAGCTCTAAAAACACAAATGTTGTGCTACAACTGAACCATTCTCAAAATTCTTCTTCGTCTCTTGGCCAATAAAATATAAATTTTGCTCTTTGTTGGCAGCTCCATGAACTGATACCCTCGGTGTCCACGTGCATCGTGTCGCGCCAGCTGTGCATGCGGCCGGAGATGGACAACCACTGGGCACTGAGGGACTTTGCCTCCCGCCTCATGGCGCAGATCTGCAAGAACTTCACCACCTCCACTAATAACGTCCAAACAAGAGTCACAAGGTACCAGACTATGCGTGACACATATGTGTATACTTTCATTATTATATTTTTCTGTATAGATGAGTGTTACTATCTGCTTGCTCCCTATAGAAATGCACTTTTAGTAATTTGTATTTGCACCTCTTTATTTGGTAACACCAACCGGTTTCGCTCCCGCCGGAGCTTCGTCAGAGTGAGAGTAAACTAAATATAAAATCAGAGAACAGCATATGAAGAAATAAATATAAAGAGGGGGGGGGGGAGGGTAGGAGAAAGTGTGCGCGAGGACGAATAGACTGTTAAAACGGTGAGTCATGCTCATTAGGGAAAAATTATGGAGAATTTCTAATTCAGATTTTAGTGGCAGACAGGGGAGTTATTTTTATGAGAATATTTAAAATTATTTTCAATGGGGAACATTGCTAGAATGGGACTATGTGAAAGATTAGTTTGATTATTGATTAAGTGTTACTAAAAGTGTATTATTATATTATTTAATAATGTCACACCACAAATTAAGTGCTTCATACAAAAGCTTAAAAAAAATTACATAAAATATCACAACTTTGATTGTATTTAACGTATTCTAATATTATTTTCAATATCAAACTCACCAAATACAAGGGTAGAAGTGTAATCACTGAAAAAATTCTATTTTAATTTTAAACTATGCCAAATATAAAAAAAATGACAAATTAAAATCCCATGTAAAAACAAATGTTTTGATTTTTTTTTTAATTTATTGATTGGAAACAAGAATTTATAAATGAAAGTGAAAATGGCCGTTCACAATGGAGTTCTGGTGCCAACCCTTATGTACGGAAGCGAAACATGGAATAAATGCAGTAGAAATGAGGTCCCTAAGACGTATGTGTGGCAGAACGATGTACGACAGAATCTCAAATGCCGATATATGAAAGGAATGTAAAGCGGAAGAAGGTATTATGAAAGGATAACTGCGTTGGCTCGGACATATGGAGCGCATGGATGGAGAAAGAATGGTTAAGAAAGTATACAATGTAAATGGATTACGGAGTCAAGGTAGACCGAGGAAAACATGGCATGATCAAATTAATCAAATTTTGAAGGTTAGTTATGATAGAAGTCGGAAAAATCGACGTGCGTGTATGACTCGTATGAATGTGGAGGAAGCTAGAGAGGTGTGTCAATAGAGTAGTGTGGCAGTCCATTCTCTCTGCCTATACCTGCGGTGAAACAGCATGCTGGTTTGTTTGCTTTTTGA
The DNA here is from genome assembly GCA_022606425.2 of Lepidostoma basale. Classification (NCBI taxonomy): domain Eukaryota; kingdom Metazoa; phylum Arthropoda; class Insecta; order Trichoptera; family Lepidostomatidae; genus Lepidostoma; species Lepidostoma basale. The sequence goes on from JAHDVF020000068.1 coordinate 402,595, forward strand.
ATATGAGAAGAATTTGATCGTGATTTTTATTTCCAGACTATTTAGCCGAGCGCTGAACCCACTACCTGTTCCGGTGGTAGAGGGCACTGTCACCAAAGATCTCTCTGCGACCGAAAAACTCAATCAGCAGAATGACAGAGCCCCGTTAGCGTCTCTCTACGGGGCTATTCACGGCCTCTCGGAGCTTGGCGCCGAAGTTATAAAAGTAAGAACACAAAAGCTTAAATAATTTTCAATCTTTCTTCTTTTTCACCTAGTCGTTTCTCGTTATTTGGGGTCGGCTCTTCTAATACGGCTCCGCCAAGTCTCACGATCCAGGGTCATCTGGCTGTCCAGTCCCAGCCCACATCACATATTGCTAAGCTTTATGATTCACTTATCTGCTATAGAACAATAAGTATTCCGTCAGGCTAACAGATCGAAATAAATAATTGACATTTAACATAACATCCAAAATTGGGTGGGGTACCTTTTTTTTACAATTTTGCTCCAACAACAGTGTTATTATTATTTTTAATCATGTGTCATGCACGCACGTTGATTTCTCTGATTCCTCACTTTGCCGATATTTAATATTTGATTGTGTCACGTTTTATTCAGTCTTCCTCTATTTCTAGTTCCGTTCACATCATTTACATATACTATCTTCACCATTCTGTCTTAATTCATTCTTTCCATGTGTCCAAACCATCTTAACGATCTTTTCATTATTTTGTTCATAACACTCTCATTCGCACCACATTTACTTGGCGTACGAGTATATCCCTCCTCCAAGCACTGGTTAAATAACTTACATAACCATGCAGAAACCACTTCGCCACCGCTTTTAATAAAATTTGTGGCAATACAATCAAACCCAACAGCTTTTCCACTTTTCATTGCTTTCACGGATCTTTCCATCTTATTTGTACTTATTTTCTCAATATTATCATTTATAAGTCCCGCACTCGCACTAGTTGTTATACTTTCGATCACGCTTGTATCACCACCATACATTTTCTTAAAATACTCCATCCATCTTTCTTGTATGATTGTACTCTCCGTTAACATTCTTCCCTCATTATCCAAAATTGTTTTCACACATCCGCTATCAGGTGGATTTCATTATAAACACAAAAGATATAGTCATTAAATGATATTTACATTCGTCATCAGATCATATCACATGCATACCTCATACATGCTAGACCCCAGGACTTCATGTGTTATTATAAAAGTTGTATAATTCCCCAGGTATTCATAATTCCTCGTGTTCGGTGGATCGGAGAGAGGATAGAAGCGAACATCGATGCACCGTTGAATGCCGATAAGCTAGCGGCGGGCCACATCAAGCACCTCGTGGTCAAGATCCTCTCGCCAGTACTCAAAACTATACGGAACGCCCCCGATAATGTGGATGACTATAGGTAATCAATTTTTTTTAAGTTCTAAACAATTTATAAGTTAATTACAAATAAAATTATTCTTTATGTATGGAATTGAAGCTTGGAGCACTGGTAGCACCGGCAAAAAAAGGATAAAAGCAGAATAAACTCCTTAGTCAGAAGCAAGCTCGAGGCAGGTGCCGTGATATGGAGTCCTCATGAGGCTCAATATTCTCTCATGTTGGAGAGGGTTCAAAAGAAATTCTTGAGAGCCCACTACATGAGAGAGTACGGGGTATATCCTTGGCTTTATCCAACGGCATTTCTCTTGGGTATGCTGGGGTATAACTCCTTCGAACTGAGGAGGGAAGGATTAATGTCAACGCAATTTTTCAAACTGATTCGGGGCTCTATTGAGAACCCCTATGTTCTGGAGCAAATAGGTATTTTTGTTCCTGATAATTACCTGCGACTGTGCATAATCAATTGTTCTTTGCCCCGTCACATAGAACCAACCTGCCTTTGGTGATGCCAGTAGGAAGAGCAATTCGGACGTTGAATCTAATCATCTCGGATTTAGACATTTTCAGTGTCAGTGAGGCAGTATTCATAAAAAATATATTACAAATTCTGGAAAGAGTACTGCCTTACTGACGTCGACATATTTGGGTTCCTTCTGATATGTATGATTTTTTGGTCTCATGTTGTTTTATCTTATCTTTGTAACACCATTTTGTGTCCAAATGAGTCACCTAAATGTTTTTCGTTTGTTATGTCTCATTTGTGTATTATGTATAAATAAATATTAGGTGTATAACTTTGCTTCCGCCGTTTTGCAATAGATGGCAGTAGCGGTAAGTGGTAGTTGGAATAAATAGATCATAGATGTCATACAATAAGCTTAAGTATTTGTAAACATAACGCCATCGAAATATTAGTCGATTTGTGTCTGCATCATAAAGTTATTCCCGATTAAACATGTCAGCTTACGAGCCAAATTCTCGTAATTTGCGGGAAGTTTTAATTTTATGCTTTAATATGAAGAAATCTGCGGCTGAAGCTCATCGAATGCTCTCAAATACCTATGGTGAGGCCGCTATTAGTGAAAGAACGTGCTGAGAGTGGTTTCAACGCTTCAAGAACGGTGATTTTAACGTCGAAGACCAGCATGGCGGTGGAAGAGAGAAGGTTTTTGAAGATGCAGAATTGGAGGCATACTTGATCAAGACTCGTGTCAAACGCAACAAGAATTGGCAGGATCATTGGGAGTGACGCAACCAGCCATTTCAAAACGCCTGAAAGTCATGGGAATGATTCAGAAACAAGGAAATTGGGTGCCGTACGAGTTGAAGCCGAGAGATGTTGAACGGCGTTTGTGTGTTTGTGAACAGCTGCTTGCAAGGCAAAGACGGAAGGGATTTCTGCATCGCATTGTGACTGGGGACGAGAAATGGGTTCATTACGATAATCCCAATCGCAGAAAATCATGGGGATATCCCGGCCATGTTCCACGTCGACGGCCAAACCGAATATTCACGGTTCCAAGGTTATGCTCAGTATTTGGTGGGACCAGCTCGGCGTAGTGTATTATGAGTTGTTAAAACCGACTGAAACAATCACAGGCGATTGTTATCGAACGCAATTAATGCGTTTGAGCCGAGCATTGAAAGACAAACGGCCGCAATACAACGAGAGACATGATAAAGTGATTTTACAGCATAACAATGCTTGACCCCATGTTGCGAAAGTGGTCAAGACATACTTGGAAACTTTGAAATGGGAAGTACTACCCCACCCGCCGTATTCTCCAGACGTTGCTCCCTCGGACTATCACTTGTTTCGATCAATGGCACACGGCCTAGCTGACCAGCACTTCCGGTCTTATGAAGAAGTAAAAAATTGGATCGATTCGCTCAAAATAATGGCGCTCTATAAATTATCCAATTTATTATTGTATTATTATTATAATATGTAAACCAATATTTTGTAACAGGCGGGAATACGGCTATTTGGGCGGTGCTTTACACTTGGTTGTGGCCAAGTCTCGCGGCTCTGGGGCCCCCTCTGCACCAACCACCCCCACCACACCGCTGGCTGTTACCGTGGTTACTTCCACCCCATCCATACAGCCCAGCACCTTCTCTACAGGTTTGTATTCGTTAAAAATTTTCTCATACGTTAATCATTATCACATCCTAACCCCACAATAAAAGACCTCTCAAATTACGACCCAAACACCTCCAACCGCCACAAGCGCCCAAAATCGATCCTCCTTCAGAGGAACACTCCGGGCCACACAAATCATGCCCCCACATAAACTAACAACCCACCAAATCAACTTCCAACAATGTTCCCATCAGACGTAAGAGGAATAGCCACATGAGCTGGGGAGCTGGGGAGGAATAGCCACACACTGGGGGAGGAATCCTGGACGTCTTCATCTCTAGGAAAGAAGATCCCGCGCTTCTGTGCACAGTAACTGATATAGGATTATCTGACCACAAACTGTTACGCACAGAAATGGAGCTAAACCCCCCAAGGCCAACTTTCAGGAAAATAATTTCTAGGTCGTGGAGGACTTTTGACATAGAGGGTTTTATAAAAGATTTGACCAATTCCCCTCTGTGTGACTCTTCTACTATCTCCACGTCTCCTCTAAATGACCTAGTTAACTTATACAATAGTGTTCTAACAGCGCTCCTTGATAAGTTTGCCCCAGTGTCCACAAAAACTTGCCGGATTCGCACGTCAGAGGTGTGGTTTGACAATGAGTGTAGAAAGCGGAAGAGAGAAATGCGAAGGCAAGAACGAAGTTTTCGAAGTGGTGAAATACCAAGAGATGCGTGGATAATATCCCAAAAATCCTACCGAACAATGATAAAAGCAAAGAGAGCTGATTTCTGGAGGGACAAAATAACTGCAGAAAAGAAAAATCCCAGAAGCCTCTGGAAATCAGTTCGATCCGTGCTTGCCAACACCCATCAACAAACCGTGACGTCACTATCTCCTACGGACTTCGCATCACACTTTGAAGAAAAAGTGAACTCCATTCGCGCATCAACCATTACAGCCCCATCACCGTTCTTCTCCGAGAATACTGGAGGGAGCCTCCTTAAGTTTACGGACACTGACCTAGCTTTAATAACAAGATTAATATTAGGATCGCCCAATAAGCAGTGCTCACTTGATCCGATCCCGACATGGTTACTAAAAAAGTGCTGTCATCAACTTGCCCCAATATTGTTAAATATATTTAATAAATCTCTTCGAACCGGCCAAGTCCCCGAGCCACTTAAGATGGCTATCGTCACTCCCCTTCTCAAAAAATCTCAATTAGATTCTGAAAATCTAGTAAATTATCGTCCGGTCTCAAATTTGCCTTTCATTTCCAAATTATTAGAAAAAATTGTAGCCAGCCAAATCAATTCCCACCTCACAGCAAATGATCTATTATCAAAATTCCAGTCTGCATACAGACCTAATCATTCAACGGAAACAGGACTTCTTCGTATCATGTCGGATCTGGTATTAGCTAATGAATCGGGCAAGTTAGCACTGCTTTCTTTACTAGATATGAGTGCTGCTTTTGATACCATCGATCATTCTTACCTCATTAAACGGCTCGAGACTACTTACGGTTTCACAGGCAATACAATAGAGTGGATAACTTCATATCTGTCGGATCGCTCACAAGCAGTTCAGGTCGCAGGAAAAATATCGTCTTTTTTCACCCTCAAATCTGGTGTTCCGCAAGGTTCAGTGCTAGGCCCGATATTATTTATAATGTTCACTAATGACATTGTCAAAATAATTGATTCATTTGGTCTGCTGTCTCATTGCTATGCTGACGACCAGCAAATTTATTTCTTTTGTGACCCTCATAACATCAGCCATCTAAAATCTATAACTTTAAAGTGCATTGAAGCTATATCGAATTGGATGGCCTCAAATAAATTAAAATTAAACCCTTCCAAAACGGAATTTCTCTGGACCGCCTCAATGAAGCGCCAGCACTTAGTCGATCATGCTCCGATATCAACATTCGGAATTGACATCATCCCTAATAACTCCATAAAACTTCTTGGAGTCAACTTCGAAGCAGATCTCTCATTAAAAACCCAAATAAATAAGACAGTGAGCGCCAGCTTCTTTCACCTAAGGCAGCTCAAAGCAATCAAAAGAAATATCCCCACTGATGCATTAAAAACACTTGTTAATTCCTTCGTCGTATCTCGACTCGACTATTGCAACGGCATATATGCCAACATACCCAAGAAACAAACGAACAAACTTCAATCCGTTTTCAATGCGGCAGCACGACTTATAAAAGGTGTTCCAAAAAACTCGCATATTTCACAACATCTAAAAGATCTTCATTGGCTCAAGTGTCCTGAAAGAATCCAGTATAAACTATGCTGGACGGTTTTTAAAGCGCTTCACGGAATGGCACCAGCCTATATATCTGAACTTTGTGTTGCTGATAGCCCTAACTTGCGGCAATCTACGCTTCGATCAGCAAACTCCTCGGCAATAGGCAGATTAGTTGAGCCAAAGCGCAACCCCCGGACAAATTTCGGAGATCGGGCCTTCGCAGTGGCAGGTCCGTCCGCCTGGAATATGCTTCCTGCACGCCTCAGATGCATTGACAATCCGACAGACTTTAAATCTCACCTAAAAACCCACCTTTTCAAAATATCCCATAAAATGTAAACAACGGTTATCTGATTGCTGGTGTCACATGCAGCTCTCATGACTAAAAACATTGTCAAAGCGCCCTTGAGGTGAGCTATTCACGAAAACGGCGCTATACAAATTAGCCTAATTATTATTATTATTATTATGAGCTGAACCTCTGTAAGCCAGAATATTCAAGTCCAAGGGAGAGTAGCGTTGCTTAAATGTGGTCTGGGTCCCCCTTATGGGTTATGGGTTATGCATTTAACCCCGACACATTGATGAAGGTTACTTGAAAACGAAACATGTCTGAATTTATTCTTCTTCTTCTTCTTCTTCCCTTTTTGTAGACTCAGGAGTCTGTTATTTCAGGCGGGTCCTCTTGAGATGCTGAACTCCAGCTTTCTCTCCACCGTTTCGGGGGTCTTCCTGGTTGGCGTTGTCCGTTTGGCGTTCCATGGAGAGCTATGTGTGGTATTCTATTTGAGCTCATCCTTTCTACGTGTTCATGCCAGTATCGCCGTCTTTGACGTCCCCATCTGACCACATCTTCGACCTCGCAGATTTCTCGGATTGCTGTATTCCTAACTCGATCACGTAGGGTCTTGCCAGCTATAGCGCGGAGCGTTTTCATCTCGGTTGTCCTGAGCATGCTCATTGTCTTGACAGTGTCTGCCCTCGATTCAATGCCATATGTGAGGATTGGTCGCACACAGGTCTTGTAGATGCGTACCTTGCTGTCAGTCCTCATGTCCCTGTTTCTCCATATGACATCTTTCAGGCAGCCTGCAACCGCTGCAGCCCTATCCACCTGTGACCTTACTTCTCTGGGGAGGTCATTAGAGCTGGTTACTTTGCTTCCGAGATATCTGAATAGGTCCACCTGTTCAATCTCCTCCTGGCGTACGGAGACTTCGCATCTCAGTTGATTTCTTGCGAATGTCATACACTTCGTTTTTGGGGTGGATATGATCATGTTATATTTTGAACAGGATTCATCAAACTTTGAGAGCATTGCTTGCAAGTCGCTTTCATTTTCGGCCACGATTGTGGCGTCGTCTGCATAGCAAAGCATTCCAATTACTTTTTTACCCAGAGTGTACCCTAAATTGAGAGATGCAACCTCTGCAATGATGTTGTCCATGATGCAGTTAAAGAGAAATGGGCTTAAGCTGTCGCCTTGTCTGATGCCAAGGGATGTTTTTATGGCTTTAGTGAATTTCCCATTTGCTCTGATCCTTGTGTTGCCGTCTAGGTTGATCTCTCTTACCACATTAACAAGTGATGGAGGCGCCAACCTCGTGGTCAAAGTATTCAGGAGGTCCTTCAGCTTGATTCTGTCAAACGCTTTTGTGAGGTCGATGTAACACAGGTATGCTGGTTTATTATATTCCAATGCTTTTTCCTTTATCTGTCTGAGAGTAAATATTGCATCAGTGGTGGAGCGGTTCCTTCTGAATCCTTGCTGCTCTTCTCTGTTGGTGATGTGGGTTTCAAGTTTTTCTTTAATTATCATTGTAAATAATTTAAAGGTAGAGCACAACAGTGATATTCCTCGATAGTTCTCTGGGTTTGTCTTTTGTCCCTTTTTAAAGATGGGTACTGTAATGCTTGATCTCCAGTCTGCAGGTATAGTTGACGTGTCTAATATTTTGTTAAACAGTTTAGAGAGTTCAGTCACTAGTCGGTTATCGGCGTACTTGAGCATTTCGTTGTGTATTTCGTCTGGTCCTGTTGATTTTCGGTTTTTTAGCTTTGCTATGGCTGCTTTGACTTCAGCTTCGTCAACAGTTTCTGAGTCTGTGATATTTTGAGGTGGTGGTGGTATTTCCTCCGGGTCATTGTATAGGTTCTGGAAGTAATTTTCCCATTCCTCCGTTGTGATTTTACTCGTTTGTACATATTCGTTTATCGGTTTTTTCCTTTCCCTTAACATTTTCCAGACCTTCTTTTGGGCTCCATACAGATCAAACTCCATGTCTTTGGTGAATTTAGTCCAATATTCCTTCTTTATGCGTTTTATATCCGAGTTGATTCTGTTTCTGGTTAACACGTACGCCTGTCTCTCTTCATCAGATGGTGAACTTCTGTATTTCAGATAGCTTTTTCGTTTTTCTGCTGCTAGCTCTTTGATTTCTTGTGTGAACCAGGGTTTAGTTTTATTATGGGCATTAGTATTGATCTTTCTTTTCCCCAGTGCTTCCGATGATGCATCATGTATATTTTGTTTTACCTTTCTCCAAGCTGTTTCCACGTCATCTTCTTCACTTACATGGTTATTGTTTATTTTTTCAGCAATTCTAGATTTAAATAATATTTTGGTGCTGTCATTTTCCAAGGACTCTATATTGTACTTCTCTACAAAGTTAGGTTTTCTTCTGTTTATTTTTGGTCTTTCCATTCTGATTTTCCTCCATTGAATTTATTCAAATATAATAAATATGTACTACCGAAACCAATCAACCCTCGTTCATTTCATCATTATAGAGAGAGACTACTGCATGTTTTATTTCAAAATGTTTTTATCCTAGTGAGCAGTAACCAATCCAGCCGTACAGTGGTAGTAGGACCATCGACCCCCTCAATCAACCGAACCTTGGCTACGGCTGCGGCGACGGCCAATCAGCCGCCGGCGCAGAAGTACGTCATCGTCACGCAGAAGTCAGCCACCGGGCAGCAGCAGCAGGCGCAGACGCAGCAGATCATGGTCCAGCAGCCCCAGCAGATAATCCTGCAGCAGCCCTCGCAGAACATAACCCAACAGCAGGTTATCAGCATGACCGGGGGACAACAGGCCACCATAGTGAGAAATCAGCAACAGGTAATTGTACAATTCATTTATATTTTAAAATTCTAACCGTTCTCTCATTTTTCAATCACGTTTAAGAATTTTAATGTCACTTTTGACACCATACTAAAAAATGTGTATTAATTGTCATTATAAAACTTTTTCAACTCCATTGTATTGATGGTTGATGTATTAGTTTTGTAAAGTTCCATATTAATTTAATAATAGTAAACACGATTGTTTAGTGATTTTACTTGAATTTAATTTATATAAATCGTGACAAATTTGTTTCGCCTTGCGAGGGCATTCTCAAACTGTTTTGTAGTTTTTTCAAATCAAATCAAATCAGTTTATTAGCTCAAAAGACATTACAAACAGGAAAATGTTTAAGGCATCTATTGAGTACAGATAAAATATTATAAAAATACAACATAGTACCAGGAACGCATTAGAGATGGTTCGACTTTAGGAAGACAAGATACTTTCTAAAGTCAAGAGTATTTGTCTCCTGAACACCTTCACTAATATGAAAAACGTCGATCTCCGAGGAGACCGCGTTCAACAGACTAAATGCTCTTCCGAGAATCTCCTCGCGAGGCGAAACAAATTTGTCACAATTTATATAATTTATTATTATTATTATTTTGTTGAATTGCTCCTTACATCATGACAGCATGAGCCAAATCGATGTAAAGGGTATTATAGCTATCATAGTGATTCTTGTGACATGTGATAGGGTAACTAATCTATTGCCATTTTATTGTCACGTGAATTCTACACCAGACCAAAGACAGTGTGATAATCACACTGCCATCGCCAGAAATTGAACCCGGAATCTTCGGGGTGGCAGTCAATGCATTTACCACTCGGGCACGAAGGTCGTTATATAAATTAAATCCAAGTAAAACCACTAAACAATCGTGTTTACTATAATTACGAGTAAATTGTTCAACCCCTATAGTACGGCTGGCTACATTAGCAGTCCAAAAAAATGTGTACATGCTTGAGTACGCACGTAAAAAGTTATACTTCTTTGGCATAACAAAATAAAAATAACTCAATATTTTTATCCCATGTGCCTATTTTCTACATTACGACACCTGAGAGTAAGAGGGTTCCTTCTTCGATGACCCTACAGCCCATATCGAGCCTTAGCCTCCAGTATTCTTCGCCTCCAACTCCTCCTGTCCTCCACTTCGACCCTCCAATCTGACACTCTTAACAATCTTGCCCCATCTCTCCCAACTTCATCCTCCCATCACAGCCTTGGTCGTCCAATTGGTCTTCTACCACCTGGGTGCCACTCCAGCAATCTTTTTAGGGTTGGCGATGACGGCATCCTTTGCACGTGACTGGCCCATCTCAATCTATTCAGTCTGACCTGTGTGGAGAGACTGATAGCTTTGTAAATATGAGGGTTTTAACTAACAAAATTTCACATTTGTTTTTTTTTCTTGAAAAGGGTTCTTACTAATCTTATCTATACATACAATTTAAAAAAACATGTAACAGTATCATCGTTTTGATGTTACAAAAAGAATCAAGTTCCATCTGATCATTCAAAACACACGACTCACTGAAGAAGGATTCATTTACACTTAGAACTTAATTATTCCAACTGTCGCCAGAGAAAATTTACACACTTCTCGGTAAAAGAGTTTCATCTGCTTCAGATGGAACCCTTTTATTCCAAGATACACACCGGAAACCAGCAAAACTTTGACTTCATTTTTCTCAGCTTTTTACTTTTGACAGTTGGAAACTTCTTACTCTCAGGTGACGATTAGTAGAAATGATGATAAAATAATTCAAGAAAGATGTTAAATACAACTAATAAACTTATAATTAAAAAGCAGGCCAAAAAAGTATAACTTCAAACACTGTGATTTGTATAACTAATATTCTAATTATGGTACTAATATATTTGGTACAGGTCTTCTTTTTTCTCAAAATACAGTAAAACCTCGGTATAACGGACCTCTATTTAACGAAATTCGTATATAACGGACAAAAAATCCGGTCAAATGAAAAAAAATTAAAAACGTCCTGTTAATATTATACATGCTTAAATTCAAGTGTCGCCGCATGTAAACAATTTTTAGCGGCCATGATAATCACGTCATACGTCTAGCACTAGAATTTGAGACATAATGCCGAGGATGGAAGTGATGATAGTGAAGAAGAAGAAACAACACTGGCAAAAATGAAGTTATCAGTGGTAAGATCACATCTCGACGATCTAACAACATTTATTGACTATTTGTCAGACGAAGTTCAACTATATTATACGCTTTTTTGCAATTTTAGAGAGTTGATTATAAAAAAACAGCAACCTTCAAAAGTGCAAATAAAACTTGATTCCTTTTTCAAAGTAGGATTACCGAAAGCAAGCGCATCAATATCAAACAGCAACGTCACGACGAGTGTCCGAAGACAATAAATAGAATTTTGTATTATTTATTTATATCTAAACAGTGCTTATATTTTCAAAAATATATATATTTTAAACCTATTTTTATATAACGGACTTTCGGTTTTAACGGACACCCCTCCCCCTAATTCGTCTGTTATATCAAGGTTTTAGTGTACTCAAAATTATCCACTAAAATGTTCGAAATTACCCCACTAAATTGTTGTTCAGAATTACCCCACTAAAATGTTGTTTGAAATTACCCCACTAAAATGTTTTTTGAAATTACCCCACTAAATTGTTGTTCAACATTACCCCACTAACTTGTTCGAAATTTCCCTACTAAAATGTTGTTTGAAATTACCCCACTAAAATGACAGTTCGTTGGTACTATTTTACACTTTTTACGACTAACTTCATTCATGTTTTCACAATTCGAGTGAGTTGGCATGCATGTAATGTGCGGGAGTTATTTTTCATTGATTGATGATTCAACCTAACCTAATCTAACTTCATTATGTCGCACTTCCTGAGTTTTTGTCTATTTATATTATGATGAATAAAAACGTCTGTTATCTAAAAGTTTTTTTATATTTTATGGGAATGACTTGTTTCGCCTTGCTAATGCATTATCGTATGTGTGTTAAATATTTAATAATGCCTTAGCAAGGCGAAGCGGATCATTTTCATAAAATGTAGTAAAACTCTTAGAAAACTTATTATATAGGGTGTTTTTTTTAGAGGTTTGGTTTATTGTTTCTATAGACTGTCAATTTGACCTTTGACAGTTGATTTGTAGTCTGTATGTTTTGTCATTTCACCATGAATGGACTGACGTCAGAACAGCAATTGCAAATTGTGCGAATTTATTTTGAAAATCATGGTTCGGTCCGCCAAACTTATCGTGCACTACGTCCATTTTACGGTCGACATAATCGTCCATCCGAGCAAGTTTTTCGGAAGACCATGGATCATTTTCGCACCACGTACACTCTCGTGGATAATACGCATCCACAAAGGCGACAATTGTCGAAAATTGGATATCACGATTGCGCTTCTTTCGGGCTAGCCGTGGCGCTCATATGCCCGAAATCATATTTAAACAATAATGGCATAAAATTATCTATTAAATATAGCTAACATCATAGACATAAACACTATTTTAATGAATATGTATTGTATACCTCTAAAAAAAAACAGCCTATATATGGAGTTTTACATCATCGTTCAAAAAACAATAAATAAAATGTATCATATAATCTTTGAAAACGTGAATAATCTAAAATTTCAATGTATTTTTTATTATTAATTGAAAAAATACAATAATGGTGAACTTGTATAAATAAATGTAAATTAGAAATGTAATTATTTGTGTTGATGGTTTTGGTGTTCCTACAGTAGATGTTATTTTGTATTTTAATTAGTCTAACACAAGTTATCTCCAGGGGGCCGTTGTAAAAACCATTGTGAACAGTGGTGTGTCTTCCGCTGGATCGGGAACTAAGCTAGTGGTAGTGAGTATGCCACCGCAATCCCCCACGGTCAGTCAGGTAATGCTGTTGGCATTTTTACAACGGGTGTAATGTCAACTCTCTGTGTCGGAACTGAATAAAGCAACGCGAGTGATTTGAACGAGTCGAATAACAAAACCGAGATCATGTTTCAACAATGTAAAAATATCTTATATATTCGCTTTCACTTTGTGTTGTTGATTCACATTTGAATGAATAGAATTTCACTTTGTATTTTCACAACACTTTATTTTTATTTTTTACGGACACGTTTCATTTGTGGCCCAACCTTTAATTGAAACAGAATGATGTTAACGGAGCTAGAAATAAAATAAGTTAGGAACTACAAGTCCTGGTGAATAGTATGTATGAGGTATGCATGCGAAATGATCTGATGATGAATGTGAATAAGTCCAAGGTAATGATATTTGAAAAATAAATCTAGTTTAATTTCTAATCACTTCTATGCCCCAATCTCACAAAACTTGTACACCAAAGAAGGTTGGGTCACAACTGAAACAAATCTGTAAAAGAAAAACAAATTGTTTTGAAAATCTTTTTCTTCTTCTTCTTCCTAGAAATCTATCCACTGCTGGGATGTAGGCCTCTTTAAACATACTCCATTTTCCTCTATCCTGCGCAACTCTCATCTATGGTCTCCCTCCGACTGGGATTATACGAGGTCTGTCCAATAAATTCGCGAACTGATTTTTTTTCAAATTTATCTTCCAACTTAGGGTAGATCAATCTTTTCCCCTTCAAAATACTCCCCATTTGTATCAATGCACTTGTCTCACCTACGTTTCCATTGTTCAAAACATTCCTGGAAGTCTTCAAGAGTCACGCTGTTCAGCTGCTTTGTTATTTAACGTTTAATCGTCTACACGTTGTCCCAGTGCCGCCCACGCATGACCATTTTACATTTCGGGAACAAAAAGAAGTCGCCAGGGGCTAAATCTGGTGAATAGGGAGGGTGATCAATCACAGAGATTGCATTACGAGTCAGAAACTGGCGGATAATCAGTGATGAATGTGAAGGTGCTTTGTCATGATTTTCTCAATTTTAAAAGTTCTGTTTAAATCGTGTGCACAGACAATTTTCCACAGGCAATCATGCAAACAGTTCATCGATGATTGGAAAGCATAATAGACCGAACACGATCAATGTTTTCATCAACACAGAAAGTCGACGGTCGTTCTGAACTTGCATCGTCTTTGCAGTCATCACGGCTCTCACTAAAACCTTTGATCCACTTTAAAAAGGCAGTTTTCTTCAGTGTCTTAACTCCAAAAACGGCCCACAACATTTCATAAATTTCCTGATAAGTTTCACCAGAAATTTGACCTGTTGTTTCATATCTGTTTGTCGACAAGAATATATAAGGTTCCCACCACCACCCGAGACTGTTATAGGACGCAGCGACGCCCTTTCGTCAGTCTCGCTGCACTATCTAGGCCTGTTCCTTGTCCATCGGGACTTACGTTAATTTAATTTAGCCTTTTCTTGTCATCAATCAAAAGGGTGACAGACCACATTTAATCTATTCTTTTAACCTTATATATCTCCCGCGCGGCCTCACATCTCTTTATTATGAAATAAAATCAGAAGTAAATATTATATAAAGCACACCTACAAGAGCATAAAACACACGCCACAAAAAATTCCCCGTTGGAGCGGTACGTTAACCTCGATGGTTTGGTGATTCACTTAGTGGCTCACCCGCCAACAAAGTAGCCAGTGCTCTTACGCGAATTTGAACTGAAGACCATCCGAGCAATGCAGTTTACGTATTGAATGGACAGACCTCTGTCTTCAGTCCATTTTTTTCGGATCGATTCTTTTTTTCCTTTTTCATTGTCTACACGCCAAGACTCTGGATGCCCATCTCCCTGCTCCCTGTCTAGTGACATGTCCTGCCCGTTTGCACTTCAATTTAGCAATACAAAGTGAAATTCTATTGATTCAGCTGTAGAAATGTATAATTTTTACTAAACTTCCAGACCAACAGGTGAAAGACAATGAAACTCCAACTTGAATTGTATAATACAATTATTCCAAGCCAATTTATTTTATTCTTTTTATTCAATTCAATATATTTTCACAAACTTTTAATTGAACGATCTTGTTTTGTCCGCTCGACTTGCTGATAGTTCCCTCCGCTGCTAATATTCAGTCACATTAATTTCTTAATTCAATTGGCTCCGTTATTAATATATATATTTTTTTTAATTTTTAATGTGCTTTTTTGCTTCCAAGGTTTGCGTAATACGTTTTTGTTTAAAATATTCATTTCTTTTAAATAATTTGGTTATTATTTTTGAAATGATTTATCGCAATATTCAATAATGCCGACAACATTGTCAATGTTTCACTTTTCTTGTCTCGGTTCTCCTCTGCTGCTTTGATTTAGTTCACTTTCATTATGGCCGTTCACAATGGAGTTCTGGTTCTAACCCTTATGTACGGAAGCAAAACGTGGAACTGGCAGAAGAAGGATGAGAGCAGAATAAATGTTGTAAATAGTGGTTCCAGTGGTTCCCAAAGTGGTCCGTATGGACCCCAGGGGTCCCTGGGATCTTTCAGAGGGTTTGCTGAAAATTAATATTGATTTGGGGACCCTTAAACAACGTCAGGGGGTCTGCGGTGACCATATTTTTTTTTAGCTCCTTTGGGAAAATAGAATGTCCGATTTTTTGAATGAGCTAAAAAAAATTGGTCACTGCCGAATTCTACTGGCCGAAAGTCGCTGTTGAGCTAAAAAAAAGGTCACCAATGAAAAAAATCCATTATAATTTATTACATAACTTCCATAATAATAAAAATGTGTCGCAATTTTTTTAGATGAATTTGCAAAAAAAAAAAATATTACGAAAGTAGGGGGTCTGCACAAAATTAAAAATCAGCAAGGGGTCCACGGGACAAAAAAGTTTGGGAACCACTGCTTTAGACGTGTGTGTGGTAGAATGATGTACGACAGAATTTCAAATGCTGATATCAGAAAGGAATGTAGAGCTGAAGAAAGTATTAGGAACAAAATTATGAAAGGATCGCTGCGTTGGTTCGGACATATGGAACGCACGAATGAATAAAAAATGGTTAAGAAAGTTAACATGTGAATGGATTAGGGGGTCGAAGAAGACCGAGGAAAACATGGCTTGCCCTGGTTAATCAAATTTTAATGGTCAGCCATGTTAGAAGTCGAAAAAATCAACGTGCGTGTATGACTCACTGTATGAATGTGGAGAAACCTAGAGAGGTGTGTAAGAATAGAGTAGTGTGGCTGTCCACTCTCTCTGCCTACCCTTTCGGAGAAATTGCGTGATGGTTTATTTGTTTGTTTGTTCATTTTTATTATTTTTGTCTCTAGCATATATGTGTATTGTATCTAATATTTATTTTGTTTACAAATACTTCACCATTGTTTGTTTTACATTTAAAATACAGTACACTCCCAATTTTCCGGGGTCAGGTTATCCGGGACTCTTGAGTCGTTGAAAATATATATTTAAAATAAAAATATTTTTCAATAGTACTTATAATGCAAACAAAAACTCAAATCTGTCACAGACATGTAGCGTTTAGTTCACAATTACGTCACCGTCAACATACGCTTGTGGCTCTCCCTCTCTCTGGTTTCAATCCTGGGATTGGTTTGCAGCAATTTCCTCTATTCTTCTCTTCCATTCTTCGCTGCCTTGTGCGGTTGTTTTGAAATGTGCATATGATGATTAGCGCACGTCCACCAACAGGTCCTCCAGGTACTCTCGGCGTGGGCATCCCCTAGAATTTGTCCCCTCGGTCATACCTTCCATTATGGCATGCTAGAGGCCTTCTTGTCGTATTACATGGCCGAACCATCTTGCACACCTTTCGGACAAAGTCCTGAGCAGGTGCCTTCCTCTTTCGATTCTTTGAAGAACCTCCTCATTTGTAATGTGGTCTCTCCAGGAAATTCCTAATAGTCTTCTATAGGACCACATCTCAAAAGCCTCTAGTCTCCGTTCATCTCTTTCACCATGTCTCTGTGGCTCTATAGTTGTGTCATATTGTTTTGAGTTTGCAATAAAGCACCTGCAGCTTAGTTCATACTCATAAAACATTGTCGTTAATTAAACAATTTTTTAATTAATTGAAATTACAAGGTGATTTCAACGCGTCTTTTGGATAGTTGACACGCTTTAAACAGGGACACGGTATCTGACAAATTTCTATGAAAGCCAGTCAAAAAGTGTGATGCTGTCAACACGTGCGTCTTACTAAGCAAGTAGGAATACATAAGCGCATATAGTGCAGTTTTAAATTTCTCTTTGTTTATATTTTTTCATGTTTTCGGATTAACCGGGAAATCGATTATACGAGATTTTTTTCACTATCCATTCCGGAAAATCGGGAGTGTACTGTATATGTTTTTTTTTGTACTTAAGTAGGATTCATTTTATTTTATTTGTTGCTGCATAAATTAGCCATATAAATAACTTGTCTTTGATGTATTTTTTTTAATTATATTTAAATATTTGGTTTAGAAGTATTGTCTATGTTAACTGCCCTACCTTCAGGTAACTTTCTGAGAAATATGCAAAAATTAATCACATTTTTTATTAATTAAATTTAATTATATATTGATTCCGACGATTATATATTGACTCCGCCAGAGAATGATCAAATGCTATGTGTGGTCTGTTGTATTGTACGGGTGTGAAACTTGGACCTTGAAAGTTAACTCAATGAACAGACTGGAAGCATTTGAAATGTGGCTCCATCGCCGAATGCTCAGAGTTCCCTGGACAGACATGGTTACCAATACCGAAGTCCTGAGGCGAGCTAGAGTTATCAACTATCAAGGTTCGAAAGATCTCACATCTGGGTCATATACTGCGTGGGGAAAAGTACCATTGTACAAACTGATATTGGAGGAGAAAATTGAGGGATGCCGAGGGCCCGGAAGGAGACAAATATCCTGGCTGTGAAACGTGAGGGAGTGGATCGGCATCCGAAGTGTGGAGGAGCTGTTCCGAGCGGCGCAGGACACGGATAGGTTCGCCGAGGTGATCGCCAACGTTGGGGGGACCCGACAGGGCACTTGAAGAAGAAGATATATTGATTATATTTTTTTAAATTACGAAACGTCAAAGACTCGGTCGCACACTTCGCCTGCCCCTTGTAAAACTATCATACTTGTGAGGACTTGTACTCAATTTTTGTTGACACACGCGCGTATCGTGCATTATTTTTTCTGAAGCGCGTATGTGATACGAGATAGCGCAGAATGCTACAGTCAAAATCTGCATATTATGTACGTTCATATGCTTCTTCTTCTTTCGGTGCCGTGTCAGGTCCCCTCGACGTTGGCGATCACTACAGCAAAGGCATCTCTGTCCTGTGTCACTTGGAATAGGTTCTGAACTATTGTAATTCCTGTCCACTCTTTAATGTTCTGCAGCCAGGACAGCTGCCTTCTACCAACGACGTCCCTCCACTCTACCCATTAATATCAGTCGAAGGAGGTGGTATTTTTCTCCCCTTAGCACATGACCCAAATATGAGACTAATTTTCACACTGGAGCTCTCTATTGGCTCTGGCTCTCTGTAGTACGTCTGCATTACTGACCCTATCAGTCCACGGTATACGGAGCATTCCGCAATATATCCACATCTCAAACACCTCCAACCAGTTCATTACATTCACTTATAGAGTCCAGGTTTCGCAGTCATATAGTAGAACAGACCATATATAACACTTAATCATTCTTTGTCGGAGTTTCAAGTTAAGATTAACGTTGCAAAATAATGTTCTCATTTATTTCTCATATGCTTAGGGCGGTTAATATAGACCATGTCAATGGTTCATTATTAATGTCAATAAATATACAGATTTTCCAAAATACATCATTATTCCAAATGACATACTCATTCCAAATAATTACTTATGAATTATTATTACTCATTTTTACTATTACTATTAATTTATTTGAAATTTTATATTATTGTTTAAGATACAATAAATAAATTTTATTGTTAAGACAGCAGAATGTCAGTGAAATTAAATTCAAATATTTAATAATAATACGAAGTTTTATTATATTTTATGGAAATGACATGTTTCGTCTTGCTAACATTGCCATAAAATATAATAAAACTTCTAGAAAACAAACGTTTTCATTCATATTCAAGTTTTACAACATTGTTCAAGAAACAATACATTGGGTATTTTGGAATGTTCAGTCTGTTTTTTTTTGGTATGAAATTTGCATTTATTTGAATGGTAAAATAAAAAATACATCAATCAAAATATTATCCATCGTTAGCTACTACTTTTCCCATCTTTCTGGCAATAGATGAATTCTGCGTTGAAAAAACGCCTCGTCTTTTGAGGCAATACTGCCATCGAACCCAATTCTTGACATCTGCATATGAATATAAGTGCTGTTCTTCTAAGGCATGCGTCATGGATCTGAACGAGTGGTAGTCAAATGGTGCCACATTCGGTGAATAAAGCGGGTGAATTACCCAACCCACATTCTGTATGTAGTTTTTGACCACTAAAATCGCCAGCTTTGAAGCGTCTGTGCTATTCTCTGCATGATTTATCCGATGGGGCATGATCGCCATAAACTTCCACAAGCATTTTATGCGCCTCAGCTGCACACGCTTATTCATATTAAAACAGAACAGTAGAACTTGCCGAAAATGCTTCTTATTTACTGCGAATGTCAATATGGAGTGATAAAACAACTGAACTGAACTTAATTGACAGATGCATAGGCTTAATAAAATAATAATGGCCGCCCGATTTGAAGGTTTGAAGCAACCAGAGCCCTCTGTTGTAAAACAGACCGAACTTTCCGAAACACCCAATATATAAATACAAACTTACTTTATAAAATGTGTTATAAGCGGAGAATTGATATTTTATTTAACCATTTCACAGGCTCCGGTTGCAGTAGTGCCTAAACCCATCTTCATTGGACAAGGGAATGCCCCCCCTCCTCCTGAGTTAGATGACCTCTCACATCTCGCCTGATCTTTGAAGTCTGTCTAGCCACAGACACAGGTAACTAACTGCTCTTTACTAAGACATTTTATATTTCTTCTATATTCGCCTTCACTTTGTGTTGTGAATTCATATTTTAATGAACACTTAGTATTACAAAACTTTCAATTTCACTCAACACAGACGTGGTTCGGTTAAAATAACTACAAGTCCTGGTGTCTAGTATGTAAGCAACATAAGTGTAAACGGGAAAATCTGGAACAAGTGGATGAATTTGTTTATTTAAGAAGTATGTTTACAAAGGATGGGAGAGTGGAGAAGGATATTGAAAGAAGGGTTGGGGCAGGCAACAGAGTAAATGGTGCATTTGCAAAGAAAAGTCTATCCAAAAAAGCTAAGATGGCAGTGCACAATGGTGTTCTTGTGCCGACCCTTATGTATGGAAGTGAAGCATGGAACTGGCAAAAAAAGGATGAAAGTAGAATAAATGCTGTAGAAATGAGATCTCTAAGACGAATGTGTTGTAAATCTGTATATGATAGATTGTCAAATGCAAGTATAAGAAATGAATGCGGTGCGAATGAAAGTGTTCTGAACAAAATAATGAAAGGGTCATTAAGATGGTTTGGACACACGGAAAGAATGAGTGAAGACAGAATGGTGAAGAAGGTATATGTAAATGACCTGAACGAAGCTAGAAATAGAGGAAGGCCAAGGAAATTGTGGCACGATCAAATCAATCAAATATTAAATGTCGGTCACGTAAGGAGTCAGAGATATCGACGTGTGTACATGACAAGATGTATGAATGTAGAGGATGCGAGAGAAGTATGTTAGGATAGAACAGTGTGGCAGTCCATTATTTCTGTCTACTCCACTGGAGAGACAGCGTGATGGTTAGTTAGTTAATTAGTTTTATTAATAATTTTTCTGTGTCATTTTCAAGGGTGCCAGGTGTCATTGTAACATCACACGTGGAAGCACCTTATTTGCCCCCCAATTATCCATTATATGTGACCATAAATTATCTACAAATGTATTAATAATTGAAAATATTTATTTGTTATATATTTATATTTGTTTCAGATTAACAAGCAACAATATGCGCTTCTTCTAACGTTATGCAATTGTGGTTTTCAACAACAGAATTCCATATCATATAGTTTAAGTTATCTTGTTCTCAAGACATGATATTTTTGTAAATAAAAGATTACGGCATCGGAGAACAAACCAGAAACATTTTTACTTTGTAGCTTGTAGATGGAAAATCTATAATATGTGACAACCGTTTTCTGCTGATATGAAATATAGAATTGGTTATCACATTGCTATTTCAAGACTGACAATATAATCGAATGCGAGACACACAGAGAGATAAAACATATTAGTAATTGTTTTAATTTTTTCATTTATGTTAAATATTATATCACTGGGTTATAGAATTTTTAGTGCAATAAGTGTTGTCCTGCAACTTTTAATATATGAATTTTTCAGTCGTTTGTGATATCATATGACGTATTGAATTTTGTAAAGTTTAATGTATCTATTTTTTTATGAAATCAAATATAGTGTATAGATTATTTGACGTGTTTTATTTCACAATTTACATTACAATAGGAATAAGTCATCGTTTAAGTTTATAATCATTGATGAAAACATCGGTTTTATAGATATTTTAGTACGTTATGCAGTGTCCCAATTTAAGTATATCGGGTCGGTCCTTACCTTGGGGTAACCTTGGATTCTAAGCTGACATGGAGGCCACACATTACAAATAAATTCAAAGCCACGTCAAGAGCAATCTCAGCCCTCTACCCAATGTTAGCTAGAAACAGTAAACTAAGCACCGACAATAAACTCCTGAAATATGAGGGTTGTCCATAAAATAAGTTTCCCTGTTTTCCACGGGCGCGTGGATCGCTGTTACGTGCGATCGCTGCGACGCTCAGTATCGGTTTGGCAGCCGTAAAGAATGGAGCTCCTTGGCCCTGAGCGACTACCGTCTCTTCCCTGTTTTGAAGAAACACCTCGGTGGAACGCATTTTGCAAACGAAGAGGAGCTGAAAGAAAAGGTTCTGAGCTACCTTCACGGCCTGGCAGGAGACTTCTATGACCAGGGAATCAAAAAGATGGTGACCCGGATGAAAAAGTGCATCGAAGTCAACGGGAACTATGTGGAAAAATAGCTGAAAGTCTAAGCTTTCCAATGATGTATTGCTCGTTGTAAATAAAAATGGTTTTCATTGTGAAAAAAAATAGGGAAACTTATTTTACGGACAACCCTCGTACAAAACGATCATAAGGCCGATCTTCACTTACGCAGCCCCAATCTATGGCTATCTAAAGGCTATGCAGCTTCGAGTCACATACGAAAACTCCAAATCCTGCAAAATAAGGCTATTCATTTATCGCTTGGTGCGCCTTCATGGACCTGGATCACACAACTGCATCTAGAATCCGGAATCTCGATGATAGATGAATTCATTCTGAAACTTGTTCATGTCCCAACCCCACAATAAAAGACCTCTCAAATCACAACCCAAACACCTCCAGCTGCCACAAGCGGCCAAAACCGATCCTCCTTCAGAGGAACACTCCGGGCCACACAAATCATGCCCGCGCATAAACCAACAACCCACCAAATCACCTTCCAACAATGTTGTGACGTAAGAGGAATAGCTACAAGAGCTGAACCTCTGTAAGACAAAAAATCCAAGTCCAAGTATAAGAAATAATATCTTAATATTATTTTTGTTTGATAAAAGACCCACAAGTATGTGTTTATCTACTATCTCTCAGTAATTTATTAAAATGTGTTAAACAGTGCTTCTAAACCTATCAGTATTCATAAACCTACAATAATTAAAATTCCATAAAACTCCCATTGGTAAAGATATGCGAGGAAGTTAACAAACATATAACTTTATTCTGTTTCTGAATACTTCTTCTGGTGTCATGTCAGGTCCTTTGTTGACTATCATTTGATAACAAGCATCTCTGTCCTGAGCAAACATCCCTGACTTATTCAAGGGTTTGATTCCTGATTTGATGCCATGATTTGATTCCTTTTCAGATGGCCTGGGAAATGATTTCCAGAATCGTTTCCCTTGTCTTCTCTATAAGATTTTCTGCGGGGATTGCTTTCCTAATGGAATCCGGCTAATTCCCGGTAATTCCAGTTTTATGTCACCAGAAATTCGCCATTCGTTCACTCTCTATTTAATTAAAACGAATGAAAACGTCAGTTTTCTAGAAGTTTTATTATATTTTATGGGTATGAAATGTTTCGCCCTTCTAAGGCATTATCAATTTTTTTCGCCCTTCTCCAAATCCGAAAGAGATAAGCGGAGACTAGAGGCTTTTGAGATGTGGTCCTATTGAAGACTATTAGGAATTTCCTGGAGAGACCACATCACGAATTAGGAAGTTCTTCAAGGAATCAAAGGAGGAAGGCACCTGCTCAGGACCTTGTCCGAACGGCGTGCAGGATGGATCAGCCATGTAATACGTCAAGAAGGTCTCTTGCATGCCATAATGGAGGGTATGACCGAAGGGACAAACTCTAGGGGACGCCCACGCCGAGAGTACCTGGAGGACCTGTTGGTGGACGTGCGCTGCTCATCATATGCACATTTCAAAAGAGCCGCACAAGACAGGGAAGAATGGAAGAGAAGAATAGAAGAAATTGCTGCAAACCAATCCCAGGATTGAAACTTTCTAACTAACTAACGATGACGCCTTAGAAGGGCGAAACATGTCATTCCCATAAAATATAATAAAACTTCTAGAAAACTGACGTTTTCATTCGTATTAATTTTTTAATACGGAGTTTTACATCATTGTTCAATTATGGTGCTCACAGTCTGGTAAATACTTTCAAGACGTAATTGTAAGCAACATGGACATTATAAGAGGCATCTGTGTTGAAAATAAAGCATTAGATTCATATTTAGATCTAATTATCCTTCCAACTTCTCGTCCTTTGATTTGGAGGCACCACAGCGTGTGACCAGTCAATCTTGCCAAATGATGCAAATGGGTTATTGTAATTTTATCATCGATTGTTTTACATAAAACTAAAGATTAGATACATGCCTAAGTGGTTTGTTATCATTGTTACATGAGTACCAAAATCATGTAATATTTTAAGAGTTACTGATAAAAAATAAAATTTTGGAACATTTGGTATTTTTTATATCTGATAAAAATTATTTTATGTAATTGGACACTTGGATGTGAAGCATCTTAATTTATTTGGCAGAATTATATTTAAAAAGATGAAAATAGCTATTCTCGGAGGAGGTGTGAATGGCTTTGGTTGTGCAATACAGATCAAGGAGGCTTTCCCTTCGTTTGAGGTAATTTTTTAAATAATATTACCTATGATTTTTTGTGTACCTTGTTTTGTCTTAGAATGGCTGACTGCTGTGAGCTACTTTCAAGATTAAGGAAACTTGAATACATATTTGTAGTTTCTTCTATATTCGCCTTCACTTTGTGTAGTGGATTCATATTTGAATAAATATAATTATACTTTGTATTACAACACTTTTTATTTTCACTGAACTCAGACAAGGTTTAGTTACAAGTAACCTTTATCAATGTATATAATTTTAACAATAAAATAAAACAGAGCGGTCACTTATATACTGAATGGAGATCAAGTTATGTATAAAAGTGAAATCAAGTTATGTATAAATAATTAGGATTGAGGAGAGGGGAGATGTAACGGGAACATATCGAGCATGGGAATTCTTCTTCTTCTCCTTATAGACCTTTGGTCTGTTCCTGAAATCAGGTTGGCCTCTCTTGGGAGGTTGACTCCCAACTATCTCTCCATCTCTTCGGCGGTTTTCCGGGGGACGGCAGCCAGCAGGAATGGGATTCTGGTGGGATCCATCCTCTGCACGTGCGCATTCCAGTATCTTCTGCGTTGTCTGCCCCATCTCACGACATCCCCCACCTTGCAGATCTCGCGGATAGCCGTGTTCCTCACCCTATCTCGAATAGTCCTTCCTGCTATCATCCTCAGCGTCCTCGTCTCTGCCACCCGTACTTTAGCCTTCGTTCTTGTGGTATCCGCTCTGGTTTCAATGGTATATTACGCAGGTTTTATATATTCTGACCTTACTGTCAGTTCTCATATACTTGTTTTTCCATATTATATCCTTGAGACAGCCTGATACTGCCGAAGCCTTGTAGACTTGTCCTATTGTTTCACTGACAAGATCATTTTGACTGAATGGCGTGAATGCTGACTGCTTGGATATTGAATTTAAATTTAATTGGTTATTATATTCAATTACAAAGTATATACATTTTCTATTTGAACATACAATAATATTGGACCAAACAAAAATGGTTCACTTTTGAATAATGCCTAATATGACATAATTCATCGGAAATAACCTCCCCTACAACCTCCTAGAAGGAATGTATTCAATAACCAATAACCCTGTATATTCATATTTTAGGCATCTGAAGGCAATCACACATAAGAGAAGTTTCGGTATCATTAGTTTTTTTATTTTTAAATCTAGGTAACAGTGTTTACTAAAGATGTTACTCCAAATACCACGGGAGACGGATCAGCAGGACTTTGGACACCGTACATTTTGGGGAATACTCCACCACAGAAAGTTATGTAAGAACCAATAAGATGTTTGATAAATAATTATTTAGATTAGTTCTTGCAACATTCTCGTTAAATGATAATATCATATATCTTTTGTATTATTCTTCTTCTTTCGGTGCCGTGTCAGGTCCCCCCAACGTTGGCAATCACTGCGGCAAAGGCATCTCTGTCCTGCCCCACTTGGAACGGGTTCTGAACTCTTGTAATTCCTGTCCACTCTTTAATGTTCTTTAGCCAGAACAGCTGCCTTCTACCAACTCCCCGATGTCCCTCACCTTACCCATTAATATCAATTAAAGGAGGTGGTATTTTTCCCCCCTTAGCACATGACCCACATATGAGACTAATTTTCACACTGGACAACAGCTCTCCATTGGCTCTGGCTCTCTGTAATACGTCTGCATTACTGACCCTATCGGTCCACGGTATACGGAGCATTCTGCGGTATATCCACATCTCAAACGCCTCCAACCGGTTCATTACATTCACATTTAGAGTCCAGGATTCGCAGCCATATACTAGAACAAACCATATATAACGCTTAATCATTCTTTGTCGGAGTTTCAAGTTAAGATCGTTTCAAAAGAAGGTTCTCATTTCGCCTTAAGGTATAAAAGATAGCAGATGTTTTCATTCGTATCATATAAATTGATTAATTTGTATTATAAATTATTTGAGATTTTTTTTTAGAGAATGGAGTGATAAAACCTTCAAATTTTTCCATGAGTTATGGCTGCAAGGACTCGGAGGCTCCAGTCTGGTGCCTACATTGGATATCAGCACAGTTCCATTGAAAGAAATTCCAGTATGGAAAGATGTACCATTTGGTTTTCAAGAATTGACAGACAATGAGATTCAGCGTTGGAACAAGACATTTAAGAAAGATTACAAGTTTGTATAGCTGTTGTTAATAGTAATCAAATAGTATTTCGAGGACAACGAAGATGCCTCCGTGTGTGGTGTTGCTTTAACTATAACACCCGGAAACATGTTCTCGGTCGTATTCCTCATGATTGAGGATCGTGTCCATCCTGTAAACCATTGACCATGGCACGCCATGCGCTTCTATCACCCGTAAATTTCCAGGTTGCAGCTAATAAGAGACCAATCAGCTCCCTGATTTGATCGGACCAGCGGTTTGGAAGTCGTCTTAATGGTCGCTTTCCACTTTGTCCATGATGATGAGCTTTTCAAGGTTGTCCTGATTTCTACTACGTGCCCAAAATACTTTTACACTCTCTGAGAGCACATCCGCGAGAGTCTTGCCTCGATACCCAGCTGTTCAATGATCGACTGGTTTGTTCTTCTTGCTGTCCAGGGTATATGCAGCATTTGCTGCCAGCACCACATCTCGAAAGCATCAATTTTGTACCTCTCCGATGTTCGCACGTCCAAGAATCGCAACCATAAAGAAATATGGAGAAAACAAGGGTTTGAACCAGTCTCATCTTGGTCTTATAAGAGATATTATTGTATTGAAATATCTTGGTGAGCTTGTCATGGCAGTTTTAGCCATGTGGGTTCTGCGTCGAATTTCTCTCTCGCATCCGCCGGTCACTTATCAGTTGCTTTAACTATAATATAAACAATTGGAGTTTTCCAATAACGTCCGCGGTGGATTTCCAAGTCTCACATCCGTACAGCAGTACGCTTTTAACGCTACTGCTGAATATTTGGAGCTTGAGCTTTCTCGAAATGATACTGGAACGCCATACAGGGCGAAGCATAGCGAAAGTTCCCCTTGCCTTGTTGAGTCTGCTGGCTACATCTTCCTCCATACCTTCCGAGCTTGTAACATTCGATCTAATTAATAAAAAAATAATGGATTGTATAAAAAAATATTTTTAATACTATATTTACAGATACGGGATACATTTCAACACCTTTATTTGTGAACCCACCTTGTTACTGCCATATCT
The DNA here is from genome assembly GCA_022606425.2 of Lepidostoma basale. NCBI lineage: Eukaryota > Metazoa > Arthropoda > Insecta > Trichoptera > Lepidostomatidae > Lepidostoma > Lepidostoma basale. The sequence continues at coordinate 429,888 of JAHDVF020000068.1, forward strand.
AATGGAACGCTTCAGTAAATCCGGCGGGAATGTTGTAAAACTAGAAGTTGAATCGATTACCGATTTTGCGGAAAATGGATATGATGCAATAATCAACTGTACCGGACTCGCTTCAAAATATATTGTCCCAGATGAAAAAGTTTTTCCCACCAGAGGTCAGGTCGCGAGAGTGAGTAAAAACAATGATGTGAAACTCCAAATTAAATAAGTAACATGAATGAAAACTTCTGTTTTCTAGAAGTTTGATTATATTTCATGGGAATAACCTGAAATTATAATGCCTTAGCGAGATGAAACATGTCATTCCCATAAAATAAAATAAAACTTCTAGAAAACATATTTTCATTTTACAAATGATTACATTATTTATGAAATCTTTTAGACGAATGTTTGAATACTCTGTGTATGATAGTGTCCAAGGTATATAGAATAATATGGTAAGATATTGCGCACGTAGCATGCTATCCCTTTCTAATAATTTGCTGTCAAGTGACGTCATGTGGTGAACTCGAAATCGAAACGAAACTATAAACAAACCTAAATAACTATAAACAAGCTAAATCAAATGGAGTTGATTTGCCATATCCAGTTAAAAATCTTTTTTATCGATGTAAAATGTTTTTCAAAATAAGAACAATGAACTTAAAGCTCATTGAAGATGCTAACTCTAAAAAAAGAAAAATAAAAAAAACAATAACTTAAATAAAGAAAACGATTTGTCATAATTTATTTAATACAATTACAAAAACTTCTTTTAATTAGACGTAATAAATAAACAAAGAAAAATTCCATACCCAATGTATAAATATATACTCAACTCATACTACACAACCTAATGCTTGGGTCTCCACGTGACGTAGCTGCGCAGTAGATGTCAAAAATAAAACGCGGAATATCTTACCATATTTATTCTATATACCTTGGATAGTGTCGAATGAAAATATAAGAAGTGAATGCAATGCGAATGATGGTGTTTTGAACAAAATAATGAAAGGATCATAAAGATGATTCGAACACATGGAAAGAATGAATGAAGAAAGAATGGTAAAATAACGCTATGTTAATGATGTGAATGGAACTAGAAATAGAGGAAGACCCAGGAAATCGTGGCACAATCACATTAATCAAATATTGAATGTTGGCCACGTGAGGAGTCAGAGAAATTGACGCGCGTGCATGACACGATGCACGAATGTTGAGGAACCAAGAGAAATATGTTAGGAAAGAAAAGTGTGGCAGTCCATTCTTTCTGCCTACCACTTTGAGGAGATAGCTACTAAGAACATCGGAGATGAAGGTCCTAAGATCAATTACTGGAAAAACTCTCCAAGATCATGTCCGCAACGTAGACATAAGAAAAACTTGCGTAATAGAGAGTATCGTTCAGTGGAGTAGATCCAGAAGAAGATACTGGAGGGACCATGTAGCCCGAATGGATGGTGACAGACTTGAATATACAGCCGCTTATGAAATGCCCTCCGGACATCGCCCATGGAAGGACAGCTGGACCTCATCATCCGATGAGACATGATTTCTGTGTCACAGATCGTCAGATCTATTAAAAGAAAAAGAAGAAGATATTGTAACAGTGTTATAAATATTAACAGTAAATTATTTTCAGGTAAAAAGTCCCTGGATGTACCAATGTTATTTTGACGGAGCAAACTACATTATTCCAAAGTAAGATATTGTAATCATTTTGTGAACTTTGAAGATATAACTTCACATATTAAAAGGCAGAGGAATTGAAAGAGTTTTTGTTATATTTCAGAATGATAAATTTTGATTCGAAATATGTTTTATTTAAACTTATTATATTATTTTAGCAATCACAGTGTGGTATTAGGAGGCACGGGTCAAGCTAATGATTATAACGTTAATGTCTCATCTGAAGACACAAAGTTTATTTTTGAAGGATGTCAAAAAATTGTTCCAGGATTGGAGGTACATAAGAAAATTCTTATTTAACGAGCATCACTGATTTCAACAAGTAATTATCTAGGATAGATCTTGAGATCACATACTAAAAGAAAATGGTTGAAATAACCCCAGTGTCCTAGAATAATTTTTTAATGAATTTTTAAAATTTGGTTTGGTTCATGTGGTTCTCCCGTAAATTTTGAGATATTTCGTGTATAAGGAAATTATTTAGGTCAGTTTGATTGTTGCCGCACTTTATAATAGTTAATTGTGACACGTAATACATTTGTACTGTTTTGATGTTAAAATTATATAAGTTTTTTTCATTGATTGAAGAATTTTGACAGGTGTTAAAATAAATTTTTCATTTGTTCCAATGACAATTTGAATATTCTCTTCAATAATATTTTTAAGTTCTTGCTGGTGTTGGATTATTATTAAGTGCCTAATTACAGTGAATTGGATTCGTGGAATAATAAATTAAATTAAAAATTTGATAATACTAAGTTCTTGCTAGAGTTGGATTGTTTTAAGTGCCTAATAGTTATTTAAAAGAACAATAGTGGATACATGGAATATAAATTAAATAAACACAAAAGTCGGGATCGTCCAGCTGACAACATGAGCATTTAAAAGAACATTGTGTTATATTATTTTTATTGTTATTTTATTTTATATCATTGTATTTTATATTATTTGTTTTAGATTTATTTTGTTGATGTTGGACGATAGAAGTTTGCGTGGGAGATGCCTATTGGTGGCGATGAGGTTCGCAACCCAGCGCACCGTGTCTCCCGTGGGGCTGAAAAGAGAAGGATGGAGTGCCGCATCAGTTAAAGTGTGACAGTCCATTCTTTCTGCCTACCCCTTTGGAGAGATGGCGTGATGATTAGTTAGTTAGTTAGTCATAGAATAATATACAAAGACGGTTTAACTAACTAACTAACTCACTAACCATCACGCCATTTCCTCGGAGGGGTAGGCAGAGAGGATGGATCGCCACAATGCTCTGTCCTAGCAAACTTCTCGGTAGTGTAGATTCAAACATCGTACCATGCACGCACGTCGATTATTCTGACTTCGAATGTGGCCGCCTTTTAGTAATTGATTAATTTGGTCGTGTCATGTTTTCCTCGGTCGTCCTCGGCTTCTTTTTCCACTCACGCTGCTTGAGTACAGCTTTTTAACCATTCTACTCTCATCCATTCGTTCCATATGTCCAAACCATCTCAGGGATCCTTTATTAAATTTATCCATGATGCAGTCAACTGCCTTACGTTTCTCTTATTTCATCATTCGGTATTCTTAGAATTTCATCATTCGGTTTACTTTCTAGAAAGCTGAAACGCTGTACGAATGGGTGGGATTGCGGCCGTCACGACAGGGAAGTGTCCGCTTAGAGCGAGCGGACATCAAAACTGCAAACAAGAAGAATGTTATCGTCATCCACAACTATGGACACGGAGGTAGCGGTGTCACTCTCTTCTGGGGCTGTGCTAGTAATGTCCTGGAGATTCTGAGAGAAGCAATCTTGGATACGACTAAATCTAAATTATAGACTACTCCAGACCCATGCTCCTAAGCAACGACAGATTTGATAAAATAACAACTCTTTGTGAAATTTAATTGTATCTCAATAGATACGAAGATGCAAACTGGAAACTGAATATGGTTGATCAAGGCGTTTACAGGACCCATGACCTGTCATTGGTCTGGTTAAGCGCACGCTTTATGTAATTACAACATTCCCCATTCCACCTTTTTCTTTATGACCATGTAAGACAAATTTTTGGAGGTTGTATATATGTTACAAATCTATGCTTAACTTCACATGTCAGTTTCAATACGCCATCTATGTAGATTTTGATTACATATGTTAATCTTTTAAGATTAATCTATATAATCCACACACTAACGCCATCTATGGAGATTAATTTTTAGCATTTAGCAGAACTACTTTATTAACACAATGTGAAGGCTATCGCCATTAGCGCATTGTTAGAAGCCGCCTGGAGATGTCACTCCTATCTATATGCCAAAGAATTGACCAGAATGATTACAATATTTTTTGTGAATGTACTCGTATACTTATACTTGTATGCGAATACTGGATTTCACCCATGGGTGAAATCCAGTATTCGTACACAAGTATAAGTATACATTCACAAAAAACTCTTTGTGGTTACACAACTTGTATATATATGTTTACTTGACTTGTTTTGAAAAATTACAGTTTGTTAAGAATAAAAACATAAATCTTTAACTTATTTTAACCTTAATTGATATAAATCGCAACTCCACATATTCTCTCGATGTGAGAATGGAAAGTCAGCCTACTTTCATAAACAATACCAAGATCCTTTATCGTTGAAACACCTGGTTATCCATTGTGTATCTGTAATAACCAGAAGCCAGCTCTGACCTCTCTTGCAATGGCATGCGTCAAGACCAGCTGTAGTAAGACCTAGACAGAGTCAAATGGATAAAGTTCTGGCTGATCTTGCTAGGCCAGAAGAAAGTGACTGCTGGAAGCAAAAGGCACAGGATCGAGGAACTCGGAATAATATCAACAAGGAGACTAAAACTGTTTAATTTTTTTTACAGCCATGAGAGTAAAAAGTAAGTACATATTTCCGGGTCGGACGAAGAAATTTTCTCGCTGTATATCTTCTAAAGAAGTCCCACCATGGCTATTTACTTCTTAAGAAACTTGTTTCGAAATTCTACTGTCTGCAGCTTTATTATTATTTGGGCCACTGACTCATCTCCAATCTAGTCTACGAGGAAAAAGGGGTGATGATAATCCGTGTACCAAATATCGAAAGAGGGAGAAAAAATGAAACAATGTTTCGTTTTTAGCAGCGATCGGTACAGGAGCGAAGTATGCAATACGAAGTGTGGGGCAGTGATAAAGGTTAGCCTTGATAAAGGCTTTTTAACTTGATCTATCTGTGGCGCGCTCTCGGCGTGCTCTGCCGAACTGAGACAGCGTCGTACTATTTATACTATTTGCCGGTGGCGGCCCGGTTGCAGTGCCATCTAGTGGCACTATCGTAAAGCAGCCGGGACCCGCTGCCTTTTCCCACCCCACGCCTCGACATTTCGCACTTCACACCTTCACGACCACCTCATTTATTAAGTGATTACAATTATGTAATAAAATAACAAATTAAAAAACTTATAGGCTAAATACAGAGCATAGGGACGTCAAAACCTCGCGGTACTGGAATGGGCTCCGGTACGGGGAAAATTCTTTGACTGGCGATAGAGAGTCACCGAGGCCAACGTGCGTGCCATCTTGCTCGCACACATCTTGCTGGCCTCGGTCCTTCTCCCCATTCCTTTGCACACATTCTAGCCGTACACAATTTTAACGCCGCAGACATAAAAATGGAATCATTAATTGACACGTAATATAAAAAATATTTATAAAAAGGAAAAATAACTTATAAATTAAATCTCAATTAAACCACAAGTTGAACAAGTAGGCATAATCTCGCTAAAATATTCACATTTCTCATCGAAGTTCTCTCACCTTACATGTATCAAATAATTTTTTTAAAATATGAAATGAAAGAATGATACAATATTACGATATTTATTTTAAATAAACATGCAATATTATTCAATAAAATACTACAATAATGAGTCATTATTAATATCCATTAATAAATAAAATATTGTTGGTAACTTGACTATATATAAACTAACTAACTAACCATCGAACCGAAGGGGTAGGCAGAATGAATAGACTGCCACACTTTTCTTTCCCGACATATTTCTCTCGCTTCCTCAACATTCATACATCGTGTCATGCACGCGCGTCGATATATCTGACTCCTCACGTGGCCGACATTCAATATTCGATCGTGCCACGTTTTTCTCACTCTTCCCCTATTTCTAGTTCCATTTACATCGTTAACATATAATTTTTTTACTATTCTTTCTTTATTCATTATTTCCATGTGTCCAAACCATCTTAATGATCCTTTCATTATTTTTTTCATAACACCATCATTCGCACCGTATTCACTTCTTATATTTTCATTCGACACTCTATCATACACCGAGTATCGACACATTTGTCTAAGAGATCTCATTTCTACTGCATTTATTCTAGTTTCATCTTTCTTTTGCCAGTTCCATTCTTCTCTTCCATACGTAAGAGCGGTACAAGAACACCATTGTGACCTACCATTTTAGCTTTTTTGGATAGGTTTTTGTTTGCGGTGACCACTTTAAGTGCACCATTCACTTTGTTGCCTGCCTCAACCCTTCTTTTAATATCCCTCTCCACTCGCCCATCTTTTGTAAACATACTACCCAAATACACGAACTCATCTTATTTATGCTTATGTTATATAATCTAAAATCTAGGACACAGCCAAACTAGACACTGTCTGTAATTTAGCAATTGTTGAACAATTGTTATCCGAGCAGAACAAAAATCAAAGCATTATCAAATTATAATAGATTATTATTATTAGAGATGCGCCGAGTACAAATTTTACTGAGTTACCAAGTACGAGTTTTACTCGGTTTGATGTTTGCCAAACCGAGTACTCGGCTGAATAACTTGGTTCAATCAATCAAATGCTTGGTTTGGGGCGCGAAAATCAAATGCTTGGTCGGCGGATGGTTCCCCGTTGCGCACGACCAGCATTGGATCGATATGTAAAAGAAGGAGTGTTGGCAAAAGATAAGAGTCCTTTCGAGTGGTGGGCAAGACATAAAACAAGACATCCAGAGATAGCACATTTAGCAAGAGTGTTTTTATGTGCACCTGCAAGCACCGTGTATAGTAAGCGTTTATTTTCAGAAGCAGGTAACGTCTATAAAAAAAAGGAACACGCTGTTACCAGAACGTGCGGAGAGTCTTGTATTTTTACATCACAAGTTGCCTTTGCTAAATTATAAATATTAATTGTTTAAATTCAATTTTAATAAACGCAACTTTTTAATCCTCCTGTTTTCATTATATTTTCCAAATGTTATATTACTTTAGTTAAACCGAGTATACTCCACATTTAACCGAGTATTAAACGAGTACTCGGCCCATCTCTAATTATTATTATCTATACATTATATTTTAAGTGCGCCGTTTTGAAAAAGACTGACCGAACGGTGCAGTCTTTAGAAGTTTCTTAAATTTAACATCACTATCTTTATACTTAATACTAACACACAGACTATTCCACGCCAACGGACCCGCAACGCTGAAAACACGATCATAGAAACTTGCTTTATTGGCTACGACTGGAATTGTTATTTTGTTTGCATTTGTTTCTATCGAGTGAACGTTGCCTTTCCGTTGGCGTGCGTGTCACGCAGAGGTCCGAAATGTACGCTGGCGCTCTCTGGTGTCGAGCCTTAAACACAACAACAAAACATCATGCCGTTTCGCCGCAGGGGTAGGCAGAGATAATGGACTGCCACACTACTCTATCCTGACACACCTCTCTAGCTTCCTCCACATTCATACAACGAGTCATACATGCACGTCGATTCTTCCGGCTTCTAACGTGACCAACCTTTAAAATTTGATTAATTTAGTCATGCCATGTTTTCCTCGGTCTACCTTGACTCTGTACTCCATTTACATTGTTAACGTATACTTTTTTAACCATTCTTACTCCATCCATGCGCACCATATGTCCGAACCAATGCAGCGATCCTTTCATAATACCTTCTTCCGCTGAACATTCCTTTCTAATATCAACATTTGAGATTCTCTCGTACACCGTTCTACCACACATACGTCTTAGAGACCTCATCTCTACCGCATTTTATTTATTCTGCTCTCGTCCTTCTTCTGCCAGTTCCATGCTTCGCTTCCATACAGGGTTGGGACCAGAACTCCATTGTGAACGGCCATTTTCGCTTTCATTGATAAATTCTTGTTTCCAATAACTATTTTTAAAGCTCCATTCACTGTCAAACATAATTTGTATTTTACTCACTCCCGGATTTTGAGCCAGTGAAGTTCCTTCAGGAGCAGTGTGATATGACAGTATTTTGTTGCCCCATAATCAATCGGGCAGCAGCATTGAATATGCTGCGTGTTCTGCTTAATCGATTATTCGGCAATCCAGCGTACATTCCGTTACAATAATCTAAACATGACACTACAAAAGAATTTACAAGGGTCCTAGCTTCATCAATAAGGAAACATCTCCTTATATGTTTTAGCTGTCTTAGACATACTCACATTCTCCAGATAAAGTATATAATTTCTTCTACTTCCTCTTTTTATTTTACACATGACGAAATGACCAGATGTTGATTGAAAGGTTAATAATTTAAATAAATGTCCACTTTAGCCACTATATTTAGTTAATGTTATAGGATGCTTGTAATGGGCTCCTATCTTCTTCTTTCGGTGCCGTGTCAGGTCCCCCCAATGTTGGCGATCACGGCAGCAAAGGCATCTCTGTCCTGCACCACTTGGAATAGGTTCTGAACTCTTGTTATTCCTGTCCTCTTTAATGTTCCGCAGCCAGGACAGCTGCCTTCTACCAACATTACCCATTAATATCAGTCGAAATAGGTGGTATTTTTCTCTCCTTAGCACATGACCCAAATATAAAACTAATTTTCACACTGGACAACAGCTCTCTATTGGCTCTGACTCTGTAGTACGTCTGCATTACTGACCCTATCGGTCTACGGTATACGGAGCATTCAGCGATATATCCACATATCAAACGCTTCATTACATTCACATTTAGAGTCCAGGTTTCGCAGACATATAGTAGAACAGACCATATATAACATTTAATCATTCTTTGTCAGAGTTTCAAGTTAAGATTATCGTTGCAAAATAATGTTCTCATTTTATTAAATGCAGCTCGTGCAACTTCAATTCTGCATTTTATACGAATCAATAAAAGACCTGTTGACTTATATTGACTGAAGCTTTCAGGAGTAACTTAGGTGTGTATTACACTACAATGTATTAATCAGATGAATTTCAGATGATGATGATGGATGGCAGATTGTTCTAACTGAAGAACCAGCAACAGCAAATCTGCCCATGAGCGAAGAATTCAAGTTACAAAAGTTTTACTGGTGCGATGTATTTCTAAATGTTGGTAATTTCTGTGGCTGAACTGGAGGAAAATCTTTGGAGAAGAATCGAGACATAGTATCCAATGCGTGGACTAATGCAGCAAGTAACGATTCATTATTTTCTCTCAGGTAATTGCAGAACTTCTTCTGTTCTTCAATATCATAGTCAGTCGTGTGATCTTGATGAAGAAATTCATTAAACCCTAAATCCGTGGCTTCTGAGGTTGTGCTGTCCGGCGGTGGTCTCGGAATTTTGCTGTTACAGTTATAGTCATCAGATTTCGTGGGTTGGGCTGCAGACATTTTGTACTCAATATCTGTGGCTTTTGTGGGTGTGCTCTTCGGCGGTGGTTTTGATATTCTGCTGTTACAGGTATTCTTAGCATATTTGGTGGGTTTGATTCTACGCATTTGCAGTTCTTCCGCTAATGTGACGTGCATGAAATAACAGGTAGGCCTGTGACATCTTCCGTTTGAAAAGTCATGGCAAATAGGCCTCTGGTCTTTCTTAGTTTCACTACTAATTAACGGAGCGTTTTGTGATTTGAGAAACTTACATGTAGGGGGTGGATACATAGGGTTGAACACAGGCACAGTGAAGGAAGAAGGGTTATTTGGGATGTTCAGGCCCTCTAATACAGGGTTAACTACACCATGTTCCATCATTGCATGATTAGCTCCATTGTCCACCCGAGGATTATCTGGATTGCCATACAATGAAGTGTTAGCTGTATTGTTCCTCTTTGCTGCAGAGTTAGATACATCTTCTGGCACATGTTCTATTACCGACGTGCTGCTGTCATCCTCATTCATTTTCGACCTACAATGTTAAATTATGTTTGTTTGAACAGTGATTTATAACTACTTGTCAATGAAAACAAATTAAACCATTTAAATTACCAATTATTTTACTAATCCATTAATATTATGCAAAATATTAAAACAAAACATAAAAAAATTACTTATTTTATGAACATACAATAATACAGTAGAACCTCGATTATCCGGATTGGTCAAAATAAACAAAAAAACAGCGGACGTGCTGATTTGCACGTCCGCTGTTTAAGTACGTGTTGGGAAAATCGGGAAATAAAGAAGTTGAAGAGTGTACTTTTATGTGGTTCATTCAAAGACGATCATCTGGAGAGGTGTGTTCAATCTCTATTATTATGTGAAAAGGCAATATTTTTCAATACAAGATTAAATGGAGATTCCACATTCAAAGCAAGCTCGGGCTGTCTTGAAAAATTCAAAGGACGACATGGTATCAGGGAACTTGAAATTCACGGGGAAAAGCCTAAAAAAAAGCAGCAGATAGTTGGAATTCTATAGATGTGTCAACTTTGAAAAAATCATGGAACAAAATTTAGAAAAGACCATCAGTAAGTTTCAGTAATGCAGTAGAAAGTGATATAGGAGACATCACGGAAACAATAGCTCAAATTTCAATATGTGCTGCTTGCGACGGAGAAGATGTAACTGAGTGGTTAAATTGCGATGCAAACGATCCTGGATTCCAAATTTTGAAAGATGAGGAAATAATTAAAGAAATATCTGCCTCAGAGGAACACGATCAAGAAGATGAAGAAGAGATTTGCGAGGAGGTAAATATTGGTCCTACACATTCTGAAGCTTTTCAGTGTTTAGATGTCACCATGAAGTGGTTTGAGAGTCAAGAAGAGTGTAATTCAGGACAACTTATATGTCTTAAAAGTATTCGCAATTTGACAGCTTCAAAAAGAAAAGCTAGCTTTAAGCTGAAATCGATGATTGATTTTTTTTAATAAAAAATAACTAACTAACTAACTAACCATCACGCCGTCTCCCGGAAAGGGTAGGCAGAAAGAATGAACTGTCACACTTTTACTGATGCGGCACTTCATCCTTCTCTTTTCGCCCCGCGGGAGACGCGGTGTGATGGGTTGCGAACCTCATCGCCACCAATAGGCATCTCCCTAAATTAAAAATAAAGCTATTTATAAATCTAAATAAATAAAAATTATTCATACTGAATATACTTGTCTTTTCCTAGCAATTATATATTATTTCTATTATCCGGGTTTTTCCTTATCCGGACTACCTTCATCCCCAATTAGTCCGGATAATGGAGGTTCTACTGTATGTATCATATTTATTGTTTCTCAAACAATGGTGTAAAACCCCATATTATATAATTAATATGAATTAAAACGTTATTGTGATAATAAACTGCCTTGGCAAAGCGAAACCTGTCATTCCCATCAAATAAAATAAAACTTATAGAAAACAGATGTTTTCATTCTTATTAATTAATTACCTAATAATAGTTTAGGTATCTTATATTATATTGCAATATTTTTGTAAGTTTACCTCGTTACATTAAAGTATACTGCTTTCGAAATATTTAAAAATTCGTAAATGGAATAAACGATGTTTTAAATTCAAAAATAGTGTTTTCTGCTTCGGAAAACAATGATTAAATTCTATGTATGATTAGAATGTTTACGGATTTGGCGAGAAACACTGAAATTCTAGAAATTGCAAGAACCACTATAAAGTTCCTTACCAATGTTAAAATAATTTGGTCATGCAGAAAGACAGCAATCTGTTTGATACCCCTTATAGTTAGAAATCATAAAACAATAAATAATGATAATGAAATTTTAAATTAAATATTTACCGTTTGTTGGGATTGTCAAATGACATCGTGACCAAGATAAATAGATTTGTAATCATTCAATATTTCATGGAATAAAAGTTAAAATAATAAAATTCAATTCAAAACCTTCAAATACGATCTTTAAATTGAAATACACAAAATGCAGAATATGCGAAATATCAACCCCACAGTGAATAATAATAAAAATAATCAAACACAAAAAGGTGATACATTCCCATATTGTGAAACAAGCAAAACATTTGCGAGGAGAAAAATATTAAAGGAAAACAGCAATTGTCAGACTGGAAAAATACAAAAAGGATACCCGAGTGAAAGTTGCCAAGCTGCAGAATCGGAAAAATAATAATACACAAATATTCGCCACAAAAAACATTGTTGCCAAAATTTCGCCAAAAAAATAATACGCCAAATTTTTTTCGGAAAATTAAAAAAGAAGTTAGAGGAAAGACAGTAACAAATAGTGTGTCAAGTCACAATTTAGCAAGATAACTCTTCTTCTTCGTGTGTCATGTCAGGTCCCCCCGACGTCGTCTATCACCCTGGTGTAGGCCTTTCTGTCTGTTCCAGACAGAACAACTCTCCCGCCCCCCGAATTCTGGTCCACTCCTTGATATTCTCGAGCCAAGACATCTGGGGTCTTCCCACACCGCGCCTACCCTACTGCAGAAGATTACCCTACTGCGCAAGATTATTACAGAAGCAATTTCAATGATTGAATAAATAAATCCTGTAAGGGTACGGCCACATCGAAGTGCCAGGGTCGGAGGCTAGGTGGACACCTGGCGAACCAACATATCGCGTACTATGGGACGGGCCACACTATAGGGTTCGCGCCACAGGCGTGATCACAGGCGAACTGTGTCTTGGCGCCTACCCAGGCACTCCGGTGTGGCCATACCCTAACAGAGTGATGATCCATTCGGCAGTTACAAAAATAATTAACGGCTTACAATTTGACGTCAAATACGTACGTGGAGTTGGAGGGTGATATAGTCATGTTTCATGACATACTCGGTGAGATTGCACTAAACAATTTTTACATTGCAGAAAATACGTTTTCTGCCTGGAGGCTTGTTTAATCTTAGTTAAGTTTAATTTTACTTAGTGATAAGACAATGAAAAACAATAATAGTGTATAGAAAAACAATAATAGTGTAAGTGACAATTTTGTGAGTGGCAACACTTTGGGGGGGCGTGATTTCAACCCCCACCCTACGATTTTTTTCAAATCGGGGCTCGAACAGCGACGCAGCTGTCTTACACACCGGACTCCGGTGGAGATAACATCTCCCGGCTCGGCGGGCGGCCTGATGCTGGCTACCGCTGTCGCTGTGAAGGAGACCCGTGCCCTCCGCGGTCCATCATCCGCATGATGCCCCCCAGGCTGGGAGATAGAAGTGGACGCCGGGCAGCCCAACCCGCCGCCACGCCGGCTTCCGTCAGCGTCGGTCCTCGCCGCAGATCACCGCCTTCGTTAATTCTAATTCGTTGACTTCGTTAGTTTTAATTCGTTGGCCAACGAATAGCATGTAAGTCCTCTATAGTTCTTAAGTAATCTTTCTTTTTCTTTTGAATGTATTTTGTTGATTAAATGTAATTTTTAATAGTAAATATTGGTTTCAATCTCATATCATTATACTCGTACATCCCGGAGCATATCTCATATAACATAATGTTGACATTGGCGAATCACACGGGCAAACGTTTTTCACCCTGTGACACCAACAAGCTCCTAACAAGGGGTGAAGTAGGATTAACTCTTGTTTCCGTAGATAGAAGAAAGTATTTTCGTAAACTTTGAAACTAAAACTATTATCAAAATATATAAAAATACAAGGATTCCCCGAAATCGTATAAGATTTAATTTTATTAAGAAATAGAAAATATCGATTTTCTAACTGGATTGACGACATTCCAATAAGCCAAGCGATTATAATGAAAAAGGCGGGAACAAAACCACATTCAAAATGGAAAAGGCGTATGAGTGAAAAATTCGTAGCTAGTCGATGGTTCCATCGATTTAAACACCGAAAAATCTTCGTAACATATATTAGGTCCTTACATATGAAATTGGCGTTTTGTATGGGAGGAACATAAAGTTGATTTTTTTAAAATATAATATATTTATTTAATCAAAGTATGTACCATTGCTATCTATGCACTTTTGCCATCTCATAGGTAGTTCATCGATCCCTTTACTAAAAAAAACATTCGGACGGGAATCAATAAAATCTTTGAAGTCGGTTTGGACTGCCCCATCGGAGTTGAATTTTTTCCCTTGCAAGAAGTTATCCAAATTTCGAAAAAAATAGTAATCTGTTGGGGCAAGGTCCGGAGAGTACGGTGGATATCTTAGACATTCCAATTGAAGCTCTTCTAATTTGGTAGCCGTCTGTTGTGCAGTGTGTGGTCTAGGGTTATCATGAAGCAGCAGTGGCCTAGAGCGATTAACCAGCCTCGGTTGTTTAGCAGCTAGCTTTTCCATCATGGTTTGCAGTTGCTGACAATAGACATCTGCCGTAATCGTCTGGCCAGATTTAAGAAAGCTGTAGTGAACGACACCAGCACTAGTCCACCAAACGCTCACAAGTAACTTTTTTGGAGTCAATTTTCGCTTGGGGCATGGTTTGACTGGTTCGGCAGGGTTCAGCCATTGCGATGAGCGCTTCCGATTATCATACAGGATCCACTTTTCATCACAGGTAATTATTCGATTCAAAATCCCTTCATTATTGTGCCGGTTGAGTAATGCAACGCAGCAGTCAACGCGCGTTTGTTGATTTGCTTCACTCAATTCGTGAGGTACCCACCTTTCAAGCTTTTTCACCTTCCCAATTTGCTTCAAGTGGATTAAAACATTTTTATCACTAACACCGCAGCCTGCAGCTAACTCGGACGTGGTTTGCGATGGATCCGCTTCCACAATAGCCTTCAATTCTTCATTATCAACTTTGGTCTCCGGCCGTCCACGGGGATTGTTCTGTAGGTCGAAATTTCCAGAACGAAAACGTTGGAACCAAAAACGCACCGTGTTTTCTTTTGCGACACCGTCGCCATACACATCATTAATCCTTCGAGCCGTTTCTGCAGTACCGGTGCCACGGTGGAACTCGTACTCGTAAATAACGCGATATTTCAAGTTTTCCATTTTGTAAACTGAGTGACGCAAAGAAAAAAAACAATTGAGAAAAAAACAAATTAATTATAATTTTCGAAACACAAATACTTGAGTAAACAGCTGTATAAATTTGAATTTGGAATTCCTAACCAAAGAGAAGATATTTGAGATCAAAGTTGCCAGTACGGCAAAACGCCAATTTCATATGATTTGATATATTTGACATATGATTGATTAAACAGTAATTTGGTGATTTTATTTTATATATAATACTTAGAATCATTCTTCTTCTTCTTTTTGTCCTGTCACACCTCCGTGGTGCATAGGGCCTCAAGGAACCTTCTCCACCCGACTCTATTGCATGCTTGATGCCTAACATCATCCCTAGTGAGACCTGCTGCTTTAACCTCGTCCTGCAGGGCTCTTCTCCAGGTGGCTCTAGGTCTGCCTCGCTTCCCCTTTCCCCCCATAGAGGACCAGTCTAGTGCGCCGTGAGCGATGCAGGGTGGGTTCCGTCTCAGAGTGTGACCGATCCACTGCCATTTGCGTCTAGCAACTTGTTCTCTAATTGGCTTTTCCCCTGCCATGGTCCTGAGAACGGCATTTGACACTTAGAATCATTAGTCACTTTGAAATATGTCAAATCATTTGTAAGATGTTTTTCTTAGAAACACTTTGTTTCGTCCTACGTCAAATAACTTATTTTTGATTTATATAATATCATTTAGTATCCCCTAACTATGCAACCATTGTCATAAAATTTCTTAACGAGTTCCAAGAAATGCTTTCCAATATTTCTGGACCTACCCAAATAATTATTTGTTGAAAATGTATAAATTCAAATCAATTTTCGTTAATTATCATATTCTGTTCCATTTACTATTGTATATAAACAGCAATGAGCTGAAATTTCGTCTCATTTGATAATGCCTTAGAAGGGCTAAACATGTCATTCCCATAAAATATAATAAAACTGATGTTTTCATTTGTATTAATTATTCATTTAAACAGGTTTCTTTTTTCCAATTAAAGAGGTTTTAGTGTTCCAAGGGGGTGGGAACGGAACTTTTCTGCCAATTAACCAGGTTCTACTGTATTATCACAACATATATTTGTACAAATCTTATAATAGAGCATAAAATACTAGAAATTCTGGTTCCGGAGGTGGATAGCATGCCTCTGTAAAATGTCATAATGTACCATGTTGCAATGACATCAGCAACACTACCGCAAGTCTAAAGTCCAAATCTTTAGTGTCCACGAGTAGTCTCTTATGACCCTGCAAACCTTGGGCAATATGACTATCATCAGTGTCATAGCAAATAGTGGACGGATGGTGAATTTCCAAACAGAAAATCCTGCAATGAAGGTAGGAGAAACCACTCTGGATACCATCACTATCAAAAATAGTTCTCAAAACTCAAGCTCCAAATATTCAGCAGTACAGTTAAAAGCGTACTGCTGTACGAATGTGAGACTTGGAAATCTACCGCGGACGTTATTGGAAAATGCCAGGTGTTGATCCATTGGCCCCAAACAATTTCTAATGCCGTTCTCTGGACCATGGCAGGCGAAAAGCCAATTAGAGAACAAGTTGCTAGACGCAAATGGCAGTGGATCGGTCACACTCGGAGACGGAACCCAGCCTGCATCGCTCAGGGCGCACTAGACTGGTCCCCTATGGGGGGAAAGAGGAAGTGAGGCAGACCTAGAGCCACCATGCAGGATGAGGTTAAAGCAGCAGGTCTCACTTGGTATGATGTTAGATGGAGAAGGTTCCTTGAGGCCCTATGCATCACGGAGGTGTGACAAGTCAAAAAGAAGAAGAAGATAGTCAACGTCAGGGGGATTTGACATGATACTGAAAGAATTTTTTTCTTTTTCTTTTAGTATATCTTTAATCACGGGCCACCATAATTTGTTTCATGAGAAACAATGACATTGATTGAGTAAAAACAATCTATCTATAATATTCACATTTTTCCCTCTGATTATTCTTTGTTCACTCACCTTACAAGCAACAATTAAATGTTTGAAAAAGTGAAATGAAACAATGGTTACAAAATTAAGATCTTTATTTTAAATGAACGTACAATATTAAAAAATAAAAATTAAGGCTAAAAGATATTGGTCATTATTAATATTCATTAATGAATAAAGTAACACTGGAAATTTGACTGTATCTTCAATCAATAAAACTGATTTTAAGTTTCTCCCTTTTTGATCTCATTAGATAATTTTATTAAAGTGAATACTACATCTTAGATTCCCAAATCTGAATTGCAAAAAAAATCTGTTGGAACATTGGGGAGAACAGTTTTAAGTAATCAGTTTTAATATCACTCTTTAAATATCAATTAACCTAAAAAAATACAGTACAAAACACCGGCAGTAAATGCAATTAAAGTCGGTGATATTCGAAAGAACTTCCTTGACAAACACCTTTAAAAGATAACAATAATAAAACACAGAGTTAGCAAATTATGATGCAGTGGAACTTGTATAATTGGCATTCCAAAGGACCAGGCCTACGGTGGGCAATTAACCAGGCTTTCCAATTATCCAGTTTTTTGTGTATCCAGGTCCAGATTGTGCTTTGGTTTTTTAACCACATAAACAGAAAAGCAATAAAAACAATCCATGGATTGATTCATAAAACAATTAATATTATTTTTATAAAAGTTTAATAAGTAAATTGTAATTGTGCATACACATACAAACAATACATTTAATTATTGTGGCTTGAAAAAAACAGTTATATGGGCCTGTTTCACACGCTAAAAATGTTGCGCAATTCTTCGCGAGATTTACAGGTGTCAAAATCTTGGATTTTTTTAGTTTCGAGCTCAAATCAAGGCCGTAATATTTACGTTTGTGAAACATTGCGATCTAAAATGGACCACCTTCGACGAGTACAAAACATTTACCGAGGAGTTGTCAGTTTACAGAGATCGAGAAGGCAATGCTCTCCAATTACAGAGGTACTCTCCGGCCAATTACAGGGGTCGAGAAGGCAGTTCAATTTCAGATATTTGGCCATAATAACCTCTATACCGAAGTAGAAAAACAAGTCAGTAAAGCCTTTGCCTTGTCAGGGTGTCTGAAGAATCTGGTCTAGAAGAACAAGCACATGCGTATCGACAGCAAGATCAGAATTTATAAAACATGAGTGCGACCCATCATGACGTACGCTGTAGAGACGCGGGCGGACACTGTGCGAACCAAAGGACTACTAAGAACATCGGAGATGAAGGTCCTAAGATCAATTACTGAAAAAACTCTCCGAGATTGTGCCCACAACGTAGACATAAGAAAAACTTGTGAAATAGAGGATATCATTCAGTGGAGTAGATACAGAAGAAGATACTGGAGGGACCATGTAGCCCGAATGGATGGTGACCGACTTGCCGCTTATGAAATTCCCTCCGGATACCGCCCACCTGGAAGACCGCCTAAGAGTTAGAAGGACAGCTGGACCTCATCATCCAACGAGACATGAGTTCTGTGTCACAGATCGGCAGATCTATTAAAAGAAGAGAAGGCAGTGCTCTCCAATTACAGAGGTTTAGAGCCAGAATGTCGGGTTCAATTAAACAGGTTTCTTTTTTCCAATTAACCAGGTTCCAATTATCCAGATCCTACTGTATAACAAACAAAAAAGATGTCGAAATTTATAATAGGAATCATAAAATGAAACGAGATATATAATATCATTAACATACAATAATAGGAGTAACATTCTTAACCTAGAGCACACTTCTACTCCTCTCTGTTAGAACTTATTTATTCAAACAAACTAAAAAAAATACAAACAGCATAATTGTGATAAATCTGTTGTCTTTACATGATTGCATGAATTAATATTTTAAACCATAATGTTACGTGTTTTTACTGATTCTTTGATACTCTAGGAAGAAACTGAAATAATCAATAATCCCCATTATAATTTAGCTTGTAAGAAAATATAACTTTATTCAAAATGTGTCATTGAAAAATGCATTGCGTAACGATGACAGATAAATTAACGTTTGTTTACCGGTCTAAGGGTTGTGCATAGTATGTTTAGTAAATTAACGACTATTTTAATTAAACCTTTTGGTAAAAGTGTGAGGAAAGGAAATACTACACAGTGAGCACTTTCGAATCTAGGTGATTGAATAATTAAGTTCCGTAACAGAGCGATGGCAACACAAACATGATGATATCCACCCGGCGTATAAACTAATTGACGGCTTTCAACTCGACGTCAAACACCAGCGTGGAGTTGGGGGGGATGAGTGGGGGGGAACCTTTGTTTCCGTACCTGGAAGAAAACAGTTTCATTAACTTCATAACAAAATATTGTAACTCAGATTGATAAGTACATAATATAATCAATATCCACTGAATCACAAGCAGTGGCGGTACTCCCATAGAAGTCCAGAAGCTGCAAATTTTGAATCAAAACCTATTCTGGCATACGGAGTTTCAGTTCTTGTGGCTATTCCTTTTACGACTGATGGGAACATTGTTGGAAGGTGATTTGGTGGGTTGTTGGTTTATGCAGGGCCACGATTACTTAGATTTGGGGGGTTTTGATTCAAAATTTCTTACGCAAGCCGGGCTTCTATGGGAGTACCGCCACTGATCACAAGGTGGGGTGACCCATCAATCTGTTCATCAGAGGATATATTAACAGTATAATATTAAGACAATGAGCATGAAGTCCTAGTGAATAGTATGTATGAGGTATGCATTCGAAATGATCTGATGATGAATGTTAATAAGTCCAGGTAATGATTTTTGAAAAAGAAGAAATCATGAAAGTCTTCAACATTAGGGTGAATGGTGAAAATTTGGAGCAAGTAGATGGAGTTTGTGTATTTGGGTAGTATGTTTACAAAAGATGGGTGAGTGGAGAGGGAGGCAGGCAACAAAATGAACGGTGGTATCCAGACTTACGCCATGCCGGGCGGACAGACTATCCGCCGCTTCCCGCCGATCTTCATGCCCACCACCCCGACGTCCCAGCCTTTGATCACTTCATTCTTCCCAAGGCGGAACTTGAACCCGGGGTTCTTTTGACAGCTATCAAACATTTTGTTGTTGCTCTTCAACCTTCCCTCGTACAGAACCTGAAATAAATATTTAGTCACTGAGACACTGTCAACCTTTGGGATAACTATTAGCCGCAATTTTAGAGACCAATAATAAAATGTATAAACAGTCTGTAAAATGAATGGTGTAATTTATCGAAATTAAAACAAAGCTAGTTGATATTTTGTTGGCTCCTTTGTCATGAACACTTGCAACTAGCACGTGTTAAAAACTTTTGCAGTTAGATAAGGTGAATAATTTTGAATGAGCTTACCTGAACCATCTTCCCAGGTTTGGCCGCGGCTCCCTGTCCCACTCTCAGATCTTCAATGGCCACATTTCCCGTGAGCACCTTCTTCTCCTTCTGCGGGGTGACAGGGGACTTCTCTATAGAATCACCAGATCCTTGGTTTTCCTTATTCTGGACAATAAACATACATACATTTATAGAGTGCAAAACCAACCCAACACAAGAGGCAAGCAGTCTTTAAAACCAACTTAACACAAGAGGTCGGCAATCTTTAAAACCAACATAATACATGAGTGACATGCCTAGCGTTAACCAGTAAGGCAAGTCCATCTGATTTTCTATGTTTGTTATATAATATAAATAAAAGACAGTCATGCGAAAATGTATTCCTAAGGTGTATGCTTTCTTCGCTATAGTTAGTCTACAAAAGAAGGTATATTATGACTAGACAAAATTTATTTGTTTTTTCGATTTTTAAATTTTGAACTGAACAACGAGATTGATGCAGAAATGAAGCGGATGATTAATTAACTAACAAGATAATACATTATTAATAAAAACAGATAATTCTATAAAATCTACTATTTGTATTAAAAAACAAACCGCGTATCTTTCTTCAAAAATGGAAAATTTAATAATCTGGCGTAAAGTTTATTATTAAATAACTGAAAAAGTTGGATTTTGAATATTTAGGAATATCCGTCATTAATTTCATCAAATTAGAAGAATGATTTCATCATACCTAGTTCACTACCTTCTTCATTAGCTTGACAATTGTCCTCAGAAATAGCAATTATTGTGATTATTCGTTTTATCGAGCTAGAGCCATTTGTGAAATTCCCACTCATAGATGCAAAATACACAAACATAAAACTTACTTTATTTTTCTTTTCGGAGTGGCCATTCTGCTGGGGTGTCTGTTGCTGCTGTTTATCCTTTTTGGACTTTTTGTTTGGTGTCACCTTCGGTGGGCTCTCTTCCGCCGAGGAGTCATCCTCCTCATCTTCCTCGTCATCACTATCGCTAATAAAACAAACGGTTTAATTAAAAAAAAGTGCACGAATCGAAGATCCAATAAATGATGACTAAAGAAAAATAACATATCATTATTGCATCTTGAACAATGATGTAAAACTCCATATTGAATAATTCATAAGAATGAAAACTTCTGATTTATGAGAATGGTATATTTCCCCCTAAGGTATTGATTATTTAACAAACATAAACTTTTATTCAATAGATAGTTATTTATTGTTTCTTGAACAATGATGTAAAACTCCATATTAAATAATTAATACGAATGAAAACGTCAGTTTTCTAGAAGTTTTATTATATTTTATAGGAATGACATGTTTCGCCAATAGATTAAATTATTCAATAGATCGTCACCTGAGAGTAAGAAGGTTCCAACTGTCAAAAGTAAAAAGCTGAGAAAAATGAAGTCAAAGTTTTGTTGGTTTCGGGTGTGTATCTTGGAATAAAAGGGTTCCATCTGAAGCAGATGAAATTCTTTTACCGAGAAGCGTGTAAATTTTTCTCTGGTGACAGTTGGAATAATAAAGTTCTAAGTATAAATGAATCGTGTGTTTTGAATGATCAGATGGAACTTGATTCTTTTCGTAACATCAAAATGACGATATTATTACGTTTTTTTTAATTGTACGTATAGATAAGGTTAGTAAGAACCCTTTTCCCGAAAAAAGCCAAATGTGAAATTTTGTTAGTTGGAACCCTCTTACTCTCAGGTGACGAGATAGTATTTCCTTTGATATGAAAAGGAATATCAGTCGACGAGATATAAAGCCAATGTAGAAAGAGGCAAGCTTCCTCGTGCAGTGTTACAATATTTGGACCCTAGAATGTTCTAAAACAATGATTCCCAAAGTGGTCTATATAGACCCCAAGGGGTCCACGACAACTTGCAGGGGGTCCACGACAGTTGTCGCAAAAAATTGGGGGTCCACGAGATGGTTAAACTAAATTGTAGCCGAATATTGAAACGAATATCGAAATCGTTGGTGACCTTTTTTTTTAAAGCTCATTTGACACAAAATTCGGCAGCGACCAATTTTTTTTAGCAATCGATTCGAAAAATGAATTTAAAAAGCAGGGGGTCTACACATGATAGAACAAAATCGGCAAGGGGTCTACAGGACAAAAAAATTTGCAAACCTGTTCTAAAAGAACTTGGTAAATAAATAATAGACAGATAGATAAAAACAAAGCAGATAGCACATAAGCGAGTTCTAGTGCCAACCATTTTGTATAAAAGCGAAACTGCTCCAAGCACCAGAAAGGAGGAAGAAGGTTAAAAGGATAAACATTGAATGAGATCACTAAGAAGAATGTGCAGGATAATAATGTGTGATAAAATACCGAATGATGAAATAAGGGAGATATGAAAAATAGATGATTTCATCCCAAGTAAAATTAAAAAAGGATCACTGAGATGGTTTGTATATATGGAACGAATGGATGAGAAAATAATGGTTAAAAAGTTACTTGTATACAAGCAGTTTGAATGGAAAAAGAAGCTGAAGACGGCCGAAGAAAACATGGCATGACCAAATTAATGAATTACTAAAAGGCGGCCACATTCAATGTCAAAAAATCAATGAGCGTGCATGAGAAGAAGTCCGAGAGTCAGGATAGAACAGTATGGCGGTCTATCCTCTCTGCCTACTCTCTCGGAAACGGCATGATTATTAATTAGTTAGGTCAAACAAATCATTGAATTACCTATCTTCTTCATCTTGCTGAAGTTTCTCCATCGAAGCATCATTTGGCATGTAGGAGTCGTCAGCCTCGTCTGTCTCGTCATCTTCCAGAAGCTTCCGAATGTCCACTGAATCATCATCCGAGCTGTCATCACTATCCTCAGCCTGCTTCTTCTTGGCTTCGGCTTCCTTCTTTCTCAATTCTTTCTTTTGTTTCTTAGTAAGATTTTTGATCTCGGGGGAGGCTTCCAGTTTCCTCTTGGTCTTCTTGCTCTTCTGCAGTTCTACCAGCTGCGGCACTTCTTCCTCAACCTCCTCCTCCTCCTCATCATCATCCTCTTCTTCATCCTCAAGGTCCTCGTAGTCCAGGTCCAGATAGCCCGTGAGGTGGACGTGAGATTTACCTATTTGTAATCAGCGTTGTAAACATTATAAGAACATGTGTAGAGCGGAGGAACGAAAATAGTATTATGAATAAAATTATATAATAATCACTGCGTTGGTTTGGACATATAGAAGACAAGAATGAAGAAAAAATCATTTATAAAGTGTATTTAACAGTGTGAACAGAGTCTAGAAAGATCAAGGCAAACATGGCATTCCCAAATTAATAAAATTTTAAATGTAGACCATGTTAATGTCAGAAGAATTGATGTGCATATATGACTCACTGTATGAATGTGAAGGAAGCTTAATACCTAATAATTACAAGCTAACCGCTTCCAACTAAATGTCTTGCGGTGCACTGTGTAATATGGCCGTGCCATAAAACGGGCTCCCTCCGCTTACACGAAGCTGTTATAGGCGCAGCGGTGCCTTTCGTCAGCTTCACTGTCCATGCGGGACTTACGTTAAAAAAAAAATAGATGTTTGTTTGCAACCAAGGGGGACCCAGACCACATTTAAGCTACGCTACTCTCCCTCGATGTCCCGCCGTACACAATAGCAATACAATAACAAAAGAAAATACACAATTTACACATAAATATGTTAAATTGTGTATTTTCTTTTGTTGTTGTATTGCTTTGTGCACTGTTGTTATTGGCAGACTTCGTAACAAACTATACAAAAATCCGTTGATACATACGCTGTAAGAGCCGGAAGGTTATACTTGAGAACGGCTGGAGAAAAAAGTCAAATGCTCTAAAGGATTGGTCAGCAACGAGTAAACTGGATAGACCATAACATAAGCATTCAGGCGTGCTTGTTATTATCGCAGAGGGAATGGTTGAGGGCAGAAATTGCAGAGGCCGCCCAAGGGACGCCTAAATAGACCAGGTGATAAATGGGGCAGCTACACAGAAATGAAAAGACTGGCCGGAGACAGGACTGAGTGGAGGGAACGAGTGAAGCTTGTTGCAGACCAATTCGCAGGATTTTAACCATGAAGAAAGAAAGAGCCTGACGCAAACTAGATGCGCGATCCGCTCACGAGTTAACTCAAAGAATCGACTCACTTTGGAGAGCGAGTGAGAGATGACTGAAAAAAAGAGCCGTTACTCAATCGCTAGTTGAATAGTAAATTATTGCGAAACAGTTGACCCTTTCGTGAATCTACCGTTCAGCAAAGTGAGCCGACTCTTTTTCTTAATCACGACTCATCATTTCGGAAGTCGCTGTGGAGCTAAAAAAAAAGGTTGCTAATGATTTAGATCGTCCAACTTCCGGTTAGTAGGCAGAGAAATCGGCGGTGACTTTTATTTTTTTAGCTCATTTCGGGAGTTTGTTTTTATGAAAACAATTACTCAAAATGATGAGTCGTGCGTTATGAAAAAGAGTCGGCTCACTTTGCTGAATGTTTCGTTCGACTCCGATCCCCGAGGTGATTAATTTTACCCATCCTTAACTCAAACATGCGTCCTCAGTGTGGCTGCAAACTATACTTTGAAATGGATATACGTGTTAAGAAGTTTGTCAGTTATTTATGAATTGCGGTTCGCTCTCTGCCTAAAAAAGCGTGATTTTTTTATATTTGTCGGTGATGGTGTGTTATGCTGTAATCGTAACACGAGACAAAAAATACAAGAGATAAGTAGAAATAAATCTATTACCATTGGTGATGAAGGCAATGTTCTCCCCTTCCCGGAAGAAGAGGTCCAGCGAGGTCTGAATGGTCTTGCCCTTCTGCAGCGTACAGACGAGGTAGTTCTGCCCGTCCACCACCACCATGACTTGGCAGACCTCCCCGTCCCCCGTTGTGGTGTCTATAGCTGCGTGCGAGACGTGGAAGGACTTCTTCACCGTCTGCGAGTACCGCTTTTGCGGCTCCATTATTAGTCCTGGAATGATTTACATTTATCAAATTCAAAAATAAGTTTATTCTATATTCGCCACAACTTTGTGTTGCAGATGTTTAATGTTAATTTTTTTGTATACTTAGTATACAACACCCACTTTATTTAAAGAAAACAAACATGTTTCGGAGCCACAAGCCCTTCATCAGTGATATTATATAAATATGACTCGTTGTATGAATGTGGAGGAAGTGTATGACTCATTGTATGAATGTGGAGGAAGCTAGAGGTTTGCCAGGATAGAGTAGTGCGGCGGTCCATTCTCTCTGCCTACCCCTGTGGCGAAACAGCGTGATGGTTTGTGTTTGTTTAAAAATATTATATAAAAAAATTCACAAATGTGGTCAGTTTTGACAGATGTTAAAATGATTTATTTTGGAACGTTTGTGCTTTTGTTATAACAAATATTATGAATAAATTAAAGCTCTTCAGGTGTTCAGGTATTAACTTAAAACAAAGGAAATAAATCAAAGATTGGACTTATTTATAATATTTTCTTTATTTTTAATTTTTATAATTTCGGGATTGCTCAAAGTTATATTTCTATTATTAACATGCAAAATTTCAACGCCATTATCTTTATTAAATGAACGATCTTTTTCAATGAGATGGTTTGCGAATTCAGAAATGTTATTATTAGAGAGACATCTTAATAAAATAATAATAAGGCGAAACATATAAGGCCTCAAGCAACCTTCTCCACTCGACTCTATCGCATGCCTGATGCCTAACATCATCCCAAATGAGGCCTGCTGCCTTAACCTCGTCCTGCAGGGCTCTTCTCCAGGTTTCTCTAGGTTTGCCTCGCTTCCTCTAGTCTAGTGCGCCCTGAGCGATGCAGGCTGGGTTCTGTCTCAGGGTGTGAGCGATCCACAGCCATTTGCGTCTAACGACTTGTTCTCTAAATGGGCTTTTCGCCTGCCATGGTCCAGAGAACGGCATTTGACAGTGTTTGGGGCCAATAGATCTTAAATAGACCCCCTACTTTCCTAAAATAGTTTTATTTTCAGGGAAAAAAAAATTCGACAAAAAGTCGCAATTCGTTGTCCTTTTTATTACCTCATTGGGGAAAATTTGCCGGTTAAAATCTTAGGCGACATTTTTTTTCGTTTTAGCCCATTTCGCGAAATCGATATCCGATCTTTACCGAATGGGCTAAAAAAAATATTCGTTTTGCGTTTCAATATTCGGCTTCAATTTAGTTGAACCATCTCGTGGACCCCCATTTACATCTCGTGGACCCTAAATTTTTTTAGAATTGTCAATATAGACCACTTTGTGAATCACTGATCTAGATATTGAAAAACGAAAAACAGCATGGGCGATGCGAAATTGAAATGTCAGCCGGTTAATATAAAATTTGTGCAACAATAATGCTGTAAAACATTGCAAACTAGTAGATATTTAAATCACTTACCCCAAAACATTATAAATATTGAAAATGAAACGTTTATACGTTATACAAGGAAACGAAAAACGCTACCGTCAAAAACGTGCACGAAACAAAAAAAACAAGACTGTTAATAGTTATTGAGGTTGGAATGGGCGCCGGTTTAATGATATATTTCATTTCACACGAACATACAAAAATAATATAACTATTTAATACATAAGTTAAAATATATTTACTTACCCCAAAACATGACGAATATTAAACTATGGGAACTAACTTTAAAAAAAAATTGAGCGCCGAAAACGAGCCCGCCAACTACACCAAAAACGAAAAACGTGCTGTGAATGTTGCCAGGTTACTATATAATTCCGGATATATGTTTTAAGTATAAAAATAATTACGCAAGGTAAGTACTAGATAACAAAATTATTTAGGTAATATATTTTTTTAAATGTCTTCTACAAGCGCTGAAAAGTCGGAAAAGAGAAAGTGAAATTACTTTTAGAAAATGGATGTGTTCATTTCATTTTTTTATGGGACTTACATGTTCCATCTTATAGCAAAACAAATTACGTCAGTAACATTAAAAAATACTGACAAAACACTTTTTCATCGATATTCAATATCATGGCACGACCAAATTAAACAAATACTTAAAGGCTGCCACATTCGAAGTTGGAAAAATTGACGAGCATGCATGTTATAATGTATGACTATAGAGGAACCCGAACAGTATATTAGAACAGAGCAGTATGGCGATCCATCCTCTATGCCTACCCATTTGGAGAAACGGCATGATGGTTCGTAGTTAGTTCAATATAGTTTCAATTAAACATAAACACCCTAGAAAAACATAAAAATATATTATATTTATATTGCCAAGCTGAAGTGTGATTGAGTTACTTCTATAATATCCCTATCTTAGACTTTCAAAGTAATCTATATATTTTTCTTATAACTGTTCAATGATTATTATAATTACATTTCCTTTCAGGTATTATAAGTCATGCATTATATTTTAATGTACTTTCTATATATACTAGTCTATCTATAACGACTCTCCCTCAGTAGCGGTACTCCTATAGAAGCCCAGAAGCTCGGCTAGATAGAGTAAGAAATTCTGAATTAAAACCCCCAAATCTAAGTAATCATGCCCCCGCATAAACCAGCACCCCACCAAATCACCTTCCAACAAAATTCCCATCGGACGTAAGAGGAATAGCCACAAGAGCTGAACCTCTGTAAGCCAGAAGAGGTATTAATTCAAAATTTCTTACGCAAGCCGGGCTTCTAGGCTTCTATGGGAGTACCGTAACTGTTCTCCCTATAACGATAATCTCTCTATAACGACGAAATGAACGAGGGATGTTCAATAGTATTTATTCTTTTTCTTCTTCTCCTTCTTCTTTAAGTGCCCTGTCGGGTCCCCCCAACGTTGGCGATCACCTCGGCGAACCTGTCCCTGTCCTGCCCCGCTCGGAACCGCTCCTCCACACTTCGAATGCGGGTCCACTCTCTCACGTTTCGCAGCCAGGACATTTGTCTCCTATTTGTTATTTTGTTATTTTTACAACAATGATATTTCAGACGTTCAAGTGCCCCTTCTGTCTTGATTTTAAAACGAGCCGTGAGCCAGCGCTATCTGAGAAGGTTGTGCTGGTGCCCTAAAGTAGGGTATTTCTCGGCATGTATTGTTTCCTGCTTAACAATTGTCTAAAAAAACCCACCTATTATATTATTGTCTATAAATAAATAAATATTTACTACATACATGAAAATAAAGGGTGGAAAATTTTAAATACCTCGGCAGCATACGAACACCATCTTTTGACTCAGATGTAGAGATGAAATGCAGAATTGAGGCAGCAAGAGCTACATTTAATAAAATTAAAACACTCTTCTGCAATGATAACATAAATTTGAAACTCTGCCAGAGAATGATCAAATGCTATGTGTGTTCTGTTTTATTGTATGGATGTGAAACTTGGACCTTAAAAGTCAACTCAATGAACAGACTGGAAGCATTTGTTATTTGGCTCTATCACCGAATGCTCAGAATTCCCTGGACAGACATGGTTACCAATACCGAAGTCCTGAGGCGAGCTAGAGTTGACAGGGAGCTGTTATCAAGGTTCGGAAGATTTCACATCTGGGTCATGTACTGCGTGGGGAAAAGTAGCACCTCCTCCAACTGATATTGAAGGGGAAAGTTGAAGGACACCGAGGGTCCGGTAGGAGAGAGATGTCCTGGCTGTGAAACGTGAGGGAATTGACCGGCATCCGAAGTGTGGGGGAGCTGTTCCGAGGGACGCAGGACAAGGACAGGTTCGCTGAGGTGATCACCAATGTTGCGGGAATCCGACAGGGCACTTGAAGAAGAAGAAGTAGAAATAAGCATATATATGAAGCTCACATAATACAGCTTACAACTGTAATATAATAAATTTTATTAATGTATACAAACGTTTTTTTCATACAAAAATGACATTTTAATAATATATTTTTTAAATATTTTCTTTTTGCAATTTATAATTTAAGGAAAATGAAAGCAAAAATGAATTCATTCATTTATCTATGTTTTCATTTGAGAAACATAAAATCCAAGCGTTGTGTAACCTTATTTCATATAAATTTTAGACCCACATAAGATTCTCAAGTTAAATCTTTTAACTCAGAAATTTGATTATATCATCTGTTGGCAATCATAATGGGAAAATGTGAGCATAGGACTACTCTCATGCTAATGCAATAAAACTCTGTGACAGAAAAAAATATGTAGAAGATCAACCCAATGTTTTTCACCCATGGTCCCCTTTCAGACACAAAATTACATAAGGCCCCCCTGGAAATTTACCTTTGTTAAATTAAACAAAACAGAAAAATGTAGTGAATCTATTTTTTATATACTTACTTATAGTGTTATAAATAAGATACGCAGGTACGGAAATTGTTGAGTAATTGCTTACATAAAAAGTTGTTGTTGTCCACTGCTGGACATAGGCTCCCCCATACTTCTTCACATATTCCTGTCTTGTGCCTTTCGCATCCAATCGCCAGCAATTTTTCGAATGTCGTTGGACCGTCCTATGGGGGGTCTCCCTGTTTCTTTTATCTTTGCGGGGTCTCCAATCTACCACCACCATCTATCGTCTACCAATCTGGCAACAAGTCCTGCAAATGACCATTTAGGTTTAGCTACTCTTTCAACGACATCTGTTACTTCCGACCTTCTAGGTATTTCAGTATTTCTTAACCAGTCTGAGAGTCTTACATGTAGCATGGCGATTTCGTGTTTCCTCTGTACTGCACGGAGTCTTCTTATGGTCGACTTGACGAGGGTTAGCGTTTTTGCTCCATATGTCAGTACTGGAAACACGCATTGATCATACATTTTGGTGTTCGGACATTGGGGAATGTTACTATGAAAGAACTTCTTCAGATTGCCATATGCCGCCCACCCAAGACCGATTCTCCTCTGAAGCTCAGCAGTCTGATTATCTCTGGAAAGTAAGATGATGTGGCCGAGATACTTGTATTCGTTGACTTCTTATATAAGCTGATTGTCAATCTCTACAGCACCACTGAGAATCAGATTTGTCATTATATTGGTATTGATTGTGTTTATACAGAGTCCTTCTTTTTTTGTCACTTCCGTGAGTTGAGTAATGGAAGTTGTTAATTATTATTTCTTAAATAATCCTAATGAGAAGGAGGAACCTGTTGTACTGTCAATAACGAACCTGGTGTAAAATCATCAAACAATATATTACTATACTACGAGATAATTTTTTTAATTTCAGAAAGGTATTTTGAAAATAAAACAATTAGAAAAAATACATTATAAAGGTAATTATTATTGGTGAATAATATTAGAGAAAAAGTTGAACTAATGCATATATGATTATTTGAAACATCATAAAATCATAAATATTTATTTTTAAGGTGATTTTATCAAAAGGTTTTAGTACATAACAAATTATAATGTACAACGTTTAATAACGGATTTAAAAAATTCTACAAGGTTTTACATTTGAGCACCAGAGGGCCCACAATGGGAACCTATAAACTAAAGTAAAATTCACTACAATATTGTTGAAATGCAAAAAAAAACATATCAACAAATAAACAAAAACTGTAAATGAACACAAAGTAAATGAGAACTCAGTATGTGTTACAATTGTGTAAATATAAAAAATAAAACAAACAAAATCAGCTTGGTAAAAGATTCATTTATTGAGATATTGGGTATATTTTCAATTAAAAGGAATCAAAATTAATTTCCACCGCGCAGGCGAAGGACCAAATGCAGGGTAGATTCCTTTTGAATGTTGTAATCGGAGAGTGTGCGTCCATCTTCAAGCTGCTTGCCGGCGAAGATCAACCTCTGCTGGTCTGGGGGGATACCTTCCTTGTCTTGAATCTTGGCCTTGACATTTTCAATGGTGTCCGAAGGCTCGACTTCCAGGGTGATGGTCTTGCCTGTAAGGGTTTTTACGAAGATCTGCATACCACCACGCAGACGAAGGACCAGATGGAGGGTGGATTCCTTTTGAATGTTGTAATCGGAGAGAGTGCGTCCATCTTCAAGCTGCTTGCCGGCGAAGATCAACCTCTGCTGGTCTGGGGGGATACCTTCCTTGTCTTGAATCTTGGCCTTGACATTTTCAATAGTATCAGAGGGCTCAACCTCAAGGGTGATGGTCTTGCCTGTCAATGTCTTTACGAAGATCTGCATACCACCACGCAGACGAAGGACCAAATGGAGGGTGGATTCCTTTTGAATGTTGTAATCGGAGAGAGTGCGTCCATCTTCAAGCTGCTTGCCGGCGAAGATCAACCTCTGCTGGTCTGGGGGGATACCTTCCTTGTCTTGAATCTTGGCCTTGACATTTTCAATAGTATCAGAGGGCTCAACCTCAAGGGTGATGGTCTTGCCTGTCAATGTCTTTACGAAGATCTGCATACCACCACGCAGACGAAGGACCAAATGGAGGGTGGATTCCTTTTGAATGTTGTAATCGGAGAGAGTGCGTCCATCTTCAAGCTGCTTGCCGGCGAAGATCAACCTCTGCTGGTCTGGGGGGATACCTTCCTTGTCTTGAATCTTGGCCTTGACATTTTCAATAGTATCAGAGGGCTCAACCTCAAGGGTGATGGTCTTGCCTGTCAATGTCTTTACGAAGATCTGCATACCACCACGCAGACGAAGGACCAAATGGAGGGTGGATTCCTTTTGAATGTTGTAATCGGAGAGCGTGCGTCCATCTTCAAGCTGCTTGCCGGCGAAAATCAACCTCTGCTGGTCTGGGGGGATACCTTCCTTATCTTGGATCTTGGCCTTGACATTTTCAATAGTATCAGAGGGCTCAACCTCAAGAGTAATGGTCTTGCCTGTTAGGGTTTTTACGAAGATCTGCATACCACCACGCAGACGAAGGACCAGATGGAGGGTTGATTCCTTTTGAATGTTGTAATCTGAGAGAGTGCGTCCATCTTCAAGTTGTTTGCCGGCGAAGATCAACCTTTGCTGGTCTGGAGGGATACCTTCCTTATCCTGGATCTTGGCCTTGACATTTTCAATAGTGTCGGATGGCTCGACTTCAAGGGTAATGGTCTTGCCAGTCAATGTCTTCACGAAAATCTGCATACCACCACGCAGGCGGAGGACCAAATGGAGGGTGGATTCCTTTTGAATGTTGTAATCTGAGAGAGTGCGTCCATCTTCAAGTTGTTTGCCGGCGAAGATCAACCTCTGCTGGTCTGGGGGGATACCTTCCTTGTCTTGAATCTTGGCCTTGACATTTTCAATAGTGTCGGATGGCTCGACTTCAAGGGTAATGGTCTTGCCAGTCAATGTCTTCACGAAAATCTGCATACCACCACGCAGGCGGAGGACCAAATGGAGGGTGGATTCCTTTTGAATGTTGTAATCTGAGAGAGTGCGTCCATCTTCAAGTTGTTTGCCGGCGAAGATCAACCTCTGCTGGTCTGGGGGGATACCTTCCTTGTCTTGAATCTTGGCCTTGACATTTTCAATAGTATCAGAGGGCTCAACCTCAAGGGTGATGGTCTTGCCTGTCAATGTCTTTACGAAGATCTGCATACCACCACGCAGACGAAGGACCAAATGGAGGGTGGATTCCTTTTGAATGTTGTAATCGGAGAGAGTGCGTCCATCTTCAAGCTGCTTGCCGGCGAAGATCAACCTCTGCTGGTCTGGGGGGATACCTTCCTTGTCTTGAATCTTGGCCTTGACATTTTCAATAGTATCAGAGGGCTCAACCTCAAGGGTGATGGTCTTGCCTGTCAATGTCTTTACGAAGATCTGCATACCACCACGCAGACGAAGGACCAAATGGAGGGTGGATTCCTTTTGAATGTTGTAATCGGAGAGCGTGCGTCCATCTTCAAGCTGCTTGCCGGCGAAGATCAACCTCTGCTGGTCTGGGGGGATACCTTCCTTGTCTTGGATCTTGGCCTTGACATTTTCAATGGTGTCAGAGGGCTCAACCTCAGGGTGATGGTCTTGCCTGTCAATGTCTTTACGAAGATCTGCATACCACCACGCAGACGAAGGACCAGATGGAGGGTTGATTCCTTTTGAATGTTGTAATCGGAGAGCGTGCGTCCATCTTCAAGCTGCTTGCCGGCGAAGATCAACCTCTGCTGGTCTGGGGGGATACCTTCCTTATCTTGGATCTTGGCCTTGACATTTTCAATAGTATCAGAGGGCTCAACCTCAAGAGTGATGGTCTTGCCTGTAAGGGTTTTTACGAAGATCTGCATACCACCACGCAGACGAAGGACCAGATGGAGGGTTGATTCCTTTTGAATGTTGTAATCAGAGAGTGTGCGTCCATCTTCAAGCTGCTTGCCGGCGAAGATCAACCTCTGCTGGTCTGGGGGGATACCTTCCTTGTCTTGGATCTTGGCCTTGACATTTTCAATAGTATCGGAGGGCTCAACCTCAAGAGTGATTGTCTTGCCTGTAAGGGTTTTTACGAAGATCTGCATACCACCACGCAGACGAAGGACCAGATGCAGGGTTGATTCCTTTTGAATGTTGTAATCGGAGAGCGTGCGTCCATCTTCAAGCTGCTTGCCGGCGAAGATCAACCTCTGCTGGTCTGGGGGGATACCTTCCTTATCTTGGATCTTGGCCTTGACATTTTCAATGGTGTCAGAGGGCTCGACCTCAAGAGTGATGGTTTTGCCTGTTAGGGTTTTTACGAAGATCTGCATACCGCCACGAAGACGCAGCACCAAGTGGAGAGTCGATTCTTTTTGGATATTGTAATCGGAGAGAGTTCGTCCGTCTTCCAACTGCTTGCCAGCGAAAATAAGTCTCTGCTGATCTGGAGGGATTCCTTCCTTATCCTGAATTTTAGCCTTGACGTTCTCAATCGTGTCGGATGGCTCCACCTCCAGAGTTATTGTCTTCCCAGTCAAAGTTTTCACAAAAATCTGCATGTTTGTGCCTGTGAACAATATGTAAAAACCTATTAGAAAATTAAACGCAATCTAACTTCACTAAACGAATAAAATGCATCATTTTAAAATTATTAAACTACGCACAAAATGGCGTCCGTTACGCGAGTTCGTAATGAATAGAGTTTGTTACTCCTATTTTTCAATCCACACAAAATAACGAAATGTTTTATTATAGAAAAACTGATATTTATATGCTTATAATTTGATTTAAACACTGAAAATTTAAATGTTACTGGAATAAAAAAATTTAACAAAAGAACTCAACGCCCAAGATGGCGTTCACTTGATAACAGGTCATGTAATTTTATGGAAGATATAAGATTCTAGAACATTCTGACATCGAATTAAAATGTTTTTTTATTATTATTCACAGCGATTTCATAAAAATAACACTTGTACCAACCTGTTAAATCAGTTATATCACAAAGAAACGGAACTAAACAGCACTTTCAACAGCTCTGAAGACTTTCTTGTCACTTGTAAATTGCGTTCTATGAGTCAAAGAGCGCTGCCGTCGCTTATATAGTTTCAGACCGTTTCAGCTGATCGATAACCGCAGTACTCTCCCTTGCCGACCACGCGTTTTTTAAGCGCGATTTTGAAATAGCGCGAATTTTCTAGAATCAACATATCGCAATTTTTTTCGCTAAATAGTTTAAATCATAATTTAGAATTTACTGTTAAGAAGCATATTTACGAAAAAAAGGCATTTCCATATATAGCATTCTTATGCCTTCCTTGAAAGTATAGATGATAAGTTTTTGAGGCTTCCTGGGTTGCTAAATGGAAATATACACTTCAAAAATAAATCATGTTAATTTTAAATGAGCTTATTTAGTTAAATTCCACTTTGATTTATGGCATCGACCATCTTCTGGGCTAGACCAGCAGTAATAGTCGAAATCATAAACCAATTAAACACAATTAACTTTTTAAAAATATATTTTCATTATTTATAATAAATTTCTACCATAAAATTTATATCAATATTATATCGATTTATATATAATAAAAATAATAATTTATATTTACATAACTCTCGAGTTGTGGACTTAGATCTTTCGGTATATGGAAGTTCAGTTTTTATGGTTATTCTTTTTTACTTCTAATGGAAATATACTTGAAAAGGTTGTTTTTATTTTATTTGTGGACTAAAGTGTTCATCTGAAGATGTAAGAGGGTAGATTTTGGATTTATGTTAACAAATTCACATTTTTTTCTGGAAATGGTTGTGTATATGGGTGTTTTTCAAATAAAATGTTTACTCGAAAATTACATGTCCTATGACTTTCGAGGTAATTCTGCAGGCTATTGATTTTAAAACTGTTTATATCTCAAAACAACAGAATAACTCACAAATTGATTATTCACATATCCAAAAGTACTTATATCTGTTTATTTTGCTTAATTATTGGAAATATACGATAGAAAAGTGGTGATTTTTCTAGTGTCCCACGCTCCTTTTGCACTTTATAAACGAAAAATATTCATTGATAAGCTACTTCTTGTCCAAGAGTTTTATGTTATTTGGAAGGATTATATGATCCAGATTCAATAATATTCCTAGATAACAGCGTATTAGAGTTCAAAATAATATAAAATACTGTTTTTATTTAGTCACTCAAAACGACGTTGGTGGAAAATTCCGTATACGCTACGTCGATATACTGATTTAAACGAAAAATTTACTATAAACTAAGTATATATTTGATTGATGGCAACATTTTATAGCTCGTCAACGGTCGCCATGTTCGTAAATTGACACCAGTCGCATTATGTTATGTGAAATAGTGGTCGGGCGTCACGACGTGCTGTTTTTATTTTCCACTACGAACGTGATTCTATAATGTAAGTATTGATTGTTTGACTTACAGCTTTTCATGGGTAAAAATGACCGACATCTAGAATCTGAATTCAATGTAATATTTAGTAAAATCATATTCATAAACCTGCATTTTGGAGTTTGTTTCAATACTGGCATCATACGTCACATCCACTACGCGACGTGATGTATTAGTGGAACGCCAAATGTGACGTAGTGGAATTATTACGCAACGAGCAAACTTTTTGAAAAACGCCCATATACGTATTATCGAAAATTTGACGTAGCTAATAAATTGTAAAATGGCGTTGTATTTTGATAATTAAACTATAATAAATATACGGTTCCTTATCCGTATTCATTATCTCAATAATATTTAGATTAAATACATCTTATGTGTGCATAAAATCATGAAAATATTAATCTATCATTCAAATCACGATTTAGGTTTTTCAAATATAAAAGTTGAAACGGAAAAACGAATTCATCGTCAAAACAATTCAATTTGGTTAAGAATACCACATATTTCGACAACAAAGTAAATTGAACTGTTTTATTTACTGTTTCTTTAACAATAACGCAAAACTCCATATTAAGTATTTAATATTGTTAAGAGCATCCATTTGAATACGTCCATATCTTAATTTATGACAAACGTGTCATAAATTTCCCAAATTTAAACAATATTAAAA
This sequence comes from Lepidostoma basale, assembly GCA_022606425.2. Classification (NCBI taxonomy): domain Eukaryota; kingdom Metazoa; phylum Arthropoda; class Insecta; order Trichoptera; family Lepidostomatidae; genus Lepidostoma; species Lepidostoma basale. The sequence goes on from JAHDVF020000068.1 coordinate 466,388, forward strand.
ACTAAACTTATAAATTGAAATGTGCATATTTTGAATATAGAACTTTGTAAAATTTACATTTATCTAATACTAGCTGACATTTATCTAATACTAGAAAAAATGTTGTGTTAACTTATTAGTTGAATTAAATTCAGTTATTTATTTAATTTAAATGAATTAAGTTCTATAAATGTGCAAAATTTCAAAATAAAAAGTATTTTAATTACATTGATATGAATGTAATTCACATGGCAGCAAGGGATTTGCTTTATTGAAGCGAATCAAAATAATTGGCATAGCATTGTTGCACTACTTTCTGTTAAACTATTATATTTGGTGGATGGGATGCACTCTGGGCGATTTTTTCGATGTTTTAATAGTTTTTTTTTTTGTACACAACAGGTCGTTTGGACCCAATTACTGTATACAATTTTTATTTTTTAGCTATTATATTGATTCTCGTGACATGTGATAGGTAGCTAATCTATCGCCATTTTATTGTCACGTGAATTCTACACCAGACCAAAGACAGTGTGACAATCACACTGCCATCGCCGGGAATCGAACCCGGGACCTTCGGCATGGAAGTCAGAGCTCGTAACCACTCTGCCACGAAGGTCGTCTGTTATTCAGAACGGAGACAAATCCAACAAATCAAAGATCATCAAAATCGGTCCAGCCGTTCTTGAGTTATAAATGGTGTAACTAACACGACTTTGTTTTATATATAGATTGTACGAAATCCAATGCGGTTTCACAAAACACGGATTTACTGATCGCGCCATTTTGTATAAACAGTTTCTCTGCGCATGGCTAGCGACCGTTATTCGTGCTTCGACTGCAGTCGTGCTATCTCACTTTAAGTCTGATTAAAAAGAGACAACATACGTGGGACAGATGTCTATTTTCTTATACTAAAGACGTCACAATGTAAATATTATTGCGCATTGGTAGAATAATATATGAATATGCTGAATGTTCTGGAAGAATGACAAAGCGTTGGCAGACGGTACGAATTTCACAATATTTTATCGTTTTTCACGAATAATCAATTTTAGAAAAGATTCAACAAAACTTAAATGTATCCTTTCTGTGAATTGAATGTACATATTACATACAATAGTATTTCTTTATACAAGTTTAATGGACTTAGACTTGATATTCTGGCATACAGTGGTTCAAATCTAATGGCTGATTCCTCTTAGGTCGCATGGAAACATTGTTGGAAATGTGATTTAGTCAAAAATGCCGATTAAAAAGATGGCGAGAGAGGATTTAGGGTCAAATCAAACCCTTTTATCTCGACCAAGGCTGCATTGAAAGCCAGTTAACTTTGACATTGTGGAGTATGTTGGGATTACTCTTGTTAATATAATATTTCTTTTAGAGATGTACAATACATATTCAAAATTATAAAAAACACATTAAAATACTGTTGATGTCTATGATATTGGCTTTATTTAAAAGATAATTTTATGCCATTATTGTTTAAAGCTAGCTAGCTCGAATGAAGCGCAATCGTGAAGTCTAATTTTCGACAATTGTCGTCTTTGTAGATGCGTATTATCCGCTAGAGTGTACGTGGTGAGAAAACGATGCATGGTCTTCCGAATAACTTGCTCGGATGGACGATTATGTCGACCGTAAAATTGACGTAGGGCACGATAAGCTTGGTGAACCGAACCATGATTTTCAAAATAATTTTGCACAATTTGCAAGCGCTGTTCTGACGTCAGTCTATTCATGGTAAAATGGCAAAACGTACTGACTACAAATCAACTCTCAACTGTGAAATTGATAGTCTGTATAAACAATGTTGCCATTTTAAAAACCGAACCTCTAAAAAAAACACCCTATACTTGGACTTGGATCTTCTGGCTTACGGAGGTTCAGCTCCAATTGCTATTTCTCTTACGTTTCGAAAATATTTGAAAATAAATTATTACGAAAAGGGAGTCTGTTTCTGAGGGAAAAAGAAGACAATAAAACTAGAAGTCGTAAACTTGAAAATAAATTGGCATTTGCAAGAAACCATTTATTGTTCATTTCTTTGTACGTACACATCCGTCAAACATTTTATTCATTTGAGCAGTGTAAAAATATTCGAATGAATTTCATTCGAAAGTAAGTGCCTACTTATTCGAATACGTTTAAGTACAATTTATTGTGAAGAATTTTTTGTCTTTGGAACGGTTCGATACCCTTAAAACAAAGGAATACGTATGCGTTCCTTTCAGTTTGCAGAGTCAGTGATCTCAGTTCGCTACCCTGAGGTAGATAATGATATTCTCCTACCTACGTATCGTATTCATACGAGTACGAGTATATGATAAAGCTGTCTGGATCAATACCCGCTTCTTCCCGACAGAAATTTAAAGACAGTTCAATGAACCATTTTAAAAATACACTTACCGATTCAAATGTTACAAATTCGACAAAGTTTATTTTGTGTAGATGCATTTAAGATGCATGCGATTGCAAATTTAATTTATTATTTATCGAAAGATGATGTAAAACTTTTTCATGTTGTTCCTCTACTATTGAAGATTAGATTCTCAGTGTGATATGCAAATAAATCCTTTAAATCCAGGATGTAACGGTATATATTGTGTTGAATTAATTTTGTTTGATGTCAGTGTTTAATTGTGTATAATGTGATTCACCGAGAGATGGCGCTCAAGTCAGTTTAAATGGCAGCTGTCGATCGTCAGTAGATCGTCATGGCATTGCTGTACTTGTATTCAAGCAAACATTGAAGTAATTAATGGATTGATATCGAACTACAATTGTATTTTTTAAATTAATATATTCTGTATGCATATACTCGAAAATAGCAACAGCGAAAGGTACCGGGTCTGCTAGTATTACACGAAAACACGTGTGTATTTAAAAACCTAATTTAATATAAATATGTTATACTTATGTAAGTATAAACGAAAAATGTTGTATGTCTTCCATATAAATCTGAATACTGTCCAATGCTGGAGTTGCTAATAAACCAATTATAATACAAAGGTCAGGGCATTCAACAGGTTTTGTAAAGGTTTACCAATGAAAGCGAAAATGTCTGTTCACAATGGAGTTCCGGTTCCAATCCTTAAATATGGAAGCGAAGCATGGATTTGGCAGAATAATAAAAAGAGCAGAATAAATACGATAGAGATGTGATCTCTTAGATCTGTGGTAAACGATGTACCTATATAATTTACCAAAATTTCAGTAAAATACCTATAGGGTGTCTCAATAGAAAGGTTATATTTAGTGGAAAGATTAAAAAAAAGTAAGCCATTTATCGAAATAATGTTTATTAATTATAAAGTACACAATTTGGGAATTAACTTCATAAAAAATGTAAGCTCTCGCGTTCGCGGCACTTATTTTTTTGCAGTCTATTTTGCTCGCTATGCTAATTATTCGTTATGAGAGGTTCCACTGTATTTAGATGGGTTTTTGCTACTGTTGATAAAAATGTTTATAATTAATTTTATATGACAAACACACTCATCATCAAATTCATTGGTTTACCATCTGATATTTTGAATGACTTGACTTTGTTTGTCCCTGACATTTATCTGCGACAAAAGCAACACAGATTATTTCACCTGCCACTGTATTGAACCAATCTACCTAAGGTAATGCCCGTGGGCAGGGCAATAATCCTTCTAAACCGCATCTCTTCGGATGTGGACATCTTCCACGATAGTGAGGCTACCCTCAGAAAGCATCTATCTCTTATATAATGTATAAAATTGATATATGCTTCTCTTGTTTTTCTTATTGTTTCTTTTTACTTAATTGTTCTTATTTTTTGAAAGCGAAGCATGGAACTAGCAAAAGAAGGATGAAAAAAAAAATAGAAATGAGATCTTTTAGACGAATAGGTCGATACTCTGTGTATGATAGAGTATCGAATGAAAATATAAGAAGTGAACGCGGTGCGAATGATGGTGTTATGAACGAAATAATGAAAGTATCATTAAGATGGTTTGGACACATGGAAAGAATGAATAAAGAAAGAATGGTAAAAAAAGTATACGTTAACGATGTCAATGGAACTAGAAATAGAGGAAGACCGAGGAAAATGTGGCACCGTCAAATCAATAAAAAATATTGAATGTCGGCCACGTGAGGAGTCAGAGAAATCGATGCGCATGCATGACACGATGTATGAATGTTGAGGAAGATTTTGAGGAACGAATGTCGAGAGAAATATGTCATGAAAGAAAAGCGTGGCAGTCCATTCTTTCTGCCTACCACTTCGGGGAGACGGCGTGATGGTAAGTTAGTTAGTTAGTTAGTATTTTTGTATTTTTCAAATTTCACAATTGTATCTTGTGTATAGAAATAGTTTTTTTTTAATTCTATAGTCATAAGCGATTTGGTAATAAACTGTAATGTTTATGATACAAAAAAGTAAATAATAATAAATAAATTAAATTGAAATCAGTAAACAATTGTCTGGCAGTTCACTTTTTCTGCCTTTTTCACGTAGATAAGGCGTGATAGTCGTGGAGTTTGATCGGCAATTGAATTCTGAGTATTTAAATTCGATTTCAAAGTCTGCGCTTTTAAATGGAAGAGCGTAGAATATTATCGTGTTTACCGTATCAAAATAGAACGGTCGTTCTTCAGAATCATTTGCACGAGATTTACAGGTCTACGCAGCGATCTGGGTCTACTTAACACGTGCATGTAACGTACGAACATACCAACGTATATCTTACTCGCTTTTTAGCTTGTATACCTACTATTATAGGGATTGGTTTGCAGCAAATTGTAACATATATGCTGGCTCTTGGGATGGCACTGGAGCCCTTTTAAATGTGGTAGTTTCTCATTGATTTACACAATTTAGTCTGGTTTGAGTGACATTTAAAAGGCAATACATTAGCTACCTTTCACATGTCTCGAGAATGAAAGACGGGCCACACTGTTTTAAACAAGCTCTCCACATCGGTCTCCACCGGCGGCTTAAAACTGTGTAGACACTTGTTTGAAACCAAAATTCGTTTGACCCTCAACAAACTTTATGGACGGATGCGCGTTTAAACCCGCATTCTTGAGAGCTTGTTTACAACAGTGTGTGGACGCTACACCAACCGTGGGCTCCACAGCTCTCCACCAAGGTCACCCCTGTGGAGAGTTTGTTTCAAACAGTGTGGCACGGCCTTAAATATGATAGCTATAGGTAACCTTTACATCGATTTGGCTCACGCTGTGATGATGTAAAGAGCGATTCAACAAAATAATAATAATAATGTGATAGGTAGCTAGTTTATCACCATTTTTATTGTCACGTGAATTCTACTAGACCAAAGACAGCGTGAGCATTTTTTTACATACTCATCACTGGAAATCGAACCCGTATTTATTAAATATAATACCTTACGTATAGAAGTGAAGCATGGGACTAGCAAAAGAAGAATGAAAGTTGTATAAATGCATGAGATCTCTATTGGATGAAAGCAGGATAAATTTCGTAGAAATGAGATCACAGAGAAGAATGATCAGGGAAAACTACTTTTGTTAGAAAATCGAACGACGAAATAAGAAAGAAATGTAAGGCAGATGATTTCATCCTTGCTTAAATTAAAAACGATCACTTAGATAATTTGGACGTATGGAACGAATAGATGAGAGAAGAATGGTTTAAATGTTGGCAGTGTGAATGGAAAAAGGGCGGCCGAAGTCAGAAAAATCGAGGAGCGTGCTTGTTAGGTCTCTTCATAGCCCTTAGGAAAACGGCGTGAAGGTTAGTAGTTTTGTTACCTAACCTTATTATACCCCATTCATCTTATACGTGTCAATGACAAGCTCGTTAATCTAACCATCGTGGTGGAGGGTTTAACCGACTCTGTGACGTTTTCAGGGGCGCCAGATGTTATAGTTTCAGTAACATTACCTACACGTGGAGGCATCTTCTAGAATCTAGAAGGTTTATTATGCTTTATGGGAAAGACATGTTTCGCATTGCAAATGCATTATCAAATGTCCCACAAACATTTCGCCATAATACTCATTACCAAATATCATTCAAATATGTCATTCGCATAAAATATAATAAAATTTAAAAAAAAAACAGGCGTTTTCATTCATATTAAGTATTTTTCATTGTTTCTTGAACAATAAGGTAAAACTTCATGCAGAAATTTGATGAAAATATTAAATTTCTAGATGTGTTATTGTACAACTATGGGATTGATATGTTTCACCTTGTTAGGACATTATGAAACGTTTGAAAAATATATTAAATTTTAAAGAATTTTTTTTTTCGTCTGTACGAGTGTGGAATTATGAATTATCATATTATATTATTAAATCAGTAAACAAGCAATGTTTACAAGAGACGGAAAAATGGAGAAAGACATTGAAAGAAGGGTTGGTGCTGGAAATAAAATAAATGGCGCACTCAAAGTCATTACGGCAAATAGAAATATATCCCCAGAAGCAAAGATGGCAGAACACAATGGAGTTCTAGTGCCAACCCTCATGTATGGAAGTGAAGCTTGGAGCTGGCAAAATAAGGATGAAAGCAGGATAAACGCCGTAGAAATTAGATCACTAAGAAGAATGTGCGGGAAAACTTTGTATGATAGAATACCGAACGATGAAATAAGAAAGAAATGTAAGGCAGATGACTGGATCATGGATAAAATTAAAAAAAGGATCGCTTAGATGGTTTGGACATATTTTTTTAAATATTTTTATTTTTTATTTATTTATTATTTTATTATTATTTATTTTTGGTTTCTCTATTAATTGATGCCCTGCATTTTAAATTTCAGGGCGGTGTGGACATGTTTAATTTGCAGTTCTGTGAAGTAATATGGCTTTATTATTAGGGTGGCAGAGATTGCCAAAAATAAGTCAAAAGGTTTGGACATTTGGAACGAATGGATGAGAGTAGAATGGTTAAAAAGTTGTACACAAGCAGCGTGAGTGGTAAAAGAAGCCGAGGACGACCGAGTAAAACATTGCATGATCAAATTAATCAATTACTAAAAGGCGGCCACATTCGAAGTCGGAATAATCGACGTGCGTGCATGGTACGATGTATGAATGTAGAGGAAGCCCGAGAGTATGCCAGGACAGAGCATTGTGGCGATCCATCCTCTCTGCCTACCCCTCCGGGGAAATGGCGAGATGGTTAGTTAGTTAGTTAAATAAGCAAAAAACAATTAGAATTAGTGACTCCATTTAAACTTTGAAATTTAGTTTCAATCTTAAAACTTTTCTGTAACAACCACAATGTAAGATAAAGAGTGATAAAGAGATGTATTGTGTTTCGAAATAACAAAGAAAATTGTCAGCAACACAATGCACCAGTATTATAATAACTTGTGTTTGCATTGTGCACACATATACAAACTGAGGTTATCTTATCAAAATGATATAAATGTAAATTGGAAGTAAATGATATCAACACGTTTTATCGGTAATTTTGTAAATATTGTATTATGTTTCCCGATTGTTCTACGAACATAATGACATGCCCTTTGATATTTGTTCAATGCAAATACGTATTTATTAATTTTTAATAAATCCATTTCATTTATACTGTTGAAATCAATAATAATTTATTGGTTCTTGTACAACGATGTATAACTCCATATTAAATAATTAATAAGAATGAAAACGTCTGCTTTCTAGAAGTTTTATTATGTAATTAATACGAATGAACACGTTTGAACGAAGTTTAAATATATTTTATTTGTGAATCTTTGTATTAACAAGACTTTTAAAAATGACTTAGATAGGCGAAACATCTCTTTCAGATAAAATATAATAAAACTTGAACACAGACGTTTTCATTCGTATTAATTACATAATAAAACTTCTAGAAATCAGACGTTTTCATTCGTATTAATTATTTAATATGGAGTTTTACCTCATTGTTCAAGAAACAACACCTACATTTTATTATATTTTATGAGAATGGCATCTTACGCCTTTCTAAGGTATTATCAAATGCGTTTATTATGTCTTAGATAGGAGATACATGTCATTTCCATTAAATATAATAAAAATCCTATAAAATAGACCATTTGATTCGTATTAATTATTTAATATGGAGTTTTACACCATTGTTCAAAAAACAATATATAAGTTTTATTATATTTTATAGGAATGACACGTTCATGAAATGACATGAATGAATCGGAGATGAAAGTCCTAAGATCAATTACTGGAAAAACTCTCCGAGATCGTGTCCGCAACGTAGACATAAGAAAAGACGCAACGTAGATCCAGAAGAAGATACTCGACGGACCATGTAGCCAGAATGGATGGTGACAGACTTGCATATACAGCCACTTATGAAATCCCCTCCGGACACCGTCCACCTGGAAGATCGCCTAAGTGATGGAAGGACAGCTAGACCTCATCATCCGACGAGACATGATTTCTGTGTCACAGATCGTCAGATCTATTAAAAGAAGAAGACATAATACACGTTTCTAAGGTATTATCAAATATGTTTATTATCTTAGACTTTTTATAATGCATTAGAAAGGCGAAACATATAATATCACTACCATAAAATATCATAAAATTTCCAGAAAACATACGTTTTCATTTGTAGAAATCGAAAATACTGTTTTCTTATTTATCCAAGCGTGATTTCGCTCGTTAAAGTTTATTTATTTCTAGATTTTTTTATTGTAAGCACTCTATTTTTGTCGGTGCATATAGAAGACTCCTAGTATCTCAACACAAATGAAACTACTCAAATTAAAATGTGCTGGCCATGTACAGTGGATACCACAGTCACGCGTCCATAAAAGATAAATGAATGGACTCACAGGTGGAAAGAGACAAGTGGGAAGACTCAGGCTGAGGTGGGAGAATGAGGAATTGCAAGACGGTGACTGAAGACAGGCGGAGTTGGAAGCACATGCTTTGTGAAGCCGAGGCTCATGCGATTTTCCATGCGTGAACGTTGAAACCAAAACTCCATTGTGAAGGTCATTTTCGCTTTCATTAACCCCTATTTTGCGACCGACTTTATTTGCAGTAAAAATAAAATTGGTCTTCGATTGGCAACATTTACAGGTCAGACAGATAATTCCAATTAATACATTTCAGTAGTAAAGTAGCCTAAGTAAAAACACTTATAAGATACATTCAAATGTTCACTGCAATTGTAGTTTGAACCCATTTTTGGGCTGCAATTGAAGACTACAGGGGAAAAACAAGGAATGTCAGTTAAAATTCAAAATAAATGTAATAATGCCATCTAGCGGCATTTGTACGTATCTATCCACAGTAAAACTTTCATATTCAAAAATCATGTGTGTCATCGACTATGGCCAGATAATCGATTGCTAATTGCTAAGAAATATGACTTTGATTAGCTTTATTCTCAATTTATTCAAATTAACCTTCTAGATTTTTCATTTGTTCCAAATTAAAAAATAAATTCTTCAATAATATTTTAAAGTTTTTGCTATTTGTTCCAAATTAAAAAATAAATTCTTCAATAATATTTTAAAGTCCGGATCGTCCAGCTGACGACAAGTGCACCATCTAAAAGAACATTTTGTGTTAAATTATTTTTCTTTGTTATTTTATTTTATATCATTGTATTTTATATAATTTATTTTAGATTTATTATGTAGACGTTGAACGATCGAAGTGTGCGCGGGAGATGCCTATTGGTGGCGATGAGGTTCGCAACCCATCACACCGCGTCTCTCGCGAGGGCGAAAAGAGAAGGATGGAGTGCCGCATCGATTAAAGTGTGGCAGTCCATTCTTTCTGCCTACCCTTTCGGGGAGACGGCGTGATGGTTAGTTAGTTAGTTAGTTAACCTTCTACTGACATTCCTTGTTTCCCCCCTGTAGTCTTCAATTGCAGTCGCACTATAAGGGTTACTTAAATACTTGTTTCCAATTACCACTTTTACACGAATTCATAAATAAATATTCTTCTCCTTTCTAGCCATATTTATCACCATCTACTGCTGGATGGATGTAGGCTAGTGATGCAACGGAAGTGTCATAACGGAAGCAGCAACGGTAACATATGTAAAAAAAGTTAATTTTAGTGGAAACGGGTGCGGAAGTGGATGTGTAAATATTATGATTATTCATGTTCATTCAGTATATCTTTTCTTCTTCTTCTTCTTCTTTCTCAGCCTATTCCCGTCCGCTCCTGGACAAAGGCCTTCTCCATTTGCTTCCATGTCACTCTGTCCTGTGCAGACGTGTCTGTTCAGATCATCCTTCCATCGTAGTTGCGGTCGCCCTGCACTTCTCTTTGCCGTCCACGGTCTCCATTTTTCATCTGAGCTTCTGGCTACGTGACCTGCCCATTGCCATTTTAGAGTCGCCACCCGGTGGGTGATGTCAGTGACCTTTATCATTTGTAAACATACCTACTACCCAAATACATTAGTTCATCTACTTGCTCCAAATTTTCACCGTTCACGCTAATGTTGCAGACTGTCTTTTGACTGATTTCTTATTTTTCAAAAATCATTTCCCTTGAACTTATTAACATCATCAGATCATTTCGCATGCAAACCCCATACATGGCTCAAGTGTCCTGAAAGAATTCAGTATAAACTATGCTGGACGGTTTTTAAAGCGCTTCACGGAATGGCACCAGCCTATATATCTGAACTTTGTGTTGCTGATAGCCCTAACTTGCGGCAATCTACGCTTCGATCAGCAAACTCCTCGGCAATAGGCAGATTAGTTGAGCCAAAGCGCAACCCCCGGACAAATTTCGGAGATCGGGCCTTCGCAGTGGCAGGCCCGTCCGCCTGGAATATGCTTCCTGCACGTCTCAGATGCATTGACAATCCGACAGACTTTAAATCTCACCTAAAAACCCACCTTTTCAAAATATCCCATAAAATGTAAACAACGGTTATCTGATTGCTGGTGTCACATGCAGCTCTCATGACTAAAAACATTGTCAAAGCGCCCTTGAGGTGAGCTATTCACGAAAACGGCGCTATACAAATTAGCCTAATTATTATTATTGTTATTTATTTTTTCTCTAACCGTATCGTTTCTGACTCTTAGGCTTATTCCTAACGTGGCTTTTTCCATGGCTTTTTTTGTCACTCGTAGTTTCTCGGCACTTTGTTTGGACAATCAACAGCATGGTGTTTCTGGATAGAAGCTTGGACTTTAGGAAAGTTCGCAAGGAGGCTGCAGCTCGTAGCCTTTTTGAACTCTGTGTTCCAACTCCGCGTGCATGTCGTTGGCTTCCGAAGCAGAGGTCTGTTGCATCACTAATGTAGGTCTCTTAAAACATTCTCCATTTTCCTATATCCTGAGCGATTCTCATTCATCGTCTTCTCCCGACTGGGATTATATCGTTAGCCCATCATTTTTGGGGTCAACCGATGCTTAATTTTCCCTCCCATTGTCTCCACGTTGAAATTGTCCACAATCTTTGTGCCGTGACTGATATTGGTATTGGGTATTTTCGTAAATACAATGAATGGAACCACCCTGATGTATGGAAGCGAAGCATGGCACTGGCAAAAGAAGGATGAAAGTAGAATAAATGCAGTAGAAATGAAATCTCTTAGACGAATGTGTGGATACTCTGTGTATGATGGAGTGTCGAATGAAAATATAAGAATTGAATGCGGTGCGGATGATGGTGTATGAACAAAATAATTAAAGTATCATTAAGATGGTTTGGACATATGGAAAGAATGAATGAAGAAAGAATGGTAAAAAAATTATATGTTTACGATGTAAATGGAACCAGAAATAGAGGAAGACCGAGGAAAACGTGGCACGATCAAATAAATCAAATATTGAATGTCGGCCATGTGAGGAGTCAGAGAAATCGACGCGCGTGCATGACACGATGTATGAATGTTGAGGAAGCGAGAGAAATATGTCAAGAAAGAAAAGTGTGGCAGTCCATTCTTTCTGCCAATGAATTTTGAACTTTACAATGAATTTTGTAAAATAGAGTTTCCCGATTTTTCACGGAAATGAGGAAATGTACTTGCCTAGTTGTCTCAAATTTGGCTTGAGATTAGGGAAATTCAAATTCAGAGAAAATTCATGTTTCTTTCAACTCGGAGTTAAAAATAAATTTCCCGAGAACGCTGTCCGATCTTTGTTCATGACCTGATTCTAAATGTCTGTGGCCTAAAGAGATAAATGTGTATGCAAAGTCATTCGTCATTTGTGAACTAGCACTCGCCGTAATTTTCAAATGCTGATAAGTGTTCAGAAAATTCCGTCTAGCATAGCAAATACAATTATTAATATGAATTAAAACGTCTGTTTTCTGGAATGACGATATAACTTAATTATTTAATTTTATTAATTTAATTAATTTAGGTAGGTACGTAAGCATTCTAAAATGGGACAAAAAAAAATATTTTGTTGTTAATAATAATATTTTTAATGTTATTGTTATTATAATTAATATTTTGTATTCAGTTAAATAGCTCTTTACATTAAGGGAGGAAAAAAGAACATCAAAGAAAACGTACATAAAAGCATGTAAATGAAATATAACACTAGTCTCTTTGTTGCTCTAACTAACTAACTAACTAACCATCACGCCGTCTCCGAAGGGGTATGCAGAAAGAATGGACTGCTACACTTTTCTTTCCTGAAATATTTCTCTCGCTTCCTCAACATTCATACATCGTGCATGCACGCGCGTCGATTTCTCTGACTCCTCACGTGGCCGACATTCAATATTTGATTTATTTGATCGTGCCACGTTTTCCTCGGTCTTCCTCTATTTCTAGTTCCATTTACATCGTCAACATATATATTTTTTACCATTCTTTCTTCATTCGTTTATTCCATGTGTTCAATGATCCTTTCATTATTTTGTTTATAACACCATCATTCGCACCGCATTCACTTATATTTTCATTCGACACTCTATCATACACTGAGTATCCACACATTCGTCTAAGAGATCTCATTAATACCGCGTTTATTCTACTTTCATCCTTCTTTTGCCCGTTCCCGCTTCCATACATAAGGGTCGGTACAAGAACACCATTGTACACTGCCATTTTTGCTTCTTTGGATAGGTTTATGTTTATTATTATATATTATAGTTGTCTATCGTTTGGGTATTCACGAATTCGTTATAACAGCATCTAAAGATGTCTATCTCAGTAGCCACCATGTTTAGTAGAAGAATTTTGTGAACGTAAACAGAAAACTATTTTACTAATTTTTTTCATTTTGAAACAATGTTATGATACGTTGGCATCATCGTGTGTTACATTTACCTACATGTGATTTCACACATAATATTTTATTAATGTAGACAGAAAACAATGTGGAAAGAATGAATGAAGAAAGAATGGTGAAAAATGTATTATGTTAACCATGTATGGTAAATGGAACTAGAACAAGGAAAACGTGGCACGTTCTAATAAATCAAATATTGAATGTCGGCCACGTGGGGAGTAGGAGAAATCATTATGCGCGCATATGCGCGCAAAATAGTGTTGCAGTCCTTTCTTTCTGTCTACCCCTTCGATGAGACGGCGTGATGGTTAGTTGATTTCAGAAAACTATTTTGTTGAATGTCAAAGATTCAAAAGAACATTATGAATTAAACAAAAAAGTTTGTATTTACGTATGTTAGTGAATCAATAACTTTTTTTTATTGAATACAATGTAAAGATGTCATCTGGATTTGTAAATATTATGGACAAAGTGAAAAACACGAATAAATTTCGTTAATGCAGTTTATTAGAGTAAAGCAGCGCCATCTAGCGATTACATTATGAAATACTGTTATATTATTTCGTGACATTTTCCTTGTGAACGTAGAAAAATAAAAAAAGTATTTCATCTTATAACCGCTAGATGGGGCTATTTTAATCAAATATAATATTTTATTTAAATTTTATTTTTATTATATAAATACATTGGAGTTCATATTATATACTTCACTGTGTATGTTATTCGTTGCGTTTGCGGGAGATGTCTATTGGTGGCGATGAGGTTCGCAACCCATCACACCGCGTCTCCCACGGGGCGAAAAGAGTAGGATGGAGTGTCGCATTGGTTAAAGTGTGGCAGTCCATTCTTTCTGTCTACCCCTTCGGGAAGACGACGTGATGGTTAGTTAGTCAGTTAGTTGTTATTAGTTTTAAATAAATATATTATTATAAAGTATTTACAATAATATGAATGAAAACCATTATTTTCTAAATGTTTTTATTTATTTATGGGAATGACATACCTATCATAAAGTAAAATAAATCTGTTCTTCTTCTTCCGTTGGCGCCCTATTGTTGGTCGCATCTCCGTCTTTATGGGAGGTGGAGCGCCAACTTCTCGCCATCTTCTTGGTGGTCTTTATACCATATACTTCTTTTTAAACTGGTTGGAGACTACTAGGGCCTGTTCGTGCAGGGTTTGCTGCCTTTTGCGATGTGGATTCCCAGATGTCTTTACATCTCTTGGAGGGTCTTCCAAGCATCCCTTTTCCTTCTGGTTTCCCATGTAGAGCGAGGTGCGGTAATCTTTGGGTGTCCATTAATTCTACGCGGTCCCTCCAATATCTTCTTCGTATCCCTCTTCTGACACTATCTTGGATATCACACATCTTTCTTGTGGTCATTATTCTCACGGTTTTCATCTCCGTAGTTCTGCATAACCGTATATAATTAATATATTAATTGACAAAAACGTATATCATTCATATATCTTCGACACTTAAAGTGGGTGACTGAATTACATAACATATCACAGGGGTCAGAAATATTGAGAGCCTTTGACCTTAGGGGTCATTCTCTCTAAATACTGGAAGAAATACTATAATAAATAAATCTTTATTAGTTGTGAAAGGAAACATTATATATATTCAGAACCCAATTAGCCATTTGCATTCATTATGAAATAATAAGATTAAATAATATTTTTTATAAATAAAACATCGATATAACGGACTAATTGGAGGGAGGGGGTGTCTGTTAAGGAACTAATATCAACAAACTTTTTAATTTAAATATGTAGACTGTATTTAGAGATACATAAACAATACAAAACACAAACAAAACTATATTTATTGTCTTCGGACACTCGTCGTGAAGTGACGTTGCAGTTTGAAATCGACGTGCTTGCTTTCGGTAATCCTGCTTTGAAAAAGGAATCAAGTGTTATTTGCACTTTTGAAGTTTGCTGTTTTTTTATAATCAGCTAAAATTATGAAGCTTTAAGTATAGTTATTGGAAACAAGAATTTATCAATGAAAGCGAAAACGGCCGTTCACAATGGAGTACTGGTCCCAATCATAATGTCGCACCGTGAGTGTGAAACCGAAATAACTGCAAATATAAATTTTGGAGATATGGGAGTTTAAAGACTTCATATTGCTTGGAAAAACTGTTTTCTTTTTTTATAAATAAACCAATGATTTTCGGTTTATAGGTATATTACTATAAACCGAAAATCATTGGTTTATTAAAAAAAAAAAACAGTTTTTTCGAGCAATATGAAGTCTTTAAACTCCCATATCTCCAAAATGTATATTTGCACTTATCTCGGTTTTACACTCACGGTGCGATGTATGGAAGCGAAGCATGGAACTGGCAGACGAAGGATGAGAGTAGAATAAATGCGGTAGATATGAGGTCCCTAAGACGTATGAGTGGTAGAACGATATACGACGGAATCTCAATAAGAAAGGAATGTAGAGCGGAAGAAGGTAATATGAACAAAATTATGAAAGTATCGCTGCGTTGGTTCGGACATACGGAGCGCATGGATGGAGAAATAATGGTTAAGAATGTATATGTAATGATGTAAATGGAGAACGGAGTCGAGGCAGACCGAGGAAAACATGGCATGACCAAATTAATCAAAATTTTAAAGGTTTGTCACGTTAGAAGTCGAAAGAATCAACGTGCGTGTATGACTCGCTGCATAAATGTGGAGGAAGCTAAAGTGGTGTGCCAGGATAGAGGAGTGTGGCGGTCCATTATCTCTGCCTACCCCTACGGGGAAACGGCGTGATGGTTTATTGTTGTTGTTGTTTAATTAACATTATGAAAATGCGTATAATATAGTTGAACTTCGTTATCTGACGAATAGTCAATAAATGTTATTAGATCGTCGAGATGTGATCTTACCACTGATAACTTCATTTTTATCAGTTTTGTTTCTTCTTCTTCGCTATCTTCACTTCCATCCTCGGCATTATGTCTCAAATTCTAGTGCTAGACGTATGACATGATAATCATGGCCGCTAAAAATTGGTTACAAGCGGCGACTCTTGAATTTAAGCATGTGATTAAACAACGTCGTCTGCATATAGCAAAAATCTGATAGACAAATCGTTGTGCTCTGTTCCATATTTAGTCATGATAGTTTTAGGCATCATAATTCCAAATTTCATTGTGATAGCTTAAAGCACTATAATTCCGAGTTACGTCATGATAGCTTACAGCACTATAATTCCGAGTTTCGTCATGATAGCTTATGGCACCATAATTCTACATTTCGTCATGATAGCTCACAGCACCACAATTCCACTTTTCGTTATTTAATTTAACAGGACATTTTTAATTTTTTTAAAGTATTTGACAGGATTTTTTGTCCGTTATATCCGAAGTTCGTTAAATAGAGGTCCGTTATATCGAGGTTTTACTGTAATAATATTAATTTTCGGTACGCGTTGATAATTGGTGTTAAATAAGTGACACCAATTTCACATGCCATTAATTTTATTATTCAGTTGGAATACGCATATCAATAAAACGCTAATTAAACATCCGACGCAACCAAGATTATTATAATTATACAAGAAATAACACTTGAACTTCAATTAATTATCAATTACATTACAAATGATAATAAAAGCGCCGTAAATCCATATTTTGCAATGATAGCTTACAGGAGTATAATTTAATATTAAGCCATGATACCTTTTTCTTCTGGTACCGTGTAAGGTCCTCCAAAGTAGCCGATCACTGCAGCGAAACCCTTTATGCCCTGCGTTACTTGAAACGGGTCATCAATTGATTAATAACTCACTGATTAATACCCTGTATTGTATCATTAACAATGAATAATTTGTATTATTTATTAATTAATACATTGTATTTAACGACATCAGTGAGGCAGTACTCTTTCCAGAATTTGCAATAGGTATATTTTTTATGAACACATTCTTCCTTTTCAAATACCATAATTTTAGACACGTTCATCACAAGGTCACATTTATTGCATACTTCGCACATTCTTGATACTAGGACTTGTAGATCTTCCATGCTGACAGCGATTAAAACAACGTCGTCTGCATATAGCAAAAATCTGATGGACATATCGTTGTGCTCTGTTTTATATTTAGTCACTAGCTGACCCGGCAACGCTTCGCTATTGCTAAATTCGAGTACATAAATAAACCCAATATATATTAAACAAATACAATTAAAGTTCAATAACAATTCGTTTATTTATTGGATTAAATGCCATGTGTATGGATGCAAAAATGTGTGTCTATATCTTTAAAACAAAGTTTCAATCCAAGCAAACTCGCTGTGAATTATAAACTTGAATACATATTACTAATGTAATTGAAAAACTATTTTTTGAATATTTTATATGAAATTTAATAATCAAATAAACAATATTATATCACATTTGCAGAAAACATTCATTATATTAAAGAAACAAAACTCTTGATTTTGTTGTCCATGAAATTCACATCAGAGCCAATAAAGTATGTTTCTACGATCGTGATTTCGGCACTGCGAGTCCGCTGGCGTGGAATAGTAATATAGATGATAATACTACAAAAGCCTCCCTTCCCGACTTCCACAACTGTATCCCTCGCCGCTCTGCGCCATTGACCTCCTGCCACTCGTTTAATGTCATCAGACCATCTTGCTTGTGATCTGCCAGAATTTGTGTAGCTGTTTCTCTTTCGCCACTCCAGGCCAGAAGATCTTATCACCCGTTGTCCTTGCTTTATGACCGATCCCATTCCATTTAAACATTAGTTATTTTACACGCTGCATCGGCAACTTTGGTCCGATCTTTGATTCATCAATTTTGGGCCCTGGAATTAAAAAAAAAAAAATTGAATTGCCATAAGGCGGACACCGAAGAGGCGCATAAGGCAAAATTTAAATTTCCATACAATGAATGAATTACAACTGTTTTTCACTTGTTTGCTGAAGATATTCTTCATATAAAAGGCAGTTCATGCTATATGCATAATAATAATAATAATAATTAGGCTAATTTGTCAAATTAACTAACTAACTAACTAACCATCACGCCGTCTCCCCGAAAGTGTAAGCAGAGAGAATGGACTGTCACACTTTTACTGATGCGGCACTCCATCCTTCTCTTTTCGCCCCGCGGGAGGCGCGGTGTGATGGGTTGCGAACCTCATCGCCACCAATAGGCATCTCCCGCGCACACTTCGATCGTCCAACACCCACAAAATAAATCTAAAACAAATAATATAAAATACAATGATATAAAATAAAATAACAAAATAAAAATAATTTTACACAAAATGTTCTTTTTAGACGGTGCACATATTGTCTATTTAATTTATAATATGTTCCACGTATCCACTGTTTTTTAATTTAGCACATAATGTAATAACACATAATGTTTTTTTCGATGTTGCACATGTTGACTTGGACGATCCGGACTTTTGTGTTTATTTAATTTATGTTACACGTATCCACCATTTTTTAAATTATCTGTAATAAGGCACTTAACCAGCAAGAACTTAAAAATAATATTGAAGAAATTATTCAAATTGTTATTGGAACAAATGAAAAATTTATTTCTACACCTGTCAAAATTCTTTACAAAAACGATAAAACTAATAAAACCTTTTAATCTGATTAATTTGATTAATTTGTCAAATTAATTAAACTAATCAGATTTTAAAGGTTGGTCATGTTAGAAGTCGGAGCAATCGACATGCGTGTATGACTCGTTGTATGAATGTGGAGGAAGCTAGAGAGGTTTGCCAGGATAGAGTAGTGTTATGGTCCATTCTCTCTGCCTACCCCTGTGGCGAAACGGCGTGATGGTTTGTTTGTTTGTTTAATTTGTAGAATCGCCGTTTTCGTGAATAGGTCACCTCAAGGGCGCTTTGACATTGTTTTTAGTCATGAAAGGTGCATGTGACAACAGCGAAATCACGATCGTAGAAACTTACTTTATTGGCTCTGATGTGAATTTCATGGACAACAAAATCAAGAATTTTGTTTCTCTAAACATATGAATGTTTTGTGCAAATGTGATATAATATTGTTTATTGATATACAGACAACCGTTGTTAACATTTTATGCGATAATTTGAAAAGGTGGGTTTTTAGGTGAGATTTAAAGTCTGTCGGATTGTCAATGCATCTGAGGCGTGCAGGAAGCATATTTCAGGCGGACGAACCTGCTACTGTGAAAGCCCGAGCAACATAAAATTCAGATATACTCGTATAGGTGGCACGTTTGGGAATGTGCTTAATTATTGTCTATAAACTGTAAATTTAGAAACCTTACCTGAAATTAATAATGGAATTTTCATATATGAATGAAAACTACTAAAAGTAGCTTATGTGTAATGTAAAAATGTAAAAATGTAATGTAAAAATTACTTTTAAGTTGATCAGATTGAAGTTTTTGGTTCGACATAATTATTAAATCATTAGGGAGTTTATTAAATTCTGTAGAGGCTATAAATTGTAAGGATTTTACACCGAATCTAGTTGAACGCAATGCTTCTTATTCTATGAGCGCGTATCATGTTGGTGTACGTCCGTATTGAATATTGGTCGAGTATTAGAGTGCGTTGATGACTTTATTATTTGTAGTATAGTTTTAGTGATCTCTAATTTTGGATGGATTTGAAATGGAATTATTTTCGTCTGAGAATATAGGGCCCTTACATGAGTGTACCACGGTAGACGGAAAATATTTCTAACAGCTCGATTTTGGATCACCTGAATGGACATGCGAATTCCAGTATCTTCTGCGTTGTTTTCCCCATCCTCTGCACATGCGCAATCCATTATCTTCTGCGTTGTCTTCCCCATCCTCAAGCAAATGAAATAACCTGAAAGCAATTTAATTATCTTTGAATATTTTAAATCTCAGCATAATGTAGAATTTAATGGTCAAAAATGGTTAATATTACTGGAATCTTCCAACTGAGGCAGCTAATGCTGCATATAAGGATATGTTTACCTATCACAGCATTTGTTTTCAGAGAAAAACTAAAACAGCTGAAGTAACTCATAGTGTATTTGGGTATGTGTGCTGCTGGAATTACTCAGTGGAATGGAAAATAAAGAAGAATTGCAACATGCAGATGCACGAATATGGCTCATTAACAAAATAATTTCAATCCCAATACAAAAATATCCCCATTAGACCAGTGGTCTCTCACAACCAGGCAATTATTTTATCAAAACTTAATATCTAATCCCAAAGATATAGATTTTCGCCCTGCCAGAACAATTTTACATTAAAATAACATTATGAAAATAGATTATACCAATTAACTAATTATTACACAACGAAACGTCATAACCTAAAATGACACGTAAGTAAAACGAATAAATAGATATTGTATATCATTAGAACTTTCTTATCGTTGCTGTGGTAATTTTAATATTTCCCTGACCAAAATACGCGTATAAAGAACACCTTTATGTTTGAATTCATCAAATGTCATATTAATTGTATTTTAAATAACTAATTAAAATCATAATAATTAAATAACATTAATAAAATAGCGCAATACCATTCAAAATTCTGCCAGTTGTGTAGCCGTTGCTCGCCCGCTACTCCAGGGTGCATAAGGCGGACATCGAAGAGGCGCATATGGCAAATTTTCAATTTCCATACAATTAAGTGTTCACTAAGCAGTATATTTAAAAAAAATACTCGAGGCTCTTGATCAAGCATTGCAAGAGTTGCGTGGAAACATCAGACCATTTGGAAATGTGTTAATATTATATGTAGGAGATTTTAGAAACATTACCTGAACGGCAAAAATAACTACCAAAAACTATGCTTATCAATGCAGTTATGATTGTGCTAAAGAAATAACAATTTTTTTACAAAAGCATTCATTACAACCAGACTCCTTCATATAAATTGTCTATATTCTTATGTAACAAATTAAACCAATTAATTCAAAATTTGAACCTGTACATACCAAAATATAAACATTGAACTTACGGAACTGATAATCGCCGTTTTCGTGAATAGCTCACCTCAAGGGCGCTTTGACAATGTTTTTAGTCATGAAAGGTGCATGTGACAACAGCGAAATCACGATCGTAGAAACTTACTTTATTGGCTCTGATGTGAATTCCATGGACAACAAAATCAAGAGTTTTGTTTCTCTAAACATATGAATGTTTTGTGCAAATGTGATATAATATTGTTTATTGATATACAGACAACCGTTGTTAACATGTTATGCGATATTTTTAAAAGGTGGGTTTTTAGGTGAGATTTAAAGTCTGTCGGATTGTCAATGCATCTGAGGCGTGCAGGAAGCATATTTCAGGCGGACGACCTGCTACTGTGAAAGCCCGAGCAACACAAATTTCAGATATATTGGTGGCACGTTTGGGAGTGTGCTTAATTATTGTCTATAAACTGTAAATTTAAAAACCTTACCTGAAATTAATAATGTAATTTTCATATATGAATGAAAACTACTAAAAATAGCTTATGTGTAATGTGAAAATGAGCCGGTTCTCATTCGCCACTCCAGGGTACATCTAATTCACTGATCATCCGTTGTTTGACTGATCTAATTCCATTTAACGAAGTTATTTTGCACGCTGCTTACGTAATGTTCGTCCCATCTCTGATCTGTTACTTTATTTTCCTAGAAATAAACGGAAAAAGTCATAAGAATTGTGTCATTCATTCATATTGTATATCATTAGATCTTTCTTACCGTTGCTGTGGTAATGTAACAATTTCCCTGACGAAAGTATGCGTATAAAGAAAACGGCAAAATAGAATAAACTAGAAGATAGAAGATAGATAGATGATAGTTTTGGGCATCATAATTCCACATTTCGTTTTGATAGCTTACAGCACCATAATTCCACATTTCGTCACGATTGCTTACGGCTTCTAAATTCCACATTTCGTCATGATAGCTTACAGCACCACAATTCCACATTTCGTCATTATTGCTTACGGCATCACAATTCCACGTTTCGTTATGATAGCTTACAGCACCATAATATCAAATTTCATTATGATAGCTTACAGCACCACAATTCCACATTTCGTCATGATTGCTTACGGGATCATAATTCCACATTTCGTTATGATAGCTTACAGCACCATAATATCAAATTTCATTATGACCTTACATATAGCTTACAGCACCACAATTCCACATTTCGTCATGATTGCTTACGGCATCATAATTCCACATTTCGTTATGATAGCTTACAGCACCATAATATCAAATTTCGTTATGATAGCTTACAGCACCATAATATCAAATTTCATTATGACCTTACATATAGCTTACAGCACCACAATTCCACATTTCGTCATGATTGCTTACGGCATCATAATTCCACATTTCGTTATGATAGCTTATAGCGCCATAATTCAATTTCGTTATGATAGCTTACAGCACCATAATTTCACATTACAGAATATAAAGTTTTTGTCGTTATCCCGTGTATGACATTGGCCCACTTCAAGAGATTGTATTTAATACAAATACGTATAAATTATGCTCTACTCCTATTTTTATTATACGCAATAGAAGATATGACTACTTGACCCTATTAATATACACATTTCATAAGAAGGACCGTTTATTTCCTCTTCACAACTCTATTTGCTGTTTTATAATTTATTATTATTTATTGTTTTATGCAGATAAAGTGTATAAAGGCTCGTACTTGAAATTACTACATAAATTAATCAACGTCATGACACTAGTAGCTTGTGATTCAACCATTGCGTCACAATTCTTGAGAATAAGTTTAAATGAAATAAACGCATTTTCTGTGATTCAAAAACAATACACGTATGTAGAATTAAGTTCCTATACGTCTTTCATATTAGTGAAAGCACTTCAGACTTGACTTTAGAGAGTATCTTGTAGGTACTTCTGAAGTCGAACCTGGTATTATATATTTTATTTTTACCTGTTCTCAATAGATGTCTTAAATTATAATTGTTGTTTGTAATATCTTTTGAGAAAATAAAATGATTTGATGATCATTTGCGGGACATGTTACCAGATTGGTAGACGACAGATGAACCAGAAGCGAATATAAAAGAAACAGAGGGAGACCCCCCACACGATGGTCCGATGACATTAGAAGAATTGCTGGCGATTGGATGCGAAAGGCACAAGATAAAAATACGTGGAGAAGTATGGGGGAGGCCTATGTCCAGCAGTGGACGACAACTTAAGTAAGTAAGTTATAGATTCATATATAGAAAAGTGGTTCAATAGGGTAGTAGGGCTACGATGGGGTATGTTTTGCTGGAAAGCATGCCTCTACAAAATGTCGTAAGGCGCCATGTTGCATTTACAACAGCAACACTATTATCAAGTTCAACTCTCTAGCGTCCATGAGAGGTCTTTTTAAAGACCCTGCGAACCCCGGATAATGTGGCACATATTACTTAGTGCCATAGCAGATAGAGAGAGGACGAATGGCGAGCTTCCAGCGCCATAAAACTGTATACACCCAGCTAACGGAAGGTAGCCCCGACAGAAAATCCTTCAGAGAAGGCAAGGGGATACCATTCTGGATATTTTTCCCCAGGTCATCACAATAGGTGATAGTCAACGTTGGGGAGACCTGACAAGACACAGAAAGAGATATAGAAAATTCCCAATGCGGTCTCGAAATCATTGTTTGAATTAAATGGGGGGCCGATCCGATCTGAGCTGTCAAATGTCAAAATTAAAAAAGTATATATATATATATATATATATATATATATATATATATATATATATATATATATATATCTATATATATATATATATATATATATATATATATATATATATATATATATATATATATATATATATATATATATATATATATATATATATATATATATATATATATATATATATATATCACTATATATATATATATATATATATATATATAACAATATATATATATATATATATATATATATATATATATATATATATATATATATATATATATATATATATATATATATATATATATATATATATATATATATATTTATATATATATATATATATATATATATAATTACTTTTTCGAACCAATTGATACACATTTTTAACAATGTTATTTGGTTAATATTGTTGACAAAGATTCTACATCACATTTTTATGTTTTTTTAAACTAGTTAAAAAATAAACATATTTAGTATGAGGGCTGCACCCGACGTAGTCGATCAACCCCTATGTTCTGGAGGAAATAGGTCTTTTTGTTCCTGATAACTACCTGCGACAGCGCCGACATCAATTGTTATTTGCTCCGTCACGCAGAACCAACCTGCCTTTGGTGATGCCAGTAGGAAGAGCAATTCGGATGCTGAATCTAATCATCTTGGATTTGGACATTTTCAGTGTCAGTGAGGCAGTATTCATAAAAAAAAATATTACAAATTCTGGAAAGAGTACTGCCTCACTGACGTCGACATATTTGGATTCCTTCTGATATGTATGATTTTTTGATCTCATGTTGTTTTATATTATCTTTGTAACACCGTTTTGTGTCCAAATGAGTCGCTTAAATGTTTTTCGTTTGTAATGTCTCATTTGTGTATCACGTATAAATAAATAAATAAATAAACACTCAAATCAGGATTGGATAATTTGAATAGGTGCGTTTTGAGTTTGATTTTAACTCTTGCAATTCTCGATGCACTTATGGTCTACAGTAAGATTGTTCCAGGCTGAAGGGCCTGCTACCGAGAAGGCTCCGTCGCCACCACGAACGACTTATTAACCCCTAAAGTGCGGTTGACTACATTTGCACTCCAAAAAATTGGCTTCAAATTGTTAACGGTTTTAAACTATCTTAGACCTGATATGGCACATGAAGAAGAAGTTTTCTATCGACAAGAAAAAGAAGAACATATGATATTGAGGTGATCTCTTGAAAATAATATATATGTTATAATAATATAATATATTATTTATTGTCTAGTTATATAATATATGAATTCGATTAAACATAAACATATTCATTAATGTATTAAAGGTGGTCTCAGGATGACATTCATATCGGTTATACCAATTATGATAATTTAACATCGGTATTTTATTTGCAGTGTTTATACGTTTATTTTAATAATCTTATAAACAAATATGTGCCGCAGATATTATGGTTAAATAATGTATAGATCGACAAGCTTACGATGGCGTAAAACGAGGGAGCCATAATGCATTTTAGGGTTGCCAGATTGGAATGTTTCCCGGTGGCAGCCAATTCTGCAAATAAAAGAAATCGCGAGAAGTGTATTGCTTTCGCAACATCGTTTATGAAGATTGAGAAAAAAAGTGGACCTAGGTTTGAGCCTTGGGGTACACCTGAATAAACGTAAAATGGTCGGGAGTTAAATTTTCCATAAGATACAAATTGCGTCCTCTCTTTCAGGTAACTTACAAAGAAAGATATAAGACGAGAAGAAAAACCTATTTCTTCTAATTTACTGATAAGAAT
The DNA here is from genome assembly GCA_022606425.2 of Lepidostoma basale. NCBI lineage: Eukaryota > Metazoa > Arthropoda > Insecta > Trichoptera > Lepidostomatidae > Lepidostoma > Lepidostoma basale. The sequence continues at coordinate 492,039 of JAHDVF020000068.1, forward strand.
ATCATGATTTACGTGCCTTACTACTTGACCCCAGGCACGTCACTGTCTGTCACTATCCATTGTGAGTCTGTCACTATACATATCATCATCATCCTAAGCTCGACAGCCCTGGGTGGGCCTTGGCTGAATCCAGGAGCTTCCTCCATTCTTGTCTGTTTGATGCCCTTGTTCTCCAATTTCTCACTTGCAACACTGATGCATCCGTGTTGACACTGTCCATCCATCGCATTTTGGGCCTTCCTGGTCTTCTACGTCCCTGTGGTACTGAGAGCGTGAGGCGTTTTGTAGGGTTGTCGTCGTCCATTCTGATTATGTGACCAGCCCATCTCAGGCGCCCTACTTTGATGGATCTGATCACATCGGGCTCTTTATAGATATCATATAGCTCTCGGTTATATCGACGACGCCAACCATTGTGGTCTCTCACTGGGCCATATATTGTCCTAAGAACCCTTCTTTCAAATGCTGCGATGGACCTTTCAGTGTGTTTTGTCATCACCCAGGTTTCAGAGGCATATGTGAGGACTGGTTTGATCAGGGTCTTGTACAATAGTGTTTTTGTGGTTCTTCGCAGTAATTTGGATCTTAACTGTTTTTGGAGATTTGGATCTTTTTTTGGATCTTAACTGTCACTATACATAGTCCCTCCAGTATCTTCTTCTGGATCTACTCCACCGAACGATATCCTCTATTTCTCAAGTTTTTCTTGCGTCTGCGCTACAGACATGATCTCGGAGAGTTTTTCCAGTAATTGATCTTTGGATATCATCTCAGATGTTACTTTTTGTGTTAAACAAAACGCTCTTACATTTTTGCATTGAGCCGTGATGGTATTTCTGAACTACTCGGCCTACCTCGCACTCGGCGTATTTAAATGTCTGCTAGATGTACTTTTGGATCTTGTTACACAAAACGAGTCAGACTCGTTTTTTCCCTTGAAAGGGTAAATGACCGCATTTCATCATGGGCGTTCATCTATAATAGTTCACGTTAAACGTAATTGTTAGGGGTGTTGAACCTTTTTGAGCCTGAGTGCCAAAAAAATATTTCTTATATAATAATAATATGTCGCGTGCCACATGCCATGGAAAAAAATGCATCAAATGTTTGTGTAACTCCAGTTTTTTTTAATATATAAACAAAGCATTAATACATAAAAAAATTTAACTACTTATTAATAGCAAAATAAAAGAAATAAAAAAAAATAGACTTAATCTTACCTATCCTTAATAATAATACAATATTTACAAAGCTCCCAGTCTCTCCACACAGGTCAGACTGAATAGACTGAGATGGGCCGGTCACGTGCAGAGGATGCCGTCTTCGCGAACCCCAAAAAAATTGCTGGAGTGGCACCCAGGTGGTAGAAGACCAATTGGACGACCAAGGCTGCGATGGGAGGATGAAGTTGGGAGAGATGGGGCAAGATTGTTAAGAGTGTCAGATTGGAGGGTCGAAGCGGAGGACAGGAGGAGTTGGAGGCGAAGAATACTGGAGGCTAAGGCTCGAAATGGGCTGTAGGGCCATCGAAGAAGAAGAAGAAGACTTAATAAAAAAAATGTAGAACCCTCAAAACTTCATTATTAGTGAGATTTTTGTTATTGGATGCTAGATGCCAATTTTTTTATATCGGGTTCATAGCTGGTAGCTTTTTATAGAATACAAGCAGTAGTACTTTCAAGGATTAATTGTATCTCAATAGAGACGAAGATGCAAATTGGAAACACAATATGGTGATCGAGGTGTTTACAGGACTTATGACCTGTCATTGGTTGGGTTAAGCGCACGCTTTATGTAATACAACATTCCCCATTCCACCTTTTCTTATGACCACCATGAATTTTTGGAAGTTGTTAATCTGTAACACCACACTTCACATGGTAGTTTCAATCTACACACTAGCGCCATCTATGAAGATTGGATTTTAAGAATTAAGCAGAAGATCGTCTGTAAGTCTTCTTCTTATGTCTGATTTAATAAAGTTCAATGAAGAAAATAATGATTCACAGGAATAAGTAGACGAAAAAATTGTTAAAATGCCCATTGCTATTTTTTTAAGACATAAAAAGTTTCCGGGATGGATTGCCAAGTTGTCAGTACTTCATTTTCGGCATTCCTCTGGACTCGTCCAACGCATCCAACTCACTCAATTTCTTCCAAAATAATTCTTAAATCTTTGAACGAAGAAAATACACATGGCTATTTAAATATTTTTTGAATTTCTTTATGCTATTTCTAAAACGTTTTTTGTACTTCTTCTTCTTAAAGTGCCCTGATAAACTCTTCCCTATCCTGCGCTGTCCGGAATAGCTCCTCCACAGTTTCGATTCCCGTCCATTCCCTCACATTGCGCAGCCAAGAGATCCGCCTTCTCCCTGCCCCCCTGCGGCCCTCCACCTTTCCCTTTAAAATCAGATGCAGCAGGCTATATTTTTCTCCTCGTAGAACGTGACCCAGATATGAAATCTTGCGGACTTTGATCAATGTCAGCAGCTCTCTATTTACTCCTGAACATTATTCGGTGAAGCCACATTTCAAATGCCTCTAACCGGTTCATTGTATTTTTTTTTTGTACAATCATTTTTATATTTTTCTCTTCATTCGCGTGTCATGCAAAATCGTCTCTCGTGCCACCTGTGGCACGCGTGCCATAGTTTCGCCATCCCTGCTTTAGGCGCGTATTATTCGAAATATCTTACCCGTTTTCTTGAATATCCTTTCTAAAATACGAGGTATTCTAAAAGGGTTTGGATTCTGTCAAAAAAAAAAACCTTGATACATTTTATTATTTTATTAATACCATATAATAAAATATAAGGTACATAGTTTACCAGGTAATTACAAAGAAATAAAATAAAGTACTAGATAAAGTGGCTTAAAATAATTTCTAAGGGGCTGTTGGCATTATTTTACAAAAATAAACTAATTAAGGATCGTGCAGTCTCACCGAAGGGTAGGCAGAATACCGTCACCATGTTATTTCCTGATTCGCTTCTCTCGATTCCTCAATAACAACCAATTGTTTGTAACACCTGATGATGAAAACATCGATTGGCAAAACAGCTGTCGCGACATTCTCAAAAAGTCTTAAATAAAAAAATGTGATTTGTTTTTTAAATGTAAACTTACTATATTTGATTTATTTGATCGTGCCACGTTTTCCCCGGTCTTCCTCTATTTCTAGTTCCATGAACATCATTATAATATACATTTTTTACAATTCTTTCTTCATTCATTCTTTCCATGTGTCCAAACCGTCTTAATGATCCTTTCATTATTTTGTTCATAACACCATCATCGCACAGCAATCACTTCTTATGTTTTCATTCGACACTCTTATCATACACAGAGTATCTACACATTCGTTTAAGAGATCTCTTTCTACTGCATTTATTCTACTTTCATCCTTCTTTTGCCAGTACCATGCTTCCCTTCCATACATAAGGGTCGGCATCAGAACACCATTGTGCACTGCCGTTTTAGATTTTTTTGGATAGTTTTTGTTTGTGATGTCACCATTAATTTTTGTTGCCTGCCCCAACCCTTCTTTCAATATCCCTCCCCACTCGTCCATATTTTAATTAATTAGCTATTTATTAATCCCTATCATTTGGAAGAGCAATTAATCTGCTGAACGCGGTCTCCTCGGAGATCGACGTCTTTCATATTAGTGAAAGTACGTTCAGAAGGCAAATACTCTTAATTCTGGAGAGTATCCTGTCTTCCTAATGTTGAACCATCTCTTATGCGTTTCTGGTAGTATATTATACACAATATATTATGTTACCTGTTCTCAATAGATGGCTTAAATAATTATTTTGTAATGTCTATTGATGAAATAAACTTATTTGATTTTGATTTCATTGATATATTTTGTAAACATACTACCCATTTAAAAAGATTAAAAAATGTATATAAAAATAAGATTTTAACATCTGTCAAAACTAACTATATTTATGAAAAAAAAAGTATTAATTATAATGTAACGATTTTGTCAATATTTACAATGATGAGGGGCATCTGTATCCCGAAATATGTTTGTGTTTAAATTATAATAAAGTGTTGTGATACATTTTTTTTTAATTATTCATTTATGAATCCACAAAACAAAATTTAAATTTCTTCCTTATGCATATTAAAAAATTAAATGAAGTTATTCGCAATACAAAAATTTATCAATCCGCTAATGCGTTCAACTGTCGAGTCTTTTAAGGGTATGACATTATTTTTGGTGTCAAGGGCTTCGGCAAAATCACCTGCATTTATAGAACCCCGGTTCAATGGAAAGAACAAGGGCAGTGTGATCATTGACATAATCAAACCAAAAACGAAGTGACTCTCTACTTGTTTTCTGAAGACCTCCTTAGGGTAGCATTTGGCAACATCGCAACCCATCTTGTTAAGAGCCGTCTCTAGCGTGACGTAGTAAGTTTCCAAGGCTGTCTCCAAGTAGCCATTCAAGTAGTCTTCGTCCCCTGCCAAAGTCAGGAAGTATACGAGATCTGTTGCCGGAGAGGCGTACCATATAATCTGCCAGTCGATCATAACCAACTTGTTTGGCATTCCGTCCTGAAAGTGTATAATTTATCCATTAATATATTAAAGGGGAACTGCGGTTAAGATGATAAAGTAAGATAAGATGACATAGTGTCCTTATCAGTTAAAATATTCGAAACCTTCCTCCTTATATTAAGCCAGATTTCTTCACTAGGAATTCCTTGGGTAGTCTGCTAGGCAATACTAAAGATAGGGAATATAAATTTAACAATGCAGGTGTTTACCAATTGACATGTAATGATTGTGATGCATTTTATGTAGGTAAAACCGCTAGAAATGTAAACGAGAGGGTGAAGGAACATCTCAGATGCTAGACAGTCTACATTGCGATCAGCTAAGTCTTCTGCGATCGGTAGATTGTCTGTGCCAAAACTATGTCCAAGCACAAACTTTGGCGACCGAGACTTCGCGGTAGCCGGCCCTTCAGCCTGGAACAATCTTCCAGCAGACCTTAAGTGCATTGAGAATCAATCAGAGTTTAGATCGAGACTCAAAACGCACCTTTTCAAATTATCATTTCCTGACAGGAAGGGCTGATCGACTTCGTCACGTGCAGCCCTCATACTAAATATGTTTATTATTTTTGTCATTATTATTATTATTATTATTATTATTATCTAGTTGATAAAACGGAGCATCTTCTACAGCGCCTTTGAGATGAGTAATTCACAAAACTGGCGCTCTATAAATTATCCAATTTATTATTATATTAATATTAAAAGAGGTCGCCTACCATTTGTTAAAGACAAACCACACATATTTTAAAGATTCTGGCCTGAAAATGCTAAACAAAATTCCCCGGATCTAAAATAAGATAATTTGGAAGCATTAGACATTAATGAAACCCCTTAACAATAATCTGCTCTTAATTAATAATCAAATTAATATTCCCATAGCCCCATTTTAGACATGTTCCCCATTGAAAATATTTTTAAATATTCCCATAAAAAAACTCCCCTGTCCGCCACTAAAATCTTAATTAGAAATTCTCCATAAATTTTCCCTAATGATCATGACTCGCCGTTCTAACATTCTATTCGTCCTCGCACACACTTTCTTCCACCCCTCTTTGCTTTTCATATTTCGTTCTTCATATGTTGTTCTCTGATTTAATGTTCAGTTTACTCTCTCAACCTGACGAAGCTCAAGCGGGGGCGAAACCGGCTGGTGTTACCAAATAAAGTGATTTAGATACAAATACTAAAAGGTTGGGCTATTTGTGATAAGTGCTAATAATTATTTTTATTATAATTATTTCCGAAGCATGTCGTATTTTTTTTAAAAATATTTTGAGGATTTAACAGTATGGCGGTCCATCCTCTGTGCCTACCCCTCCAGTAGACGGCGCAAACCAGTAAACCATCAGGTCAGTTAGTTAGTTAGTTAGTTAAGAAGATATTGTAACGTACCTTATATTTGAATAACAGGTTATTATTCCAGCAGTCGCCATGGCAAATTACATTGAAGGGTTCGGTCAACGATGAATCCAACACTTTACGCAGAGATTCTTCCAAACCATTTCCAAGCTGTTCAAGGTGGGTCTTAATATTTAGATTTTTTATAAGGGGGACCAGACTGTCTATCGACTGAGAAATTGTAATTCCAAATTGGTCTCCATAGTTCTGCTCCTGCGGTACGTTACTCTTTACCTTTTCGAACAATTCGGGGTCTTTCTCTCTCAGAGCAAAGGAACAGGCGTGGAATCTGGCCATGGTCTGAATCACCATCCGCGTGTGGTTCTCGTCCATGGGCTTTAAAATGTCATGCAATTGAAACCCATCAGCTTTTAGATCTCCCAGAATCACGGCTTCTTCGTTCTCCTTCGCGCTTCCAGAATAAAACTTGGCTATCAAAAACTGTTCGTCTAAAGGGACATTGCTTTGTTTTTGGACTCCGTCTAGAGCTGGCAAAACTTTGGTGTACGAAATTATTTCATATTTGAAAAACAGTGTTACCGGAATAATATTTCTCGTCGATTCCGAATATGTAGACTTTTTCAGAAACAATTTTAACTCCTTGCCTTCATTGTTCAATGGTTTGACTGTAATGTGAAATATTTCTCCAACAAAATTTTGGCTATTGAAATCGTTTTTTTGAAATTCGATTTCGTATTCTTTTATATTCAAATTTTTCGCTACGTCTGCGACCATTGTCGCCACGTTGCTTGAACCTAAAGGGTTGCGATCGCGTTCTGAAGTCATTATGAATTAATTTAATTTTGATTCTCGTTTAATTGAAATACAACGCGACGTATTTTATCGATTGAAGATCAGAGACTCACGACTTGAAGCATGCAACTGCTAAGATATTTTCTACATTCCATCCGATTGAATAAACTACGATCACTGATTAGTAATAATATGATCTCAGCTTATATACACATGTACGACCCGAGTGAAACATACACGCGGGGTTTTTTTGCTTGAAATTTTTCCCCATTTGAAATCAAATAATGTAATAAATTATAAGTAACGTAAAACAAAAACTCTCATTTTCGAAAAGGCAATATAGAATTTTTTAGTCTCTGAAATGCCTAACCTTGACAAAGATAAGCGGAAACGCAAATAATAATTAAAAGTAACGTAGACTCCATAAAAAAAAAAACAAGAGTGAAACATACAATAATGTCATTGGAGAAGGAACAGGTGGTCAGAACCTAAAGGATAACTAATTAACTAACCATCACACCGTCTCCTCAGAGGGGTAGGCAGAAATAATGGAACGCCACACTGTTCTGTCCTGACATACTTCTCTCGCTTCCTCTACATTCATATATCTTGTCATGCACGCACGTCGATTTCTCCGACTCCTCACGTGACCGACATTTAATATTTGATTGATTTGATCTTGTCACGTTTTCCTCGGTCTTCCTCTATTTCTAGCTCCGTTCACGTTGTTTACAAATACCCTTTTCACTCTGATTATGCAATTCAATATAGGGGAGTCAGGTGGTGTCCATTCTTTGAACATGACCGTACCAGTCCCTTTTTCCTCAACCTTACATATCTCTCTTATTCTGGTGTTCCTCACGCGATCTCTCAGTGTCTTGCCTGCTATCGTCCTCAGTGTCTTCATTTCGAAAGGCCTCAAAACTTGTTTGGTCCTTACTGTGTCTGCCCTTGCTTCGACGCCATATGTTATTATTGGTCTTACGCATGCTTTATAGATTCTTATCTTACTCTTAATGGCCATGTCTTTGTTTTTTCCATATTGTGGATTTTAGAGCCCCAGAGATTGCAGCTGCCTTGCCCAATGAATGCTTTACGAATATGGTCACCTTTCAGTATTTGATTAATTTAGTCATGCGATGCTTTCACTGGTCTTCCACGACTTCTCTTTCGATTCACACTACTTGTATACAACACTTTAACCATTTATCTCTCGTCCATTCGTTCCATATGTCCAAACCATCTCAGAGATCTTTTAATTTTACTTACGATGCAATCATCTGCCTTACATTTCTTCCTTATTTCGTTGATCAGTATTCTATCATACATCATTTTCTTACACATTCTTCTCAGTGATCTCATTTCTAGGCATTTAATGTATTTTCATACTTATTTTGCCAGCTTCAAGCTTTACTTATTTATTTTTTCCTTGTATACAACAGGTCGTTTTAAACCCAATTACTGTATACACATTATTTTGAGCTATTATATTGATTCTCATGACATGTGATAGGTAGCCAATCTATCGCCATTTTATTGTCACGTGAATTCTACACCAGACCAAAGGCAGTGTGACAATCACACTGCTATCGCTGGGAATCGAACCCGGGACCTTCGGTATGGAAGTCAGAGCTCTTACCACTTTGCAACGAAAGTCGACTTCCATACCTCAGGTTCGGTTAAGAACTTCGTAATAAACTGCAGTCTTTATTTTAGTGGATATTTTTCTATTTTAATTTTATTGTCGCGTGAATTCTACACCAGACCAACAACAGTGTGATTATCGCACTGATATCGCCGGGAATCGAACCCGGAACCTTCGGAATGTCATTCATAGCTCCTGCCACTCTGCCAGGAAGGTCTTCGAATTATAATAAAACATTATTCTATAAATCCCAGGATGTATCTGTAGTTCTTGTTCACATTACTGGATCTGATAATAATGGGGCATGTTTAGGTATCCTTTTATTGAAAGGGTTGGAAGCAGGTGCAAAAATTAACGGTGTGTCAGTAAGCTGTTTGTTATATGCGGACGACGCTGTGCTACTTGCAGACAACGAACATGAACTACAAGCCCTGGTGACTAGTATGTACGAGGTATGCAAGCGATACGATTTGATGATGAATGTGAATAAGTCCAAAGTAATGAGTTTCGTACAATAATGAAATACGACAGTCTGCAACATTAGTGTAAACGGTGAAAATCTGGAACAAGTCGATGAATTTGTTTATTTAGGAAGTATGTTTACAAAGGATGGGTAAGTGGAGAATAATATTGAAAGAAGGGTTGGGGCAGGCAACAGAGTAAACGGTGCACTTAAAGTTGTCATCGCAAACGTTGCACGTAAAGTTGTCATCCAAAAAAGCTTAAATGGCAGTACATAATGGTGTTCTTGTGCCGACCCTTATGTATGGGGAAGTGAAGCATGGAACTGGCAAAAGAAGGATGAAAGTAGAATAAATGCAGTAGAAATGAGATATCTAAGATAATGTGTGATAAATCTGTATATGATAGAGTGTCAAATGCAAGTATAAGAAGTGAATGCGGTGCGAATGAAAGTGTTATGGACAAAATAATGAAAGGGTCGTTAAGATGGTTTGGACACATGGAAAGAATGAGTGAAGACAGAATGGTGAAGAAGGTTTGTGTAAACGACGTGAACGGAGCTAGAAATAGAGGAAGTCCGAGGAAAACGTGGCAAGATCAGATCAATCAAATATTATATGAGGAGTCGGAGAAATCGACGTGTGTGCATGACAAGATGTATGAATGTAGAGGAAGCGAGAGAAGTATGTCAGGACAGAACAGTATGGCCTTCCATTATTTCTGCCTACCCCTTCTTCTCTTATGACATTGTCGTAAGTTTTACTCGGGTCGTACATGCGTATATAAGCCGAGATAATATAATTACTAATTAGTGTTCGCAGTATATTCAATCCGTTCGAATGTGCAAGTAGTATATTACGTTCATTTTGCTAGTGAATCATAACTTCAACCGATTAAATACGCCGCAGTGCATTCAAATTATACGCAAATTAAATTAAATTAATTCACAATGACTTCAGAGTGCGATCGCAACCCTTTAGGTTCTAGCAACGTGACGACGATTATCGCAGACGTAGCGAAAAATTTGAACATAAAAGATTACGAAATTGAAATTAAAAAAACCGATTTAAACCGAGAAAATTATATTGGACAAGTATTTCACATTACAGTCAAACCGAGGAACAATGGAGGCAAGACGTTAAAATTGTTTCTGAAAAAATCTGCGGAAACAACTAGAATTGTTTTCCCACTCACATTGTTTTTCAAATATGAAATAAATGCGTACACTAAAGTTTTGCCAGCTCTAGACGGAGTCCAAAAACAAAACAATATCCCTTTAGACGAACAGTTTTTGATAGCCAAGTTTTATTCTGGAAGCGCGAAGGAGTACGAAGAAACCATGATTCTGGGAGATCTAAAGGTTGATGGGTTTCAAATGCACGACATTTCAAAGCCCATGGACGAGAACCACGCGCGGATGGTCCTGCAGACCATGGCAAGATTCCACGCCTGTTCCTTTGCTCTGAGAGAAAAAGACCCCGAATTGTTCGAAATGGTAAAGAGTAACGTTCCGCAGGAGCAGAACTATGGAGACAAAATAGTAAATGCAATTTCTCTGTCGATAGACAAACTGGCCCCCCTTATGCAAAATCAAAATATTAAGACCCACCTTGAACAGCTTGGAAATAATTTGGAAGAATCTCTGCTTAAAGTGTTGGATTCATCGTTGACTGAACCCTTCAATGTAATTTGCCATGGCGACTGCTGGAATAATAACCTGTTATTCAAATATAAGGTACGTTACTTTATCTTACTAACTAACTATCTAACTAACTGATTGATTAGAGGGGTAGGCAGAGAAGGTGGACCGCCCTACTGATCAGTCCTGACATACTTTTATAGATTCCCCTTCATTCATATATCGTAACATTCACGCTCGATTTTTCCTATTTCGAATGTGGGCCGCGCAATTGGGAACTTGTCTAAAATGGGGCTATGAAAATAATTTGTTTGATTATTCATTAACGGTAGATTATTGTTAAGGTATATCTTAATTTCTAATGCTTCCAAGTTACATTATAGACCCGGGGAGTTTTTGTGAAGCATTTTCAGGCCAGAATCTTTAAGATATGTATGGTTTGTCTCTAACAGATGGTAGGCGAACTCAGTGCGAAATTTCTAGCGGCTTTACCTACATAAAATGCATCACAATCATTACATGTCAATTGGTAAACACCCGAATGGTTAAATTTATTTTCCCTATCTTTAATATTGCCTAGCAGACTACCCAAGGAATTCCTAGTGTAGAATGCTGGCTTTATATTGGGAAGAAGGTTTCCAATATTTTAGCTGATAATGGCACTATGTCATCTTAATTACATCTTCTTCTTAAAGTGCCCTGTCAGGTCCCCCACGTTGGCGACCACTCTGGTAAACTCTTCCCTATCCTGCGCTGTCCGGAATAGCTCCTCCACAGTTTCGATTCCCGTCCATTCCCTCACATTGCGCAGCCAAGAGATCCGCCTTCTCCCTGCCCCCCTGCGGCCCTCCACTTTTCCCTTTAAAATCTGATGCAGCAGGCTATATTTTTCTCCTCGTAGAACGTGACCCAGATATGAAATCTTGCGGACTTTGATCAATGTCAGCAGCTCTCTATTTACTCCTGCACGATTCAGGACTTCTGTGTTCGTCACTCCGTCTGTCCATGGGATTCTGAACATTCTTCGGTGAAGCCACATTTCAAATGCCTCTAACCGGTTCATTGTTTTTACTTTTAATGTCCATGTCTCACACCCATATAACACCTTAACATCCTCTGTCTTAGTTTTAAGTTGACATATTATATTAATGGATAAATTATTCACTTTCAGGACGGAAAGCCAAGCAAGATGGTTATGGTCGACTGGCAGATTATAAGGTACGCCTCTCCGGCAACAGATCTTGCATACTTCCTGACTATGACAGGGGACAAAGATTACTTGAACGGCTTCATGGAGACAGCCTTGGAAACTTACTTCCTCGCGCTAGAGACGGCTCTTAACAGGATGGGTTGCGATGTTGCCAAATGCTACCCTAAGGAAGTGTTCAGAAAACAAGTAGAGAGTCACTTCGTTTTTGGTTTGATGATGTCATTAATCGCTCTGCCCCTGTTCTTTCCAGTGAACCAGGGTTCTACGAGTGTAGGTGATTTTGTCGAAGACCCTGACACTAAAAATAATGTTACACCCTTAAAAGACTCGACAGTTGAACGCATTAGCGGATTGATACATTTTTGTATTGTGAATAACTTCATTTAATTTTTTAATATGCATAAGGTAGAAATTTAGATTAATGAATTTTAAAAAATGTTATATATATTTACCATCATTTTATGTTGTGGAGTCATAAGTGAATAATAATAAAAAAAACACATGTTTCGGGATACAGATGCCCTTCATCGGTGTAAATATTGACAAAACGTATAGTATATTTAAATTTATATACAGGTTGTCCCAGATCTCGACGTCAACCTGAAAACAGATGATATGCTGGTTTAGAGAAAAATGTAAAAAAAATCTAAGTTTTATATTTTTGAAATTATAGGCATTTAAAAAAAATCGAGAAAATCAACATCCTGTGATGATCTTTTAACTCCCGTTTCTACAAATCTTTAGTTTTTATAATTTTTATTTTTATTATGTAATTCTGAATAATGTTTCTATAAATTGTTGCCTAAAATTTATAGCTAACTACTCCAGCTTGGATGAAAATTTTACTTTTTGCACAACCAAGTATTAAAAATTAAAACTACGCCCAATTTTAACTGACTGTACTGAAAACAAAATGACCTACGCTATTTTGGAAAGTTACTTTAAAAGTTGGCGCATTTAATAAGGATTCCAAAGATTCCCATCTGTTTCCGGGTTGACGTCGTAATCTGGGACACCCTGTATATATTTACACTGATGAAGGGATCTGTATCCCGAAACATGTTTTTTTTTTTAAATATAATTCTTCTTCTTCAAGGTCTACCTTTATTTCTGGTTCTGTTTACATCGTTAACATTGCACACTGCAGTTGGTCATGATAAGATTATGTTGGTTAGTTAGTTTAAGCCTAAACATTAATGAACCCAAAAAAACTTTTAAGCTGATCTTCCTCTATTCGGCATTTTAAAAAAGTAGAATTTAGTTTCATAATAAAAAATTGTAACTGACTTTTTAACCCGATTGTTGACACAGACGAGATATCTCGGCAAATGGCGTAGTTCTCGTATTGCCAGAGACGAGATATCTCGGAAGAACTTTTGGTGAAGTATTTTTGCACCGTATTGACTTGTATTGACAATTTGGCAGAAATTGAACACACACTGACATCTGTTTTAGTTATCCCGGAATACTTTATCAAGTTTCATTCATATATCGAAGGTAGCAGTGTCATGTATGGAAGTGAAGCTTGGAGCTGGCAAAAGAAGGATAAAATCAGGATAAACGCCGTAGAAATGAGATCACTAAGAAGAATGTGCGGGAAAACGTTGTATGATAGAATACCGAACGATGAAATAAGAAAGAAATGTAAGGCAGGTGACAGCATCATGAATAAAATTAAAAAAGGATCCCTGAGATGGTTTGGACATATGGAACGAATGAATGAGAGTAGAATGGTTAAAAAGTTGTACACAAGCAGCGTGAGTGGGAAAAGAAGCTGAGGACGACCGAGGAAAACATGGCATGACCAAAATTAATCAATTACTAAAAGGCGGCCACATTCGAAGTCGGAATAATCGACGTGCGTGCATGGTACGATGTATGAATGTAGATGAATCCCGAGAGGTATGCCAGGACAGGCCATTGTGGCGATCCATCCTCTCTGCCTACCCCTCCGGGGAAATGGCGTGATGGTTAGTTAGTTAGTAAGTTAGCAGTGTCATTTTTGACAGACGTTAAAATCTTGTGCTTACAATTTTTTTTTGTGAAAAATATTTTAAAATGTATATTTAAAAAAAATCCTGGTCCAGAAGATAACAGCGAGTTGCCAAAACTGGTCGAAGACACAAACATTCGATTTTAACTGAATATGCATTTAAATTTTTTTTTAATTAAAACTTAAAAACTTACTTAATTGCATATTACTTAATTGTCTGTTATAAATAATAATAATAGTCTGTAATAATAATCCTTAATTGTCTGCCGTTTTAATATTGTCTGTAATTTCTAGACTAGTTGCAAGTAAATAAAAACGAGCTACTATCGTTTTGTGTTTTTTTTATCCAATCACAACATAAATAATAACAATAAGCCATTAGCTGTCACGGGCCTGATTGATGATACTGGTCATTAGCTGTTACGGGCTGGATTGATGACACTGGTAGCCCGGATTGATGACCCTGGCGGGCCGGATTGATGACACTGGTGGGCCGGTTTGATGACACTAGCGGGACGGATTGATGACACTGGTAGGACGGATGGATGACAATGGTAGGACGGATTGATGACAATGGCAGGCAGGATTGATGACGCTGGTAGGCCGGATTGATAACACTGGTAGGACGGATGGATGACACTGGCGGGCAAGAAGTTTAGAGACCCCTGGCCTAGCCATTTCTCGTTATTTGGGGTCGGCTCTCCTAAAATGCCCCCACCAAGCTTCACGAACCTGGGTCATCTGGCTGTCCAGTCGCAGAGCCCCACATATTCGTTCTCCCCACAGTCGCAGAACCCCAGATATTCGTTGACTTCCCAATCACAGTGGTGGACCGGTTGCGAGAGGCTAATAAATAATTATACACCATTAACATGTCTTTCCTTACAGGTACGCCGCGTCCCTACTGAGGTTTTCCATGGTTCCCTCAGTTGTAAGACGAATGTCGGGATGCTAATTAGATAGCCCATGGAACCACAAGAGAGGGTTAAAAAAAGATTTCTGAGATATCTCTACATGAGGGAGTTTGGTAGCTATCCGTGGCTTTATCCCACTGCATTCCTCTTGGGCATGCTGGGAACCAATAATTTGCGGATGAGAAGAGATGGTTGCACACTTATCCATTTATTCAGACTTATCAGGAAATTCTTTGAGAACTCCGTTATCTTGGAGGCTATCCATCTATATGTTCCAGATGGTTATCTTCGACAGCGTCAGCACAGACTGTTTTATCTCCCAGCATGCAAAACCAACCTGCCTCTGATAATCCCGGTGGGGAGAGCAATCAAACTGCTGAACATGATCGCTTCGGAGATCGATGTCTTTCATATTCGTGAAAGTACGTTCAGAAGGCAAATATTCTTGACTTTAGAGAGTATCTTGTCTTTCTAATGTCGAACGATCTCTCATGCGTTCCTGGTATTATATATTTTTTATGTTTTACCTGTTCTCAATAGGTGCCTTAAACTATAATTGTTGTTTGTTGTTTGTATAATATAGTTTGAGAAAAAACATAAACTGATTTGATTTAATTTGAAAGACAGGCACACTTACACACACTTAGTTAAATTCGCACACAGAATCACTAATAATAAAGACCACACCATCTTGTATAATTAAAAAACAAGGCTTCAAGAACATAAAGAAAACCAAGTAAAAAAAAAACGCAGAGCCTTTAGGTCGTTCCTGACTGTGGACATCCACGTTGCAGGAGACCGACCTGGTCCCCTCCTTCCATCTTCCAGTTGCAGGGCCTCATTGACAGTGTATTCATTGTCCTGAAAGCAAAAATGACCAACAAGTCTAGAAATCATAGATAATGGCAAGAAAATTAAAACTGTTTTGGCCCTTGGAACTTACTGTACTTATCAGTTACTTCACTTACCTGGGCTCATCTATAACAAAAGAAAACGAAGATCACAAGGAAATCGAAAGAAGAATCACAATTGGCAACAAAACATTCTTCTCTCTACTACCAGCGCTCGAAGCAAGAAACGTGCACTAGAAAACCAAAATCATCATGTATAAAACAATCATCCGAACAGTAGTGACCTATGGATGTGAGGCGTGGACAATGACAGCAAAATCCGCAGAGCGACTGGATACTTTTGAGAAAAGCGTGCTGCGCAGAATTCTGGGACCTGTGAATGACGGTGAAGGCTGGAGAGTGCGGCATAATGACGAGCTGTACCATATTTACAAAGCTCCCAGTCTCTCCACACAGGTCAGACTGAATAGACTGAGATGGGCCGGTCACGTGAAGATGATGCCGTCATCGCGAACCCCAAAAAGATTGCTGGAGTGGCACCCAGGTGGTAGAAGACCAGTTGGACGACCAAGGCTGCGACGGGAGGATGAAGTTGGGAGAGATGGGGCGAAATTGTTACGAGTGTCAGATTGGAGGGTCGAAGCGGAGTACAGGAGGACTTGGAGGCGAAGAATACTGGAGGCTACGGCTCGATATGGGCTGTAGCGCCATCGAAGAAGAAAGAAGAAGAAGAATCAGTATCAGATCGGATACCCCTGGGCTTGGCAAAAGGAGACAGCAGTTTTGTACACCATTTGTTTTGTTTGCATGTGTACTTTGTTGTCAAGCAAGCCATTTTACTTTTGTCCTATGATCCACGTCGTTTAAAGTTCACCGTTATTATTGTTTGTAAAAACAGAAATTTGTTAGTTGTGGAATGGAATATCTCTGAGAAGCAAATCAAATCAAATCAGTTTATTAACTCACCAGACATTACAAACAACATACATGGTTATGGCACCTATTGAGTACAGATAAAATATTATACGTATATACAACACAATACCAGGATTGCACGAGAGATGGTGCTACATTAGGAAGACAAGATACTCTCTAAAGTCAAGGGTATTTATCTTCTGAAGGAGACCGCGTATGGCAGACAAATTGTTGTTCCCACCGGTTTCACCAGAGGCAGATTGGTTCTGGCGGCCGGTAGGTAAAACAATATGTGCTGTCGCTGTCGGAGATATCTATCAGGGACGAAATGACCAACATCCTCCAGCACGACCGAATTCCCGAAGTATCCCATGATTAAAGTAAAGAAATGGGATATGATATTCCCTCCTCTTCGAAGCTGCAGAGAATTATTCCCGAGCATTCCCAAAAGAAGTACCGTGGGATAGTGCCATGGATAACTAGCATACTCCCTCATGTAGAGATACCTCAGAATTTTTTTCTAAATCCTCTCTAGCATAACGGAATATCTCGCCTCGTGAGGAATCCATATCACAGAACCACTTTTGAGTCTGCTCGGAGCCAATGGATTGTATAGGACTCTGAAAACATTGGGATCTTTAAAAATCCTTCTGGTCCGAACGATAAAGCCCAACATCCTTTGAGAGAAGCATTCTTTCAGCCTGTTCTGTGGTTCTGCCAAAATTTCAAAGCCATTCATGATGAAAATAATTTGTGTGATTGCGTTAAAATGAAGAATCTGTTGCTATGATTATAATAAATATTTTTTAAGTTTGAAGCGATAACCATAATTGAATATCAAAGGTTAATGCACTAAAAGATATGGTTTATGCTGAATTCGTACACTATAAAATTAGTCTGGGGTTATCAAAATACAGGAAAATTTGAATACGTTCAGAAAACCGCCGAATTATTTTTTGCTTACATTTATGAATGAGAAAAATATAGTGAACAGTTCAGAATTAAGGCTATCCGTTTATCGCTTGGTAAGCCTTCATGGACCAGGATAACACAACTGCACCTAGAATCTGAAATCCTGATGATAGATGAATTCATTCTGAAACTTGCCGAACGTTTTACAAAGGATTCCCTTCACACCCAAACCCCACAATAAAAGACCCTTCACTCCAGGCCACACAAATCAAGCTTCCGCATAAACCAACAACTCACCAAATCACCTTTCCAACAATATTCCCATCAGACATAAGAGAAATAGCCTCAAGAGCCGAGCCTGTATAAGCCAGAAGATCCAAGTCCAAGTATTTTTTATCATGAATTTTGATTTATTTTATCGTACCACGTTTTCTAGTTGTAGTTCCATTTACATCGTTAACATATATATTTTTTACCATTCTTTCTTTATTCATTCTGTTCATGACCAAACCATCGTAATGATGTTTTCATTAATTTGTTCATTACACCATCATTCGCACCACATTCAGTTCTTATATTATATTTTCATTCGATACTCCATCATACACAGAGTATCTACACATTCTTCTAAGAGATCTCATTTCTACTGCATTTATTCTACTTTTGCCAGTTCCATGCTTCGCTTCCATATATAAGGGTCGGTAGAAAAACATCATTGTGCATTGCTATTTAGTTTTTTTGGATAAGTTTTTGTTTGCGATGACAACTTTAAGTGCACCATACACTTTGTTTCCTGCCCCAACCCTTCTTTCAATATCCCTCTCCACTCGCCCATCTATTGTAAACATACTACCCAAATACAAAAACTCATCTACTTGTTCCAGATTTTCACCGAATTTTTACGCTTGGCTCCTGATCCAGGGGACTTGGGTTCAAGCCTGGACACGACCAGATTCCTTCTTCATAATAATGAGCTATTTTCTGTTCACATTGAAGATTGTAATAATAAATTCTAATATCATTGATTTAAATCCTTGGTATTAGTCTTTTTTTTTTAAATAAATAAATAATTACTTCCTATAAAATGGCGGCTTTTTTGGCATATTGCTTCAAAATTATGCCGGCAACCAAAGGGTTTAACTATGATGTAAAACTCCATATTAAATAATTAAAGAGACCTCTCAAGATTTCCATATATTAAATTAAATATAATTGTCATATGTATTGTTTTCTAAGATAATACAATTGACTGACTTGCAGTTATCTTTTTCCACGACCGTAATTCCTATGCTAACGCATCTCGACCAGGAAACGAAGGATCACCAGATATCATTAGCCAACAATAAGAATGTGGTAGCTAATAATAACATAGAATTATTAGTACTCTCATCTATCTACCTGTATATGCAAGGTTAAATAATAATTGCAGAAACATAAATGATACTTAAGTGTCGCAATGTGTTCTTATGTTATTGTGTTATTTATGTTCTTCTCTTCTTCTTCTTCTTTTAATAGATCTGACGATCTGTGACACAGAAATCATATCTCGTCTGATGATGAGATCCAGCTGTCCCTCCATCTCTTAGGCGGTCTTCCAGGTGGGCGGTGTCCGGAGGGGATTTCATAAGCGGCTGTATATGCAAGTCTGTCACCATCCATTCGGGCTACATGGTCCCTCCAGTATCTTCTTCTGGATCTACTCCACTGAACGATATCCTCTATTTCGCAGGTTTTTCTTATGTCTACGTTGCGGACACGATCTCGGAGGGTTTTTCCAGTAATTGATCTTAGGACCTTCATCTCCGATGTTCTTAGTAGTCCCTTGGTTCGCACAGTGTCAGCCCGCGTCTCTACAGCGTACGTCGTGATAGGTCGCACCCATGTTTTATAGATTCTGATCTTGCTGTTTATTTATGTTAATATTTTATAATAAAATAAGAAGTTAATGCAATGCGAATGAAAGCGAATGCAGTGTGAATACTAGTGAATGCAGTGCGAATAAAAGTTAAAACAATGCGAATGCAGTGCGAATGAAACAAAATAATGCAATGGTCATTAAGATGGTTTTGAAGGATGAAAGTGGAATAAGCGGGGCATAAATGAGATCTCTTAGATGAATATCTGTTAAATCGGTAAATGATAGATTCTTCTTCTTCCTGGCGCTATCCCAACTCATCTTCTGTATTGACTGTTGGGGTGGGCTCTTCTCGATCTCAGGTTGTACTTACGGTTCTGAGTATCGCCTTCACTCAAGCCATTTCTCCGCAAGACGCTATTGCACTGAATCATCCACACGTTCCTAGGTCTTCCTCTGGATGGTTGACGAGGAAGATTCACAGACAGAACTCTATTTACTGTGTGGTGTGGTGGTCTCCGTTTTATATGGCCGTACCATAGATAGATTTTTAATACAAATACAAAGTGAATGCAGTGCTAATGAAAGCGCTATAAATATAATAATTAAGGGATCATTAAGATAGTTTTGACACATCAAACGAATGGTTATATTTTTAAAGCATGTTTTAACAATGTAACCAGAACAAGGAATAGAGTAAGACCAAGGAAAATGTGACATGATCAAGTCAGTTGAGCATTAAAGGTCGGCCGCGTGTCGGTAAAAATTGACTTGCGTGCATGTCACGATGTATAAATGTAGAAGAAGTGAGAAAAGTATGTTTGGAAACAATAGTGTGGCTTCCAATCCCTGGGAGACGGCGTGATGGTTTGTTAATTCTTTTACGTAAGTCTACAACAAGAAAGAAATTTTTTTTTAATTCAAACATTTTACTGCCATCTATGTTATTATAATAAAAAAAAGATATAAATGTTTTGACAATGTAAGCACTAAAGTGTAGCCTTTAAATGTTTAAAATGACATTGTGTTTCGTGAAAATTTTCACAGATGGCGTTTTTGCGGTAGTACAGGAAATTCATTTATTCATTGTGAAATATTTTTACAATTTTTTTGAGTTTACAAACTCATCAAAGAAAATGGTCTCACAAGGGATGCTTCCTCTTATTTAGAGCTTAATTACAGCTTTGTCTGTGAATCTTCCTCGTCAACCATCCAGAGGAAGACCAAGGAACACGTGGATGATTCAGTGCAATCGCTTCGTAAAATATATACTGAACACGATATGAGTGAAATAACTTTCAGAAGACAAATACTCCTGACTATAGAGAGTATCTCTCATGCGTTCCTGGTATTATATAATTATGTTTTAACTGTTATTTTATAATACAATTATTATATTTGACCTGTTTCCAACAAATGCTTTACACTTTAATATTTATTTGTAATTCTTTGTGAAAAAAACTGATTTGATTTGATTTGATAATTAATGTATTTTAACCGTTTAAGTACCGTGATGTTTTAAGCTTAGAAACACTCACATATCGAACGTTTTAAATTCTTTTTAAAAATAGGGCTAATGAATTTTATACATTATGTTTAAAGTTTACCTGTAAAATGATATGTCAAGTTTAAATTTTTCAATTTGCATTTTCGAAATTTCGTATATTTGATTTTTCTTTCAGGGTTGTCACAAGCGTAAATAAATATATAATATTTTTTACATTTTTATAAAAAAAATATTTATTGAAAGCAAAAATAAAAAATCAAAGTATGTTGAATCAGTTCTTGTTTATTATCACTTGAAATTTAATTATTTCAAGTGATATCCTTTTGATCCTTTATATCAATCTCACCATAAGTGGTAACCCTAGTGCTCGACTTCTAAAAAAATCCCTTTTTCAAAAAGATCGACTAACGTCAGAAGGTTCATTTTTCTTGCAGAGATAGTGTATAGATGTCGCTAGCCACACAATTTTTTTTTTTGTTAAAATTCATATTGTCATCATTTTTAATGCATAGTGGCCTTACGGTATTGATGGTGCGCCTACGTAGCGGCCACCAGTGGCCTTACGGTATTGAAGTGGTTAATATTTTATTTAATTATAATGGAAGAGAGACATATTGGTATATAGCGGTGATCCATAAGGTAGGTTGAAGGTTGGGAATCTATGCGCTAGATGGAGCTAGTTCACCCTAATCTATTTTTTCTCACTTAAATCACTGTTAAAAATGGAATGAGAGTGGAAAAACTCATCGAAAATTAAAAACAATTTCGTTTTTTTATATAATATTTCTTATTTGATATAAATCCTTCAAAAATATGTATAATGTTCTGTATAATCAATATATCCCCAACGTTGAAATACAGTCGAACTAGGTTTTAACGAGGAAGATGGGACCGACTGAATTTGGTCGTTATAAGTATTACTAGTTATATCAGAGAATAGGTATTGTATAATCCTTACAAAAATACCCATCACAAGAAGACATGAAGTATCTGGAGCGGAAGGTACCCGGCCGTAAGTACCATAAACAATTTTCCAACATGGAAATATACGGGGCCGTATGTACCGTCATATCATTATTGGAATCCGTGACATTGCTATGTGTCAGACATTACTATCTCGTCTGGTAATTTCGAGACGGCATTGGTCACTTAACACAAAACATTACAATTCAAACAAAAATACACAATTGGAATTTATTTACACACATATTAAGTTATCGTTACAAAATTAATAAAAGTATAGGGAAAATTCTAAGTTTCCTCGTTACATCCAAAATCTCTCTATTTCCGAGATCGTAATAACCGAGTTCGGCTGTGGTACAAAATAAATCTTACTATCAATATAAATATAAATATTACTATAAATGTTTTTATTTATTAGCTTGTATTGAGTTATGCTAATTGTACGTTTAAGTTATATTAAATAACTAGTACAATTGTGCATCGTAACCATCCAGGGACCCACTCAAACACAAACTTAAAATTTTATCAAAATCGGTCCAGCCGTTTAGGAGGAGTTCAACTACATACAGAAGAATTATGTACAGGGTTATTGGTTATGGAATACATTCAGGTGTTTTAAAAATTAATAAAAAAATAACTGTTGGTCATAATCAAACTTTTATTTTTTCCTAATTAGTGAATATAACAGGCATTCATTATCAATACAAAAACTAAAACTGTCTGTCAACATTACGAAATTTGTCACTTATTTTAAATTGACAATCCAAAAGAATCTCTTACAAATTTTCCTGGCAGATTATTTTAAAAACATCTACGTATTATTAGCTTTAAAACTAGGTATTTAAACTAAACATCGGTTATAAGTTTACAAAGAAATCAACTTTACACTAGAAGTAAGTAGAAAATCGTTTAATTATACAAATAATCATAACATTGAATTAAATAACTAAACATTACTTAAATTATCAATAAGAAGAACTGACAATGCACACAAAGGCGCATTATTTTTCATATTTCGATTTTTAGCACTTTTTTTGATCAAATTGTCTTAATTTGATTAATCGCACTAATAATTTTATTATTTCATATCACGTTTTCTCTTCTTCTCATAAAAGCCCTTACATAAATACAAATAAATAAATTCTTATCAATAATATTAAATCTTATAGATATAAAATAATAAAACACATGGTATCAACGATAAGGTAATTTTACATGATGCCAACTTTATTATAATATATTATTTAAAATTATAATTATAAATAAACACAAAAGTCCGGATCGTCCATGTCAACATGTGCAACATCGAAAAAAACATTATGTGTTATTACATTATATGCTAAATTAAAAAAAACGGAGGATACGTGGAACATAAATTAAATAGACAATATGTGCACCATCTAAAAATAACATTTTGTGTTGAATTATTTTTATTTTGTTATTTTATTTTATATCATTGTATTTTATATTATTTGTTTTAGATTTATTTTGTGGGTGTTGTACGATTGAAGTGTGCGCGGGAGATGCCTATTTCGCAACCCATCACACCGTGTCTCCTGCGGGGCGAAAAGAGAAGGATGGAGTGCCGCATCAGTAAAAGTGTGACAGTCCATTCTTTCTGCCTACCCTTTCGGGGAGACGGCGTGATGGTTAGTTAGTTAGTTAGTTAGTTGAAATAAATAAGCACACTATTAATTCTTTAAAAAACAATACGATACTGCTTCCTAAAAAAATTATAGATGGTGTCCTCGTGCCCATTTTCTCCTACCCCTCTTTCTCTCCACTATTTTATATTTCTTTTATCATTTATGCTGATCTTTGATTTTATGTTTAGTTAATTCTCTTACCCTGACGAAGCTCCGGTGGGAACGAAACCGGTTGGTGTTAACAAAGTGGTTTAGATACAAACAGTACAAGTGTATTATTATTTTATTTAACCCTTAACGTACCGTGTTCAAAACAAAACGCACGCTCCCATGTGGTAAATTCAGTTTACCGCTAACTTAAAATATCAAGCATATGACTCGATGAATCAAAATTTAATTTATGTCATCTTGTAGGGAATTTCATTAGGAATAGATCGATATCTATAACATACATGGATTATTTGAAAAACATATCATTATTAATTTTTTTCTGGAACCATGCGATTTCTGATATGGAATGCGTCACAGCATACGAGCAACTGGACACCAAGTATAAACTTGTCTCCGCGCCGCGGCCGGCGGGGCGAGACTTTACGAGATTTTACGTATGATAAAGGCACCTAGGCAAAATGTATAGTACGTTCAAGACAACGAGTACGTATTAATATTTGTCCCTTTTGGTAAAGTGTTAATATTTTCACAGTTCTGATATTATTAAGTTGCGTGCTGCGTTTCCTCCACAGTCGGTATTATTACGTACCTATGAAAAGGTCAAACATATAATTTATAATACGTTCAAAACAGCGAGTAAATATTTGTCACTTTTGATAAAGTTGTAAATATTAGCAAAACAAATTTTACCTTAACACGAATGAAGGTGAGGGCAGTCTTAGAAAATATTTTTTTTTGGGATGAAGGAAGTAATTTTTTGCTTTTTTTTTATTACGAAATATTGAGAACACTTCAATGGAGGATTACAATTTTTTTTATAATATTAGGATCCATAGGTTTTAAGAAAATCAACTTTAAATTGGCAGTGGAAACTCAGTTGATCACATGGCAACGCGACGGTTAATAATGTCACACCACAAATTAAGTGCTTCATACGAAAGATTATAGATGGCGCAAGTCAACGCGTTAGTTGACTAGCGCCATGCTAGTTCGATTCGCTGAGTTCGATTTCAACGAGACATTTTGTGAAATCGAATTCAGCGTATGTTGAATGCACTCGATAGATGGAGATACTTGTCTATAAAATACATTAAAGAATGTAGGTTTCATTTAACAGTGGTGAATACATCATATTATATTATAGATAAATATGCTCGTCGGTTCAAAGGTAAAACTCATTAAGTGACATTTGAATTATTTATTTATTTTTTTGCAATTTCTGATCAGACTTGTGAATTCTACGTCAGAAAGTAATCACCAAGTGTTTTTATTAAAGAATAATTGTTATTCTTTAGGTAATAAATATACTTGCTGATTGTTTTCTGACGTAGAATTCACAAGTCTGATGCGGAAGTTGCAAAAAAAGGAGAAAAATTTGAAATGTACCAGCACTTCCGGTCTTATGAAGAAGTAAAAAATTGGATCGATTCAAAAGATGACCAGTTTTTTCAACGCGGGATTCGTATGCTGCCCGAAAGATGGGAGAAAGTAGTGGCCAGCGATGGACAATACTTTGAATCATAAATGTATAACCAGTTTTTTACGATAAAGCCTCGAATTTCGGGAAAAAACGGCGGAAGCAAAGTTATACACCTAATATTATACTGCCCTGATTTTGCTTGGGTCCAAGTGAAACTAGTTGACATCAATTATAATAACCATATAATGGTTAAATAAGAGTTTTATTATATTAAATCTGTAAGATTTTTTAATCATTTAAATAAACAAATATAAGTTTCCAGCTGTCACAAGCGCCCAAAATTGACCCTCCTTCAGAGGAACACTCCGGGCCACACAAATTAAGCCCCCCCATAAACCAACAACCCACCAAAACACCTTTCCAACAATGTTCTTATCAGACGTAAGAGGAATAGACACAAGAGTTGAACCTCTGTAACCCAGAAGATCCAAGTCCAAGTCCAATTACTTGGTCTTCTTCTTCTTCTGCTATATTTATGACTGCGTCTAGTTATTTCTCGGAGCCTGTTCCTGGGATATAGATGTCCAACTGTCTCGCCATTTTTGTATGGTCTTCCTGGAGATCGATTTCCTGTTGGTACTTTATTTGCCTCTATATTTATCGCTCTTTCAGAACATGCTCTTTCCACATGATCTCTCCAGTAGCGCCTTCTTAATCTTCCCCATCGCACGACATCTTCCACATTGCAGATCTTTCTTATTTCAGAATTTCTTATTCTGTCTCGGAGTGTCGTTCCCGCAACGGATCGAAGAGTCTTCATTTCTGTGGTTCTTAGGAGACTTTTTGTTCTGATGGTGTCAGCTCTCGTTTCTATTTCATACGTCATTATAGGACACTAACAAGGATAGGACACAACAAAAGGGCGAGGGTACATAGGTGAGGTTAGCTACCTACCTAGAGTAAAAAAAAGCAAGCTCACAGCCCAGAATACCAATTACTTGATGGTTATTTCAATTGCATATATTATATATTTTTAATTTATTACATTACGATGAGGTATATAAGATGAGATTTATAATATTGGATGTGGTACTACAGAAGAATACAAGGAATTTCTTGGTGAGAGTTTATCACAAATGAATGTTCTCAGCCAGTTGGTACTAATGGTCTTGAAACTGTAACATTGTCCAAACAAAGTGCCGAGAAACTACGAGTGACCCAAAGAGCCATGGAAAGAGCCATGTTAGGAATAAGCCTAAGAAACAGAGTCAGAAACGATACGGTGACAGAAAAAATAAAGGTCACTGACATCATCCACCGGGTGGCGACTCTAAAATGACAATGGGCCGGTCACGTAGCCAGACGCTCAGATGAATGGACAAGAAGACTGCTGACTTGGAGAGCGTGGACGGCAAAGAGAAGTGCAGGGCGACCGCAACTATGGTGGAAGGATGACCTGAACAGACACGTCGGAATAACCTGCACAAGACAGAGTGACATGGAAGCGAATGGGGGAGGCCTTTGTCCAGGAGTGGACGGGAATAGGCTGAGGAAGAAGAAGAAGAAGAATTTTCTCAATAGAATCGAAGGCTGGAGGCACTTATTAATCATTTTGTGTTTTGGAATCACATTTGAATAACCTTTTTGCACTTTTCACAAACATGTCGCGGACTACAGACGTCATTTTTCGGTGTTAAATTTTATTTTATTTCAAATACTATCACGGAAAGTGGTTAAATGTCAGGTACTCAATGATTTTATTACGCCTTTCAGGAAAATATGTTTTTTTACTATTAGTTTAATACACTTTCTAGTACCTAAGTACGATAAAAAAAGTAGCAGTAATAAAATAAAGTTAACAATCTAAGTTCGTGAATTATTTTAATGTGTCAAACGTCACGAATATTACATATAAAATATGCATACATATAAGTGAAATCAAAATACGAATCTACAAGACATGCGTACGTCCTATAATGACATATGGAATAGAAACGAGAGCTGACACCATCAGAACAAAAAGTCTCCTAAGAACCACAGAAATGAAGACTCTCCGATCCGTTGCGGGAACGACACTGAAAGAGACATTAAGAAATTCTGAAATAAGAAAGATCTGCAATGTGGAAGTTGTAGTGCGATTGGGAAGACTAAGAAGACGCTACTGGAGATATTATGAGGAATGAGCATGTTCTGAAAGAGTGATAAATATAGCGACAAATATAGTACCAACACATTTTTTAAGAGTGATAAATATAGCCGCAAATAAAGACCAATCATAACATATGGCGTCGAAGCAAGGGCAGACACAGTAAGTACCAAACAAGTTTTGAGGACTTCTGAAATGAAGACACTGAGGACGATAGCAGGCAAGACACTGAGAAATCGCGTGAGGAACACAAGAATAAGAGAGATATGTGAGGTTGAGGATATTATAAAATTGAGCAGACAACGTAAAAGGGACTGGTACGGTCATGTTCAAAGAATGGACACCACCAGAGTCCCTTTTATTGCATTGCATAATCAGCCTCATGGGACTCGTCCTCGTGGAAGACCTCCTAAAAGATGGAATGACAGCTGGGAATCTACCTCACAGGAGGAGCAACACTCTGGAGAACAGACCACATAGGTCTGCCAGAGGAAGCCAGGCAGATCTAGGGTCACCTGGAGAAGAACGTCGCGGGAAGAAGGATCCTTAAGGCCCTACGCACTACACAGTTAGATACTACTAGATATTTAATACAGATGAACCATTTAAATGTAATTTTTGACTGCAAAATAATTTATCAATCCATTAAAGCGTTGGATTGTTGGGTCGTTGAAGACTTTTTTCTTCTCATGGGGTTCAAGATCTACGATAGAATCCTCCATATTTACAGCATCCTCGCGGTGTGCTAGGACCAGGGGCAACACAAACATCGCCAACATCAAACCGAAAAGTAGGTGACTCTCTACTTGTTCCCTGAAGACTTTCTTAGGGTAGCATTTGGCAACATCGCAACCCATCCTATTAAGCGTCGTCTCCAGCGAGCTGTAGTAAGTGTCCAAGGCCGCCTCCAAGGAATTATTGAAGTAATCTTCGTCCACTGACAATGCCAAGAAGTATACCAGGTCCGTCACCGGAGAGGCATATCTCGTTATCTGCCAGTCGATCATCACCATCTTGTTCAGCATTCCGTTCTGAAAGTGAAAAATATATTTGACACAATTAATTCTTAAAATGATAACCCGCAATGGAAGGCAAGCCAAGGAATTACAATATAAATTAATATTCGTAAAGAAATGACATAATCATTTTTTCATAACATTTCTGCACATAAAGTAAATGACATAACATTCTGACAATATAAATGAAATTTGTTACACATCGAATAGTAACATACTTCAGAGTGATAAAGCCCGGCTTCAAATCCATACAAAAAATGTAGATGTATTCTGGTATATATGTACCTAGCTAAATGATTACAAGTCAAAAATACATAAGTGCGACAAAAACCCTTTTACATTTTGCAAGCCCAATATGAAGTTCATCGAAAACATGAAACAAAACATGTGGACGTCGGCGATTTCGCGGGCGTCTCACCTACGGTACTTATGAGTGAAACAAATCATACACGTAGGTCATTTCTGCGCATGACGGAGGAGTAATTTCCAACTGTACTAATTGAATCGCATTAATGCCCTCGCGCGAAATTCAAAATAATATTTTATTCGTAGACAGCTCAGACACGCAAAATATCGTTTTAATGTAGATTTTTTAAGGCAAGCCCGGCTTCTGGGCTTGTATGGACGTACCGCTGCTGATGATAACCCGTAATGGGTAAAATCCACTATTCGTCTACAAGTATTTGTATACGAGTACATTCAAAATGTTGTAAAAAAACTGATCCAAATTAAAAATAGCTTAAAAATTGGAGAGACATCTCCAGGCGTTATCTAGCAATACGTTAATGGCGGTAGCCTTTCACATTGCGTTAATTAATGCTTAATCCAATATTAATTGATGGCGCTAGTGTAGATTGAACCGGGTGGTGGTCTAGGGGATAGAACGCTTGGCTCCTGATCCAGGGAACATGGGTTCAAGCCTGGACACGACCAGATTCCTTCTTCATAATAATGAGCTATTTTCTGCTCACATTGAAAATTGTAAAATAAATTCTAATATCATTGATGTAAATCCTTGATAATAGTCTTTTAAATTTTTTTTTTTAAAAATGTGAAGTGTGGTGTTACATTGTAGCATATATACATCTTTTAAAAAAATTGTCAGACATGGTGGTCGTAAGAAGGGGGGAATGGGGAATGTTGTATTACATAAAGCGTCCGCTTAACCCAACCAATGACAGTTCATTAGTCCTGCAAACGCCTCGACCTCCATATTCTGTTTCCAATTTGCATCTTAGTCTCTATTGATATACAATTAATCCTTAAAATTATATTTAGTTAATTTTATTTAAGATCTATGAAGAATATATCCTTCGGGTAATTAAGAATGGACTAGAAACTGTGATATTCATAGAAGGTTAACCACCGCTTAAGCGATACTGTTATAGAACGCAGCGACGCCCTTGCGGCTTCGCTCATACAATCCCTAAGCCCGTAACCGTCCACGCGGGTCTAACGTTTACTGGGGAATGCATCATTAAAAAAAATGCAAAAGGGTATCCAGACCACATTTAATTAATTTAATATATAATACACAAATGAGACATAACAAACGAAAAACATTTGAATGGTTACAGTAAAATAGGCACTAAGTACCAAAAAAAAAATACAATAAAAACTAAGTATGCAGCACAAACTGTCTAAATCCGAGACGATTAGATTCAACGTCAGAATTGCTCTTCCTACTGGCATCATCAAAGGCAGGTTGGTTCTGCGTGATGGAGCAAAGAATAATTGATGTCAGGGCTGTTCCAGGAACAAAAATACCTATTTGATTCGATTTCGTCGATTTCTCTGACTCCTCACATGGCCGACATTCAATATTTGATTTATTGATCGTGCCACGTTTTCCTCAGTCTTCCTCTATTTCTAGTTCCATTTACATCGTTTACATGTAATTTTTTTTACCATTCATTCTTTCCATGTGTCTAAACCATCTTAATGATCCTTTCATTGGTTTGTTCATAACACCATCATTCGCACCGCATTAATTTTTTTCTTATATTTTCATTCGACACTCTATCATACACAGAGTATCCACACATTTGTCTAAGAGATCTCATTTCTACTGCATTTATTCTACTTTCATCCTTCTTTTGTAAGTTCCATGCTTCGCTTCCATACCTACATAAGGGTCGGCACAAGAACACCATTATGCACTGCCTTTTTAGCTTTTTGGATAGACTTTTGTTTGCGATGACAACTGTAAAAAGAAATTACTATAAATGTCTTTATAATATTTTAAATTTATCTTCTTCTTCTTCCGGTATCGTGTCAGGTCCCCAAAGTTGGAGATCACTACAGCGAAGGCATTTCTGTCCTGCGCCACTTGGAACAGGTTCTGAACTCTGTTCATTTTATTATATTTCGCAACCAGGACTACTGTCTTCTACCAGCTCTATTTTCCCATTATTATCATTATTATTAATTAATATTTATTTTAATAAATTGTACAAGAACTGTGCTTATTTTTTATTAAACCTCGTATGATAGTTGTACTCATTTGTGTAAACATATTTTTTGCATCAAAACTAGTTTAATTATCATGTCATGTACCTTAAATGACACGTGATATCCAGTTTTTTAATGTGTACGAATATGTAGCAATAAAAAAAATATTGTTGGTTAATAATTTAATATTTTGCAACTGTATAAGTTTTTTTATTCAGTGATGTGTTGTGGACACTGACACTTGACAAGGAGTTATTTTTATGAACCGATTCAATTTTGATTGGCAGACAAATAAATGTAGGAACCCCACCGCGTTTTGATTTGACTTTGATATACCGCTCTGATTATCTAAAAACATTACTATTATCTACGTATTCATTTGATTACCTCAAGCAAACTTATTATCTTTGCGATCAATGAATAATAACCAGTTCTAGCATTATTCACAGTGTAATATCAACTATATATATTATTGTGCATATATGGATTCACAATGTCACAAAAAAGTACTAACAAGCTAAGAGTCACTCAGAGAGCAATGGAGAGAGCAGTGGCGGTACTGCCATTGAAGCCCAGAAGCCTGGCTTGCGTAAGAAATGTTGAATCAAAACCCCAAAATCTAAGTAATCACGCCCCCGCATAAACCAACAACCCACCAAATCACCTTCCAACAATGTTCCCATCAGACGTAAGCCAACAATAGTCACAAGAGCTGAACCTCTGTAAGCCAGAAGAGGTTTTGACTCAAAATTTCTTACGCAAGCTGGGCATCTGGGCTTCTATGGGAGAACCGCCACTGGGAGAGAGCCATGTTGGGTATCAGTTTATGGGACAGACTCAGAAATGAGGACATAAGAATCAGGACAAAGGTTTCCGATGTTATCAAGATGGCCGCAACCCTCAAGTGGCGATGGGCGGGACATGTCGCTGGTGATCCAGATGAAAAGTGGACAAGGCGACTGCTGTGCTGGTGGCCAAGGACTTCAAAGCGTGGAGTTGGGCGCCCACAGTTGCGTTGGCGCGACGATGCCCGGAGAAGTGCGGGAAGTGCCTGGATGCGGTTCGCTCAGGATAGAAGAGAATGGAAAATGCCAGAGGAGGCCTACGTCCAGGAGTGGACGATCAATACAGGCTGAAGAAGAAGAAGAAGATATATGAATTCAAACAACATTAACTATCTTACCCCAACCATACAAGTTTACAGACAAACAAAACAAATGGACATATCAGACCTGACCAAATTTGAGACCTTGAAAATTGTACACAGAGTGACCATGGAAGAGACAACAGACATCAGCTACAAATTAATTAAAAATTCAGACATACACAGACACTGGACCAGGAACTGTGACAGATATCACTTACCGAATGCACGAACAGACAGGACAATCAAGGATATTGAACAATGGACTGAAACTTCACAATGAACTACCAAAAGACACGAGGAGTCTCACTACAACTCAATATAAAATATATCTGAAACATTACATAATTAATAGTAAGATCTAAAAATGTATCCATATAACCTAATTGGGTTTTAAAAAAAAAAATTAAATAAAAAAATATTATTTACACTCGGACAGTTTTCAAAAGCTTCAAAGCGACGTGCAAGCGAATGCAATAGAAATTAGATCTCTCATAAGAATGTGTGAAAAACTGTGTATGCTAGTGTCGAATGAAAATATAAGAAGTGATTGTGGTGCGAATGAAAATGTTACAAAATAATGAAAGTATCATTAAAATGGTTTGGACACATGTAAATAGTATGAATAAATAGTACGAAAGAGCTGAAAAGATTGGATGTAGGTGCCCAAATGAGCGGAGTGTCAGTAAGCTGTCTCTTGTATGCGGATGACGCTTTCCTACTTGCAGACAACGAGCATGAACTATAAATCCTAGTGAATTGTATGTATGAGGTATGCATGCGAAATGATCTGATGATGAATGTGAATAAGTCCAAGGAAATGATTTTTGAAAAAGAAGAAATCATGACAGTCTGCAACATTAGCGTGAATGGTGAAAATTTGGAGCAAGTAGATGAGTTCGTGTATTTGGGTAGTATGTTTACAAAAGAAGGACGAGTGGAGAGGGATATTGAAAGAAAGGTTGGTGCAGGCAACAAAATGAATGGTGTACTTAAAGTTGGCATCGCAAACAAAAACGTATCCAAAAAAACTAAAATGGCAGTGCACAATGGTGTTCTTATACCGACCCTTATGTACGGACGCGAAGCATGAAACTGGTAAAAGAAGGATAAAAGTAGAATAAATGCAGTAGAAATGAGATCTCTTAGACATATGTGTGGATACTCTGTGTATGATAGTGTCGAATGAAAATATAAAAAGTGAATGTGGTGCAAATGAAAGTGATATGAACAAAATAATAAAAGGATCATTAAGATGGTTTGGACACACGTAAATAGTAAATTAAGAAAGAATGTTAACGATGTAAATGGAATTAAAATAGCAAAAGACTGAGGAAAACGTGGCACGGTCAAATAAATGTAATATTGAATATTAGCCACGTGAGTAGTCGTAGAAATCGACGTGCGTGCATGACACGATGTAAGAATGTTGAGGAAGCGAGATAAGTATGTCAGGAAATAATAGTGTGGCAGTCTATTCTTTTTACCTACTCCTTCGTTAGTTAGTTTCCATTGTTTTGGCGGAAACACTTATTGAAGGATATTTCAATATTATTATTTAAATAAAAACTTTGTCATGAAATATTACAATTGATTATATTTCTTTCGAAATTATCGCTACAGTTGTTTCGCTAACCGATGTTGGCATCGTTAGGTCTTATAATCACCTGAACCCCTGACTTACAATCAACAGTTGATTCGGTTAGCGAAACAGCTGTTTAAAATATCAAATGGGTGTCCGTTTAAGCCGAAAGTTCGTTATATAAAAATAGGTTCAAAATAAATCTAAAAACTTTTTTTTAACCCCTTACCGCATACTGGCTCATATATGATCCACAATAATCTTTCGCCATAAAAAACAACAAAATAATAAAATATGTCTTGCTTCTAGCAATAATACTAAAGTTTTATCTATGATCCGCGTTACTAGTTGTCAAACTTCTTGCTAGATGTCTCTGGTTGTACTAGATGTGCGTTCGACTGTTTCCAACTGTCGGTTTATGATTTTCTGTACAAACGTGATATTCAAAAGTGTTATTTTTTTGTTTGTAAAACGCTATAAATAATTATGTTACACTGGTTTACGATTATTTTCTTTGGGTAAGTAATAAAATGATCACTTTTGTGTGAAATCTAGTGATAAAAAGGGGAAGACCTTGAAATATTTTTTTGTATTTTGTATAGGAAAAAATAATTTTATGAAAAATAAAAAAATACGTGTCTTTTTTTTATCTTTTACACATCATATATATTTTTTTACAAATTTAAAAAAAATCACGCAGTAAAGGGTTAAATATGTACGAATGTTCAATGAATGTTTACATAATATAATATAAACAAATCTTTATTAAAAATATAAACGGAAACGATTTGTGTGAACGGGTGGTAAGGTACATAACATATAAACAAATCTTGATTCAAAATATAGATGTAGAAAACGATTCATGTGAACGGGTGGTTTGGTACATAACACAGTGCATCACATTATCAAATACCAATATACGCCATTGTTACTTCACATGGACTAATTCGGTAAAATTAGAGAGCTCGAAACGGTATATGAACATCGATGTTCAAATTTTCGGCGAGTTTCTCCCTTGCTCTCTAGAGAGGAAGTTTGGCATTACATTAGCCCACCGATACCACACTTCTTTGGTACATTAGAATACTGTGACTTCAGCTCTATTATTCCTTGCACTACCCCAACTTCATCTCTTTCATTTCCAAACCACGTTCTAAATTATTACCATCTTCCTTATCAATAATGACCCTTTACCACCACGGTCTAAGCGAGGTCGACAGCCGTATACATCAGGCTAGGTTTGCATTTAATAAAAGGTCGAAAATAATAGAATCAAATAATATAGACCTAAAACTGAGAATACTCCTCATCAAGACCTATGTATGGAGTATCTTGATGTACGGCTGCGAGACATGGTGCCTATCCGAAAGAGATAGCGGAGACTAGAGGCTTTTGAGATGTGGTCCTATAGAAGACTATTAGGAATTTCCTGGAGAGACCACATCACGAATGAGGAAGTTCTACAAGGAATCGAAGGAGGAAGGCACCTGCTTAGGACCTTGTCCGAAAGGCGTGCAAGATGGATCGCCCATGTAATACGACAAGAAGGCCTCTTGCATGCCATTATGGAGGGTATGATCGAAGAAGAAGAAGATTCGACTACTTACCTCACGACCTGTGAATGGCAGTAAAATATGCCGTTTCATTTTATTGTGCTCAAACACGACAAATACCTACATATGTAGCTACTTACTTTGATAATATGAAAATTACAATGGAAAGGTTAAAATGATTACAAATATTATTTTCGGACAAATTATGTCAGATGAATAATTATTTCATTATCAGGAACCAGTGGCGGATTAGGTACAGAAGGGGCCCCAAATATACTCGTAACAAAAAATTTTGGTCTGGTGTAGAATTCACGTGACAATAAAATGGCGATATTAGCTAGTTTGCTGTTTTAATCGCTGACAGCATGGACGATCTACAAGTCCCAGTGTCAAGAATGTACGAAGTATGCAATAAGTATGACCTTGTGATGAACGTGTCAAAGTCTAAAGTTATGGTATTTGAAAATGAAGAATTTACGACGGATTGTGACGTAAGTGCGAACAGTGAGAAATTAGAACAAGTTACCGAATTTTACAAGAGATGGAGAAAGATATCGGAAGAAGGGTTGGAGCTGGAAACAAAATAAATGGTGCACTTAAATTCATTACCGCAAATATAAATATATCGACCGAAGCAAAGATGCACAATGAAGTTCTAGACCCGACCCTTATGTATGGAAGTGAAACTTGGGGTTGGCAGAAGAAGGATAAAAGTAGGATAAATGCCGTAGAAATGAAGTCACTAAGAAGAATGGGCGGTAAAACAATGTATGATAGAATATTTAATGATGAAGTAAGAAAGGAATGTAAGGCGGATGAATGCGTGATGTGGAACGAATGGATGAGGGAAGAATGGTTAAAAGTATATATGCTGAAAACAAGTGTATACAGGAATTGGGTTCAAATGATATAACGAAAATTACTCCAAACCATTAAAAATAAATACATTTATTCAGTTTTATACATTCGCAAGATATACTCGTAAATATAGTAGTGGGAATGGAAAAATAAGTCGGAGAAGGCCAAGGAAAATATGGCATTACGAAATTAATCAAATAATGAATGGCGGCCATTTTTGAAGAATGAACAATCGACGAGCGTGCTTATCGGTGTGTGAATGTAGAAGTAGGAAAATACCGATCAACCTGAAACGAAAAGTTTATGAAGCCTGTGTTCTGCTTATGGTCTTGAAACTATAACATTGTCCAAACAAAGTGCCGAGAAACTACGAGTGACCCAAAGAGCCATGGAATGAGCCATGTTAGGAATAAGCCTAAGATGCAGAGTCAGAAACGATACGGTGAGAGAAAAAACAAAGGTCACTGACATCATCCACCGGGTGGCGACTCTAAAATGGCAATGTGCGGGTCTCGTAGCCTCCGTAGCTCAGACGAAAAGTGGACAAGAAGACTGCTGAGACCGTGGACGGCAAAGAGATGTGCAGGGCGACGGCAACTACGGTGGAAGGATGATCTAAATAGACACGTCGGAATAACCTGGATGCAGTCTGCACAAGACAGAATGACATGGAAGCGAATGGAGGAGACCTAGGAGTGGACGGGAGTAGGCTAATGAAAAAGAAGAAGAAGAGAAGAAGAATGTAGAAGAGGCGAGAGAGTTATTTCAGGATAGAACAGTTTGACTGTCCATCCTCTCTGCCTACCTCTTCAGGGAAACGGCGTGTTGGTTAGTTAGTTATATTCGTTCAGTTGGAAAGCATTGATTATGTTTGATGAGTCTTTGATGAATATATGTTACGGTAGTTGGATAACAAAAATTGTTGATATTAAAAAAAAAAAAATTATTCGACACACAACAACAAACCATCACGCTGTTTCCCCGCAGGGGTAGGCAGAGAGAATGGACCGCCACACTACTCTATCCTGGCAAACCTCTCTAGCTTCCTCCACATTCATACAACGAGTCATACACGCACGTCGATTCCTCCGACTTCTAACATGACCATCCTTTAAAATATGATTAATTTGGTCATGCCATGTTTTCCTCGGTCTGCCTCGACTTCGTACCCCATTTACATCATTCAGGTATACTTTCTTAACCATTCTTTCTCCATCCATGCGTTCTATATATCCGAACCAACGCAGCGATCCTTTCATAATTTTGTTCATAATACCTTCTTCCGCTCTACATTCCTTTTTTATATCAGCATTTGAGATTCTGTCGTATATCATTCTACCACACATACGTCTTAGGGACCTCATCTCTACCGCATTTATACTGCTATTATCCTTCTTCTTCCAGTTCCATGCTTCGCTTCCATACATTAGGGTTGGGACCAGAACTCCATTGTGAACGGCCGTTTTCGCTTTCATTGATAAATTCTTGTTTGCAATAACTATTTTTAAAGCTCCATTCACTTTGTTACCCGCACCAACCCTTCTTTCGACGTCACTATCTGTTCAGTCATCTGTGTGAACATGCTACCTAAATACACAAATTCCCTCACCTGCTGCAAGTTCTCTTCGTTCACACTTATATTACAAACTGTCATTTATTCGAATCATAATAAAAAGCCGTTTAAGAATTTGAAGCCCTATGGTATTAAGGGGCCCTGCGTGATGACTCATTCCTTCACTGATACAGCCTTTAGAGGTAATACGCGGTGGGGTTATTCAAAACAAATGATCAAAAAAAATATATAACATATTTTCGTAACGTATATATTTAATTAAATTAAATTTTATAATGATGCGAATAATGGTGTTATGAACAAAAAATAATGAAAGGATCATTAAGATGGTTTGGACACGTGGAATGCATGACACGATGTATGAATGTTGAGGAATCGAGATAATATATTATATATACCCCATAGTTATAGCAGAGCAAGGGGGCATATATTATTTTATGCCCCAAATTGCCGAACAGAGACCCTTCCAAGTTCTCCAGTATTGAAAGCGATTCGTCTCTTAAATGAGGTTGCAAAAGAGATAGACCTCTTTGGATGCAATTATGGCGAATTCGTAAATACCCTTACGATAAAGGCAGCAAGCAAATAACTAGCTTTTCCTATTCATAAGGTTCTATTTATATTTCCTTTGATATTCTTTTTTTTCACCCTTTACATCGATTTGGCTTGCGCTGTAATGATGTAAGGAGAGTTTCGACAAAATAATAATAATAATAATAATAATAATAATAATAATAATAATAATAATAATAAGTATGTCAGGAGAGAAAAGTGTGGCTTTCCATTCTTTCTGCTTACCCCTTTAGGAGAAGGCGTGATGGTTAGTTAGGTTGTTTGTTAGTTACAAATATATGTTTTTAAATTATAAATAATTTCAATTCTATAATTTAAAAATAATTTTGGTAAGATATATATATCTTCGAAAAAATCGTGTAAAAATATAAAGCCAATGTGCATAAGATTGTGAGCAAAATATTCCTTAGATTTTATTTCTTACAACATATTATTATTAAAAGTAGAATAAGTCCATTAGAAGCTAATAAAACGATATTTTGTAGAACAATTACAATCATCATTTTTATATTTCAAAGGACTTGGACTTGGATCTTCTGGCTTACAGAGGTTCAGCTCATGTGGCTATTCCTCTTACGTCTGATGGGAACATTGTTGGAAGGTGATTTGGTGGGTTGTCGGTTTATGCAGGGGCATGATTTGTGTGGCCCAGAGTAATCCTCTGAAGGAGGATCGATTTTGGGCGCTTGTGGCCGCTGGAGGTGTTTGGGTCGTAATTTGAGAGGTATTTTATTGTGGGGTTAGGATGTGAAAGGAGTCCTTTGTAAAAACGTTCGGCAAGTTTCAGAATGAATTCATCTATCATCGGGATTACCGATTCTAGGTGCAGTTGTGTGATCCTGGTCCATGAAGGCGCACCAAGCAATAAACGGAAATCCTTATTTTGCAGGACTTGGAGTTTTCGTATGTGACTCGAAGCTGCATAGCCCCAGATTGGGGCTAAAATTACAGTGGTAAAAACATCCGACAAGTTGTTTAACATTTGTCAATTTTTTAAATTCATTAATATCTCGAAACATGATAAAATTAACTTATTCCACATTAAAAAAATAACGACTCATATGTGTATACATTTTTACGTTAATAAATTAAATTATTTTTCCTGGATGACGCTTTGAATAATCGCGTTTTTCATAACACTTTCGGCCTCCAGAGTTCGTATAACCCCTTGATACATCACTGATAAAAAACGACACTAAGTCCGACTGTTAAACAAAACGCGCTTCAAACAATACAAAATAAAAACAATTACCCAATGGCTTTCTTAAAATGAATACCAATTTAATAAATAATTCAAAATGTACACATAATAGTATTATTGTAAGTAAAGTATTTTGGAACAAGCAGATGAGTTTGTACATTTATTTAGTATGTTTGGTAAGTGAGTGGAGAGGGACATTGAAAGAAGGGTTGGGGCAGGCAACAAAGTGAATCGTGCACGTAAAGTCTAGGCAAACAAAAGCCTAACCAAAAAAGCTAAAATGGCAGTGCACAATGGAAGTAGGATGAATGCAGTGGAAATGAGATCTCTTAGACGAATGTGTGCTAGTCTGTGTATGTAACACCATCATTCGCACCGCATTCACTTCTTATATTTTCTTTCTTACACTCTATCATACACAGAATAACTACACATTCGTCTCAGAGATCTCATTTCTACTGCATTTATTCTACTTTTATCCTTCTATTGCCAGTTCCATGCTTCACTTCCATACATAAGGGTCGGTAGAAGAACACCATTGTGCACTGCCATTCTAGCTTTTTTTGGAATGTTTTTTTTTGCGATGACAACTTTAAGTGCACCATTCACTTTGTTGCCTGCCCCAACCCTTCTTTCAATATCGCTCTCCACTCGCCCATCTCTTGTAAACATACTACCTAAATACACGAACTCAACTACTTGCTCCAAATATTCACCATTCACGCTAATGTTGCAGACTGTCATGATTTCTTCTTTTTTTAAATAATTACCTTGGACTTATTAACATTGCTTGTCTTTTCAATTCTTATAATGTAATAAACGATCTGGACTTATATGTCTGTAATGTTTGTAAATTTTATTAAAATAAATGAAAATGAGTATTTTAAAAACAACAGTATACCTGATATTTGAACATGAAGTTATTGTTCCAGCAGTCGCCATGGCAGATCGCGTTGAAGGGTTCAGTCAACGATGAATTCAACAATTTCCTCACGTAATCCCCCACGTTGTCACCAAACTTTTCAAGTTTATTTCTGTTATTTTGATTTTCTATATATGGAAGTAGTTTGATTACCGACTGAGAGAGGATAGTATCAATATTTTCTCCGTAGTTTTGCGTGTGAGAGACGTTGACCTTCATTTTAGCGAACGAATCTGGATCCTTATCTCTTAAAGCAAAGGAACAGGCATGGAACTTCCCCAAGTTCTGCAGCACCATCCGAATGTGTTCCTTGTCCATGTGCTTCAATTTATCATGCATTTCAAACCCATCAACCGTCAAATCATTTAAAATAACAGCTTCCTTGTATTCTTTAGCCATTCCAACATAAAATTTTGCAAAAAAAAACTGTTCGTCCAAAGGGATATTGTTTTGTTTTTGAACACTGTCTAAGATTGGTAAAACTTCTGTATACGTAGTGATCTCTGTTTTGAAAAATGTTGTGATCGGAATGGCGTTTCGCGTTAGCTCTGAAGGTGTAGATTTTTTCAAAATTAACCTCAACTGACTACCTACATTGTTTGAAGGTTTGACTGTAATGTGAACGATTTCACCCAAATAATTGTCTCCGCTGAATTCTTCTTCTTTAAATATGATTTCGTAATTTTTCATATTCATTTTTTTCGCTATGTTTCTGACCATCGCTGTCACATCGCTAGAATTCAAAAGTCTGCGATCGCACTTTGAATCCATTGTCGTTTATATAAATTGGAATATTTTTGAGATGTGTTATAATAAAGGTTGAAGTTATAATTAAGGGACGCGCAACCGTTTATCACAACTATAGTGAATTATTATACTCGACATACGAACCGCTTGAATGTATCGCGAATACTGATTGGAAATAACAATACATCAGCTTATATATGCGATTCGGGTGAAACTGACAGCTTTGTAATTCGAGTAAGAACATCTAATTAAAATACAAAGTAGACCAAACACTATTATCAGATCAAGTGATTGATCAAACACTACAGATAAAAACTATTATTCTCCTGATGTTGATACTGTTGTGACATTTCTTAGAAGTAACTTTGAAGATAGTCAAAAAGTGAATCTTAAAGGGGATAGCCACTGTGATTGGGTGAATTTTGTTTATTTATTTTAATTTAAAGTTTATACCTTCGAAAATATGTGTATAAAATTTTAGGTCAATATTCCAAAAAATTACTGAGTTACAGTCATTTTAGTGAGAGTAGGTAGACCGCGACGCTAACTGGGTGAAAGCTGCTGAGAATCGCATGGAAAGGGTCAATAATTTTTAAAAAAATTCAAGGACACCACTGGAGATAAATAGGAAGAACCATTATATGGCCCAGGACTCGATAGTTTGATGTAAGTATAAATACTTGTATTTTAGACGATACATGATTTTATAGTAAGAAAAATGGATTAAAAACTTTAAACGCGTTTTTCGCAAAACTTTTTTTTTAATCTGTAACTCGAGCAATTATCAACCGATTTTAATTTAATTATTTGTTTTATTCGCCTTTACAATGGCTATCGTTAAACGGAACAGATTTTGAATTTTTTATTTTTACTGTATTTTAAGACTGAATACAAAAAAATAGAAACTTTTTGAATCGGTCGCCATTTTGTGAAAAATCAAAATAAAAAAAATCGGATAGGCGCATCTATAACTACATTCATACGGATTATAATGAAGTTTGGTTTTATTTTTTCAGAGGACCCCTTTTCGAAAAATCGATGCGACCGTGAATTTTTAAGACTTTACAGCAACGCTGATTTTTCAGTAAAAAATTACACAAACTATATTGAATGTACGCTTAATAAAATGAAAAAAGCACGTCCCCGATATTCCTTAATTATCCTGGTCAAAAAAATTGCCGAAAATCACTATTTTTTTTAGGCCGTCACAGTGGCTATCCCCCTTACTAAAATATAACAACATAGAAAGATAATATAAAAAACTAAAACTATCCTACCATCATACTTTCTTTTTCTTTCCTAACATACCTCTCTTGCTTCCTCAACATTCATATACCGTATCACGTATCACCCACAAATTCTCCGACTCCTCATGTGGCCGATATTAAATATTTGATTTATTTAATTGTGCAACGTTTTTCTCGGTCTTCCTCCATTTCTTCTTTTTCTTCTTCTTTTAATAGATCTGACGATCTGTGACACAGAAATCATGTCTCGTCGGATAATTAGGTCCAGCTGTCCTTCCATCTCTTAGGCGGTTTTCCAGGTGGGCGATATCCGGAGGGGATTTCATAGGCGGCTGTATATGCAAGTCTGTCACCATCCATTCGGGCTACATGGTCCCTCCAGTATCTTCTTCTGGATCTACTCCATTGAACGATATCCTCGATTTTGCAAGTTTATCTTATGTCTACGTTGCGGACACGATG
This sequence comes from Lepidostoma basale, assembly GCA_022606425.2. Lineage (NCBI taxonomy): Eukaryota > Metazoa > Arthropoda > Insecta > Trichoptera > Lepidostomatidae > Lepidostoma > Lepidostoma basale. The sequence goes on from JAHDVF020000068.1 coordinate 534,342, forward strand.
TAGTTTTTCCAGTAATTGATCTTAGGACCTTCATCTCCGATGTTCTTAGTAGTCCCTTGGTTCGCACAATGTCGGCCCGCGTCTCTACAGCGTACGTCATGATAGGTCGAACGAATGTATTAAAAATTCTGATCTTGCTGTCGATACGCATGTGCTTGTTCTTCCAGACCAGATTCTTCAGACACCCTGACACGGCAGAGGCTTTACCTTGTTCTCGTACTTCGGTTTTTCTAATTCCATTTACCTCTATTTCTAATTCCATTTACATCGTTAATATATACTTTTTTTACCATTATTTTTTCATTCATTCTTTCCACGTGTCCAAACCATCTTTGATCCTTTCATCATTTTATTCATAACACTTTTCATTCGCACCGCATTTACTTCTTAGGGGTTCACTTCACGGGGTAGGTCAGAGAGAATGGACAGCCACACTTCTCTAGATTCCTACACATTCATACAACGAGTCATACACGCACGTCGATTCTTCCGACTTCAAACATGGCCAACCTTTAAATTTGATTAATTTGGTCATACCATGTTTTCCTAGGTCTACCTCGACTCCGCACTCAATTTACATCGTTAACGTATAGTTTCTTAACCATTCTTTCGCCATCCATGTGCTCCATATGTCTGGAACATGTCTCTGAGATTTTCGGATTTAACATCGGAGTAACATGGTCAAAATTCTTTGGCATATAGAATGGAATAATACTCCTAGCGGCTTCTAACAATATGTTGGTCAACAGCCTTCACATTGTGTTAATAAGGTAGTTTGCTAAATGCCGAAAATCATTCTCCATAGATGGCGTTAGTGGGTCGGTTGTATAGGTTAATTCTTGAAAAAATTCACTAGTGCAACCAAATCTACATAGATGGCTGACTGAAACTGCCACGTGAAGATAAATATGGATTTTGAAGTATATATGTATACATCTTCCAAAAATTTGTCATGCATGATCACAAATAACAAAGGTGGAATGGGGAATGTTGTAATTACGAGCGTACATAAAGCGTGCGCTTAACCCAACCAATGACAGGTCATAAGTCCTGTAAACACCTTGATCATCCATGTTCAGTTTCCAGTTTACGTCTTCGTCTCTATTGAGATACAATTAAAAATCGGAGTTCTTCCTTATTTCGCAATTTCTTCCCCTGTCTCTGAGTGTTGTTCCCGCAACGGATCGGAGAGTTCCCATTTCTGTGGTTTTAAGGAGACTTTCTGTTCTGATGGTGTCGGCCTATGCCATATGTCATTTTAGATCAAGTGCAAGTTTTGTAGACTCGTGTTTTGTCCTATTTCAGTAGATGTTTTTTTTTCTTCCTAAAAGCATTTTCAGCCACAACGCCAACGGTGGCAAACAAACAAAACCATCACGCCATTTCTCACGTTTCAACACGCTCTCTGTACATGATCTCTGCAATAATGGTAATGAAAAAGATAATATAATCAAACAGTAAAAGAAAAATCATAACATTAAGTATCATTTTAAAGCTATAAAAAAAAATCGAGCTGAAAAATAAAACACACCACATATAACGGTTTACGATTTACAGATAGACGATATGGACAGGCTATAAAATTGTCCAAGTGACATTTTATATACTTAGATAAAATTATTAATATGATAAAGTAAAAAGCAAGTACGCCTATGTGAGCAGGAGGGACAGTGAATACATCGTTCACAAGACCCTGAAACTGGAAGATGGAAAGAGGGGACCAGGTCGGGCTGCTGCAAGGTGGATGTCCACAGTTAGGAACGACCTGAAGGCGCTGGGACTGGACAGCCAGATGACTCTGGATCGTGAAACTTGGCGGAGCCCTATTAGGAGAGCCGACCCCAAATAACGGGAAATGGCTAAGCGAAAGAAGAAGATGATAAAAAGTGGGTATATTGATGCCTCGTATCTTCTTCTTCTTCTTCCTCAGCCTATTCCCTTCGACTCCTGGACAAAGGCCTCCTCCATTCGCTTCCATGTCACCCTGTCCTGTGCAGACTGCATCCAGGTTATTCCGACGTGTCTGTTCAGATCATCCTTCCACCGTAGTTGCGGTCGCCCTGCACTTCTCTTTGCCATCCACGGTCTCCAAGTCAGCAGTCTTCTTGTACACTTTTCATCTGAGCTTATGGCTACGTGACCTGCCCATTGCCATTTCAGAGTCGCCACCCGGTGGATGATGTCAGTGACCTTTGTCTTTCAGAGGCCAAGGTTGGGCCGGAGAAGTGTCGTGGAGAGACTACCAGGTGGAGCGATGATATTGTGCGGAAGACGGAAAGAGACTGCGAGAGACAGAGAGGGATGCCCGGGGAGTGGAGAAGCTTTCGTCCAGCAGACTTATACAGCCGAAACATGTCATTCATATCTTCTTCTTCCTTGCTAGCCTTCTTCCCTCCACTGCTGGATATAGGCCTCTTCTAATTTCCTCCACTCGTCTCTATCGTGCCCCCTTTGTATCCAAGATTTTCCAACCCTTTTGACAATGTCATCGGTCCATCTTATCGGTGGCCTTCCGACACTTCACCTATTTGCCCATGGTCTCCATCTGAGTATCCTGGGTGCCCATCTGTTGCCACCCTGTCAAGCCAAGTATAAAAGCCCATTGCCATTTCAATTTTGCCACTCGGTCCATGACGTCAGCAACCCTGGTGCGGCGTCTGATTTCTTCATTCCTTATGTGGTCACGCAAGCTCACACCAAGTATCTATCATTCACATAAAACATTATAAAACAGACTTTTTCTTTCGTATTAAGTGTTAGTTAGTTAGTTAACTAATTAACTTACTAACTAACCATCACGCCGTTCCCCCTGAGGGGTAGGCAGAGAGGATGGATCGCCACATTGTTCTATCATGAGATAACTCTCACGCCTCTTCTACATTTACACATCGTGACAGGCACGCTCGTAGATTTTTCCCACTTCGAACATGGCTGCCTTTCAGTAATTGATTAATTTGGTCATTCCATGTCTTCCTTGGCCTTCCTCGACTTCTTTTTCCATTCACACTACTTGTATATATCTTTTTAACCATTCTTCCCTCATCCATTCGTTCCATATGTCCAAGCCATCTTCGTGACCCTTTCTTGATTTTATTTATCATGCATTCATCCGCCTTACATTCCTTTCTTACTTCATCATTAGATATTCTATCATACATTGTTTTTTGCACATCCTTCTGAGTGACCTCCTCATTGCAAAAAAACAAGACAATCTTTCGGTAGTGTTGAAGACGTAATGAAAAGGAAAAGAATACGCCTTTGGGGGGACCATTTGGGACACATAGATGATGCGAGACTTGTCAAACCCCAGCAGCAAGAAACTACCAGGAAAGCCGCCGAAGAGATGGAGGGATGACTGGACGTCATCATTCCAGGACACCACCTATTTGCATCACCTATTTGCATCAGTAGCCGTCATATCACGTGTAAGATTTCTTAACCGTTAACATCGGTAGCCGTGATATATTGTTTGGCGACTTTGTAGTACTTATAGTGACATTTGTTGTAAGAATTTGGAACCACAAATTACTACAACACTTACCCACATCTATCTTTTACAGAAATCTGTAAAGATAATAAATTTAATGTGTTTTACTTCGTCATAATTATGGTTTACATGAGCGCTGTCGGCAAATCACATCTGTGAAGTATCCCATCGGCCGCCATTATACTATATTCGTTTGTCCTGCGTCGCGCACGCATTTGATTTTCGACGCGTTATTTATTACAAACTGTGAATATTTTTTATCAATTATTATTATTATTGTATGGTACAGAAACCAAAATTATTGTGCATGTGTGTAGTACATTTATCATTCAAATATAAGTTTTTAACAAATAAATTGGTTAGAAATATTCGCGCCGTATTGATGGTACGATTCGCATTTGACCGAGCCGCATGGAAAAGGTTAACCGCCACAAAGAAGTCGATGATATACGAACTAAACCAAGAAGAAGAAAGAGAAGCGGAAGATTATTAAAAACAAGTGATCATTGAAGTTGGTAAACAAAATTGAGACAGTTTCAGAACAGTTAACCCAGAGAGGCCCTTCACTTAGTATTCTGAGTAACCTTGAAGAGGTATATCTTATTCTCCGTAGAAAAAAAAATAGGAATTGTACTTGGAACCCAGTAACGCGAATCACGAGTTAGCCCGCATTTCAATTAGGGTAAGACGACCTTCGTGGCAGAGTGGTAAAAACTCTGACTGCCATACCAAAGATCCCCGGTTCGATTCCAGGTGATGGGAGTGTGATTTTCACACTGTCTTTGGTCTGGTGCAGAATTCACGTGACAATAAAATGGCGATAGATTAGCTTCCTATCACATGTCATGAGAATCAATATAATAGCTTACAACAAATTATAAGCAGTACAAAAAAAGTATTCATTTCAGAATTCTACTTTTGCCTGATTAAGAACTTAACATTTAACTAACTGACTAACCATCACGCAGTCTTCCATAGGCAAAAATAATGAATCTCACATTTTTCTGTCCAGACATACTTCTTTCACTTCTTCTACATTCATACGTTATGTCTTGGACGCACGTCAATTTCTCCGACTCCTCACGTAACCGACATTTGATCGCGCAATGTTTTTCTCGGTCTTCCTCTATTAATAGCTCCGTTCACGTCGTTAGCATTATACTTTCTTTAACATTATATTACATTATATTTTTTTCTTTCCATGTGTCCAAACCATTTTAATTACCCTTTTATAATTTTGTCAAAGGGTTACTAGGATGTTTTGTTTTGCTCTCACTAAAATGACTGTATTTTCGGAATTTTGTCCTAAATTTTATACACATATTTTCAAACGTATAAACTTTAAATTAAAATAATAATAAAAATTCACACAATCACAGTGGCTATACCCCTTAACCCTTAAAGGCCGGTGAGAATTTAAAACATCGGAACGCTCTTGTAAACAATTAAATAACTCTTCACATAAAATACATAAAAATACCAAATAAATTGTATTTTGTAGTCATAGTTTTACATTTTTTTATTATTATAATAATCTGTTATTATAAAAGTAATCAGACTTTTTGTTTCACAAATGAAGAGTTTAAGAAAACAAATAAACAAATAAACTCCAAAGAGTTTAAGAAAACAAATAGTAGGGGAGATGTAGGCAATAGGAGTCAGTTGGCAATGGGAGTCACCCCTTTAATTCGAAAACAATACGCGTGATGGCGGTTTCAGTGACGTCATATGCTAGCTGTTTGCCGGTAACATCCGCGGTATGCAGCTTAGTCAGTTCGCATCACGTGCTAGAGAGTGGTAGACGTAACAAGTTTTCGGGCCCTTCTGATCTAATTTTTCGAGTGGACAAATCCGAAGGTAAGGATCAAACTACTGAGTGTTTCTTTTTGCACTTGTGATATGTAATGACTAAAGCATTTTAGATCGTGATTTCAAACTCATTTTACCACTATCACTTTTACTTTTATGGCAAGGTAGGTTTTTTCTCTTTTTTACCGATGTAGGCAATCGGAGTCAGGTGACCCTTATTGTTAACATTTCCTGTCTTCGATAAAATAATCTTATTTTTGGTTTGTAGATACCGAACGTTCGTCCTAGAAAGACAAATAAGGCTAACTGGTCTATAGCTAACCTGAAAAAGGCCGTGGAGCTCATCGATGAACAAGGTTATTCAATAAGAAAAGCCGCTAAAACAATGAACATCCCATTTTCGAGTCTTCAGAAGAGGTACGCGAAGAAAATAGATAAAGAAGAAAATTCTGCAGGAATCGAGCAATACTCCAGCGTCAGATATAAACACTGATGACTTGTACCAGGACGACAAAAACGATGATGCAGAAGATTCTGACAACCAATGTTTTGTATGCAGCGAATTCGGGCGAGATAATGAGATGTGGTTCCGATGCACTTCATGTGGGCTTTGGGCTCATTCAGATTGCACTGGGTGGGACTCAGCTTGCAATTATGTGTACTATTTGTGTTGACCCTCATTGCCAACATACTGATCACCATTGCCAACAGATGTGGGCAATGGTGGTCAAACCTGTTTTTTTTTTAAATGATTATTGTTCCAAAAGTAAAAAGCCAAAGTGATTAAAGGTGATCTCAATTAATAGTTTAATAACTAAAGTTTATAATAAGGCTTAAGCAATAAATAGTTAACTAATAGTTTTTTTTTTTTTCAATTCTCGCTTAAGTGACTCCCATTACCTACATCTCCCCTACATTGAAGATGTTGTTGATACATGAAACCAAAACACCCCACCGTTGATAACTAATAATGAAATTGAAATTGAAAGAGTCCAAAAAATGTTTATAAAACACATTAATTTTAAAATGTTCAAATCGTTCTCAGATTACCAATCTGCCATAATATTTCATTCCTTGGACTCGTACGCTCAATGATATGATGCTGCTTCACAAAATCATTCACTACAAAACTCTGAACTTCTTTGCAAATTGACACTCAATACCCCTACATCTCGCACAAGACACACCGCAAGCCAAGTTTTCCATCTCCCTGTTTATCGCACTAACTACGCTCAAAGCGCGGCAATGTACAGGATTTGTGCCAACTACAACAAGTATTTTGGAGACATCGATGTTTTCCACTTGAACGAACGAAACTTCAAAATAGCGATTGGAGCAACCTTTCGGCTTGAATGAGACCATAATGTTATTAGGTGTATAACTTTGCTTCCGCCGTTTTGCAATAGATGGCAGTAGCGGTAAGTGGTAGTTGGAATAAATATATAATATGTTACTTTTTTTTACTTTAATTTATATTTTTAATTCTACTACTATTTCTACTTTCCTTTTTTCTACTACTATTATTATGTTTAACTCTCAATCATTTTGTTTGACCGTATTTGGCCTTAGCTTAAATTCAATTAACTGTTTATTGTATTTGTGGTAGCATGTTTGGCTTTATTTATTATTTTTCTTAATGTTTCTTAACCCTAGAGAGATAACCTTATTTTATGGTTCTGAAAAGATAAACTAGCGCCTGAGAGGCGCACAATATTTAAAACCTATTAATTCAATAAATTAAAATAATTATATATTTTTTAAAGCCTAAATGAATTGTTATATATTATTAATAAGTAGATAAAACACAATGTTCAGTTTTTATTTTATTTTAAGAAAAATATGTAGGATATTATAAACCCTTTACAAAAAATAACAAAAATCAGCAGTCTTCTGTATTTAGGTAAATTTTTTTTAAATAGATAACATTTGTAGAATTTTATCTTACAAACTAATTAATTATGAGATAATCAGTCTCAAAAACATGAAATACACAGAAAAACAATATTTATATACAATTGTTGCAAACATCATTTTTGTGCTCTCCACACACTGTTTTTTTTAATGTTTTATGCACGTCATCTTAGACATTCTTTTTTTTTTGTGGTACATAAGCCACAATAACGTCGAACTTTAGCCGAAGGTTCCTCTTCAGCGCCTTCAGAAACGTCTCGATCGTTTTGTGGCAGGATGTTCCTCATATTTTCTCGCAAACGTCTTGATAAAGTAGGGATTTCTAATCAAGATCTCACCCAAGGTGTAGATAGTTCAGTGTTTAGTTTTTTCGTATATTCCCTACGGTTAAATGGTTTTTCTCCTTTCAATAAAACATTATGAGTGTAAATTATGTACGAATTGACGAATAACGATGCGGTGGTCATGTCCGGGATTTTCAGGTGTTGAGGTGTCATCTCCGCGATTTTCAGATGTTGAGGTATCATCTCTGGGATTTTTCAAGTGGTGTTGAGGTGTCATTCACGTTTTTGTCGATAAATTCATCTATGTACTCATCATCAGTATCATTTTGAACATCGTCTTCACTTATTTCCATCTCTCTGTTATTGCCTTCAACTGCACTTTCATCTTCTTCATTCAATAAAGATACTATTTCTCTGTCATCCAACACTCTTCTACTCGCCATGGTGTTAAATGATCCTAAAAACGATTAAAATTAATAAATAACAAAAAGTACCAAACACATAATCACAATGAAATGCGTAAAAGTTACAATACAAAAGATAAACATGCGCCTCTCGAGCGCAACGCATTGTCATAGCAATAAAACTGTGGTACTTACCGAGCAGAAGCGGTTGTCACTCAGCGGGGTTAACCGACGACTTAGTTGACACGGCAACACAAGGTTGCCGCGCGTCGATTAGAAAAAGACAGCGATATATTTGTTTCGCAGGCGCCTCCGAGGCGCACGTTATCTTTCTAGGGTTAATTAATATATTGATATCGCTGTATGCTGCCCTTACTGAATAAATAAATAAATGATATAAGCGTCACCCTAAGTAAACACACACACAAAATCAAAGATTCCGACACTGTTCAAGAAACCATCAATTCGTAGCTCGGCAGATATGCAACTGTGTGTGTGTGTGTGTGTGTGTGTGTGTGTGTGTGTGTGTGTGTGTGTGTGATGATTGGCCGCAAGCCGTGATTCGTGTGGGACACGCAATACAAAAAAATAATAAAATAAAACATTTTTACAAAAAGGATGAAAGTTTAACTCTAAATTACAGAGAATACATGACAGGTATGTAATACACATTTTTAATTTTGATCCGTCGTAGTAATTTTATGGGATATTACACGTTAAACACGGATAATATATGCGGACTGCTTTTGTAGCCGGACTATAAGGGTTAAGGGCCACCTAATACTTCAAGCATACAAGTCACCAGGACCATACCATAGTATATATAGCATTCAATATAATACTGTTAATATTTAATATAATATCAAATAAATTAGCACACTATTAATTCTTATAAAAACAATATCATTCTACTTCTTGAAAAGATTCATAGATAGCGCTTTTCAGCTGAAAAGACATTTTGTGGGAACGAACTTAAATGCACTCAGTATATGTTGAATGCATTCGATAGATGGAGACACTGGTCTGTAAAATGCATTAAACGAACATTTTTATGCAATAAGTTTCCATTGTAATATGTTAACACTTCGTTTTATATTTTTTTAAATGAAGTCCAATTTTCGACACCTTTATTGAGCAACTAGGTGGAATAGCAAAACGTATTGACTACAAATCAACTATTAATTGTCATACACAATAATGTTGCCAGTTTAAAAACCGAACCTCTAAAAAAAACACCCGTAAATAAAATATGTTTCCTTTATTAATAACTTCCGATTATTGTATTTATTTCGACAGCGACCGGTTTCGCTAGGCTAGCTGGTCTGTCGATGCCATCTATCCTGTCGAAACCAGTTGCTGTCGAAATTATTATCGTTATTATTATTATTTTGTTGAATGGCTCTTTACATCATGACAGCATGAGCCAAATCGATGTCAAGGGTATTATAGCTATCATAGTGATTCCCGTGACATGTGATAGGTAGCTAATCTATCGCCATTTTATTGTCACGTGAATTCCACACCAGACCAAAGACAGTGTGACAATCACACTGCCCTCGCCGAGAATTGAACTAAGAATTTTCGGGGTGGCAGTCAATGCATCTTCCAAAAATTTGTCAGACATGGTGGTCGTAAGAAGGGTGGAATGGGGAATGTTGTGTTACATAAAGCGTGCGCTTAACCCAACCATTGACAGGTCATAAGTCCTGTAAACGCCTCGACCACCATATTCTGTGTCCAATTTGCATCTTCGTCTCTATTGAGATACAATTAATCCTTAAAATGATAACCCGCAATGGGTAAAATCCAGTATTCATCTACAAGTATTTGTATACATTCAAAATGTTTTATTTTATTATTATCTAAAGAATTGCGCCAGGATTAAGAAATGTATTGGTCTATTCTCTCTGTTTACCCTTTAGGGGAAATGGCATGATGTTTGTTATTGTTAACCAACCAACCTGGGTCTGGTGACACCGGTGGGAAGAGCAATTACTCTACTTAATTTCTAAAGTGAATTCAAACATTGCCGATAAAGATCTGACGAATGAGTAGTGTGCCGAGCATAACAAGCCACTTGCAAGTCATCTTAATAAACTAATAATCAGGAAATAAAGTGTCCACAAGACAATTCAACAAGTTAAATAGACGCAGTTCTGTCATATCAAACTGACAATTTAAAAAATAAAGATCTAAAAAATATATAGAAAAAACCGACGTGACGTAGGAAGTCAATTACGTATCCATTGATTTGAATGACAGAGGAGATGTTTTTAACTGTGTAGGCAAAAAAGAGATATAGAAACTACCGGATTGCTTATTGGTTTATAATTACACGTATCAAATACAGGTTGATTCAGAACGTTTGTATACATTAGAGCAGTGCTCCGCAACCGGTGTGCCACGGCACACTGGTGTGCCGCCGCGCCGCCAAATATATAGAGAAAAAATATTGAAATAGTTCATAGTTTTGGCCGAAACTCTATGATAATTTAACATTACAAACTGTTAAATTAAAAAACGTTTTTTTTTTTTTTTTTTTTTTTTTTTTTTTTTTTTTTTTTTTTTTTTTTATGTACACAACAGGTCGTTTGGACCCAATTACCGTATACAATTTTTATTTTTTAGCTATTATATTGATTCTCGTGACATGTGATAGGTAGCCAATCTATCGCCATTTCATTGTCACGTGAATTCTACACCAGACCAAAGACAGTGTGACAATCACACTGCCATCGCCGGGAATCGAACCCAGGACCTTCGGCATGGAAGTCAGAGCTCGTAACCACTCTGCCACGAAGGTCGTCCGACGTTGTTTTATGTATCACAATTGTGTTTTTATTTTACGCGACACATGTTTCGTCTACCTATGTTGACATCATCAGGTGTAACAATAATATATCAAATGTCAAATTTTCGTGATTTTTCGAGCCTTTATGTGTATTTGTTCCTATGTCGATTTGAATAATTTATTTGATATAATTTTGAAGTTTTATCAAAGAAATTATTCAAATTGATATTATTATTATTATTATTTTGTTGAATCACTCTTTACATCATGACAGCATGAGCCAAATCGATGTAAAGGGTATTATAGCTATCATAGTGATTCCCATGACATGTGATAGGTAGCTAATCTATCGCCATTTTATTGTCACGTGAATTCTACACCAGACCAAAGACAGTGTGACAATCATACTGCCCTCGCGGGGAATCGAACCCGGAACCCGGGAACAAATACAAAAATGGTTCTAAAATCACGAAAATTTGACTTTGATATATTATTGTAACACTTGATGATGTCAACATACATAAAACAACGTTTTTTAATTTAAAAGTTTCTAAAAAAATATTTTGTTATAGTCGGATCTCGTGAATTGCGAAAGAGTCGACTCTTTCGAAAATCAGTTCAGGAGACGTTGGTGACTTTTTTTTTATCATTCGTGAAAAATCAGATTAATCATTCAATTTTCCCGAATGACTTTCTGAGATTTCTACTAGTCGGAAGTCGCTGAAAAAAAGGTCGGCGAAATATGTCATTCCCATAAAATACAATAAAACTTCTAGAAAACTGACGTTTTCATTCGTATTAATTACAAAGATTTAGATGGGCTGGACATGTACAGAGGATACCGAACTCAAAAGCTACATAGATTGAGATGGGCTGGACATGTACAGAGGATACCGAACTCAAAAGCTACATAGATTGAGATGGGCTGGACATGTACAGAGGATACCGTATTCAAAAGCTACATAGATTGAGATGGGCTGGACATGTACAGAGGATACCGAACTCAAAAGCTACATAGATTGAGATGGGCTGGACATGTACAGAGGATACCGTACTCAAAAGTTACATAGATTGAGATGGGTTGGACATGTACAGAGGATACCAAACTCAAAAGCTACATAGATTGAGATGGGCTGGACATGTACAGAGGATACCGAACTCAAAAGCTACATAGATTGAGATGGGCTGGACATGTACAGAGGATACCGAACTCAAAAGCTACAAAGATTGAGATGGGCTGGACATGTACAGAGGATGCCGAACTCATAAGCTACAAAGATTTAGATGGGCTGGAAATGTACAGAGTATACCAAACTCAAAAGCTAGAAAGATTGAGATGGGCTGGACATGTACAGCGGATACCGAACCCAAAAGCTGAAAGATTGAGATGGGCTGGACATGTACAGAGGATGCCGAACTCACGGATCCCCAATCGCATATGACTGGACACCCGGGAGGAAGGAAAAGGGTGAGAAGACCAAGCCTGAGATGGAAAAACGATGTAAAGAGGGACTGCTGAGGACAGGAACTGCTGGAGGCAAAAGTTGACGGAGGCCAAGGCTTGGTGTGAGCTGAAGCGCCGTCGGAAGAAGAAAAATAATCAAATATTTGAATATTTGTTTTCTGGGAAGCAAATATGTATTTAAGAACATAAACCTCAATGTTTGCGTTTTCTTGTCAAATAACAAACATTTGCGCATTAAAATTTATAACAGATATGAACTAACTTTTACAGTAGAGAATGTTTACAGACTTAAGTATTTTCCAGACTTTTCTTTACATTTTTAAATCACGGGATCAAATATCGTTTAAACATATTAACGCAAATTTCGTTGTTGTTTTTTATGTAAAGTAAAAGTGTCTTTAGACTTTTTTACAGCTATGGAAACCATGGAAAATGGGGAGAATTAAAAGATGTTCGAAAATGTTTATGGCGGGGAGAATGGACCGCCACACCACTCTATTCTGACACACCTCTCTAGCTTCCTCCACATTCATACAACGAGTCATACACGTACGTCGATTCTTCCGACTTCTTAGATGAACAACCTTTAAAATTTGATTAATTAATACGGACGATAGCAGGCAAGACACTGAGAGATCGCGTGAGGAACACCAGAATAAGAGACATATGTGAGGTTTAGGATATTATAAGATGGAGCAGACAGCGAAAAAGGGACTGGTATCCTATTGAAGAATGGACACCACCAGACTCCCCTATATTGCATTGCACAATCAGCCTCATAGGACTCGTCCTCGTAGAAGACCTCCTAAAATATGGAAGGACAGCTGGGTGTCTACCTCATAGGAGGAGCAATACTCCGGAGAACAGAACACATAGGTCTACAACAAGGAAGAAGACGAATCAAATTTTAATTTTGGTAATGCCATGTTTTCTACCTTGACTCCACTTTACCCATTAATATCAGTCGAAGGAGGTGGTATTTTTCTCCCCTTAGCACATGACCCAAATATGAGACCTTTCTAATTTTCATACTCGACAACAGATCTCTATTGGCTCTGGCTCTCTGCAGTACGTCTGCATTACTGATCCTATCGGTCCACGGTATACGGAGCATTCTGTGGTATATCCGCATCTCGAACGATTCCAACCGGCTCATTACATTCACTTTCAGAGTCCAGGTTTCGTAGCCATATAATAGAACAGACCATATATAAAAACTTCTTCTTTCCGTGTCTTGTCAGGTCTCCCCAACGTTGACTATCACCCTTGAGTAGGCCTCCCTGTCCTGGGCAGCTCGGAACAGCTCCCCCACGGTCCTCAGCCCCGTCCACTCTCGGATGTTCCTCAGCCAGGAAACCCGCCTTCTCTCAACACCTCGTCGACCCTCAATCTTACCCTCCAAGATCAGATGTAACAGTGCGTACTTTTCGCCTCTCAGAACATGGCCCCAGTAGGACACCTTACGGACTTTAATGTTGCTAAGTAACTCTCTGTGTTGACAGTCAGTCCAGGAGATGCGTAACATCCTTCGGTGTATCTACATCTCAAAGGCCTCTAATCGGTTCATAACATTGACTTTAAGGGTCCATGACTCCACCCCGTATAACAGCACTGACCAAACATAGCATCTGACCATTCTTTGTCGTAATATGTAAAAACTAATTAAATAAAACAATTTCATATATGTATTTTATTGGTGACACCCCATTCGTTAATATCCTTGAATTCAGCAGCACAATGGGCCGAAATTATTTTAAGGTCATATGTATTAAACGTTGGTTATGGTTGCAACGAGTGGTCTATGATACATTCGCAATATCATCCAATGTGTGTGTAACAATTATGTGTTGTTGGAATAACGAATTAATAAATAATGACAGCTCATTTTATATAATATCATGCACACATATACATGCCATATAGTAAACACTAGTTTTGTTTTGTTATATCATTGTATGACCAGTTATTTAACTACATACCAAAGAAGACTCGTGGCTTACGTTTTAGAAGAACACTTATTTTTCTAGAAGATTTATTTAAAAACGAACTAACTAACCATCACGCCGGAGGTATAGGCAGAGATGATGGACCACCATACTGCTATATCGTTACAAGCACGCTCGTCAATTTTCCCGACTTCGAATGTGGTCGCCATTTCATCATCAAAATCATCCACTGCTGAACGTAGGCCTCTACCAAAGCACGCCACCGCCCCCTATCCACTGCCGCTCCCATCCATCCATGTCCAGCAATCCTCTTCAGATCCTCAGTCCAACGGACAGAGGGACGTCCAACTCTGCGGAATCATGTACGCGGTCTCCACTACAGAACCCGTCTCCCATCGGCCGTCTCGTTTAGTCCATAAAGACTTATGACCTGTCATTGGTTGGGTTAAGCGATCGCTTTATGTTTAACAACATTCCCCATTCTGACCTTCTTACGACCACCACGTATGACAATTTTTTTTGGAAGATGTATAGATGCTAGAATGCTGCGCAGCACTTCGCATTTTTTAGTTCGATCTACACTAGCTCCATCCATTAATATTGGGAAGCATTAAGCAGAAAATCTTTAAATGCCAATAGATTTCAATATGTCAGCCATTATATCGAATACGAATCCTTTTAAATATCTTTAATACCAATATTTAAATTCAGTAAATTTTACATAATTATTTTAAGATTATTTTTGTACAGAATCATGTTTACCACCCATAATCTGTATGTACTCGTATATAAATGACTCAGTTTGCAATAGTGTCACCAGTCTGTCGATGTTAGTGAGCCTGGCGAAACCGGTCGCTGTCGAAATAAAGACAAAAGTGGAAGTAGTTAAAAACTTGTTTTATTTAATTGGAACATGATTAATGAAAAAGGTTTTTTCCAACGTTTAAAAACCGGAAAATACCGATCAACCTGAAACGAAAAGTCTATGAAGCCTGTGTTCTGCCAGTTGGTACTTATGGTCTTGAAACTGTTGCATTGTCCAAATAAAGAAAAACTACGAGTGACCCAAAGAGTCATGTTAGGAATAAGCCTAAGAGACAGAGCCAGAAACGATACGGTGAGAGAAAAAACAAAGGTCACTGACATCATCCACCGGGTGGCGACTCTAAAATGGCAATGGGCAGGTCACGTAGATAGAAGCTCAGACGAAAAGTGAACAAGAAGACTGCTGACTTGGAGACCTTGGACGGCAAAGAGAAGTGCAGGACGACCGCAACTACGGTGGAAGGATGATCTGAACAGACACGTCGTAATAACCTGGATGCAGTCTGCACATGACAGAGTGACATGGAAGCGAATGGAGGAGGCCTTTGTCCAGGAGTGGACAGGAATAGGCTGAAGAAGAAGAATAAGAATAATAAATATTTTTAATACGATGTAAAGCGAAACAAAAACTTGGCAGTAATATTTAGTGACCGTCACTGACCTGTACACATACTACATTTTCTTGGGAACAGACCACATACAAAGAATATCATAGACCTATTCATTGCAATATCGTTTTGATGATTTGACTTTTGCTTCTGAGAGAAGTGATAATATAACATCCCGCCATTATACACGACATCTCTGTTCGGTAACATAATTCGCGCGATCAACTGTTTTGCGGAGTCAAGTGACATTAGTTTAGCTGGACCAAACGTACCATTAACACACTATAAAATATTTTCCTATCCATAGTAAAATGAACGATAATAATGATACGTTTTTATTGCCAGAATACTCATACAAAATTCTTAAATCCATTGCTAAATCGGAAAAAATAGAAGATTTTAAAATATCCACTACAGATGGTTCTTCCAAAGGTGAAAATTTTCTCGGAGTCATTTCCCGCGTGAAAATTGAGGGAATTAAGAATGGAAAAAAAGAAAATGTTTATTTAATATTCAAGACTCCGCCTGTATTTGATAAAAGCATTAGAGACAAAATGCTTTTAAATGCTTATTACCGAAGGGAAGTTTATGCATACAATGTGGTCCTGCCTGCTTTTAGTAAAGTTGAAGATGAAGCTTCGATACTTGAAGAGGATAAGTTTAAATCTGCGAAGTGCTTCACGGCGACCTCTGATGATATGAGCGAAATCTTAGTGTTTGAGGACTTGAACGTCCAGGGATTCAAGATGTTCAATCGACATGAATCTTTCGACTATGATCATATGCTGTTGATTGTGCGTACCCTTGCAAAATATCACGCTCTTTCATTCGCGATGAAGGAGAGATATCCAAAGAAGTTTTCTCAGTTCAGTGACAATACCTTCAAAAAGGAAGATCTTGGAGACGTGTTTTCAAAAGTGTACTATGAATCTGTAGATAAAGCAATTGGAATGATGGAAAATTCCCATCTCGCGGAGAGACTGCGGGCATATGCGAAAGATTCATATGAAAAGTTGGCTGATTTTCTTGTGTTACCAGACGATAGCGAAGACACCAAGTATGGCGTTATTGGACACGGAGACTGCTGGTGTAATAACTTTTTATTTAAATATGAGGTGAGGACACAACTAATACATTATTATTATTTTTTTTTAATGTATACAAATACTGGTCAAAGTTAAAAGCATATAAAAATTGGAGAGGTTTCTCCAGGCGTTGTCTAGTAATGCCTGATAATTGGGTTGATTGCCTTTCACATTACATTAATAAAGATTTTCTTCTTAATGCTTCTTCTTCTTCTTTAACAGCCGTTGTCGTCCACTGCTGGACATAGGCCTCCCCCATACTTCTCCATGTATGACATGTCATACGGGGGGTGGTTGGCATTACAACGCCACGCTTGCCAGACGGGTTGGCGAGGTGTACTTCCACGTTAGCCTATGCATCAATATTATCCACCGAGGTTACTCTCACTGGATCTTTAACATTTCACATAGTTTCCAGGGGAGACCAAAGTAGAGGAGGTGTGGATAGGTACTTGGGATCAGATCAATCCTCCAGCGTAGCATGGCCATAACCACGGTGATGGCCATGCACCGCTCGAAGAGTCAATAAGATCCCCCTTACTCCCCCCTTATTAATGCTTTCCTAGTCTCGATAGATGGCGTTAGTGTACATTGAACTAAAATATGTGAAATGTTTCTCTACATGGTAGCATATATACAACTTTCAAAAATAATTGTCAGACGAGGTGTTCGTAAGAAGGCCGGAATGGGGAATGTTGTATTACATAAAGCGATCGCTTAACCAATAAGGTCATAAGTCCTGTAAACGCCTCGACCACCATATTCTGTTTCCAAATAATTTGAATCTTCGTCCCTACTGAGATACAATTGATTCTTAATGACTAATACATTCCTTGATTGAAGGTTGTGGTTTTTATTTTGTAAAACTCCATACAACTACAGCAACAAATCATTACGCCGTTTCCCCGAAGGGGTAGGCTAAGAGAATGAACGCCACACTACTCAATCCTGACATACCTCTCTGGATTCCTTCACATTCATACAAAGAGTCATGCACGCAGGTCGATTCTTCCGACTTCTAACATGTCCAACGTTTAAAATACTATTGATTCACATCGTTAACGTATACTTCTTAACCATTCTTTCTTCATCCATTCGTTACATTTATTTATTTATTTAAAGCATGAACGCCACAATGGCTTTTACAAAATAAGTACAATAACCTATAATTCACATAAGAACAATAGCATATAATTCACATGATTCACATAAGAAGATTCACATATACAAAGCAGAAGGAACGATAATATATAAATCACTTCATCTCTTTCCTTTCCAGACCACGACCTAAATTATTACCATCTTCCTTATCAATAATGACCCTTTACAACCAAGATATCCACCATCAATCAGTCCTTTACCCCTCCCGCAATCAATGCGGATAAAATGAAATAAAAAATCCTCCCCGATAGCCCACTACGTACTCCGCCAAACAAAATAGTCTCACGCAGGATGCTATCTCCTACCACAACTCCATCCAGCCACTGCTCCTCTTATTTTCCCCTCGGGAACAGACTTGTTTTATAAATACAATCCCAACCCTAACTGGTCTTCCATTCCTCGACAATAATGTAAGTCTTTATCATAAACCCTAAATCCCTCCTCGCCCTCTCTCGGAGGAACACTCCGGGCCATACATTTAGCCCCATCATAAAACAACTACCAAATCACATTCCAACAATGTTTCCTACAGACGTAAGAGGAATAGCCATCAGAGCTGAACCTCTGTAAGCCAGAAGATCCAAGTCCAAGTTCAAGTCCAATATACATAATGACGGGTACACATAATAACATATAGAATTAAACACACATAACACAGAAAATTAAACACATAAACACATATTGACAGGCGCATAATAATAAATATGACTGAACCGACCAAGCGCAATACTGCCAAAGAAGCGTTTGTAGTATACACTCACACCTTTACGTATGATCCGCGTATACGAGTATCACGTATACGTGACCAATAATGAACGAGATATACGAGTACTTAGTTGAAAAAAATGGCGCGAAATACGAAATTACTTTTCCCCAACATAATATAAGGGTCGGCACAAGAACACTATTGTGCACTGCCATCTTAGCTTTTTGCATACAATAATTATATTTATGAAATGAAAATATTATTAGATTTTTTGGTTTGTAGCAAATTTAATACATTCTTAAAATAAAGGGTTAATTATGAAATTGTCTGGCGTTCAAAATGTTAACCCCTTACTGCATGTTTTTGTTTAATTTGTAAGAAAAATATATGATGTGTAAATGATGAAAAAAAAGACACGTATTTTTTTATTTTTCAAAATATTTTTTTTTTCCTATATATAATAAAATACAAAAAAATATTTCTAGGTCTTCCCCTTTTTATCCCTAGATTTTACACAATATTATCCATAATTTTAAATAAAAGTGATCATTTTATAACTTACCTAATGAAAATAATAGTAAACCAGTGTAATATAATTATTTATAGCGTTTTACAAACAAAAAAATAACACTTTTGAATATCACGTTTGTACAGAAAATCATAAACCGACAGTTGGAAACAGTCGAACGCACAACTAGTACAACCAGAGACATCTAGCAAGAAGTTTGACAACTAGTAGCGCGGATAGTAGATAAAACTTTAGTATTACTGCTAGAAGCAAGACATATTTTAATATTTTGTTGTTTTTTATGGCGAAAGATTATTTTGGATCATATATGAGCCAGTATGCGGTAAGGGGTTAAAATTGTATCAAATAAATTTTACCTTTATGGAAGTGCAAAGATAAGGAAAATGAGTTATTAAATTATAAGAGCTATCAGCAAATCTGTTATCTTAAAATATACAAAGAACATTTATCTTATCTATGGAGACCTCACTTATTTCGCGCGCCTGTGATTTATTGCATTACATATCTTTGTTTGATAAAAATATACTTAATTATACATAATCTGTGAAAGTTTCAAGAATGTTTACAAATTTTTAAATTATCTCAACAATGATAAACAAAAAATAAATTAATTAAAAACCTCATTTGATTACTTTAACGTTTTTTCTAACTAACCATCAAACCGTCTCGTAGGCAGAAATAATGGACTGCCATACTTTTCATTCCTGACAGGCTCTCGATTCTTCCACATTCATACATCGTATCATGCAAGCATGTCGATTTCTCCAATTCCTCACGTGGTCGACATTTAATATTTCATTTAGTTGATCGTGCCACGTTTTCCACATTATTCCTGTATTTCTAGTTCCATTAACATCGTAAACATATAATTATTTTTACCATTATTATCATCAACCTGTATCCGTTCAATCCTGGACGTAGACCTCTTCCAACCGCTTTCATGCAGTGGCGGTACTTCCATAGAAACCCAGAAGCCCGGCTTGCGTAAGCTGGCTTACTGAGAGAACATTGTTGGAAGGTAATTTGGTGGGTTGTTGGTTTATGCGGGGGCATGCTTAATTAGATTTGGGGGTTTTGATTCAAAATTTCTTACGCAAGCCGGGCTTCTAGACTTCTATGGGAGTACCGCCAATGCTTCCGTGTCTGTCGATCCTGAGCAACACGCATCCATGCTGTCACTTCATCGAAGTTGCACGTCCTAGGTTTCTGGTCACAGCTCTAGGACACCAGCAAAGAAGGCGTTTTGTCCATCTATCGTCAAAGCATCGAGCGACTTGGTCTGCCCAGCACCATATTAGCACTGGCGCTCTTCTAATGATATCCGACACTCCTAATCTGGCTCTAATGGCTATATTGATTCTCAAATTTGCTCTTTCGTATTACTACTCTTTCTTTGTAAATGTGTTCGAATTATCAATTAATTCTTCTTTCTTCTTTCGGTGCCATGTCAGGTCCCCCCAACGTTGACAATCACTGCAGCAAAGGCATCTCTATCCTGCAAAACTTGGAACAGGTTCAGAACTCTTGTTATTCCTGTCCACTCTTTGATGTTCCGCAGCCAGGACAACTGCCTTCTACCAACTTCCCGACGTCCCTCCACTTTACCCATTAATATCAGTCGAAGGAGGTGGTATTTTTCTCCCCTTAGCACATGACCCAAATATGATACCTTTCTAATTTTCATACTCGACAACAGCTGTCATTGGCTCTGGCTCTCTGTAGTACGTCTGCTTTACTGACCCTATCGGTCCACGGTATACGGAGCATTCTGCGGTATATCCACATCTCGAACGCTTCCAACCGGTTCATTACATTCACATTCAAAGTCCAGATTTCGCAGCCATATAGTAGAACAGACCATTTATAATATTTAACCATTCTTTCAATTAATTAATAATATAATATTATTTTTTAATATTTCCAGGAAAACAAGCCGACGAGTGTTATTTTGGTGGACTGGCAAATCATCAAATTCGCTTCCCCCGTCATAGACCTCGCATACTTGATCTTCACAAGCACAGACGAGGAGTTCAGGTCCGAGCACTTCGACGATATCATGGACGTCTACTACGACTCCCTCAGCGCGAGGCTCTCTCTGCTCGGCTGCGATGCAAGACAGTGTTTCCCAGAAGAGATCTTCAAGCAGCATCAGAGAAAGTATCTTCTGAGTGGGCTTCTCATGTCCATTATAGTTCTCCCTCTTTCACAGGGCAACAAAAGCGAGGCTGTTGATCTAACAGATATGATAGGAGCCAACGAGATGAATACAGATAAAATTATTGTCTCTGATGACTGTGTCAGAAGGCTTAATGGCGTCGTAAAAGATTTCGTTAAATATGGATTGATATAAGCAAAAAAAATTATGCATGTCAGCCCCGACGTGCGACTGGTGTTCACTTCTAAAGGCATGGGTTAACATACTTTTCTGGCCAGCCGCCCCCTTTACACAAAAATAAATTTCCAACGCCCCCTCTCTTATTTCTGCCTACCCCATCGGAGAGACGGCGTGATGGTTAGTTAGTTATTCCACCAAGCGCTCTGGTTTCGACCGGTTTCGTCAGCCATCTTCTGGCGTTATCTTCCGCCTTCTACCAGAAGATAGCAGCGAGCTGCCGAAACCGATCGAAGCCATAGCACTAAGTGGGATTTAACTAATTAAACTTTTTTCTTTCATTATTTACAATGTGCAACTACCACGAAATTCCAAATAACAGTTTTATTTTTTTAGTTTGTTTTAAATGAAATTAAAACACGTTTTTTAGACCACTTGTAATTGATTGTGTAAATTTTAACTTGGTTTTAATCACATCATATAAAAATAAATTCAAAGGAAAATATGTTAAAGATTGTAAATTTAAAATAAAATATGCATTTTTATTAACCTTTTCCTTACAGCTTGGTCAAATACGAATCGTACCGTTAATATGGTGCAAATATTTCTAATCATTTTTTTTTGTTGAAAACTTGTATTTTAATGATAAAGAGTAGAAATTAACACAATTTATAATAAATAACAGATAATAATACAACGAAACGTCGAAAATCAAATGCGCGTGAGACGCAGGACAAACAAATATATAACAGTATAATGGCGGCCGATGGGATACTTCACAGATGTGATTTACCGACAGCGCGCATGTAAACCGTAATTATGATGAAGTAAAACACATTTAATGTATTATCTTTACAGATTTCTGTAAAGGATAGATGTAGGTAAGTATTGAAGTCATATGTGGTTCCAAATTCTTACAATAGATGTCACTACAAATACTGCAAAGTCGCAAAACGATATATCATGGTTACCGATGTTAACGGTTAGGAAATCTTACACGTGATATGACGGCTACCGATGGGAATAGGTTAAGTGTGTCGAATAAATACAAATAATTTGTCAACGTTTATGTTGTTTTTACTTTAATTGCAGATAATATTGGACCGGTATGGTCAGCAACATAAAAGTACTATAGAGAGCCAGAGTTAATAGATAATTGTTAGTTAATATAAAAGCCCGCAAGGCAGCACATCTTCGTTTGCTTGTTAGCTTGTGTCCATCCACTGCTGGACGTAAGCCTCTCCATCCCCACGCCATCTCTCTCGGTATCTCGCCAGTGTTCTCCAGGCCCTTCCCGCCGTCCGCACAATATCATCGCTCCACCTGAACCCTTAAACCCTTAAAAATTATACTCAAGACTCAACAACTCGGAATGGGACCCTGAACTATTATCTATGAGTTGTGTTTTATCTGATATTGCATCCTAAAGCAGCACTTATATCATAGACAATTTATTAATATGGTTGCTTATCTGCTTATTTATTTCAACACATCTGTGTTGAAAACTACATATACAAGTACTTTCAGATAATTAGGTTAAAAATAACTGATAATGTTTGTATTGATTGTAATGACATATTGTTCCGGGCTGTTTAGTAACTGTAAAATATAATATAATATATATTATGCTATAAAGATCCAACAAAATTGAACTATTCTGAAATTCTACCGGCCCGACTATTGACTGCGTATTTATAACACCATCATCAAGCCAGTGGTGCTATCTTTTACTAGAGCATTGATAACTGTGTATCATAGATACACAACGAACAACCAGCTATTAACACACGTGTCTACGATGAAGGATCTCGGAATCATCTATGAGAGTAGGCTGACATTTCATGCATCATTCGGACCGGAAGAGTTTTCAGAGATCCCAATGTGCTCAGAGTCCTATACAACGCATTGGTTCAGAGCAGACTCGAAAGTGGTTCTGTGATATGGAGTCCTCACGAGGCGAGATATTCCGTTATGTTGGAGAGGGTTCAGAAAAAAAATTCTGAGGTATCTCTACATGAGGGAGTATAGTAGTTATCCGTGGCTCTACCCCACCGCATTTCTGTTGGGAATGCTTGGAACCAATTCATTACAGCTTCGAAAAAATGGGCATCTCATTACTCATTTTTTTTAATTAATCAGGGGATGTTTAGAGAACTCGGTCGTGCTAGAGGCTATCCATCTTTATGTTCCAAACTGCTGAACATGATCGCTTCGGAGTTCGACGTCTTTCATATTAGTAAAGGTACGTTCAGGAGACAAATACTCTTGACTTTTGGTCCCCAGCATGCCCAAGGGGAATGCAGTGGGATAAAGCCACTTGCAGGGAAGGCCTAGACAGCGCCTAATGGACAATGCTCAGTCTGATCTGGCTAGGTTGGACGAATCGGACTGCTGGGAGCAAAAGGCGCAGGATCGAGGACCTTGGCGGAAAATCATTAAGGAGGCTAAAACTCATCAAGAATTGTATGGCCATAGGAAATAAGTAAGTTGATTATTGACTACAGGAAAAAATCAAAGTACTTTCGAAAAGTTTTTAACTTCACTGCAGCAGCGGTGTCCTGAAATCGAGAGATTGGACAAATGAGAGGAAAGCTGTGGATATTATTCTAGTAGAACTTTCCACCAGGACACGAATTGCTATGGAGAACCTGGAGGATAGGCTGTCTTTTAATATCGTTATATAAATGAACATATTTTTTCTCATATGTTACTACAAATGAGATATTGCTGGGCAATGAAAGATATTGGCTAGTGGGTGACGAAAGACGAAAGGTATTTGCTAGTGGGCAATGAAAGGTATTGGCTAGTGGGTGACGAAAGGTACTTGCTAGTGGACAATGAAAGGTACTTACTAGTGGACAACGAAAGGTACTTGATAGTGGGCAATGAAAGGTATTGGCTCGTGGGTGACAAAAGGTACTTGCTAGCAGTGGCGGTACTACCATACAAGCCGAGAAGCCGGGCTTGCCTTAAAAAATCTGTAATAAAATATTTTCAATTTTCGATTTAATTCGTTGCGTTGCAAGACTCCGCTGACATGCGTAGAAATAAGCTAAGTGTATGTTTTATTCCTCAAATACGGGCCGTATTTTATTTCACTCATACACCCACGCGGGTGAGACGCCCGCGAAATTGGCTACGTCCACATTTTTTGTTTCGTATTTTCGATGGGCTTCATATTGGGCTTGCGAAATGCAAAAGAGTCTTTGTCGCACTTATGTATTTTTGGCTTGTAATCATAAAGCTAGGTGCGTAAATACCAGAAGATATCTACATTTTTATATGGATTTGAAGCCAGGCTTTATCCCTCATAATTATATTACTATTCGATGTATCACAAACTTAATTTCTATTGTCAGAATCTTATCTGTCATTCACGTTATGTGCAGAAATGTTATGAAAAGAAAGATTATGTCATTTCTTTACGAACATTTATGTACAATTCGTGTTTCGGTGTTAACAAATTTATTAGTATTGTCTATTTACAGCTTATTTATTATTAATTAAATTTCTTCTTGTGTTTGTAAATTATATTATACAAGAACATGAGTTTGGTGACGCAGAAAATAATTTTTTGTATAGATTTAAAATGCGCCTAAATGGGTTTTAAAATCAATTAATTCAAGAAATTAATTTAGAAAGATAAAACTCTTTTAATCCGGAAAAATAAATACATTATCGTGACCCTCTACTAATATTATAACACTAAAAAATCGGACGGGCTTGCCTTACTGGTTGACCTTTGGCACGCCACTGCTTGCTAGTGAGCAATGAAAGGTATTAGCTAGTGGGTGACGAAAGGTACTTGCTAGTGGGCATTGAAAGGTATTGGCTAGTGGGTGACGAAGGGTACTTGCTAGTGGGCATTGAAAGGTATTGGCTAGTGGGTGACGAAGGGTACTTTGCTAGTGGACAATGAAAGGTATTGGCTAGTGGGTGACGAAAGGTACTTGCTAGTGGACAACAAAAGGTACTTACTAGTGGGCAACGAAAGGTACTTGCTAGTGGGCAATGAAAGGTATTGGCTAGTGGGTGACGAAAGGTACTTGCTAGTGGACAACAAAAGGTACTTACTAGTGGGCAACGAAAGGTACTTGATAGTGGGCAATGAAAGGTATTGGCTGGTGGGTGACGAAAGGTACTTGCTAGTGGACAACAAAAGGTACTTACTAGTGGGCAACGAAAGGTATTTGCTAGTAGGCAATGAAAGGTATTGCTAGTGGGTGACGAAAGGTACTTGCTAGTGAGTAATGAAAGGTATTGGCTAGTGGGTGACGAAAGGTATTTGCTAGTAGGCAATGAAAGGTATTGCTAGTGGGTGACGAAAGGTGCTTGCTATTGAGCAATGAAAGGTATTGGCTAGTGGGTGACGAAAGGTACTTGCTAGTGGACAACAAAAGGTACTTACTAGTGGGCAACGAAAGGTACTTGATAGTGGGCAATGAAAGGTATTGGCTAGTGGGTGACGAAAGGTACTTGCTAGTGGACAACAAAAGGTACTTACTAGTGGGCAACGAAAGGTACTTGATAGTGGGCAATGAAAGGTGGTAGAAATGTTGGTGGGTAATCAAAGGTACTTGCTAAATATGCTTTATTAATAATAATAACAATAATACAAAAACAGTTTTTTTATGTTATGTAACATTACAGATGCTGACGAGATGAAAACATCGATTGAGTCTATGTAGCGCAGAAGAAAATTAGATTCAGAATAGCCGCTGAAAGAATTCTAAACAAAACAGACGCCGTGCACAATTTGGCGTGTATCGAATTACGGCATTCAATTGTCATAATTATTCAACAGAACGGCTGTATCGTGACATATAATCATTGCAAGCGCCGGACAACTAATACACAGTTATCTTTAGTACGACCCAGTTGATCGTTTCGGCAAGACGCGTTTCAAACATGTAACAAAATGTCTTCTGAAAACAAAAGCGATTGCGTTGCGTTCAAAATATTTTTTGAAGAGATTGGAAAAAATCACATGGACGAATTTGAAATACTGTATAACGATATACCTTTTACGGGTGATAACTACGCCGGGGAACTATCGCGAGTGGAAATACGGCCATTAAAAAGTAATGGAGATAAAAGTATTCATTTGTTTGTAAAGTCGGCTTCAACAGATCCAAAAAATCGGAAAGCCGTTCCGCCGCAGATAATTTTTAAAACAGAAATTCTGTTGTATTCGGAAGTGTTGCCCGCCTTAGATCGACTCCAAGAAAAATACAAAATACCTCTTGAAGATAGATTCAGGTATGCTAAAATGTACAAGAGCGTTATTGAAGAATTCAAAGAACTCGTGGTGATGGAAGATCTTTCGTACGAAGGGTTCACGCTGCGAGACAAGAGGGCACCCCTGGACTTGGATCACGTTACACTCCTCTTGAAGAACTTGGCCAGACTGCACGCCACTTCGTTCGCGTTGAGGAAGCACGACCCTGAACTATTTTCGACGTTTGACATCAGCCAGAGTAACGTGTTCAGAGATATTTGGTTGCCAATACGCCAAGCTATAGAACCAAGAGTTCTGAAATCTGTTCAGTTCCCCAGACATAAAGCTCAGATAGAATCATTTGTTAAAAGAACTGTTGAAATTGTTGAGAGATCTTTAGACGCAAGTTTAACAGAACCCTACAACGTAATCTGTCATGGAGATTGTTGGAGTAACAACCTGTTGTTTAAATACAAGGTAAAATGTTTATATATCTCCTTCTTCTTCTTCTTCCTTGTTGTAAACCTATGTGGTCTGTTCTCCAGAGGGTTGCTCCTCCTGTGAGGTGGATTCCCAGCTGGCCTTCCATGTTTTAGGAGGTCTTCCACGAGGACGAGTCCCGTGAGGCTGATTATGTAGTGCTATATATGGGAGTCTGGTGGTGTCTATTCTTTGGACACGACCGTACCAGTACTTCTTTCGATGTCTACTCCATATTACAATATCCTCAACCTCACATATCCATCCACTACATTCTGGTGTTCTTCAATCGATCTCGATGTTTCTGTTTAATCATATTTAAATCATTCTAGCAGATTGTCAAATGATAACTGATATAAAACTTGATGTCTTATCTAAAAAAAATTGTTTGTTAATCTTGTGGTGAAAGTTACCTTGAAATTTGTACAATAATATACCGTTTAAAATTTCAAACCAGCTTACAAGTACTTCAGCGTTTCTGATATCTGTCTGTGACGAATGTTATGAACAGTCAACAACAACAAACCATCACGCCGTTTCCCCTCAGGGGTAGGCAGAGAGAATGAACCGCCACACTACTCTATTTTGACATACATCTCTAGCTTCCTCTTAACTTAACTTTTAAAATTTGATTAATTTGATCATGCCATGTTTTCCTAGGTCTACCTCGACTCCGTACTCCATTTATATCGTTTACGTATACTTTTTTTAACCATTATTTCTTCACCATGCGCTCCATATGTCCGAACCAACGCAGTGATCCTTTCATAATTTTGTTCATAATACCTTCATTCGATCTACATTCCTTTCTTATATCAGCATTTGAGATTCTGTAGTACATCGTTCTACCACACATAGGTCTGAGGGACCTCATCTCTACCGCATTTATTCTGCTCTCACAATTTTTTTGCCAGTTCCATGCTTCGCCTCCATACATAAGGGTTGGGACCAGAACTCCATTGGGAACGTCCATTTTCGCTTACATTGCTAAATTATTATTTCCAATAACTATTTTTAAAGCTCCATTCACTTTTTTACCCGCACCAACCCTTCTTTGAACAGTCAGTTTTTAAAATTGAAGTTATATAGATGAACATATTTTTAAACATAATATGTTATAAAAACTAACTAACTAACCATCACGCCGTCTCCCCGAAAGGGTAGGCAGAAAGAATGGACTGTCACACTTTACTGATGCGGCACTCCATCCTTCTCTTTTCGCTCCGCGGGAGACGCGGTGTGATGGGTTGCGAACCTCATCGCCACCAATAGGCATCTCCCGCGCACACTTCGATCGTCCAACACCCACAAAATAAATCTAAAACAAATAATATAAAATACAATGATATAAAATAAAATAACAAAATAAAAACAATTTAACACAAAATGTTCTTTTTAGATGGTGCACATATTGTTTATTTAATTTATGTTCCACGAATCCACCGTTTTTTAATTTAGCACATAATGTAATAACACATAATGTTTTTTTCGATGTTGCACATGTTGACATGGACGATCCGAACTTTTGTGTTTATTTAATTTATGTTACAGGTATCCACCGTTTTTTAATTTAGCTGTAATTAGGCACTTAACCAGCAAGAACTTTAAAATAATATTGAAGAAATTATTCAAATTGTCATTGGAACAAATGAAAAATATATTTTTACACCTGTCAAAATTCTTTATAAAAATGAAAAAACTAATATAATTTAACAGCAAAACAGAACAAACGTATTACGTGTCACAATTAACTATTATTAAGTGCGGTAACAGTTAAATTGACCAAAATATGTTATTATTACTACTATTGAGACATTGTTGGACACCATTTAACACATCGTTGAATTCAACAAATATTTGAAACCCAAATGCCCATTATAAATACAGGTACGACGCTAATATGGCTGAATACTTTCCAATATTTGTATTTTCTTTTTGAACATTACACACATTTGAAGCGATCATATTCAGCAATTTATTGTTCTCCAATGATCTTTGTGTCGAGGATTACATCCGTAAAGATTACCAATGATCTTTGTGTCAAGGATTACATCCAAAATGACAGGGTTCTCAAAGAATCCACAATATAACTTCGATATTTTAAAGTTAGATGTTTTTTTATATATTTTTATGAAATCCACGCATTTGTATGAACTTAACTAACTAATTTACCAACACGCCGTCTCCTCGAAGGAGTAGGCAGAAAGAACGGACTGCCACACTTTTCTTTCCTGAAATATTTCTCTCGCTTCCTCAACATTCATACATCGTGTCATGCACGCCCGTTAACATATATTTTTTTTATCATTCTTTCTTCACCCTTTCTTTCCAATAGTCCAAACCATCTTTAGTTATTTTGTTCATAACACCATCATTTGCACCTTGTATATTAAAAATATTAAAACCGTTTTCACTCTGATTTTGAAATATGAAACAAGGTCAATAAAATTACGCATTTCTCCTTCTGGAAAGTCTTATCTACCATATTGGAAATTGGAATGTCTTATAATTAATAATATACATTTCCAATTTTCTTATTTTTTTAACAATTTTATTTCCTTGTAGACCAAATTTTAAAAATATATTTTAATTTTATTTTAGGAAGGAAAGGTGGATAAGGTTGTCCCCATTGATTGGCAAATATCAAGACTTGGGTCTCCAGCAACTGACATAGCCTACATGTTCTGCATGTGCACCGACCTGAACGTTATGAGTTCTCATATAGACCAAATGTTGGACATGTACTACGAAACCCTTCAAGAAGCCACCGCCAGGATGGACTGTGATGTCAGCGTAATGTTTCCTAAGGATATACTCGTTGAACACTTCAAAAATTGTATGCTTTTTGGTCTATGTATAGCTTTCACTG
This sequence comes from Lepidostoma basale, assembly GCA_022606425.2. Taxonomy (NCBI): domain Eukaryota; kingdom Metazoa; phylum Arthropoda; class Insecta; order Trichoptera; family Lepidostomatidae; genus Lepidostoma; species Lepidostoma basale. The sequence goes on from JAHDVF020000068.1 coordinate 564,252, forward strand.
GACTTCCCATGTCTCTTTGTGAACCAGAGGATGCCATGGACATAGGAAGCATTGTGGACACCTCTCAAGAGCTTCCACCCATTGTTATCAATGATCGTGCCACTAAACGTATTGTCGACATGATGGATTATTTTGTTGACAGTGGTTTGCTAAAGTAATAAACAAATAAATAAAATATTCACAGCTTACAAGGTAAGGGAACGACATAGGAAATTGATTTCGGGGTGAGATTTTGTTGGATTGTAGTACTGCCTAAAAGTTCTCCATAGTCAAAGTAAGAAAGCGCAATACCCACCCAATTTTTAGTAAAAAAATCTTTAAACTCTTGATCCGTTTAAGTACTGTGATGTTTTAAGTTTAGGACCACTCACACACCGCATGTTTTTTATAATTATTTAAAAAAAAATAGGGCTAATGGATTTTATGCATTATATTTAAAAGTTTACCCATTAAATGATACATCAAGTTTAAATTTATCAAGTTGCATTATCGAAATTTCGTATATTTGATTTTTCTTTCAGGGTTGTTGAAAAAAATATTTATTGAGAGCAAACATTTAAAAATCAAAGTATCATTTCTTGTCTATTATCACTTTTATTATAAATAAAAATTCAGGCCTATCACAAAATTATCATATTTTTATTTTGTAAAAACGGGCAAATTTTAAATTGTGTCCTGAAATATGGTAAAGGCAGGGTTAAAAGGTCAAAACACTTGAAATTCAGGTATATGTTTAAAACAAAAAGCGAATCCTTTTTATCGATCTCACCCCCTAACCCTAGTGCTCGCCTTCTACAAAAATCATTTTTTTAATAAGATTGACTTACGTCAGAAGGTTTATTTTTCTTGCAGAGATAGTGTACAGTTGTCGCTAGCCGCACAAAAAAAGGTTAAAATTCCTACTGGAATCATTTTTAATACAAAGTGGCCTTACGGTATTGGTGGTGCGCCTACGTAGCGCGACAGTGGCCTTACGGCATTGAAGTGGCTAGTGACGAAATTTACAATACATATGCAAAGATGGGCTTTTTTAAGAAATTGGCTGGCTATTGCTCTTTCTTGCATTGACTATAGACGACTCTTAGGTGGTATTACAATTCTGCAAAATCCCATCCCGGAGTCATTTTCGTATGTCGTACCCTCTTATTGTTAGAAAGAAGTGTTAATTATTATATAATATTTATTTCTCTACCTCAGAGGACTGATCCTCACAAAAGTCTCAAATATCAAAAAATTCAAACTTGAGTTTTTGATCCCAATTGGTGTTAAACATAAAGACCACTGTGCAGAGGTGTAAACTTATTTAATTATATGTATATTGTAAAAAAACTGTATTTTTGTTTTTGGATTTAAAAAAATAAACAGTTTAATATATTTTTCTTTGTTTTATGTTTAAACCTTGTGCTTCCCCGACCAACCTTCAATTGTTTAAAGTGTTTAATTGTTAATATTGTGATTGTTTAAAATGTTTAATCGAAGATGTGGTCAGATGGGGACGTCAAAGACGGCGATACTGGCATCAACACGTAGAAAGGATGAGCTCAAATAGAATACCACACATAGCTCTCCATGGAACGCCAAACGTACAACGCCGACCAGGAAGACCCCCGAAACGGTGGAGAGAAAGCTGGAGTTCAGCATCTCAAGAGGACCCGCCTGAAATAACAGACTCCTGAGTCTACCAAAAGGGAAGAAGAGAAGAAGGAGAATTGTTAATATGAAAACGTTTGTTTTCTAGAAGTTTTATTATACAAGTATTTCTTCTATATTAGCCATCAATTTCTGTTTTGGATTGGACAGCATATTGTTTTCACGACACTTTTTTGAAATCACAAACATTTCGGGACATAGACGCCCTACATCAATGTAGAAATTTTAACAGTATAATAATAAAAAATATACTAAATGATAAATAAAAATCGAAATGAGGGGGAAGGAAAAATTAAAAGATTAAAAAGACACCCAATGCAACTGGTATCAAACAGGGAGACAGTCTAGGTCCCTTTCTTCAGGGGAAAAAGGTTTTGAGCGACGTTTTTTTATACTGAATTTCATGTTTTTTTTTGGAAAAGAACGAATGCATATTATTTATTGAAACTATGACTACATGTTATGCATATATTTAAGTAAATACAGTAATTTTTTTAAAGTATTTCATTGTAAAGTATTGAAGATATCAAATCCTACCCATCGGAAGTCATTATCTGACGTAGCTGTTTGTGTATATTCTGGATGCTACAGTTTTCATTGAAGTTTACATGAAAACTTTTTAAGCTACTTACTTACTTCCTTAGACAGCCGTTGTCGTCCATTTTTCTTGTGCCTTGTGCCCGACCGTTATCCCTATCTTGTGCCTTTTGCATCCAATCGCCAGTAATTCTTGTAATGTCATCGGACTATCGTGTGGAGGTCTCCCTCTGTTTTGTTATTCTTATGTTCTTATGTTCGCGGGTTCTCCACTCCACCACCTTTCTGGTCCATCTATCGTCTATCAATCTGGCACCATGTCCCGCAAATGACCATTTAAGCTTCGCTACCCTTGCGACGACATCTGTAGCGCACAGCGCAGAGACGACGCCGCTGAGAGGAGGAGGAGAAAGGAGAGACCACTGGGAGACGGTGACGGCTCCACTACAGGCGCCTTCCCCTGCCCCAGATGCCCCAAAATATGTGGGTCCAGGATTGGGCTCTTCAGTCACTTGCGGACCCACAACCGTGAAGGACAGCCTTCCTCGGACACGAGGGACAACCGATGATGATGACAAAATGATAAAAAAAATGTAATCAATGAAGTGAGTTATGCAACGAAGCTGCAATACTTGACGTAACGTGACGTGAAAACGATGACGATCTTCAAAGAATGGTCTACAAATTCCAACTTGTATGTAAAAAAATACAACATGACGATTTCTTACAGTAAATCTAAGTACTTAACGTAAGTGCCACTCACATGCGAACTAATTATAGATACCATTATCTATTGAGCAAGTCCTGCGATTCTCTTACCTGGCTGTAGAGATCGGTAGCAACACTGACCTATATGGTGAAGTGGGAGCATAAATCAACAAAGCGACAGCCGTGGCTGGTTGCTTGCGCGACACCAGAGGAACAAATACCACCAGATCAGGACAGTCGACAGTAGGCCAAGAAAACGCTACGAACTCTAGGAGAAACAGTCTCAGAGATCGCCAGTTTGGACTGTTGTTACTTGGGTAACAAAACAATTATATAAAAACAATCGAGGCAGGTTATGTTTTCGTGTATAAATCATAAAAGGTTACCCGCTGCTTACCCGAAGCTGTTATAGGACGCAGCGGCGCCCCTTCATCAGCTTCGCTCAAACAATCCCTAGGCCCGCCCCCCATCCACGCAGAACTTACTGGAGAATGCACCAATCCAGAAAAAAAGCAAAAGGCAAAAGGATATCTAGGCCACATTTAATCCAGTTTAATTTCAATTCACTTCTATGTCCCAATCTAACAAAACAAAGCAAAATATGGTACATGATTTTATGGCCTATTATAAAATTGTGACAGAGTGTGGGATGGGAGAGAAAACTTGGAATGATAAAAAAAAATAAAGAAATCTTAAGTAAATAGAGAAAACAGTAATGGAAACAAGGGACAGGAACACAGGGAACCTAACATTTTAATGTGTATAATTTAAAAAGAAAATTGATCCAAGAGGAAAGATCGGGACCCCCGCAAGGTGCCCCCTCTCCCCCTGGCGAGGAGTCCGACACCCCCTCAAAGGGGCGGATGTACAACACAAGACGGCGACTTCCGGCAAGATAGTCGGCCAAGAAACCCATTAGTGCGATCCAGGAGCAGCAATCCCGGTGATCGAGATTCTAATGCCAATTATGTGCAGCTATTTGAATCGGCCAAGTGCCAGCTGAACTAAAAACATCAGTCCAATATTGATCGTGTATAGATCAATATAGTGGTCAGGGTAAGAAACACCACTAGTAGACCCAAAACATTAGTGTCGGATATCATCAGAAGAATCCCAGCGCTGGGCAGGCCATGCCGCTCACAGCTCTGACTATAGATGAACAAAATCCCACCTTTGCTGGTATCCTTAAACTATGACCCGAAACCTAGGATACCCATAAATTCTAAGCAGGGACGAAATTAAAGAGACCGCCAGTACGACATGGAAGCATGTTGTCCAAGGCCAACAGACATGGAAGTAGATGGGATGAGGTCTACGCCCAGGAATGGATGGATACATGTTGGTGCTGATGTTGAAGAAGGCCTCTGGAGAGGAAGATATAATAAAAACTTTTAGATTTATGCTGTTTAATTTAAAAAAAAAAATTGAGTTATATGAATACATTTTTAGATCTTACTTGTAACTATATTGTATTTCAGATATATTTTTAATTGGTTTCTAGTAAAACTCCTTGTGTCTTTTGGTAGGTCATTGTAAAGTTTCAGTCCATTGTTCAATATCCTTGATTCCTGTCTTTGTTCGTGCATCGGTAAGTGATATCTGTCATAGTTCCTAGTCCAGTGTCTGTGTACGTCTGAGTTTTTGATTAATTTGAAGGTGCTATCTGTTGTGTCTTCCATGATCACTCAATTTTCAATTTTCTTGAATTTGGTCAGGTCTGTTATGTCCATTTGTTTTGTTTGTCTGTTAACTTGTATGGTTGGGGTAAGATAGTTAATGTTAGAAGCTAATTTTATTATGTTATTGTGTTGTCTTTGGAGTCTAGCAATGTCCTTTAGATTTCCTGTCCACCAGAAGGGAATCACATATGTCAGTCGGCTGCTAACATAAGCTTTGTATATCATAATTTTTAATTTAACTTATTGGGCTCTGAGTAACTTCTAATTGTGAATTACTTGAGCAAACCACTGTCAACAAAATAATCTATTAACCCAATAATACGTTGAGTGGCACGATCATTGACGATCGGACGCTTTTGAGAAGTGTCCACAATGCTTCCTATGTCCATGAGACTCTCTGGATCACCAAGAGATATGGGAAGTCCGGTGAAAGCTATACACAGAGCAAGGAGCATATACTTTTTAAAGTGTTCGATGAGCACATCTTTTGGAAACATCACGCTGATATCACAGTCCATCCTGGCGGTGGCCTCTCGAAGGGTTTCATAGTAGATGTCCAACATTTGGTCTATATGAGATCTCATGAAGTTCAGGTCGGTGCACATGCAGATCATGTAGGCTATGTCAGTGGCTGGAGACCCAAGTCTTGATACTTGCCAATCAACGGGAATGACTTTGTCCACCTTACCTTCCTAAAAGATAAAAAATCAATTCTGTCAACAAGGAATTCAAAAACAACAACAAGTCATTACGCAGTTTCCCCGCAGGGGTAGGCAGAGATAATGAAACGCCACACTACTCTATCCTGGCACACCTCTCTAGCTTGCTCCACATTCATACAGCGAGTCATACACGCACATCGATTCTTCCGACTTCTAATTTGGTCATGCCATGTATCCTCGGTCTGCCTCGACTCCGTACTCCATTTACATAATTAACATATACTTTCTTAACCATTCTTTCTCCATCCATGCGCTCCATATGTCCGAACCAAAGCAGCAAGCCTTTCATAATTTTGTTCATAATACCTTCTTCCGCTCTACATTCCTTTCTTATATCAGCATTTGAGATTCTGTCGTATATCGTTCTACCACACATACGTCTTAGGGAGCTCAGCTCTACCGCATTTATTCTGTTTTCATCCTTCTTCTGCCAGTTCCATGCTTCGCTCCATACATTAGGGTTGGGACCAGAACTCCATTGCTTTAATTTTGGAACACCTTATTTAAGCATTATACCTTGTATTTAAATAGTAGGTTGCTGCTCCAACAATCTCCATGACAAATGACGTTGTAGGGCTCTGTTAAACTTGCGTCTAATGTACTGTCAAGAATTTCGACAGTTCTTTTAACAAATGATTCTATCAGAGTTTTATGTCTGGGAAACTCAATAGATTGAAGAACGGTGGGTTCTATTGCCCTGCTTATTGGCAACCAGATATCTTTGAACACGTGCATCTGGCTGATGTTAAACTTCGAAAATAGTTCAGGGTCGTGCTTCCTCAAAGCGAACGAAGTGGCGTGCAGTCTGGCAAAGAACTTCAATAGAAGAATAACATGATCCAAGTCCAGAGGCACCCTCTTGTCATGCAGCGTAAACCCTTCGATAGAAAGATCTTCCATCACCATCAGCTCTTTGAATTCTTCTATAACGTTCTTGTATAGTTTAGCAACTCTGAATCTATCTTCAAGAGGTATTTTGTATATTTCTTGGAGTCGATTTAAAGCAGGTAACACTTCCGAATACAACATAATTTCTGTTTTAAACATTATTTGCGGTGGAACTGTTTTTCGATTCTTTGGGTCTGTTGGAGCAGACTTTACAAACAAATGAATACTATCTCCATCACTCTTTAATGGCCGAATCTCCACTCGCGATAATACAGCAGAATAGTTGTCACCCGTAAAAGGTACATCGTTAAACAGCAATTCGAATTCGTCCATGTACTCCTTTCCGATTTCTTCAAATATTATTTTGAACTCAGCGCTTTTGTTTTCAGAAGACATTTTGTACATATTTGCAAGGCGTGTTCTCGACGCGATTAACTGGGTCGCACTAAAGATAATTCTGTATATCAAGCTGTTCGGCTCTTGCAACGATTACGTCACATGACGTATCTATTCAGCACAATATTGTATAATATTTATGATAATTGAATGCAGAATATAATCTGCATAAGTCAAATTGTGCACGGCATCTGTTTTGTGCAGATTTCATCCAGCGGTGTGCATAAAAATTGAGTCTGTCTACACTTTTTAAAAATAGAAATATTGTAGTACTCTTTGGCACCGCACACAAGTATTTTTATTGATTTAATTATAGCACTTATCGCTATCAAAAATATCTCAATTTTGTATAGTTTATAGAGATATAATCGCCTGTTAAGCCATTTTTTTTTTTAAATATTTGGATATAAATGTTATAATATAATTTTATAAAAAAATTAATAAAACCTTCATTAAACTTATTTCAAAACTTTGTTTAATCCACTATTTATTCAAAAATACTTAAAAAACACGACATGTTTCGGAGGATACCTCCATCTTCAGGTGTAAAAATATAATAAAAACTAAACCAAGAAAGACTAATAAATAAGCATTTAAAATTCGATACAATACCTAATTGAAATTTTAAAATTAACCTGTGCTATTTGTTATTAACAGTAAGAACGAATTATTATTTTATTATAAAGTTTCAATCCTGGGATTGATTTGCAGCAATTTCTTTTATTCTTCTCTTCCATTCTTCCCTCTCTTTTGCGGCTCTTTTGATATCTGCGTATGATGAGCAGCGCACGTCCACCAACAGGTCCTCCAAGTACTCTCGGCATGGACGTGGGCGAAAAGCTAATGAATAATATTAAATAATAATAATACATGATGATAAAATAAAAAAATATAACAAAATTGTAATATAGAAAAAACATACATTAGAAAAGACATGATTTATACAGAAATTAATCTATGATTAATTTACATTTGATTGGAAATGGAAGCTTGGGAGATTACTTACTTCATTAAAACCTTCATTACTTCTCGTGAAACGATGTAAAAAAACATTTTTATGTATTATACATATGTAGCCTGTAAAGTATTGTGTTTTTTTTTTAACTGTCGGATCCAAAAACGTTTCGCTATTGCTATATTCGAGTACATGCATACATCTTCTTCGTATTCTTCTTATTGTAGAACTTGCGATCTGTTTATGCAGGATATCAACTTTCTTCCATCGATAATGACTACCAGTCTTCTCTCCATCTCTTTGGTGGTCGTCCTGGTGGCCCTCTGGAGTCTCGTGCATCACGATCTTAGAAATTCTCGCTGGATCCATCCTCTTGATGTGGTCCCCCCAAGATCGTCTTCTTTGCATATTTAATCTCACTATGTCTTCAATTTTGCAGGATCTGTGAATTTCTTTATTGGGTATCCCCACGATAGGTTGCAATGTTCTCATTTCTGCTACTCTTAGGAGATGTTTGGTTCTGACAGAGCCAGCAAAAATCCTAATTTACTTGAAAGTTTTGTCAAAATTTAACGTATCTGACGCACGACACTCAAAACCAAAAAAAAACGTGTTTTTTTTTATTCATCTGCCAGTTAAAAGTTCAATCGATAAAGCTGGTAAATGTTTTATCGTAATACCCAATAATGGCGCTAGATGACTGGAGTGAATAAACTTAGGAAACGTAATTCCCGCTGATATTTTTAGAGCAATTTCGAATGTGGGAATAAGTATTCCCACCAGCCAAGAACGGGTTAAATAAACTGTCCTTATCACATACTTACTTACTTAGACAACCGTTGTCGTCCACTGCTGTACATAGGCCTCTCCCATACTTCTCCACGTATCCCTATCTTGTGCCTTTTGCATCGCCAGCAACTCTTGTAATGTCATCGGACCATCGTGTGGGGGGGTCTCCCTCTGTTTCGTTTGTCTTCGCGGGGTCTCCACTCTACCACCCTTCTGGTCCATTTATCGTCTACCATTCTGGCAACATGTCCCGTAAATGACCATTTAAGCTTCGCTACCCTTGCGACGACATCTGTTACTCCCGACCTTCTACGTATTTTAGTATTTCTTATCCGGTCTGAGAGTCTTACGTGTAGCATGGCACTTTCGTGTTTCCTCTGTGCTACACGGAGTCTTCTTATGGTCGACTTGGTGAGGGTTAGCGTTTCTGCTCCATATGTCAGTACCGGAAGTACGCATTGATCATACATTTCAGACACTGGGGAATCTTACTATTAAAGAACTTCTTCAGATTGCCTTATACCTTATTGTCCTTATCATATATGTAATTAGTGCTATCTGTTGGCTATCGCGAGAACTAGTTAGAAACATCAGCGATAAAATGAATTACATGTATTTCTAATCCGATATCATTTACGGTCGGTATTACGCGTTGAAATTTTAGAACATCTTTCTTGAGTCACGTTTTGGTGATCGTACTAAGCGCGTTTATTAACTAACTAATCATCACGCCGTCTCCCCGAAGGGGTAAGCAGAAATAATGGACTGCCACACTTTAACCGATGCGGCAATCATCCTTCTCTTTTCGCCCTCGCGGGAGATGCGGTGTGATGGGTTGTGAACCTCATCGCCACTAATAGGCATCTCCCGCGCACACTTAGATCGTCCAACGTCCACAAAATAAATCTAAAACAAATAATATAAATTACAATGATATAAAATAAAATAACAAAATAAAAATAATTTAACACGTAATGTTCTTTTAGATGGTGCACATGTTGTCGGCTGGACGATCCGGACTTTTATGGTTATTTAATTTATATTCTACATGATAAGGATTGTTGACGATATTGCTATGGTTGCTGAAAGTGAGGAGAAACTGCAGGAGGCCTTAGCAACTTTGCAAGGCATTCTTCAAGATAGCTACAACATGATGATAAATAAAGACAAAACAAAGCTGCTGACTGTAGACCGAACGCAACATCAGATGAGAGTAGTGATGTCAGGAGTTCCACTAAAGAAAACCAAGGTAGACAAACTACCTCGGGAGCAAAATAACATGGGACGGTCGGTCTAAGAGCGATGTCCAAAGCCGTATACATCAGGCAAGGCTTGCATTTAATAGAAGGTCGAAAATAATACAATTAAATAATATAGACCTAAAACTCAGAATACTCCTCATCAAGACTTATGTATGGAGTATCTTGATGTACGGCTGCGAGACATGGTGCCTATCCGAAAGAGATAAGCGGAGACCGGAGGCTTTTGAGATGTGGTCCTATAGAAGACTATTAGGAATTTCCTGGAGAGACCACATCACGAATGGGGAAGTTCTTCAAGGAATCGAAGGAGGAAGGCACCTGCTTAGGACCTTGTCCGAAAGGCGTGTAAGGTGGATCGGCCATGTAATACGTCAAGAAGGTCTCTTGCATACCATAATGGAGGATAGGACCGAGGGGACAAACTCTAGGGGACGCCCACGCCGAGAGTACCTGGAGGACCTGTTGGTGGACGTGCGCTGCTCATCATATGCAGATTTCAAAACAGCCGCACAAGACAGGGAAGAATGGAAGAGAAGAACAGAAGAAATTGTTGCAAACCAATCCCAGGATTGAAACTTTCTAACTAACTATTCTACGTATCCACCGTTTTTTTATGATGTTATGTTTATTAAAATACATATATTTTAAAACTTCAGGGCCGACGATATTTGACCGAGTCGCCATTGACACAACGTCAAAGATGATTATAATATACTCTTATATATTTACAAGAACTTGTAATATTTTTCAAGTGTGATAACTTAATCACATTTAAAGTACTCATTATGGAGAATTTCCGACATTTCATTCATTATGTTTCTTAATTATTCCTAATCTATTGAATGTGTTTGTTTTGGATGTTGAAATTAATATTGATATATAGTGGTTAATTGAACCAAAATAACTTAATATGTAGTTTTTTTTAGAGGTATACAATACAAATTCAAAATGAAAAAAAAAACACATTAAAATAATGTTAATATCTATGATATTAGCTTTATTTAATAGATAATTTAATGTCATTATTGTTTAAATATGAATTCGGGGCACATGAGCGCCACGGCTAGCTCGAATGAAGCGCAATCGTGAAATCTAATTTTCGTTTAACCACTGGATGGCTACTATGAATCCCTTAAGCAGGCTGCTGGCAAGATGGACTGTGATGTCGCGGAGATGTTTCCAAAAGAAATATTCAAGGAGCACGTCGGACGTTTTATGCCGTTTGGATTATTTTTTGGAACCATCAGAATACCTTTATCGTTGGGTGACCCTGGGGACATTAGAGAACTGAGAGATCTTGTGGACCCTTCTCAAGTATCGATCACAGTCAGTAAACTTGCTTGTCAGCGTATGACAGGCTTAATAGAAAATGGTTTGTTAGGAAAAATTACATTTAGAAAGCAGTAAATTATTAACATTTAATGTTGTGTTAACTTATTAGCTGAATTAAATTCAGTTATTTATTAAGTTAAAATGAATTAAGTTCAAGACATGTGCAAAACTCGAAATGAAAATTACAACTAAATGAATGTAATTCACGTGGCGGCAGCAAAGGATTTGGTTTCCGGACACGTGATACTACGTACAATGAACCGTGATAGAAACATTCATTTTCTAGATTCAAGCCACTAACAGCCAGGGATTGGCCTTGTGATTTGTTGATCGTCATGGCGAATAACACATAGCGCCACAGAGTCGATGATTTGAGGCAATGCGTGCTTCCAAACAAAGAGTCGACAACACACAGAGGTGGGAGCCTTGTTGTAAACCTGTGTGGACGCAAACACCGACCGTGGGCTCCACAAACGTCCCACCAAGGTGACCCCCGTTGGAAGTTTGTTTATAACAGTCTGGCCCAGTCTTGACTCCGATGGTAAGGTCAGTGACACGCGGTATCACGAGGACCACTCTAGTATGCCAGAATACAGGTTTCCGAATATGCATGAATATATGTATCATATCAGATATAATACTTCAACATTCCCCGTCCAAGTTTCAAATTCACTTTGGAGAATTAGTCTACCGTCTCCAACAGATCATTAAATTCTTAGTATAAACTATTTAAAAAATGTGCTATTGAATTACGTCGTTTTGTAATATGAAATACCATCTATGTAAAGTTTTTGTATATTTTAAATAAATTTTCCTATGCCAAAATACAATATTTTCTCAAGCAAACGTTTCACAGTTGAAATGTAATACCGTCCTAATTGTCCAATTTCTAAAACAACCAGCAGTTATCTTTAGTACCAATAATTAAATCGCTGTGCCTACACACGTCTTTGATACAGTCGCCATGTCTTCTGGCAATGAAGAGAACAACGTTGACATGAAACAAATTTGTGAGGATATCGCCAAAGAAAACGGCATGGACAAGTTTGAAATACTATTCAACGACATTCCATTTACCGGTGACAACTTCTGTGGAAAAGTATCGCGAGTAGAAATAAAACAGTTGGAGTGTAAAGAAAACAAATCCATTCACTTATTTGTTAAATCAGCTCCGAAAGATCTTGAATCTAGAAGCACGCTGCCTCCTCAGATACAATTCAAAACTGAAATTATGTTGTATTCGGAAGTGTTGCCCGCCTTAGATCGACTTCAGGATGAATATAAAATACCCCTTGAAGATAGAATCAGGTATGCTAAAATGTAAAAGAGCGTTATTGAAGAATTCAAAGAAGTCATAGTGATGTAAGATCTTTCGGTCAAAGGGTTCACGCTGCGGGACAAGAGGCTGCCCCTGTATTTGGAACACATAACTTTAATCTTGAAGAACTTGGCTAGACTGCATGCTTCTTCGTTCGCTTTGAAAAAGCATAACCCCGAACTATTTTGCAAGTTCAATATCAACCAGAAATACATCTTCTACGAATTCGGTTTGCCATTCTTCAGAACAATTACTCCAGCAGTATATAAGGCGTTAAATCTATCTGAATATAAAACTAGAATTGACTCGTTTGTGGAGAATATTTCAAAGATTTTTGATAACGCGTTAGATTCCAGTTTGACTGAATCTTACAATGTTATCTGCCATGGAGACACGTGGAACAATAATAAATACTCTTCACACACAAAGTAGGTATATTTTTTACACTGAATACTCGTACACTTAACCATTTTACTTAATAACATACATGTTTAGAGCGCAGTTTATAAATGTAATAATTTCATTCAATAAAAAAGTGTACGGACCATAAGAGGTGACCCCCACACTTCTTCTTCTAGGGTCTCAATCTAATAATTGGTCTGCAGCAAGGCGACGCATCTCCTCTTCCACTTCGCTCGGTCCTCGGCAACTCTATTCAACTCCGCATAAGAGGTGCAGCCCATATCTCGGTAAATCTGGTCTAGGTACTCCTGGCGAGGTCGTCCTCTGCCAATCGATCCCTCGACCATTCCCTCCAACACATCATGCAGGAAACATTCGTGTCGCAACACATGACCAATCCATCTCGCGCGCCTCTCCGCTATGGTGTTCAACATTAACTATTCTCTTCAACTCTGCTGAGAACCTCCTCATTTGTAACGTGGTCGGTAGGTCCACATCTCAAATGGCTCCAGCCTTTTGCGTTCTGTTTCGCCCAGGGACCCAGTCTCGCAGGCGTACAGTAAAACACTCCACACCAATGTTTTTATAAGTTGTTTTCGGAGGTTTAGGTCTATGTTGTTGGACTCGAATATTTTAGATTTTTTGTTGAAGGCAAGTTTAGCCTGGTGGATACGACTATCGACGTCTTTCTTTGATCGACCATCCCATGTAATGCTGCTCCCCAGGTAAACACAATATACCCCCACACAACGAAATTATTTCAGTGTGCAGTAGCTTTCTTTTGTTAGCTTAGCTCATGAACTCCACAGGCTCGTCTCCCGTCCATGCGGGACTGACTTTAAAAGGTAATGTGAGCTAGCAAAAGGCACAGCGGTCCCAATGTCATCATGAAAGTATTTACAGGCTGCAAGTACCATAAACAATATTTGCAACATGGAGATTTATGGGGGCGTATATAACGCCATATCAGTATTGGGATCCGTGACATTTCTATGATCTCGTGCCGTAACTCATTTTATTATAATACAACTCCTTATATACGTTTTACAAACTTTACGTATTGCATACTTTATTTTTTTCAATTTGTAGAGTACCAACAATATAAATCAAATATTCTTCTTATTCTTCTTCTTCCTTGTTGTATACCTATGTGATCTGTTCCCCAAAGTGTTGCTCCTCCTGTGAGGTGGATTCCCAGCTGTCCTTCCATATTTTAGGAGGTCTTCCACGAGGATGATTCCCATGAGGCTGATTATGCAACGCAATTTAGGGGGGTCTGGTGGTGTCCATTCTTTGAACATGCCCGTATCAGTCCCTTTTTCGCTGTCTGTTCCATCTTATGATATCCTCAACCTCACATATCTCTCTTCTTCTGGTGTCCCTAACGCGTTCTCTCAGCGTCTTGCCTGCTATCGTCCTCAGTGTCATCATCTCGGAAGTAATTAAAACTTGTTTGTCAATCAAATAACTTTGTTTAAAATGTTTATGGATATTAATTGTTTTAAAAAATCGGGATATTTTTACAATATTCTAACATTTGACAGCTGTCAGATCAGACCGGGCCCACATTACTGCTTGGTAATCAGTGATTTCGAGACTACCTGGTGGTACTCCCATACAAGCCCAGAAGCCCGGCTTGCGTAAGAAATTTTTAATCAAAAGCCCCAAATCTAAGTAATCATGCCCCGCATAAACCAACAACCCACCAAATCAGCTTCCAACAATGTTCCCATCAGACGTAAGAGGAATAGCCACAAGAGCTGAACCTCTGTAAGACAGAAGAGGTTTTGATTCAAATTTCTTACGCAATCCGGGTTTCTGGGCTTCATGGGAGTACCGCCACTGGGCACGAGCTGCCTTCATTCCATTGGAGGTTTCTTGTATAGATGATATTTTTGTGTGTAGCGACCTTCAGTATGTGGATGTCTTCGTTTTCTTCGTCTTCAAAAGATCCGCCTCTATGTGGAGATGTAAATATACCAACACTATTCAAAAGAGATGTTTGTTTTTTCAGGATGGAAAGGTAGACAGCCTCGCGTTCTTAGACTGGGAAATATCAAGACTTGCGTCACCTTCTTTTGACCTGACGTACTTGTTTTGCATGTCCACCGACATCAATCTCCTCAATAATCAAATGGAGCTGATGCTGGATATCTATTATGAAGCTCTGCTACACGCTGCAGCTAAGATGGAATGTGATGTCACAGAGATGTTTCCAATGAAAGTTTTAAAGGATCACCTCAGATTGTACATGCCCTTTGGGCTTGCTTTAGCAACGATTGCTACACCGTTATCTCTTACTGACCCGGAGGATGCGAAAGATTTTAAAGATCTTATGGACCCTTCTCAAGATTCGGTAGTAGTTAGTAAACTTGCTCGTCAGCGTTTAACTGGACTGTATAATTTTTTTTTAAAAAATGATCTGATTTAAAATGATAATAAAAAATCCCCAAATACATATTCTTATTCGTCTTCAACCTATTCGTATTGGTAGCTGTCATATCTCGTGTAAGATTTCCAAACCGTTAACATCGGTAGCCGTGATACTCGTATATCGTTTTGCGACTTTGCAGTACTTGTAGTGACTCTATTGTAATAATTTGGAACCACAAATGATTCCAATACTTACCTACATCTATCCTTTACAGAAATCTTTAAAGATAGTAAATTAAATATGTTTAACTTCGTCATAATTACGGCTTACATGCGGCTGTCGGTAAATCACATCTGTGAAGTATCCCATCGGCCGCCATTATACTATATTCGTTTTTCCTGCGTCACGCGCGCATTTGATTTTCGACGTTTCGTTGTATTATTATCTGTTGTTTATTATTTATCATTCATCATCTGATAGCAAAAGGATAACAGAACAAATATAATTTGCGAAAATAGCCCTGGTAAGTACATTTATAATTCAAATATAGGTTTTTAACAAAAAAATTGATTAGAAATGTTCGCGCCGTATTTGACGGTACGATTCGTATTTGACCGAGCCGTAATGAAAGGGTTAACTGTTTAAATAAAAAAACTTTGTTATAAATATCACAATTGATTATATTTTGTCGTGACAGCTGTTTTGTTAACCGATGTAAGCATCGTCAGGTCTTGCATCGTGAAGACCTTACGATGCTAACATCGGTAAGCAAAACAGCTGTACCAGCAAAATATAATCAATTGTGATATTTATAGCAAAGTTTTTTTATTTAAACAGTTAATAATGTTGAAATATCAAAGTGTTTCCGCCAAAACAATGGATTATTTATTCTTTTTCCTCAGCCTCGATTTCTCCACTGTCAGATTTATCTCTCTTCCAAACGTTTTCACTACTTCAAGTCGCTCGTCTTTCTCGCCTACTGACCCTATGATAGTTTTGATTTGATTTGAAAATCATATGTTAGTATTGGGAGGATCTATATGTCTGGACTTAAATATACGACAGTTTAACGAGTAAAAACATTGGTGTGGAGTGTTTTACTGTACGGCTGCGAGACTTGGTGCCTGGGCGAAAGAGAACGCAAAAGGCTGGAGGCATTTGAGAAGTGGACCTATGATGAGGAGGTTCTCAGCAGAGTTGAAGACAATAGGCACATGTTGAACACCATTGTGCGCGAGATGGATTGGTCATGTGTTGCGACACGAATGTTTCCTGCATGATGTATTGGAGGGAATGGTCGAGGGATCTCCGAGGGAGCCAGGAGTACCTAGACCAGATTTACCGAGATATGGGCTGCACCTCTTATGCAGAGTTGAAGAGAGTTGCCGAGGACCGAGCGGAGTGGAATAGGAGATGCGTCGCCTTGCTGCAGACCAATCATTAGATTGAGACCGGAGAAGAAGACCGAGTTCTGTAAATAAGATTTTGTACGATTTAAGTAAAGTTGTTATTTATTTTGAATAAATGTTCTTATCTTAAAAGACTATTTGCTCAAGCAACGGCTTCACAGTTGAAAGAATTACATAATTCCGCCCGAATCGACCAAGCTCTAAAACAACCAACAGTTATCTTCAGTAACAATTATTTAACTGCCTTGCTTACACACGTTTTTGATACAGTCGCCATGTCTTCTGGTAATGAAGAGAATAATGTTGACATGAAACAAATTTGTGAGGATATCGCCAAAGAAAACGGCATGGACAAGTTTGAAATACTATTCAACGACATTCCATTTACGAGTGACAACTTCTGTGGAAAAGTATCGCGAGTGGAAATAAAACAGTTGGGGTGTAAAGAAAACAAATCCATTCGCTTGTTTGTTAAATCGGCTCCAAAAGATCTTGAATCTAGAAGCACGCTGCCTCCTCAGATACAATTTAAAACTGAAACTTTGTTGTATTCGGAAGTGTTGCCCGCCTTCGATCGGCTTCAGGATAAATATAAAATACCCATTGAAGATAGAATCAGGTATGCTAAAATGTACAAGAGTGTTATTGAAGAATTCAAAGAAGTTATAGTGATGGAAGATCTTTCGTTCAAAGGGTTCACGCTACGGGACAAGAGGCTGCCCTTGGATTTGGAACACATAACTTTAATCTTGAAGAACTTGGCTAGACTGCATGCTACTTCGTTCGCTTTGAAAAAGCATAACCCCGAACTATTTTCCAAGTTCAACATCGACCAGAAATACATCTTCTACGAATTCGGTTTGCCATTCTTCAGAGCTATAACTCCAGCTGTATTTAAGGCACTGAATCTATCTGAATATAAAATCAGAATTGACTCGTTTGTGGAGAATATTTCAAAGATTTTTGATAACGCGTTAGATTCCAGTTTGACTGAACCTTACAATGTTATCTGCCATGGAGACACGTGGAATAATAATATACTCTTCAAACACAAGGTTAGTTTATATTTGAAAGGAATTATAATATATGAAGGCTAAAATATGGATATCATAAAGAAAGAGTGCTAGAATATCTTGAATATAAGATAACGAGAGTGGAATACTTCTTTGATTTTGTTCTGATTATAAATCTAATTTTGAATTTTGGTTCTATTACTGTTGTATGACAGCAGTGCAGAAAACAAAGGGAAGTTGTTTCAAAATGGCGCCCATGGGCGGCTGTCATTTGAAGCTTCTCACAAAAAAATATATTTCTGCATTTTGGCAATCCTTTAAGATTAAAAACATCTCCATATACAAGTATATGCATCATCATGAGTGGTTTATTATTTTTTATTGGTGCCCACTCTGATACATTAATTGTACATCGCTCTGCACGCCTTCCCATCTTCCCTCTGCCTGAATAGGCTTTTACCTCCAGTTCCTGACCATCGTAATCGCTCACCCTCCATTTTGCATTTGCTACCATCTTCCTGACCAGATGCCATCTCCAAGTGTGTGTTCCTCGAACGCCTCTATCCCTTGCTTCTCCTGCCGCCGTCGACGCCGTCTCCTGCTGCAACGCAGCCACTCCCTGTCCTGCCGCCACCTCCTGACCTGCCGTTTACTCCAACGCTTCATGCCTAAACCTTTCCTTTCTACCTTCCTTATCCCATCCTGTATCTCAACCCCATTGCCATATCGGTCCCTATTCAAGGCCATCGGCCACACAGAAGGCCACTCTGGTCCCACTTGGTTCCATATCCAAAACCAACTGGCCCCCACCCAAGGCCACTCCCTGTCACCGTCCCTGGGTCTCCACCCAAGACCTCGGACCATTTCCAAGATCATTCCCAACCCCTCCACACTCCTCCTTACCCGGGTGGTTAGGTCCAAATGTCGGACACAACCCACTACATCCACCAAGTAACCCTCCCCTCACCATCCAACAATATCCAACTTCATCTCCAAGATAGAAATTTCCAACATGTGGGGGAGCAATAGCCTTCGGGCTGGTAGTCCCGAAAAGACAATATCCAAGAAGAAAAAATAAAAGGTGATCAATTTGGTATTGTTAATTGTGAAATATCAATGGTTAAAGGTCTAAAGGTCTCATGAAAATCGTTTTCTACCGTTTGAACTGTTAAATTGCAAGTTAAATAACACAATTCAATATAAATGTTTGTTCTTTCAGGATGGAAAGCTGGACAGTCTCGTGTTGTTAGATTGGCAAATATCGAGGCTTGCGTCACCTTCTTCTGACCTGGCGTACGTGCTATGTATGTCCACCGACATTCATCTCCTCAACAACCACATGGAGCAGATGCTGAACACCTATTATGAAGCTCTGCAACAGGCTGCAGCCAAGATGGACTGTGACGTCACAGAGATGTTTCCAATGAAAGTTTTGAAGGATCATCTCAAGTTGTACATGCCTTTTGGGCTCTCAATGGCAACAGTCGGTACACCGTTATCTCTTACTGACCCGGAGGATGCGAGAGATTTGAAAGATCTTATGGATTCTTCTCAAGATGCTGTAGTAGTCAGTAAACTTGCTCGTCAACGTTTAACCGGACTGTATAATTTTTTTATTAAAAATGACTTAATTTAAAATAATAATAATGATTCTTCATTTTCAACCTGTCCACTGTCCGATATATCACTGAGGAAGGACCGGGTTGTCCGAAACATGTTTGATATTTAATTTTAATTTTTTTTAAAGTAATTGTTGTATATACAAAGTATTTAAAAAAGAAAAATACAAATAAAACATCTACAACACAAAGTATGGCGAACATAGAAGAAAAAGGAAAGTATTTATTTCAAAGTGCAATCTATCATTCCAAAGAGCAAACTATTAATTTCAAAATGTAAACTGATCATTTCAAAGGGTAACGCTTGGCTTTTGATCCAGGGGACTTGGGTTCAAGCCTGGACAAGACCAGATTCCTTCTTCATAATAATGAGCTATTATATAATATCATTGATTTAAATCCTTAGTCATTAAAAAAAAAGTTTCATTTCAAACTTCTAACTAATTATTTCTACAACAGTGTAGGTGCAAATAAAATCCGTACATTTCTTAAATATTAAAATATATACTTAATATGAAGTTTTTTTCACAGCAATATAACAATTATTAAATAAATTTACGAAAATGAATACGATCTTTAAAAAAGTGAGAAAAATGTCACTCCCATTATTCATATCAAATCAAATCAGTTTATTTACTCAAAAAACATTACAAACAGCATAAATGTTTACTTGGGGCTTGGACTTGGATCTTCTGGCTTACAGGGGTTCAGCTCATGTGGCAATTCCTCTTACGTCTGAAGGTGACATTGTTGAAATGTTTAAGGCATCTATTAAGTATAGGTAAAATATTATATACGAGTACATACAACATAATACCAGGAACGCACTAGAAATGGTTCGACATTATGAAGGCAACAAGACAAGATACTTTCTCAAGTTGAGAGTATTTGTCTTTTGAACTTAACTAATATGAAAGATATAGATCTCCGAGGAGACCGCGTTCAGCAGACTAATTGCTCTTGCCACCGGTGTCACCAGAGGCAGATAGGTAAAACAATCTATGCTGTCGGTGTTGGAGATATCTATTAAAGACAAAAAGACCAACATCCTCCAGCACGGCCGAGTTCTCGAAATATTCCCTGATCAATCTAAAGAAATGGGTTATGAGATGCCCATCTCTTCGAAGCTTCAGATAATTGATTCAGAGCATTCCCAAAAGAAATGCCGTGGGATAGAGCCACGGATAACTACCATACTCCCTCATGTAGAGATACCTCAGATTTTTTTTCTGAACCCTCTCCAGCATAACAGAATATCTCGCTTCGTGAGGACTCCACATCACAGAACCACTTTCGAGTCTGCTCCGAACCAACGCGTTGTATAGGACTCTGAGCACATTGGGATTTCTGAAAACTCTTCCGGTCCGAATGATGAAGCCCAACAAAATACAATAATTTACAATAATAAAATAAAACTTATAGAACACTGACATTAACACCAGTTCGAGAACTGTATAAAACAATAACTCGGGATAAAAGGGATTATATTATGCCATGGTTGACAAAATATTTGACTAAATTATTAATTCGTAATTTGGCAATCTCATTCATTGGAATATTAACATTTTCACTATCATTTGTTTCATTCATTATTTCCTCCACGTTCTTGGCATCCTTTGGATCTGACAGGAACATGGGGATAGAACACATCGCTATTATAAAACCAAATATCAAGGAGCTTTGCACGTGCTTGTTGAATTTTTCCTTCGGGTAACACTGGCTCGCATCACAGCCCGCCATTGATAGACAGTCTCGAAGTGTGGAGTAATACAGGTCCAGTAGATTGTCCAAAAGACCTTCCAAGTCATCTGCATCCATAGTCATGAAGAGTGCATAGCCCAAATCTGTCGCGGGGGTCGCTATTCTTATACTTTGCCAATCGATCAAAAGGACATCGACCAGATGTTGACCCTGAAATTAAAACAATATAAAATGAAAGCACAGACCTTCTCTGATGTCTTTCGTTATTAACAATGATTTTAACTTCTAGAAATCAAATTAATGATGATAACTCTTAACAGCAACTGCAGTTTATTTTGTAATTTATATTTAATGTGGCATTTAATTAATCTAAGTTGACTAGTAAAATTCCTTGAGTATTTCTAAACCATGAAGAAGAGATAAGCTAAGCTGAATTTGCAATAGACAGGCCATATTGCCAGAGATCAAAATAAATGGAGAAAAATCTTATTGTGATTGTGAGTGTCGGGAGACTACATACAAGATGGAGAAATCCGGTTCCAGAGACCCAAACTTGAATGTACAAAGAAATGTGTTTTCCATAGAGGACTTAAGTTATATAATGCATTGCCAAATGAGGTAAGAGATGCCAGTTCTCTCACAATCTTTCGTCGAAAATGCTTTAAATACCAAAATACAATGTTGTTTGTTGTTCTCAGATTTTTATATTGTTTATCTAAGGTTGTATTATAAGTTGTAAAATATATTAGTCCTTTATAACTATATTAAATAAAATAAAAACTTCGCTAAGCGAGATAAGGTCGATAATTACCTGGTATTTGAACAGCATGTTATTAATTCCACAGTCCCCGTGACAAATCACATTATATGGTTCTGTCGATTTTGAATTCAAAACATTATTCAATGTTTCCTCCGCGATTGATCCGAATTGATCAATCTTATATCTGAATTCTGGACCGTCAATTGCAGACGTCCGCGTCAGTAGTAACGTTTTAAATAGACGAGTCATGGCTACTCCGTAGTTGTTTGAATGCGGCAAATTCTCGGATAACCCTTTGAAAGATTTTGGATCTTTTTCTTTTATTATGAACGAAGCAGCGTGTAATTTAGCCAAGGTTTTGAACACTGTTCCTATTTGCTCTTGGTCAAAGGGTTTTCTTCTATCATGAACTACATAACCGTTGTGACACATGTCCTGCATGATGATAGCTTCTTTGAATTCATCAGGTATAGATTTGTAGAATTTAGCGTACTGGATCGACGATACCCCGTTTTCTTCTAGAATCTTTACGATTCCTGGTAGAACTGTGGTATATGCATATATCTCGTTCTTGTAAAAGTCTCTCAGTGGCATCACTTGTCTTAAATCTTTACTTCCATTAGCTGTCTTCGTAATTATGTGAAGAGATTTTGCCCCATCAGACGGCCTGATTTCTGTGCGTGATATGTCTCCGCTATAGTTGTTACCAGTGAATCCTTGTTCAATTGAAATGATTTCATAATCCTTGAATCCCTCTTCAATTGCAATGTCATTAATAAGGATTTCAAAGTTCACTTCCCGAGAATTAGAAGCACCAGACATTGTATATATTTTTGTTGTTTTTTTTATTTATTGTATACAAATACTTGTAGACAAATACTGGATTTTACCCACTAAATTGTTTTTTGGAAAATTAAATAAATTAAGTAAATTGTTTTTTGAAACAGAATATGGTAGTCGACGCGTTTACAGGACCTATGTTAAGTTATGACCTGTCATTGGTGGGGTTAAGCGATCGCTTTATGTTAACAACATTCCTCATTCCTCCCTTCTTACGACCACCACGTCTGACAAATTTTTAAAAGATGTATATATGCTACTATGTTAAGAACACTTCACATTTTTTTAGGTCAATCTACACTAACGCCATCTATTAAGATTAAATGTAAGCATTAAGCAGAAAATCTTTATTAATTTAGAACATCTTTATTAATAGCGCCATCTATTAAGGTTAAATGTAAGCATTAACAGAAAACCTTTATTAATAATTTATAATCAAAAAACAATCTACATCGTCGTCTCTATTGAGATACAATTAATCTTTATAAAATTGCGGTAATAAAATAATCACATTGCGTTAATAAAAAGATCTTCTGCTTAATGCTTAAAATCCGATCTTCATAGATGGCCCTAGTGTGTAGATTGAAACTAACATGTGAAGTTTGGTGTTACATATTAGCATATATACAACTTCCAAAAATTTGTCAGACATGGTGGTCGTAAGAAGGGTGGAATGGGGAATGTTGTATTACATATTATAAATCGTGCGCTTAACCCAACCAATGACAGGTCATAAGTCCTGTAAACACCTCGATCACAATATTCTGTTTCCAATTTGCACCTTCGTCTCTATTGAGATACAATTGAGGGTATTATTTGCAAACCCGGCAAACTCCACCAACAATCAAAAGTGAGATATGAATTGGGTCTTATTCATAATACATTTGCACACAATTTTTATTGATTTTCAGTTACAAATTCGGCTTCATTCTGAAGAATTTTGCTATTAAAATATAGGGTTTGTTGCAAACATGGCAACCTCCACTTGAGTGTTGCAAAGCTGGCAAACTCCAAAATGAAATTCATTATTTTACTTTAATTATCAACATAATGATGATTTTTAGTGGCTGATTACTTTTAAAATACTAACTGGTTGAGATGAAAAAAATAAATCTCGAAAAAAGCGCATTTTATTAGCGTATCAGTTTTTTGCGATTCACTCAAAACATCTAATGATGGAGTTAGCCAGGTTTGCAACTAATACCCTCAATTAATCCTTATAAAATTGTATATTTTAAGTGAAATTACCTATATCTTTTAATCGTGTACCAAGATAAACTCCATGCTTATAGAATCTCTGCTATTTTTACAGGTTTATCTAATTACTTTAATCTATAGATGATGTATTATATATTAATTTTATTATTCACAATCGTATCATTCAAAAGATAACAATTTATCACTATTTACACACTTTATACATTTGCAATACTGATATCTGATTTATATCATCTAAAAACCAGTTAAATCACTTAATTACCACATAACAAAATGAATTTTGATGTTAACTCTTATTACAATATTTTTTCTTATGTATGAAAGTGAAGCATGGAACTGGCAAAAGAAGGATGAAAGTAGAATAAATGCAGTAGAAATGAGATCTCTAAGACGAATGTGTGGCAAATCTGTATATGATAGAGTGACAAATGCAAGTATAAGAAGTGAATGTGGTGCGAATGAAAGTGTTATGAACAAAATAAGGAAAGGGTCATTAAGATGGTTTGGACACATGGAAAGAATGAGTGAAGACAGAATGGTAAAGAAGGTATATGTAAACGGCGTGAACGGAGCTAGAAATAGAGGAAGGCCGAGGAAAACGTGGCACGATCAAATCAATCAAATATTGAATGTCGGTCACGTGAGGAGTCGGAAAAATCGACGTGCGTGCATGACAAGATGTATGAATGTAGAGGAATCGAGAGACGTATGTCAGGACAGAACAGTGTGGCGTTCCATTCTTTCTGCCTACCCCTCCGGGGAGACGGCGTGATGGTAAGTTAGTTAGTTACAATATATTTTCTGCGATGATAATATTAATTTAAAATTACGACAAAGAATGGTCAGATGCTATGTTTGGTCAGTGCTGTTATACGGGGTGGAGTCATGGACCCTTAAAGTCAATATTATGAAACGATTAGAGGCCTTTGAGATGTGGATATACCGAAGGATATTACGGATATTATGGACTGACATGGTCAGCAACACAAACGTTCTCCATAGAGCCAGAGTTGACAGAGTTGCTGACCAACATCAAAGTCCGTAAGGTGTCCTACTTGGGCCATGTTCTGAGAGGCGAAAAGTACGCACTATTACATCTGATCTTAGAGGGTACGATTGAGGGTCGACGAGGTGTTGGGAGAAGGCAGGTTTCCTGGCTGAGGAACATCCGAGAGTAGACAGGGCTGAGGACCGTGGAGGTGCTGTTCCGAGCTGCCCAGGACAGGGAGGCCTACTCAAGGGTGATAGTCAACGTTGGGGAGACCTGACAGGACACGGAAAGAAGAAGAAGGTTATATATTTATAATAAATAGACGCTTCATTGCATTTTTGTCTAAGTACCTACCTTATCATGAATCAACAGAAATATACTAAAGTGTCGTTTTGTGTAGTGATGCGACACA
Organism: Lepidostoma basale; assembly: GCA_022606425.2. NCBI lineage: Eukaryota > Metazoa > Arthropoda > Insecta > Trichoptera > Lepidostomatidae > Lepidostoma > Lepidostoma basale. The sequence continues at coordinate 589,227 of JAHDVF020000068.1, forward strand.
ATGAGTGAAGCATGGAACTGGCAAAAGAAGGAGGAAAGTATAATAAATGCAGTAGAAATGAGATCTCTAATACAAATGTAAGATAAATCTGTATATGACACAATTTATTGAAATATATTCCTTCATAACAACAACAACAACAAGCCATCACGCCGTTTCCCCGTAGGGGTAGGCAGAGAGAATGGACCGCCACACTACTCTATCCTGGCACACCTCTCTAGCTTTCAGCGAGTCATACACGCACGTTGATTCTTACGACTTCCAACATCACCAACCTTTAAAATTTGATAAATTTAGTCATGCCATGTTTTCCTCGGTCTGCCTCGACTCCGTGCTCCATTTACATCATTAACGTATACCTTCTTAACCATAATAAATGTGTGTAAAAACTGTGTATGATATAGTGTCAAATGAAAATATAATTAGTGAATGCGGTGGGAATGAAAGTGTTATGAACAAATGAACGAAAGGGTCGTTAAGATGGTTTGGACACACGGAAAGAAAGAATGAAGACAGAATGGTAAAGAAAGTAGGCCGAGGAAAACGTGGCACGATCAAATCAATCAAATATTAAATGAAGGTCACGTAAGGAGTCGGAGAAATCGACATGCATTCATGACACGATTTATGAATGCAGAGGAAGCAAGAGAATTATGTCAGGACAGAACAATGTGGCGGTCCATTCTTTCTGCCTACCCCTCCGGGAAGACGGCGTGATGGTTAGTTCATTATGCTTAATGGACCCTTGAAGTGATTACATCACAAAAACGGCGCTTTAAAAGTTATCATATAATTATTATCCATGAAGTTTTATACTCGTACAACCCAAAATGAACTTGGGTTCGATACTGTGTTCGACCTGTTCCTAATCTTATGTTGCATTTAAAAAAAAAAAAATTGATTTTGTAAATGTTCGAAATAAAACTATTTTTAAATAATTTGTGAGAATTATTAAAATTAAAATTAAGTTTATGAAGCGATCACAAATCACCCAGTATTAATTCCATAGAGATAACAATATAATATCAAGTATTGCACTTGATACGTGTAAATTTGTAAGTGCGTTAATGTCGCGTTAGCGAGTAGGTACTTTTGTTTTACACACTTTATTTTTAAAATTAATAATACGTGTAAACTCAAACATGTGATTGTTGAATAGAAAAACACTCATCACCATAAACACTAACTTGTAGATTTCGAACACACAACAAAATGAGGTTATGTTGACACCGACTTTGACGTAACGTAATAAATAACAAACAAATGACTTATTTTAGTTACTATATAAAATAATAATAGTAAAATCACGAGATATTTAATTTATAACACAATACATGTCACTTAACTACAGTCGTATATAAAACAAACAATAAAAACATTATTTATGACCGACAACAATTTTAGCGCGTTCGACGTTACACATACTATCTGTTCTGTGAAGTTCTAATAATTGTTATCTTTATACTCACATAATGTCACACGGTGGTTCAAAAAAGTATATATTTTAAAACAAGATTTGTTCTTTTCAGTGACCTCATTTCTACGGTTTTTATCGTACTTTCATCCTTCTTCTGCCAAGTCCAAGCTTTACGGGACGGCACTAGAACTCCATTGTGCACTGACATCCTTGCTTAAATCAATATGTTTCTATTTGAGGTAATGACTTTGAGTGCACCATTTATTTTATTTCCAGCCATCCTTAGATATCTTTCTTCATTTTTTCATATCTTGTTAACATGCTTCCCAGATAAACAAATTCGGTAATTTGCTCTAATTTCTCACTGTCCACACTTATGTCACAATCCGTCATACATTTTTCCTTTTCAAATAACATAACTTTAGACTTTGACACGTTCATCATAAGGTCAAATTTATTTCAGTCTTTTTTTTTAAATTTATTAAAAAAAAAAACGATTGGGTTATATGGATACATTTTTAGATCTTACTATTAATTATGTATTGTTTCAGATATATTTTATATTGAATTGTAGTGAGACTCCTTGTGCCTTTTGGTAGTTCATTGTAAAGTTTCAGTCCATTGTTTTAATATCCTTGATTGTCCTATCTTAGTTCGTGCATTCGGTAAGTGATATCTGTCACAGTTCCTGGTCCAGTGTCCGTGTATGTCTGAATTTTTAGTTAATTTGTAGCTGCTGTCTTTTGTCTTTTCCATGATCACTCTGTGTACAATTTTCAAGGTCTAAAATTTGGTCAGGTCTGATATGTCCATTTGTTTTGTTTGTCTGTAAACTTGTATGGTTGGGGTAAGGTAGTCAATGTTATATGCTAATTTTATTATTTTATTTTGTTGTCTTTGGAGTCTGGAGATGTCCTTTTGGTTTCCTGTCCCCCAGAAGGGAATCATATACGAGTATGTCAGTCGGCTTTTAACATACGCTTCGTACATCATAACATTTTCCCTTCTTGGTATGTAATTCTGTATTTTGTAGAAGAGGGAGTATAGCGTAATAAGTCAAATATTTAAGATAATATATACATTTATATATATCCACGTTTTACAAAATAATTAACAGCGTTATTGTATCGTTTCTTAGCTGCGTCATTCATGGGTAAAGAAACATTTATTCCAGATTTAGCGTCTACGATCAGCTCTTCTATTTTTTGGGCATCTTTTGGTTCCACCAGAATCATCGGTATCCCGCAAATGGCCATTATAAACCCGAAGATCATGGATCTCTTAATGTGCTGGTGGAATATTTCCTTGGGGTAGCACAGGTTCACGTCCAGGCCCATGATGGATAGGTACTCTTGCAGCGACGAGTAGTAAAGATCGAGGAGGTCTTCTGTATGCTCGTCCACGTACCCCGCGTCCATCGACATGAACATCATGTAGCAAAGGTCCGTGGCTGGAGAAGCAATCCTCACGATTTGCCAATCTATCAGCAGCACGTCGGCCACCTTTTCTTCCTGAAAATATGTTTAAATAATATTATATTATGTTTAAGGATTAATTGTATCTCAATGGTAGTCGAGGCATTTACAGGACTAATGACATGTCATTGGTTGGGTTAAGCGATCGCTTTATGTTAACAACATCCCCCATTCCGCCCTTCTTACGACCACCACGTCTGCCAAATTTTTGAAAGATGTATATTATATGTTACTTTGTTAAGAACATTTCACATTTTTTAGGTCGATCTACACTAGCGCCATCTATTACACTATATTTTAAAATGATTAACCCGCAATGGGTAAAAAATATTTGTCTACAAGTATTTGTATACATTTAAAATGTTAAAATTAAACTGTTTTTAAAATGTAATACCTCGTATTTAAACAGCATGTTATTGTTCCAGCAATCTCCATGGCATATGACGTTGTAGGGTTCCGTTTTGGTTGAATCCAAAACCTCGATCAACCTTTCCACAGCTGTCGCTCCGAAATCGTTTACTTTCGCCCTGCTTTTCGGGCATTCGATATGGCTTAAGTATCCCATAAAAGATTGGGATAAATGAGACAAATCGTCGTTGTAGTTGTTCGTATGCGGAATGCTCTTAGAGAGTTCGCGATATAGATCAGGGTCTTTCTCCTTCATGGCGAAAGAAGCAGCGTGTAACATGGCCACAGTTCTGATCACCATATTCGTCTCTTCCTGGTTGAAAGATTTTCTTTTGTCGTGCAGCACGTACCCCTCATGACACATGTCCTTCATTATGATGGCTTCTTTTAATGTCTCGGATACAGATTTGTAGAATTTTGCAAATCGGATTATGTCACTAGGAGGAACGCCATTAGTTTCTAGAGTCTTGCGAACTGCTGGAATAATATTTGTGTACGAGAATGTTTCATTTTTGTAATAAAATTCCAAAGGAACCACTGCTCTAAGTTGTGGAGTATTTGCGGCTGTCTTCATGAGAAGATGCAGTGAATCTTTTCCATCTGAAGGTCTTATTTCCAAACGTGTCACATCTCCGCTGTAGTTGTCTCCCGTGAAGTCCTGGAGTTTGGAAATAATTTTGTAATCGATGAACCCCTCCTCTTTCGCGATTTCGTCGATAACATCTTTGAAATGTTTTTCGATCGAGTCTTTTGACATCTTAAAGGGCACAACAATATATCACACTACCGAATCAAATGGTGTCAGAAGTTGGACTGAAGATTAGATAGGAATCATAATCTCTTATCTGGTTTAATCTTTTTCGTTTAGATATTCACTCAGATCTTTTTTACGCGGTTTTGAAATAACACGTTTAAAAAAAATTACAAATACTTTTTTCTAGATATATTTGGTCTAATACGATTCTTAGATAGAAAAAAATGTATACATAATTTAAATTTACGCGCGTTCTCGGAGTGCATCAGCGCACAAGGACACACATGTCCCAATAGCCACTGACCAACGGTGAAAAAAGTAAACAACATACCAAAACGCTTTTATTATTCATTGATGGCTCAGAATAATAGCGGTGTACCTACATTAAAATTTATGAGAAAACGATTTATTAGGTAGTTCAAAATGTGTTAACTTCGGGTCCCCCTGACGTTGGCAATCACTCCGGCGAAGGCTTCTCTATCTTGCGCGACCCGGAACAGCTCCCCCACATGTCACATCCCGGTCCGGTCTCTTATGTTGCACAGCCAAAACGTTTGCCTTCTCCAGGACCACGCTGCCCCTCAATTTTTCCCATCAGTATTAGTTGGAGCAAACTGTATTTATCTTCCCGCATAATCAAATCTTACTAGATTAATAATGAATGTTATATTGTAGTTCTTGATTGAGTATGATGGATTGAATTTCCTGTATCGAATTGCAAAGTGTTAAGGCCTTAATCTATATAATTAAAATGTAAATCGTGTTCAAAATCTAATATAACAATTAATGCACCGATTGCTTTAAAATTTTGACACAACGTTGCATTCTAATACACGCGTGTATTTAGTTAAGATATCGCCAGCCGAGAAGCTATTCTTACCCCACATGCAGTGGCGGTACGATACCCATAGAAGCCCAGAAGCCCGGCTTGCGTAAGGAATTTTGAATCAAAACCCCCAAATCTAAGTAATCATGGCCCCGCATAAACCAACAACCCATCAAATCACCTTCCAGTAATGTTCCCATCGGACGTAAGAGGAATAGCCATAGCCTCTGTAAGTCAGAAGAGGTTTTGATTCAAAATCTATTGCGCACGCCGGGCTTCTGGTCTTCTATGGAATAACCGCCACTGCATGTTGGCAATTTCTTACTTGGATGTTGAGGTTGGAGGGTTTTTCAATCTCAGCCCTCTACCCATTGTTAGCTAGAAACAGTAAACTAAGCACCGACAAACAACTCCTGATATACAAAACGGTCATGAGGCCGATCTTCACTTACGCAGCCCCAATCTAGGGCTATTCAGCTTCGAGTCATATACGAAAACTCCAAATCCTGCAAAATAAGGCTATCCGTTTATCGCTTGGTGCGCCTTCATGGACCAGGATCACATAACTGTACATAGAATCGGGAATCCCGATGATAGATGAATTCATTCTGAAACTTGACGAACGTTTTTACAAAGGACTCCTTTCACATCCCAACCCCACAATAAAAGACCTCTCAAATTACGACCCAAACACCTCCAGCCGCCACAAGCGCTCAAAATCGATCCTCCGTCTGAGGAACACTCCGGACCACACAAATCATGCCCCCGCATAAACTAACAACCCACCAAATCACCTTCCAACAATTTTCCCAACAGACGTAAGAGGAATAGCCACATGAGCTGAACCTCTGTAAGCCAGAAGATCCAAATCCAAGTCCAAAGAAAAAAATTTACCATATTTTTCTTAAAGCAGGATATCTTCTTCTTATTTTTGTCCTGTCACACCTCCGTGGTGCATAGGGCCTCAAGGAACCTTCTCCATCCGACTCTATCGCATGCCTGATGCCTAACATCATCCCGAGTGAGGCCTGCTGCCTTAAACTCGTCTTGCATGGTTCTTCTCCAGGTGGCTCTAGGTCTGCCTCGCTTTCCCTTTCCCCCCGTAGGGGACCAGTCTAGTGCAACCTGAGCGATGCAGGCTGGGTTCCGTCTCAGAGTGTGACCGATCCACTGCCATTTGCATTTAGCGACTTATTCTCTAATTGGCTGTTATAATATTAATAACCAGGATATACCATACACTATTATTATTCTGAACCACTCCAAAACAAGTCTGGCAAATTCTTGACAGAAAAGAGAGAGAACGCATGACATATTGTCTCATCTGTTGAACTTGTCGTGACCATAACAGATTACCTAATAGCAGGAAATTCTTCAACACTAGACGACTACAACAAACAAAAGTCTTCATTGGATTCGAACACATCAAACATGTCAGACATTTCTGTCTTTGATTCTTCAATCACTAATATACTTTTAACTCTTAATGAGACTGTGAATAAATTATGTTAGCGAAGAGATTGGGTAACGGATATTCGTAGCAAACCGGTGCTGACTTTGGCCCCAATAAACATTTGAAGTTGCATTAACTATCCAGAAAAACAAAGGAGAACAATTAGAAACAATTAGACCAGTTCTAGGTTCAAAATCAGAAGGGCTTTGAATGGATGGTTAGGGCCGTGGGGGGACATACCGTGCCGGAAGGTATGTGTACCAGTAAATTTCATGAAACTCCATAGTTGCATAACATCAGCAACACTTCCATCTAGTCCGACTCTCTGGCGTCCACGTGTGATCTTTATGATCCTTTTTTTTTAAGATAACATAGAAGTTCCCGCCACATACTCGAGGCTGTTATAGGGCGTAGCGGCGCCTTTTTGTCAGCCTCGCCCGTACACTCCCTGGGCCTGTCCCCGGTCCATCCGGGACTTATATTTAAAGACGGCAACAACAAGGGGGTGCCAGACCACATTTAATCTACCCCATCTTACTTCTATGCTCCGCTGTACTTTATTCAAATCAAATCAAATCAAATCAGTTTATTAACTCAAAAGACATTACAAACAGGAAAATGTTTAAGGCATCTATTGAGTACAGGTAAAACATTATAAAAATACAACAAAGTACCATGAACGCATTAGAGATGGTTAGACATTAGGAAGACAACATACTTTCTAAAGTCAAGAGTATTTGTCCCCTGAACGTACCTTCACTAATATAAAAGACGTCGATCTCCGAGGAGACCGCGTTCAGCAGACTAATTGCTCTTCCCACCGGTGTCACCAGAGGCAGATTGGTTCTGGTGGCCGGTTGGTAAAACAATCTGTGCTGTCGCTATCGGAGAAATCTATCAGGGACAAAAAGACCAACACCCTCTAGCACGGCCGAGTTCTCGAAATATCCCCTGATTAATTTAAAGAAATGGGTTATGAGATGCCCATCTCTTCGAAGCTGTAAAGAATTGGTTCCGAGCATTCCTAAAAGAAATGCCGTGGGATAGAGCCACGGATAACTACCATACTCCCTCATGTAGAGATACCTCAGAATTTTTTCTGAACTCTCTCCAGCATAACGGAATATCTCGCCTCGTGAGGACTCCATATCACAGAACCACTTTCGAGTCTGCTCCGAACCAACGCGTTGTATAGGACTTTGAGCACATTGGGATTTCTGAAAACTCTTCCGGTCCGAATGATGAAGCCCAACATCTTCAGTGCAATGTCACAAATCCTCTCGATATGTGCACGAAAAGTCAGCCTACTCTCATAAATGATCCCAAGATCCTTCATCGTAGATACGTGTGTTAGTTGCTGGTTGTTTATTGTATATCTATAATACACAGTTCTCAATGCTCTAGTAAACGATAGCATAGCGCACTTAGAGACATTGAAGTACATTTTATAACTGTGACTCCAGTTAACAATATTATCAATGTCAGACTGGAGGCGAAGATAGTCGTCGGGATTGTTAATTTCTAGGAATAATTTCAGATCATCGGCAAATAAAAGAAATCGCGAGAAGTTTATCACCTTCGCAATATCATTTATGAAGATGGTGAAGAGGAGTGGCCCTAGGTTTGAACCTTGTGATACCCCTGAATTGACAAGAAAAGGTTCCGATTGAAAAATTCCGTATGAGACGAATTGTTTTCTCCCCTCGAGGTAACTAATAAAAAACATAATCATCTGAGAAGAGAATCCAATTTGAGATAGTTTTGCTATCAGAATGTCGTGGTTCACAGTATCAAAGGCCTTTGAGAAATCATTATATGAACAGTCAACTTGGTGACCATTATCCAAGGCCCTTGTTATGTATTCTGTGAATACCATGAGATTAGTTTCAGGGGAGCGCCCCTTCCTGAATCCATGTTGTTCTGTTATAATATGAGGGTCGACTTTGGGAATAAATAAGCATAATATTATAATACATGAACATTTTAGAAACATTATATAAAAGATAAAAACAATGATACACCACAGGAATATACAGCGGGAAGAAAGGAGAGGCAGAGGAGACCATCTTTATGATCCTGCAAACCTTGGGTGTGGCATATTGGACGAACTCGTATGTTGATGTGGCACAGCTAACAGAGAGAGGGCGAATGGCGATTTTCGGCGCCACAAAACCGGTCACCCCCAGCTAAGGGAAGAAACACCCCTACAGAAAAACCCTAGTCCTCCTAGTAAGGGGTGGTCAAGTTTATAAAGATTAACAGACTACGCTAGCTAGGGCACCAAGAAACCAATCTATAAGTTTTACACGTTTTATTTAACACGATTTTTGATGCTATATTCTCGTACATAATATATAATTTCTGAGGTATCTCTACATAAGGAAATATGGTATCTGTGGCTTTATCCTACGGCATTTCTTTTGGAAATGCTTGGGGCCAACTCTCTGCAGCTTCGAAGAGATGGGTATTTCATATCCCATTTGTTTAGATTACTCAGGGAATATTTCGAGAACTCGGCCGTGTTGGAGGATGTTCGGATTTTGTACCTGATAGATATCTACGACAGCGACAGCACAGATTGTTTTAACTACTGGCCGCCAGACCCAAACTGCCTCTGGTGACACCTGTGAAGAGCAATTAATCTGCTGAATGGGGTCTCCTCGTAGATCGACGTCTTTCATATTAGTGAAAGTACTTTCAAAGGGCAAATACTCTTGATTTTGGAGAGCATATTGTCTTCCTAATGTCGAACTATCTCTCATGCGTTTCTGGTAGTAAACTATTGTAAACAAACCATCACGCCGTTTCCCCGCAGGGGTAGGCAGAGAGAATGGACCGCCACACTACTCTATCCTGGCAAACCTCTATGACTACCACATTCATACAACGAGTCATACACGGACGTCGATTCCTCCGACTTCTAACATGACCAACCTTTAAAATTTGATTTATTTGGTCAAGCCATGTTTTCCTCGGTCTGCCTCGACTTCGTACCCCATTTACATCAATAACGTATACTTTCTTAACCATATGTCCATATGTCCGAACCAAATGCAGCGATATTTTCATACTTTTGTTCTAATTACCTTCTTCCGCTCTACATTCCTTTCTTATATCAGCATTTGAGATTCTGTCGTAAATCGTTCTACCACACGTCTTAGGGACCTCATCTCTACCGCATTTATTCTGCTCTCATCCTTCTTCTGCCAGTTCCATGCTTCGCTTCCATACATTACGGTTGGGACCAGAACTCCATTGTGAACGGCCGTTTTCGCTTTCATACTATTGTATATTATACAATACATTATTTTACCTGCTCTCAAATAATAATATAATAATAATTAGGCTAATTTGTATAGCGCCGTTTTCGTGAATAGCTCACCTCAAGGGCGCTTTGACAATGTTTTTAGTCATGAAGCTGCATGTGACACCAGCAATCAGATAACCGTTGTTTACATTTTATGGGATATTTTGAAAAGGTGGGTTTTTAGGTGAGATTTAAAGTCTGTCGGATTGTCAATGCATCTGAGGCGTGCAGGAAGCATATTCCAGGCGGACGGACCTGCCACTGCGAAGGCCCGATCTCCGAAATTTGTCCGATAACTTAAACCTTTATTTTGTAATATCTATTGATGAAATAAACTGATTTGATTTGAATATACAATACTTACCGTGTAAAAAAGTTTGATGTAATGAATACAACGTTTATCTACATATTTATATTGAGGCACGCGTCTTGCAAGCGCTATCATATCATAAATCAACGCTGACGTATTGTTTAATCACGTATAATTAAATGAATTATCTAAAATGTTTTAAGCATTGGCTTCAAGGTGAAAATATTATATAATGAAATGCGCGGATATTTAGGCTTAAATTAGCAGTTGTCAATCAAAGCAAAAAATATAGATATGCCTCTTACGTCTGTTGGAAACATTGTTGGAAATGTGATTTGGTGGGTGTTTAACCTTTCCCTTACGGTGCTAAAATAAAAACGCAAGTTCCTGTGTTGGGTAGTCAGTACCCAATCAAAAATTAGCGATTTTAAATGGGAAAAATAAGAACATTCATAGCTAATCTCCATAATTAATTATAATTGAAGTCAAATTTTATAATAATTAGATTTATTTGCTAAAAACATAAAAAAACGGGCATAGGTCCACTCTGGTCGCAAGCCCGAGAGCTACTGCCGCCGACTGCCGGCAGTGAGAACATTGAGCTCCTGAACAGTGAAGTATGCAAGAGTGAGATGCGAATATAGTGTTGCGCACTCAGCGCTACGAATTTCGTTTCCAATTTCACCAAATATCTCGGACGTACCCGATAAATTTTGATTATTATTAATATTATTAATAATCGCATCAGTAAAAGTGTGACAGTTCATTCTTTCTGCCTACCCTTTCGGGGAGACGGCGTGATGGTTAGTTAGTTAGTTTTTTAATCAATGCGTAAATATAGTACGGAGAAATACCTAAAATCTTAACCTTCTATTTATTATATGTATAAAGATATTGATGGTTATTAGAAGCAACGTATAGAAGATACCTACCCATCACAGGGAAGGGAGGGTTAAAGCGGGGGCTAGACGTGTGGTCTGGAGTGCTCCTCCAAAAAAGGCTACGAAGGAATTTGGGGTAATGCAAAAGTCCTACTTTTTCCACAGCTAGGGTTGCATCAAAGGAAGAAAAGTTCGACAATACGATCAAAATAAGGCTGCACGATTATCGCTTGGTGTGAATTCATGGACCAGGATCACACAACTGCACGTAGAAGTGGGAATCCCGACGATAGATGAATACTTTTGGACTCTCTTCACATTCTAACCCTAACATCCACCAGAAGCGCCCAAAATCGATCCTCTTTCCGAGGAACACCCCGGGCCATACAAATCAACCCCCCGCATAATAGTATAATAAAATCTTTAGTCTTAATGAAAGTCTTCTGATATAGAAAGATAGATATAGATTTTTTTCTGAGGTGAGAGCAGAATAAATGCGGTAGAGATGAGGTCCCTAAGACGTATGTGTGGTAGAACGATATTCGACAGAATCAATAAGAAAGTAATGTAAAGCGGAAGAAGGCATTATGAACAAATTTTTTGAAAGGATCGCTGCGTTGGTTAGGACATATGGAGCGCATGGATGGAAAAATAATAATGGTTAAGAGAGTACACGTTAATGATGTAAATGGAATACGGAGTCGAGGCAGACCGATGATCACAAAGAATGACCAAATTAATCAAATTTTAAAGGTTGGTCATGTTAGAAGTCGGAAGAATCGACGTGCGTGTATGACTCGCTGTATGAAAGTGGAGGAATCTAGAGAGGTGTGTCAGGATAGAGTAGTGTGGCGGTCCATTCTCTCTGCCAACCCCTGCGGAGAAACGGCGTGATGATTTGTTTGATAAGTATTTTTTTTTAATATGTAGAAATACAATATTTTTAAGGCATATTTTTCTTCTTCTACGGCGCCACAACCCTTGGTGTGTCTTAGTCTCCTCCAAGAAACATCTCCATCGCGTCCTGTCTCTGGCCGCCACCTCCCAGTCTTGCTGCTCCAGGACCCGACAGTCTGCCACGGCACTATCTAGCCAGCCTACCGATGCTTCTTCGCCCTGCTGCATTGTCATACAACACTCTTTTGGGGGGCTCCAGATCTCCCATGCGGTGCACGTGCCCTAGCCAGCGCAGTCTGTTAATCTTTATAAACTTGACCACGCTGACGTCCTGGTATAGATCGTAGAGCTCTGTGTTGTATCTCCTTCTCCACGTCTGACCATCCTTGATGGGTTCTTCTGATTCTGCGGAGGATCTTTATTTCGAAGCAGTTCATCTATATTTCATCACGTTTAGTGAGTGTCCAAGTCAGTTATCTAGAAGTTTTATTATATTTTATGGGAATGACATGTTTTGCCCTTCTAAGGCATTATCAAATGTAACGAAACTTCAACTCGTTGCAGTTTATATACACTAGTAAATGGAGCAGAATATGGTAATTAACGAAAATGATGGGACTTAATACATTTTTAACAGAGAATTATTTGGGTAGGTCCAGAAATATTGGAAAGTGTTTCTTGGGGATACTAAATGATATTATATAAATAAAAAATAAGTTATTTGAGGTAGGACGAAATAAAGTGTTTCTAAGAAAAACATCTTCTTACAAATTATTTACAAATGATTTTACATATTTCGAGGTGGCTGATTCTAAGTATTATATATAAAATAAAATTACGTCATTCCCATAAAATATAATAAAACTTATAGAAAATTGACGTTTTCACAAACAAACCGTCACGCCGTTTCCCCGCAGGGGTAGGTAGAGAGAATGGGCCGCCACACTACTCTTTCCTGGCAAACCTCTCTAGCTTCCTCAACATTCATACAACGAGTCATACCCGCACGTCGATTCCTCCTGCTTCCAACATGACTAACCTTTAAAATTTGATTAATTTGGTCATGCCATGTTTTCCTCTGTCTGCCTCGACTTCGTACCCCATTGATTTCATTAACGTATACTTTCTTAACCATTCTTTCTCCATCCATGCGTTCCATATGTCCGAACCAACGCAACGCAGCGATCCTTTCATAATTTTGTTCATAATACCTTCTTCCGCTCTACATTCCATTCTTATATCAGCATTTAAGGTTCTGTCGTATATCGTTCTAACACACATACGTCTTAAGGACCTCATCTCTACGTTTTCATTAGTATTCATTACATGGAGTTTTACATCATTGTTAAAGAAACAATAGATGAGTGTCCAAGTCCTTATTTTTAAAGCATCACGAGTATTGAATAACTAACTAATGTTAACCTCGGTCTTTCTCTATTTCTAATACCGTTTACGTCGTTAACAAATACTTTCTTTACCATTAATAGACCTATGTATGGAGTATCTTGATGTACGGCTGCGAGACATGGTGCCTATCCGAAAGAGACTAGAGGCTTTTGAGATGTGGTCCTATAGAAGACTATTAGGAATTTCCTGGAGAGACCACATCACGAATGAGGAGGTTCTTCAAAGAATCGAAGGAGGAAAGCACCTGCTCAGGACCTTGTCCGAAAGGCGTGCTAGATGGATCGGCCATGTAATACGTCAAGAAGGCCTCTTGCATGCCATAATGGAGGGTATGACCGAGGGGACAAACTCTAGGGGACGCCCACGCCGAGAGTACCTGGAGGACCTGTTGGTGGACGTGCGCTGCTCATCATATGCAGATTTCAAAAGAGCCGCACAAGACAGGGAAGAATGGAAGAGAAGAATGGAAGAAATTGCTGCAAACCAATCCCAGGATTGAAACTTTGTAACTAACATTAATAAATTTCTTTATCATTCTTTCATGTATCAAAACCATCTTAACGTGGCACGATGACTCATATATTTGACGAAAAAAAGTGCAAATATGCGATAAAATGATTAAAAAAAAATTATATGCATTATTATTATCTATGAATAAAGTGTCGTGTGCCTTGTAATGAATTATAAAGATACCATCATCGAATGACAAAATTCGTTAAAAATTACGTGTTCAAATAACCAAAATGTTTTTATTATTTCTTGAACAATGATGTAAACTCCATTTTAAATCATTAATATGGAAAAAAAACAGTTATTTCGTCTTAAGGCATTTATGCCTTATAAAGACGAAACATGTCATTCCCATAAATAATAATAAATCTTTAAGAAAGTGGACGTTTTCATTCGTGTTAATTATTTAAACAAAATTTAATGGAGTAAACTATCACGCCGTCTCCCCGAAGGGGTAGGCAGAAATAATGGACTGCCACACTTATCTTTCCTGACATATTTCTCTTGCTTCCTCAACATTCATACATGTCATGCACGCGAGTCGATTTCTCTGACTCCTGACGTGGCCGCCATTTAATATTTGATTTATTTGATCGTGCCACGTTTTCCTCGGTCTTCCTCTATATCTAGATACATTTACATCGTTAACATATACTATTTTTACCAATCTGTCTTCATTCATTCTTACCATGTGTCGAAACCATCTTAATGATCCTTTCATTAATTTGTTCATAACACCATCATTCGCACCGCATTCACTTCTTATACACAGAGTATCTACACATTCGTCTAAGATATCTCATTTCTACTGCATTCTACTTTCATCCTTTTTTTGGCAGTTCCATGCTTCGCTTTCATACATAAGGGTCGGTACAAGAACACCATTGTGCACTACCATTTTAGCTTTTTTTGGATAGGTTTATGTTTGCGATGACTACTTTAAGTGCACCATTCACTTCGTTTGGTTTAATTCGTTATAAATTATTATGTATAATTCTGTAATTTAATTTTTGTATTTTCAGGACTTCTTGTTCAACTGTATTTCTATCTGGTGATTATTTTAATGTAAAAATTACTAGGTAGAAATTTTGTTGATAGTATTCCAATGAAGCGAAACTAACCCGGAAAATATAAAACAAATGAATAGATTTTCAAAACAAAATAATACACATATTTTTTTGGTTTAAATATATAATTGTTTGAAAGATATTTCCTTAAATATAATAATACAAAATTAAACATAAATTACACACTATTTTTTAAAAATATGTTATAATTAATACATACAAGGTTATAAGGTCTCTGCTATACATGTTTTTTTAGATTTACTATTAAAATGTGTACACCGAAGAAGGATGATAACCATTCTAAATAAATTTGCGATCAGAATAAATATTGCGAAAATACAATTCACTTTTTAAGCTATTCAAATGTAAATCCACAACACAAAGTGGGGGTAAATACAATATAAAAGAAAAATAATGTTACGAGTATTTTAACTAACTTGGGTTTCTTATATATTCGCCATACTTTGTGTTGTAGATGTTTTATATTTTTCTTTTTTATATACTTTGTATACAACACTACATTTAAAAAAAATTAAAATTAAGTATCAGACATGTTTCGGACAACCCCGTCCTTCCTCAGTGATATTATAAAGATATTTAAAATATTATAAATTTTTTATACAACATTTTGAATGTATACAAATACTTGTAGATCATCATTTTTAAGGACAATACACCTCATCTTAATAGATGGCGTTAGTGTAGATTGAACTAAAAAATGTGAAGTGTTTCTCAACATTGTAGCATATATACATCTTCCAAAAAATTGTCAGACGTGGTGGTCGTAAGAAGGGTGAAATGGGGAATGTTGTTAACATAAAGCGATCGCTTAACCCAACCAAGTCCTGTAAGCGCCTCGACCACCATATTCTGTTGCCAGAAAACAATTTACATCTTCGTCTCTATTGAAATACAATTAATCCTTATTATACAATTGTTTACAAATATGAACAGTTTTGACAGATATTATAAAGATTTATTTACTTGGGTTTATTTATATTTTTATAATTTAAAAAAAATATTCCTTCATTATCGGGGGAGTGATGTTACCAATATAAATACAGTAGAGTCTCGGTTATCCGACCTACCGGGGCGATGCCCCTATTCTTTACCCGACTGCACGCATTATATTCGCGCGCTAGGCGACGTGGCTTACTACGTGGCCCAATCATAATATAAAAAAGACTACTATAATAGAGATAATAGAGACCCTACTGTACAGTTAAATGTTATTTTTTTTATTCAATGATCATAAAATTATGCGTATTCGTGTTTAACAAAATAGTTAATAACGTTAGTGTATCGTTTTTTAGCTAATACACTCAAAGGTACAGAAACATGTCCTTCATTTAGAGTATCATTGATTACTTTTTCCACATTCTGGGCTTCATCTGGATTGGCCAAAATCATCGGCATAGCGCAGACAGCCATCACCAAGCCTAAGTACATAGACCTCTTTATGTGTTGTTGGAATATTTCCTTGGGGTAGCAGTGGTTTGCGTCCAGGCCCATGATCGACAGATACTCTCGGAGACTCGAGTAGTAAGCCTCGAAGAGGTCTTCCGAATGCTCTTCCACGTACTCCGCGTCCATCGACATGAACATCATGTAGCATAGGTCCGTGGCGGGAGACGCAATTCTCACGATCTGCCAGTCTATCAGCACCACATCGACCACTTTTTCTTCCTGAAATAACATTATAAATCCCTTATGTATGAAGTGAAACTTGAACCTGGCAAAAATATGAAAGTATGATAAATGATGTAGAAATTAGATTACTGGAAAGAATGTGCAAGAAAATCTGTGTATAATATGATCACGTGTCGAATGAAAATATAAGAAGTGAATGCAGTGCGAATGAAAATGTTATGAAAAAAATAATGAAAGGTTAATGATGGTCGGAAGAACGTTCAGGATCCCATGGACAGACAGAGTGACGAACACAGAAGTCCTGAATCGTGCAGGAGTAAAAAGAGAGCTGCTGACATTGATCAAAGTCCGCAAGATTTCATATCTGGGTCACGTTCTACGAGGAGAAAAATATCGCCTGCTGCATCTAATTTTGAAGGGAAAAATAGAGGGCCGCAGGGGGGCAGGGAGAAGGCAGATCTCTTGGCTACGCAATGTGAGGGAATGGACGGGAATCGGAACTGTGGAGGAGCTATTCCGGGCAGCGCAGAATAGGGAAGAGTTTACCAGAGTGATCGCCAAAGTCAGAGGGACCTGACAGGGCACTTTAAGAACAAGAAGAATGATGGTTTGGACACATGGATATTTTGAATCAAGACAGAATGGCAAACAAAGTATATGTTAACGATCAAAACGGAACTAGAAATAGAGGAAGACCGGTGAAAACGTGGCACGATCAAATAAATTGTCGACCTTCGTGGCAGAGTGGTTAGAGCTCTGACTTTCATAGAGAAGGTCCCGGGTTCGATTCCCGGTGATGGCAGTGTGATTGTCACACTATCTTTGGTCTTGTGTAGAATTCACGTGACAATAAAATTGCGATAGATTGGCTACCTATCACACGTCATGATAATCAATATAATAGCTCAAATAAATTTTATGCAGTAATTGGGTTCAAACGACCTGTTGTATACAAAAAAAAATATTAAATATTGGATGTCAACCCCGTGAGGAGTCGGAGAAATCGACGTACGTGTCGACACAATGAATGTTAAGGAAACGAGAGAAGTATGTCAGGAAAGAACAGTGTGACGTTACATTTTTTCTGCCTATCCCTTCGGGGAAACGGTGTGATGGTTAGTTAGTTAGTTATGTGGGGGGAAACGACGGATAATAGAATATCGAAAGACGCAAAATATAAGTAATTTACGTCAGATGAGTGCATTAGAGGGATCCCTGAGATGGTTTAGACAAAAGGAAAGAATGTATAAAAAAAATATTATGCAAGCAGTGTGAGTGGATTGAAACCGAAGACGATCTTACTTAAAAAATAAAGCCACGTTCAAAGTCATTTAGAAAAATCGAAAAGCGTATTTTGAATCCGGGAGGTATGTCGGGACAGAACAGTATGGCGATGCATTCTCTCTGCCTACCCCTCCGGAAAACGGCGTGATGATTAGTAAGTTTGTAAAAATAAATATTTATTATATTGTGTTACAACGATGCATGATAGAATATCTAATGGTGAAGTAAGAAAGGAATGTAAGGCGGATGAATGCGTGATAAATAAAATTAAGAAAGGGTCACTAAGTTCGTTTGGACAGATGGAACGAATGTATGAGGGAAGAATGGTTAAAAAGATATATGCAAGTAGTGTGAATGGGAAAAGAAGTCGAGGAAGACATGGAATGACCAAATTGATCAATTACTGAAAGGCGGCCATGTTCGAATGAGTGAATGTAGAAGAGGTGCGAGAATTATGCCAGGATAGAACAATGTGGTGATCCATCTGCCTACGGTGATGGTTAGTTAGTTAGTAAGATAACTTGTGTTAATAGGAACATAAAATAAGATATTTACCTCAAACTTAAAAAGCATATTGTTATTCCAACAGTCCCCATGGCAAATGACGTTATAAGGCTCCGTTGCTTCTGAATTTATGGATTCTACCAAACGTTCCCCTGCTACATCACCAAATGCGATTATCTTTTCTCTGGTTTTAAGGCAGTCTATATGAGAAACATACGAAGTAAATGTTTTTCCAGTTTGAGCCAAATCATCACCGTAGTTGTTTTTTTTAGGAATATCTTTAGAAAGCTTATTGTAGAGTTCAGGGTCTTTCTCCTTCATGACGAACGAAGCAGCGTGTAACATGGCCACGGTCTTGACAACAGCCTTCGCTTGTTGTAGACTGAATGGCTTCTTCTTGTCATATAGCATGTACCCATCACGGCACATGTCCTTCATGATAATGGCCTCCTTGCATTCCTCGGTAAAGGCCTTGTAGAATTTGGCGAAGTGTATTATGTCACTCGAAGCTATGCCGTTCTTTAATAGAGTATCTTTGATAGCGGGCATAACGCTGGTGTACACAAATGTTTCGTTTTTATAATACATGGCCAAAGGCATTAACAATCTCAGTTCTGGACTGGTCATGGCTTTCTTCACGATCAGGTGAAGCGATTCCTTTCCGTCAGAAGGCTTGACTTCTATACGAGTCATTTCACCGACATAGTTATCCCCTGTAAACCCTTGAACCTTGGGAATTATTTCATAATCTTTGATGCCCTCGCCTTTCGCGATTTCGTGCACGGCATCTTTCAAATACTGCTCGATTGAATCAGACGACATTGTTATATTTTTGAACACTTCCGTAGCCTGTGGCGTCACGCGGACAACTGAGCTAGCGATAATAGCACAACTCGTTGTATAATTTTTGAGATAATTGTTTTATATCTGGTCACACGCGCCCGCGCAAATATCGTATAATCGGAAACTTGTACAATCACTTTATAATCTGCGATTAATGATATAAGTAATTATGACTTGAAGAACAACCTAAAAATATACTTACTTACTTAAACACCCGTTGTCGTCCACTGCTGGACATAGACCTCCCCCTTACTTCTCCACGTATTCCTGTCTTATACCTTTCACATCCATCACCGAATCCCTCGATAGAGGAAATAAATGTCTGGCTATCTTTCTGGATCTATCAAAAGCCTTCGATACGGTTTTCCACCATATACTCTTAGCGAAGTTAAAAGGAATTGGAATAAGAGGGAAATAATTGGATTGGTTTCGATCTTATCTGACTGGTAGATCACAATTCGTTTCTTTAGGTGACTTAAACTCTGATAGACTGACCTCCAAATTTGGTGTTCCGCAAGGAAGCGTGCTAGGACCTCTGCTATTTTTAATTTACATTAATGAGCTTCATTACCTTTGCAGACGACACTTCTATGGTTTTAGAATCCAAAACATGGAGCAGTGTCTTTAACACTGCTAACCAAACTCTATCTTCTGTAAAGGAATAGTTGGACTTCTAATCTCTTTACATTAAATTTATTAAAAAGAAAATAATTCACTTTTAGTTTAACAAAAACAAACCAACCTCATAATTCATTAAAATTCAAATTGTACCCAGCTCACTTCGTGTTCTTGTCTTCCTTTGGAGCGGGTCTTTTTATTTTTCTTCTTCTCCTTAGAGACCTTTATTTGTCTGTTCCTAATTACAGAAAAAATCTCAAAAATTGACTATCATTAAGATAGTAAAAATCGGTTAAAAAATGTGATTCATTGTTTAACCCCCATTGTGCGATAGACTTCATATGCAGTAAAAAAATTAGCTCGATCTGCAGTTAGAACTGCGGTTTATAGATATTCCCAGTTCATAATAATATTACCTACACTTTAATAGTAAGGAACTAAAGTATGAAGGTTTATAATATACTAAATATATATATGAAAGCGTCTGTCTTCGAGGAGTTTTATTAAATTGTATATGGAATGACGTGTTTCGTCCTTCTAAGACTTTATCAAATGCCATTATGAAATGTCTTAGAAGGGATTTGTTTACATTTGATAATGTCTTGGCTTACATTTGATAATACCTTAGAACGGCGAAGACAGAGACTAGAAGACAGACGTTTTCATTTATATGAATTATTTAATATGGAGTTTTACACCATTGTTCAAGAAACAATAAATATATAAACTGTTAAATTAAAAAAACTTTGTTTTATGTACCACAATTGTGTTTTTATTTTACGCGACAGCTGTTTGGTCAACCTATGTTGACATCATCAGGTGTTACAATAATATATCAAATGTCAAATTTTCGTGATTTTTCGAACCTTTATGTGTATTTGTTCCTATGCCAATTTGAATAATTTCTTTTGAGGTTCTTGTTGGAGTTGAGTTAGTTACCTAATTATTTTAATTAAAAGAACGGTTAGTTACTATTTATAGGAGAAAATAAAGGTGGAAAATATAATAATAAAAAAATTACAAAAAAAACATAAAAAAAATAAAAAAATATTATTAGAAGGAACACATAATATAGAGTCAAAAACGATGAAACATAATAAATTAAAGACGATAAACAATAAAAGGAAGAATATTACATTAATAAGAAAGGTGACAAAAGTTAAAGTTGGTATTATTATTTTTTTGCTAGATTGTATAGGGAATTTTTATTTTCCTTGTATACAACAGGTCTTTTGAACCCAATTACTGTATACAATTTATTTTAGCTATTATATTGATTCTTATGACATGTGATAGGTAGCCAATCTATCGCCATTTTATTGTCACAAGAATTCTACACCAGACCAAAGACAGTGTGACAATCACACTGCCATCGCCGGGAATCGAACCCGGGACCTTCGGTATGGAAGTCGGAACTTTTACCGCTCTGCCACGAAGGTCGTTTTTAATGTACTATATACTAATGGGGGGAGTAAGGGGGATCCTATTGACTCTTCGAGCGGTGCATGGCCATCACCGTGGTGATGGCCATGCTACGCTGGAGGATTGATCTGATCCCAAGTACCTATCCACACCTCCTCGACTTGGTCTCCCATGGAAACTATGCGAAATGTAATAGATCGAGTGTGAATAACCTCGGTGGATAATATTGATGCATAGGCTAACGTGGAAGGACACCTCGCCAACCCGTCTGGCAAGCGTGGCGTTGTAATGCCAACCACCCCCCGTATGACATGTCATACATGGAGAAGCATGGGGGAGGCCTATGTCCAGCAGTGGACGACAACGGCTGTTAAAGAAGAAGCAGAAGATATACTAATGGGGAATAAGCTGGAATTTGGTTATTTATTTATAAGATACATTTAAATATGAGCTGCAAATGCAGTCTGCCGCAGTTCGAAATAAATGTTTGCACTGCAAATGTAGCCAGCCGAATTATAAAGGTTAAAATCAATAACAATGTTCTTTTTTCATTCGCTGACTGAAGAATATTTTAAACGTATTCGTGTTTAACAAAATAGTTGACTACATTATTGAATCGCTTTTTAGCAAATACACTCATAGGTACAGAATAGTTTCCTTCATTCGCGGTTTCATTCACGAATGTTTCCACTTTCTGGGCTTCATCTGGATTGACAAAGATCATTGGAAGGGCGCAGACAGCCATCATGAACCCGAAAATCATTGACCTCTTAATGTGTTGGTGGAATATTTCCTTGGGGTAGCAGTGGTTTGCGTCCAGGCCCATGATCGACAGATACTCTCGGAGAGTAGAGTAGTAAAGCTCGAAGAGGTCTTCCGAGTGCTCTTCCACGTACTCCGCATCCATCGACATGAACATCATGTAGCAGAGGTCCGTAGCGGGAGAAGCAATTCTCACGATCTGCCAGTCTATCAGCACCACATCGACAACCTTTTCTTCCTGAAATAACGTTACAAATCCTTAATGTATAGATGTAAAGCTTGAAGCTGATGAAGGAGGATGAAAATATGTTAAATGTTTAATAAATATGATTACTGAAAATAATGTGTGGAAAAACAATACGTAATAGAATACCATGGAGCCTGCGTTCTGCCAGTTGGTAGGTACTTATGGTCTTGAAACTGTAAGCCTAAGAGACAGAGTCAGAAACGATACGGTGAGAGAAAAAACAAAGGTCACTGACATCATCCACCGGGTGGCGACTCTAAAATGACAGTGGGCAGGTCACATTGCCAGAAGCTCAGATGAAAAATGGACAAGAAGACTGCTGACTTGGAGACCGTGAACGGCGAAGAGAAGTGCAGGATGATCTGAACAGACACGTCGGAATAACCTGGATGCAGTCTGCATAAGACAGAGTGAAGGTTGGCACTATAACTCTATTGTGTTCTGCCATCTTTGCTTCTGTGGATACATTTCTATTTGCAGTAATGACTTAGTGCGCCATTTATTTTATTCCCAGCACCAACACTTCTTCCGATGTCTTTCTCCATTTCTCTGTCTCTTGTAAACATGGTTCCCAGATACGTAAAATCGATAACTTGCTCCAATTTATCGCCCATCACACTTATATCACAAATCGTCATACATTCTTCTTTCTCGAAAACCATCACTTTAGATTTAGACACATTCATCACCAGGTCACTCTGTTTGCATGCCTCGTACATCCTTGATACTGAGACTATCAAGAGGAACATAACATGTAAGATATTTACCTCAAATTTAAATAGCATATTGTTATTCCAACAATCCCCGTGGCAAATGACATTATAAGGCTCCGTTGCTTCTGCGTCCAATACGTTGACCAACCGTTCGCCCACATCATCACCAAATGCTTTTATCTTCTCTCTGGTTTTGAGACACTCGATATGAGAAACATGCGAGGTAAATATTTTAGGAATTTGAGTCAAATCATCTCCGTAGTTCATTTTCTTTGGAATATCTTCAGAAAGCTTATTGTAGAGTTCAGGGTCTTTCTCCTTCATGACGAACGAAGCAGCGTGTAACATGGCCACGGTCTTGACAACAGCCTTCGCTTGTTGTAGGCTGAAGGGTTTCTTCTTATCGTATAGCGTGTATCCATAGCGGCACATGTCTTTCATGATGATGGCCTCCTTGAGATCCTCGGTGATGGCCTTGTAGAATTCAGCGAAGTGTATCACGTCACTCAAAGCTATGCCGTTCTTTAATAGAGTCTTTTTGACTGCGGGCATAACGCTGGTGTACGCAAATGTTTCATTTTTATAATACGTGACCAAAGGCATTACCAATCTCAATTCTTGACTGGTCATGGCTTTCTTTACGATCAGGTGAAGCGATTCCTTTCCGTTGGAAGGCTTGACTTCTATACGAGTCATTTCACCGACATAATTATCTCCAGTAAACTCTTGAGCCTTGACAATTATTTCATAATCTTTGATGCCCTCTCCTTTCGCGATTTCGTGCACAGCATCCTTCAAATACTGTTCGATTGAATCAGACGACATTGTTATAATTTTGAACACTTTCGTAGTCTCTGGCGTCAAGCGGACAACTGAACTAGCGATAATGTCACATCTCATTGTGAACGTATCACACTGAGATAATATTTAATATCTGGTCCCTCGACAATTATCGTATAATCAGGAATTTTGTAAACACTTAATAATTTGAGTTAATAATATTTCAACCTAAAATTATCTCACGCTTCATTACCGCCATCTATTAAAATAAGTTATAGTTATCATATCGTAAAACGAAAATAATATTCTCGCTAGAGAATTGTTTGATTATTTGAAATTAAATAATTTTTATGTGTATATAGATAAAAATAAATATCTATCAAAATGTAACCGATCAATGGACGAATTACTTCATGGTTAATGTGCTAAATGAAATTTTGTAAAAAAAAAATATTCAAACTTAAATTTTGTCAAAGCTCATTACCGCCATCTATTAACATAAATTATAGTCAACAGGTCTCGTGGTAAAATTGACATTATAGAGACGTTTTTTGGTTCCATATCACTTTTACCCCTCGTAGACTATGAGTGGTAGTTACCATGAATGTACATCCTTCGAAATGCGTCCAAATAAATAAAATCATCTGGCAGCGCTCAATGGTGTTCTTGTGCCGACCATTATGTATGAAAGTGAAGCATTGAATTGGCAAAAGAAGGATGAAAGTAGAACAAATGCAGTAGAAATAAGATCTCTTAGACGAATGTGTGATAAATCTGTATATTATTATTTTGTTAAATCGCTCTTTACACGATGTAAAGGATATATGCTACCATATTGATTCTCGTGATATGTGATAGGTAGCTAATACAACGCCATTGAATTGTCACGTGAATACTTCATCAGACCTAAGACAGTGTGACAATCAAATAAAATCAGTTTATTTTCTCAAAAGATATTACAAACAATTTTTATAGTTTAAGACATCTATTGAGAACATGTAAAATATAACAAATATGTAATACCGATCTGTCGACCAGACCAGTCTGTCTGTCGATGCCAGCGAGCCTGGCGAAACCGGTCGCTGTCTAAATAAAGACAAAAGTGGAAGTAGTTAAAAAACATCGTTTTATTTAATTATTATATAATACCGAGACCGGATGTGTAGGTTTTTTTTTTTTTTTTTGAAAGGAACATAGAAGTTCCCGCCACATACCCGAGGCTGTTATAGGGCGTAGCGGCGCCCTTTTATCAGCCTCGCTCGTACACTCCCTGGGCCTGTCCCCGGTCCATCCGGGACTTACATTTAAATACGGCAACAACAAGGGGGTGCCAGACCACATTTAATCTACTCAATTTCACTTCTATGCTCCGCTGTACTTTATTGAATAAATAAATAAGCATAATATATAATACATGAACATTTCATCCTACATCCTACATGCCAAAAACTGTACTCTACGTTATTATTATTATTTTTTTCCCATCCCGCATTTGTCTCTTCTGCCTCTCCTGTTCTTCCCGCTGTATATTCCTGCGGTGTATATTTTATCTTTTATGTAGGGTTTGTTTACAACAGTTTGGCCGTGGTTTAAGACACAAATAGAAACTAGTCAATAACCCAAGTGTGTCCGTGTTTAAGAAAATAGTTGACAGCGCTGATGTACCGCTTCTTAGCTAATTCGCTCAAAGGTATTGTCAAATCACTTCCTTGTGTAGTTTCGTTTAATACCTGATCTACCTTCTGGGCTTCATTTGGATTGGCTAAAATCATCGGTATTGCACATATAGCCATTATGAATCCGTATATCATAGATCTCTTAATGTGTTGGTGGAATATTTCCTTGGGGTAGCAGCAGTTCACGTCCAGGCCCATGACAGATAGATGCTCTCGGAGTGTAGTGTAGTAAAGTTCGAAGAGGTCTTCCGAGTGCTCTTCCACGTACTCCGCGTCCATCGACATGAACATCATGTAGCAGAGGTCCGTGGCGGGAGAAGCAATCCTCACGATCTGCCAGTCTATCAGCAGCACGTCGACCACCTTACCTTCCTGAAAGCATATAATAAAAATATGATATGATATCTTCTTCTTCGTAACAATGATGGTGTACACATTATAAAATAATGGATTTGAATTTGAATAAATATATGAGTTGAGATTAAAAAAAAGTTATTATTATATAAAGAACAATACAATGTGAGATAACTTGTATTCACATTCAGATCTTGACACAATTCCTTCTTCAAAGCAATGAATTATTATCTACTCAAATTGTATAATTAACTAGCGGACCCGACAGACGCTGTCCAATTTTAAATCTACGCCACGCTACAACGCAAGTGATTTGTGCATGCCTAAACACAGAATTCGACATCAGCGCTATCTGTGGTAAACAAACATAAATATGAATTATTCTCAGAAACCGGATTCAATTGTGAATCTAAACCATCCACGGACCCACATAAATACATAAAAAAATAATTATCGAGTTCAACTACATACATTTGTACAGAATAATTATATAAAGATTTTTTTTGTTTTTTTTTATATATATATTTATTTTTTATTTATTTATACATAATACACAAATGAGACATAACAAACGAAAAACCTTTAGACGACTCATTTGGATACAAAACGGTGTTACAAAGATAAGATAAAACAACATGAAACCAAAAAATCATACATATCAGAAGGAACCCAAATATGTCGACATCAGTGAGGCATTATTACTCTTTCCAGAATTCGTAATATTTTTTTCATGAATACTGCCTCAATGACACTGAAAATGTCCAAATCCGAGACGATTAGATTCAACGTCCGAATTGCTTTTCCTACTGGCATCACCAAAGGCAGGTTGGTTCTGCGTGACGGAGCAAAGAACAATTGATGTCGGCGCTGTCGCAGGTACAAAAAAACCTATTTGTTCCAGAACATAGGGGTTCTCAATAGAACCCCGAATCAGTTTAAAAAAATGCGTTGACATTAATCCTTCCCTCCTCAGTTCGAGGGAGTTATACCCCAGCATACCCAAGAGAAATGCCGTTGGATAGAGCCAAGGATACACCCCGTACTCTTTCATGTAGAGAAATATTATAATACTATTGATACAAATACGTATATATAAGATATGTACCTCAAATTTAAATAGCATGTTGTTATTCCAGCAGTCTCCATGACAGATGACGTTATAAGGCTCCGTTGATTCTGAATTTAAGACGTTAACCAACATATCTCCGGCTGTAGAACCAAAATCATTTAATCTCTTCCTGTCAACTGGGCACTCGATTTGAGAAATGTAAGAAGTAAATATTGTGGACATGTAAGATAAATCTTCACTATAGTTGTTTTTGTTTGGAATATTTTTACAAAGTTCATTGTAAAGATTAGGATCCTTCTCCTTCATGACGAAGGAAGCAGCGTGTAACATGGCCACGGTTTTAACAACTGCTTCCGCCTGTTGAATGGTGAAGGGTTTCTTCTTGTCGTATAGCATATATCCGTCATGGCACATGTCCTTCATGATGACGGCCTCCTTGAATTCTTCAAGCATGGACTTGTAGTATTTCGCGAATTTTATAACGTCGCTTGAAGCTATCCCGTTCTTCTTCAGAGTGTCTTGGAAGGCTGGAATGACGCTGGTGTAAGAATACGTCTCATTCTTGTAATACGTGGCCAAAGGCATCATCAATCTCAGTTCCGGACTGGTCATGGCTTTCTTCACGATCAGGTGAAGCGATGTCTTTCCATCAGAAGGCCTGACTTCTATGCGGCTCACCTCACCGACATAGTTGTCTCCGGTAAACTCTTGAACCTTGGTTATTATTTCGTAATCCTTGAGGTTCTCTTGTTTCGCGATTTCGTCCACGGCATTCTTCAAACACTGTTCGATTGAATCGGACATTTTAGAATTTTAAAACACTTCTGCGTTGTATGGCGCCACGAGAAAAACTAAACTCAAGATAAAAAAATATTTTTTATGAACATATCATTCAAATATTAGAGATAATACTTTATAATTAGTCACAGCTCTATATTTTTAGATAATATAAATTGTATGCTGTCGTAATTATAAAACAGCCTACGATTTGCTACTAACCAAAACTAACCATCTCGCCGTTTCTCCAGAAGGGTAGGCAGAGAGGACGGACCGCCACACCGTTATGTCCTGACGTACGTCTCTAGGTTCCTCCACATTCATAAATCGTAACATGCACTTTCGTCGATTTTTCCGACTTTGAATGTGACCACCTTTCAATATTTGATTAATTTGGTTATGCCATACTTTCCTCGGTCATCCACGACTTTCCTTCCCGTAATTAGAAAGCAGCC
The DNA here is from genome assembly GCA_022606425.2 of Lepidostoma basale. Lineage (NCBI taxonomy): Eukaryota > Metazoa > Arthropoda > Insecta > Trichoptera > Lepidostomatidae > Lepidostoma > Lepidostoma basale. The sequence continues at coordinate 617,093 of JAHDVF020000068.1, forward strand.
TACTATTTCCTACTAAATAACTAACTAACTAACCATCATGCCGTTTCTCCGGAGGGGTAGGCAGAGAGGACGGACCGCCACACCGTCGTTCTGACATACCTCTCTAGCTTCCTCCACATTCATACATCGTAACGTGCATGATCGTCTATTCTTCCAATTTCGAATGTGGCCGCCTTTCAGTATTAGATTAATTTGGTCATGCCATACTTTCCTTGGTCTTGCACGACTTCGCTTCCCACTCACACTGCTTGTATACAACAATTTAACCATTCTTCTCTCGTCCATTCGTTCCATATGTCCAAACCATCTCAGGGATCCTTTTTAATTTATGATGCAATCATCTGCCTTACATTTCTTCCTTATTTCGTCGTTATTCTATCATATATCGTTTTCCTGCACATTCTTCTTAGAGATCTCATTTCTATGGCATTTATCCTACTTTCATCATTTTTTTCCAGGTCCAAGCTTCACTTCCACACATAAGGGTCGGCACTAGAACCCCATTGCGCACTGTCATCTTTGCTTCAGTCGATATATTTCTACAGTTTTGAGTGCACCATTTATTTTGTCTCCAGCACTAACTTTTCTTTCGATGTTTTTCTCAATTTCTCCGTCTCTTGTAAACATGATTCCTAGATAAATAAATTCATTAAATATAATTAAAGCGTCTAAAAATATTAAATACTTGGACATGAACGTGTACACAGAACACAAAACACAAGTTATCACAGACTTTCGTTAGAAATATTACGTCAGATCAAGAACGTGAACTGATCATGACTGAAGAGATGTTAAACGTATATTGTAATGTGTCCTTCATATCAAATTGTAGTTCATCGAGTTAGTCTATTATAATTCAAGTCTACCATGCGCGTTTCCACTTTATATTTTGGAACAGCGCACAACTAACTAACTTATTCATATATACGTTGACTAGGCGTTTTTATTGACTCGATTTAGTTTCTAGGAAAAATCTTCTGCCATAGATATGCTGTATTAACCTTTCCCTTACGGTGCTAAAATAAAAACGCGCGTTTCTGTGTTGGGTAGTCAGTACCCAATCAAAAATTAGCGATTTTAAATCGGAAAAATAAGAACATTCATAGCTAATCCCTTTAATTAATTATAATTGAAGTCAACAATTATAATAATTGAGATTTATTTGCTAAAAACATTAAAAAACACCTGCAACGCTCACGGGACGGGCATAGGTCCACTCTGGTTGCAAGCCCGAGAGCTACTGCCGGCGGCAGTGAGAACATTGAGCTCCTCGTGCTTTCACAGTGAAGTATACAAGAGTAAGATGCGAATATAGTGTCGCGCACTCAGCGCTACGAATTTCGTTTCCGATTTCACAAAATATCTCGGATGTACCCGATAAATTTTGATTTTTATTAATATTATTTTTTTAATCAATGCGTAAATATATTATGGAGGAATACCTCAAATCTTAACCTTGTATTTATTATATTTATATATTGATGGTTATAGAAGCAACGTGTAGAAGATACCCATCACAGGGAAGGGAGGGTTAATGTATCTTCTTTTTCAAGTGCCCTGTCGGGTCCCCTCAACGTTGGCTCTTCCTAATGGCATCACCAAAGGCAGGTTGGTTCTACGCGACGGAGTAAAGAACAATTGATGTCGGCGTTGTCGCAGGTAGTTATCAGGAACAAAAATACCTATTTGCTCCAGAACATAGGGGTTCTCAATAGAGCCCCGAATCAGTTTGAAAAAATGTGTTGACAGTAATCCTTCCCTCCTCAGTTCGAGGGAGTTATACCTCAGCATACCCATTACAGAATAACTTTGATAAGTGTTGTGAACGAGATATCGTTTAGTATTAACGAACTTGTTGAATATTCGGCAATTGACTAGCACATTCCATTAACACCATTTAGAAAATGTTCTAGTGTATTTTTAATGAAGCTATTGCAGCCAATTATTCCAATTAAATGAATGACGTAATTTCCTTTTTTTTTAATTCCCATATCGAGCAAGAATTGGGTGGAAATGCCTTGCACCGAATTATATTATTATTATTTGTTGTTTCTTGAACGATGATGTAAAACTGCATATTAATTAACGAATTAAAACGTCAGTTTTCTAAAAGTTTTATTATAATATTTATGTATGACATGTATCGCCCTTCTAAGGCATTATCAAATGTGACGAAACTTTAACTCGTTGCAGTTTATATACACTAGTAAATGGGGCAGAATATGGTAATTAAAGAAAATTGATGTGACTTTATACATTTTTAACAAAGAATTATTTGGGTAGGTCCAGAAATATTGGAAAGTGTTTCTTGGAACTCGTTAAGATATTTTATGACAATGGTTACATTGTTAGGGGATACTGAATGATATTATATAAATCAAAAATAAGTTATTTGAGGTAGGACGAAATAAAGTGCTTCTAAGAAAAACATATTTTTACAAATTGTTTACAAATGATTTTACATATTATATTATTTATATATTATATATATTATTTATAATATAAAGGAGTTTGCAGCAAAGCATCTTTACCTGGTTTTTGGGATGCCACTTTGGCTTTTTTAATGTAGTTTCTCGTTACAGATTATTTGAACCCAATTACCGTATACATTTAGCTATTGATTCTGTTGGAACAAATCCGCGGTCCCGTACGGGACCACTGGGCGTCTAAAGGTTGATTTCGAAACACCGGTTATTGAAGATTATTTATTATTCTTCTTCGGTCTCAATCTAATTATTGGTCTGCAGCAAGGCGACGCATCTCCTCTTCCACTCCGCTCGGTCCTTGGCAACTCTCTTCAACTTCGCTAAGAGGTGCAGCCCATATCTCGGCAAATCTGGTCTAGGTACTCTTGGCAAGGTCGTCCTCTGCCAATCGATCCCTCGACCATTCCCTCCAACACATCATGCAGGAAACATTCATGTCGCAACACGTGACCAATCCATCTCGCGCGCCTCTCCGCTATGGTGTTCAACATGTGTCTACTCTCTTCAACTCTGCTAAGAACCTCCTCATTTGTAATGTGGTCCCTCCGTGAAACATGAGCAATTCGTCGGTAGGTCCACATCTCTAATGCCTCCAGCCTTTTGCGTTCTCTTTCGCCCAGGCACCAAGTCTCGCAGCCGTATAGTAAAACACTCCACACCAATGTTTTTACAAGTTGTTTTCAGAGGTTTAGGTCTATGTTGTTGGAATAATTTAGATTTTTTAGTGGATACGACTATCGATGTCTTTCTTTGATCGACCATCCCGTGTAATGCTGCTCCCCAGGTAAACAAAAGACTTTACGTTCTTGGATTAAGAATGATTATTTCTAACAGGATATAAAAAACACGGAAGACGAATAGCCAACAGAGCTAATCCCCGCACATGAGATGACCCAAGTCCAAGGTTACAAACAAGAACGAGTAAACAATCTCGCCAACTTAGATAACTAACATAGTTTTTAACAGTGCACATACGAGTATTTGTACTGTTAATCTAAAAAAAACTAGCTATATTACTGCGTAACTAATGAGTATGTGATTAGTTTTATAGTATTTTTGATTGATTACATAAATAATAACAATACTTGAGAACCATAAACTGTTTAGTGATTTTTTTAGTCGAAATGAGATTAGAAACCATCAAAGCGACAGCCGTGGCTGGCTGCTTGCGCGACACCATATGGAGGAACAAACACATGCTAACCGAAAGTAACGTCAAGATATACAAGGCATGCGTTCGCCCCATCATGACGTATGGAATAGAGGTCAGAACGATACCAATAGAACTAAGAACCTTCTTAGAGGCAGGCAAAACCAGGCAAAACCCTCAGAGATCGGATCAGAAATGAAACGATAAGGCCTATCTGTGGTGTTGAGGACATGAGATGGGGAAGAAGCAGAGGACATAGTGAGAGAGACCATAGGACAAGCAGCAAGAGATTACTAGGATGCCCGCCGAAGAGATGGAGAGGTGGCTTGACATCATCATCCCATGACAGCCCACCGTTACACAAACAGGTCATATGACCTAAACTAAGAGGAATAAGAAAAAGAAGACTTGGCTTGGATCTTCTGGCTTACAAAGGTTCAGCTCTAATGGGTATTCCTCTTACATCTGTGGGAAACATTTTTAGAAATGTGATTTGGTAGTTGTTTTATGCGGGGGCTTAATGTGTGACCCAGGGAGCGAGGGAAGATTTAGGGTTTATTCTAAAGTACTACATAACAGGTAATTGAAGACCAGTTAGGGTTGGCATTGTAGAGTATGATGCGATCAGTCTAATTTAAAAATAAGTCTGTTCCAATGGGGAAGAGAAGAACAGTCCCTGGATGGAGTTGTGGTAGGAGAAAATAATAATAATTAGGCTAATTTGTATAGCGCCGTTTTCGTGAATAGCTCACCTCAATGGCGATTGACAATGTTTTTAGTCATGAGAGCTGCATGTGACACCAGCAATCATATAACCGTTGCTTACATTTTATGCAATATTTAGAAAAGGTGGGTTTTTTAGTGAGATGTATAATCTGTCGGATTGTCAATGCATGTCATGTTATTTGATTAATATTGTTGATACTTTACAAAGGGTGAAGATTCTATATCACATTATTTGAAAATGTTATGTAAAAACTTCAGTTTAGAGAGGTTAGGCAGCCAAATTGATAAACCAGCACTGCGGAAACACAAATGTATAATATTATATTAAAATGTTTGTAGCACGTATATAAAGAGTTATAATACAATCATAGTCGTAATTTATAATAATTTCACATTTATAATCTAAATAAAATAAGATCACAGCACAATACACAGTAACTTCACGAATTTTAATACTGATATCCGGCCCCATAAATCGCCATGTTGCAAATATTGTTTATTGTGCTTACGCCCTAGTAAATACTTTCAAGGCGGCATGGCATTGGGTTTTCATAACATAATGAAAACCTGATCTTGACCATCATAAATCAACTCGGTCAAAAGATTCTTTGAGGCTTTATGGTTCTCAGGTACATATATGATTTATTGAATATCGGAACGCTGATAAATAAAGAACAGATAACATCATTTTTATCGGACTTGCGTCATCATCAATTGGGTTGTCACTACACAAGTATTCCGAATACGTCTGGATTTTAGAAGAAAACCTGTGTTATTTCATCGATCTATGCGTTCCGGGAATTCGCCGAATGCTCGTGTAAATAAAATCTATTAACAGTATTGATGATCGCATCGTCAAGGCGATCCCTGTTTCTAGGATAATTTTTTGTATAATACTGTTTGTATTATTCACACTCGGTCCCCTACCCGTCACAAGACTGCTTCGATGAAAACTATAAAACATTACTGAAAACGACAAACAAAACAATCAGACCTGACCAAATTTGAGACCTTGAAAATTGTACACAGAATGACCATGGAAGAGACAACAGGCAGCAGCTACAAATTAACTAAAAATTCAGACATACACAGACACTGGACCAGGAACTGTGACAGATATCACTTACCGAATGCACGAACTAAGACAGGACAATCAAGGATATTGAACAATGGACTGAAACTTTACAATGAACTACCAAAAGACACAAGGAGTCTCACTACAACTCAATATAAAATATATCTGAAACTTTTTTTAATTGTATCTCAATAGAGACGAAGAAACAAACTGGAAACTGAATATGGATGATCAAGGTGTTTACAGGACTACTGTGATACAATTAAAAATTTAAATTAACCACCCACAGGTGAAAATCCAGGATTCGTATACAGATATAAGTATACATTTCACAAATATTTATATCTGAAACATTACATAATTAATAGTTAGATCTAAAAATGTATCCATATAACCCAATTGGTTTTTTAAAAAAAGACTTATATCAAGGATTTACATCAATGATATTAGAATTTATTTTACAATCTTCAATGTGAGCAGAAAATAGCTCATTATTATGAAGAAGGAATCTGGTCGTGTCCAGGTTTGAACCCATGTCCCCTGGATCAGGAGCCAAGCGTTCTATCCCCTAAATAAAATTATAAAAAAAAGTTTCTTGAACAATGGTGAAACTTTTTAGGACTTTTACATAAGCCATAAATCCCCTCACGCCCTCTTTGGGAGGAGCACTTCAGGCTACACATCAAACCATCACATATTTTCTCCTTCTCTTCTACCTAACCATTTCTTCACTGCTGAAAGTAGGCCTCTTGAAGCATTCTCCATTTTCCTCTATCCCCCGACTGGGATTAAATCGTAAGTCCATATTTTTTGGGATCGACTGATGCTCCCATTTCCCTCTCATGGTTTCCACGTCAAGATTCTGGGTGCCCATCTCCTGTTCCACCTATTTTTCTATTACTTTTGGGAATGCTCGGGACCAACTCTTTGCAGCTTCGAAGAGATGGGCATCTCAGAACCCATTTCTTTAGATTACTCAGGGGATATTTCGAGAACTCAGCCGTGCTGGAGGATGTTCGGCTTTTTGTCCCTGATAGATATCTCCGACAGCGACAGCATAGATTGTTTTACCTACCAGCCGCCAGAATCAACCTGCCTCTGGTGACACTGCCCATTTCCACTTCAGATTGGTAACACAGTCCATCACCTCTGTAAGCTTTGTCCGGCGTCTGATTTCGGTATTGCGTAATTTTTTCCCTTAGATCTATACCAAGCATTGGTCTCTCGAGTTTTAGATAATTGTTCAAGGAACAATAAATGTCAGTAAAACCAAATGGATGACATTCGGACGGCTTGACTACAGTGGGTCAGTATTGCATATGACCGCGCGCCGTAACGTTGAAAGGGTGGAAAAATTTAAATGCCTCGTCAGCATACTAACGCAATCTCTTGACCCAGATATAGAGATAAAATGCAAAATTGAGGCAGTAAGACCTACGTTAAATAAAATGAAATTACTCTTCTGCAATGATAACGTAAACTTGAAACTCCGACAAAAAATGAGTGGTCTGTTTTATTGTACGGATGTGAAACGTGGACCTTGAAAGTTAACTCAATGAACAGACTCGAAGCATTTGAAATGTGGCTCCATCGCCGAATGCTCAGAGTTCCCTGGACAGACGTGATTACAAGTCCTGAGGCGAGCTAGAGTTGACAGGGAACTGTTATCAACTATCAAGGTTCGAAAGATTCCACTGGGTCATATACTGCGTGTGGAAAAGTACTACCTTCGCCAACTGATATTGGAGGGGAAAATTGAGGGACGCCGAGGGCCCGGTAGGAGAAAAATGTCCTGGCTGCGAAATGTGAGGAAGTGGACCGGCATCCGATGTGTGGAGGAGCTTTTCCGGGCGGCGCAGGACAAGGACAGGTTCGCCGAGATGATCGCCAATGTTAGGGGGACCCGACAGGGCACTTGAAGAAGAAGAAGAAGTTCAAGAAACAATAATTTAATTATATTTTACAGGAAGCCTACATGGTTTTAAATCACGCAGCCCTGGTTGATTAACATGTGTTACTCGTGTGTATTCCCCAATATTTATTATTGTACTTAGATATCTCTCTCGGTTACGTTCGTATGGGAGTGCCCACCATACATTGAAAAAGTTTTATTTTCGTATGTGGTCCCAGCAACCAGTAACTGCAGTCTTTTGCTATCTACAACGGATAGCAAACGTGCGATCTGCGTGAATTTGTGTGTATTTTTTACATTGCATAATCATGGCAGCGAGTTCTGAAGTCGTCGAGTTACCCGGAGAATTCTATAAGAACATGCTGAGTGACGTTATGAAACGGGAATTTAAAGATTTCACCACAATTGTTACTGCGGCTTCCGGAAAAGGAGAAAACTTCAACGGTCTCTTGTACAGAATCACAGGTGAAGGCGTCAAGAAAGACGACGATACAAACACATCTCAGTTGTCTTTGGTGCTTAAAATTCCTATCCAAATACCAAGCTTACGAGAAAAATGGCCAGTGAATATGATTTATCGAAAAGAAGTATACATATACAATGTAATTCTGCCGGAATTATATTTACTTCAAGACTCTTTCGCGATGCCAGAATCGGAAAGGTTTCGCGCTGCTAAATGCTATAGCGCGGGAGACGAAGAATTTGAGGAATATCTTCTAATGGAAGACTTATGCGTCAGTGGATATAAATTATCCAATAGAAGAGTGTCTTTGAGTTACAAACAAATGCAGTTAATCTTAAAAACTCTAGCCAGCTTTCACGCTTTGTCATTTGTTCTGAAAAAGCTGAAGCCAGAAAAGTTTATCGAATTCTCCACCTACTTGAACGACTTACAAGCTTTTCCTCCAGAATTAATGGGATTTGTAATCGTCGCTCAGTCAAGGGCTTTAAGTGTTTTGGATGATCCAGTATTATTGGAAAAAGCCACCAACTATGGTTCTCCTGACATCGTTCAGAAACTGATGGAACTCATGGATCCGAAAAACGTGAATCCTTATTCTGTGATTTGCCATGGGGACTGCTGGAATAACAACCTTCTGTTTAAGTCTGAGGTAAGCACCAAATAGAACTTTTTATATGTTTAATAGACTATGGAAAAAAGGATTTACCCCCCCATTCACATATATCTAACAGCAGCCAAAAAAATACATCAAATCTATAAACAAAATGTCTGCAATTATGCTATATCCCTGTAATTCTTCACCTGTAAATATTACGACATTCTTAGTAACATGTAAATAGCTTCAGTCAACAATCCGCACGCGAATACGTTGACATTTGCAATGCCAACTTGACGTTATAATATCATTTTCGATACGGCAATGACATTTGGCGCCTAACAGAAGTAACAAATAATACATTGACATATCGGTGAGTGTTGCCAGTCGAAAAAATATATAAATTTAATTCAATAAGCTTAATCTCTAAAGATAGTGTTCTTGAATGTCTTTTTGTAAATAGTAATCGAAATTCTGTGACATTTTATAACATTTTCATTTTATCACCATCACTTTGTGTTGTGAATTCGCATTTGAATAATTGTTTAATAACATTTCGGACTGTACGGTTACATACTCTTACATACTTACATACTTGTAAGTACTTTATAACGCAATGGTGACGCAATGATGCCAAGCACTTTGAAATACTTTTTATCAGTGGAACTACAATCAGTACTGTAGTCATCTACTGTATACAGATGTGTCTGGTTAACCAAAAAAATATTCCGCGCTGTCTTTAGATTGCGCAACAATGGAAGCGAATATCGAAGTCGTGAAGATACCCGGAGAATTCTTCAACAATGAACTGAATGACGTTTTAAACCGAGAGTTTAAAGAATTCACCACAACCATCACTGCAGCTTCTGGTAAAGGAGAGAACTTTAACGGCGTCGTGTACAGAATCACTGTTAAAGGCCTAAAGAAAGCTGACGATAAATCTACATCTCATTTATCTTTGGTGCTTAAAATTCCACCCCAAGTCCGTGAAATAAGAGACAAACTTCCTGTGAGTTTTATGTTTAAAAAAGAGATATACATTTACAATGTGATTATCCCGGAACTGTATTCACTTCAAGATTTATTTGCAGTGCCAGAATCAGAAAGATTTCACGCGGCAAAATGCTACAGCGCAGGAGATGCAGAATTTGAGGAATATATTCTAATGGAAGACCTGTGTGCCAGTGGATATAATTTAACCGATAGAAGGGTGGCTTTGACTTACAAGCAGTTCCAGTTAATCCTAAAAAGGCTGGCAAGTTTTCACGCTCTATCATTCGTGCTGAAAAAACTGAAACCCGAAAAGTTTATTGAATATTCCAGAATTTTGAATGATATATTAGCTTACTCCCCAGAATGGTGGGGATACTTTCTAACCTGTAAGCCGGGAGCTATAAGTGTTTTAGAAGATCCTGTGTTAGTGGAAAAGGCCAGTAACTACGGTTCTCCTGACTTCTTGAAGAAACTGATGTATTTGACTGATCCAGACAGTGTTAAACCTTATTCAGTTATTTGCCATGGGGACACTTGGTACAATAATCTTTTATTTAAAGTTCAGGTAAGTACCGAATATTTTGGAAGAAGACCTTCTTTATTCATTGGTAGAATAATGGTTATTATTCATTTTCATAGGTTATATGAAAGAGTTCAAAAATTACTGTGTTTGTTTAGTTGATTCACAAACCGAAGAGTTATTGCTTATGTGTTAGTATTTAGGTATTTCTTGGAAACTGATTGATTGACGGGTAAAATGCGTCAAACGGTCAGTGTCTTCCGAGACGCGAGGCGGAGCGCACGCGTTTGACTGCTTATATACTCGGTGATTCGAAAAATTCTCGTTTTGCAGGAGTGTTTTTATTATTGATTAATCGCAAATTTACCATGTCGAAATTAGGAAAAGGAAAGCCACTTTCGGGTCAGTTTAAATACATTATATAGAAAGAAATTTTTTAATAACTAGTAATAATATCCTAGAGATAAACACCTGCAAGGTTCATAAAATTTTAATTGAAACCAATAAAGGAAAAAATATCATTAATACCTATATGTCCCACCCTTAGTCGCTTTTTCAAGGAAAAATCAATTAACAAATTATAATGTTTGTATAAAAATAAAAATACTGTCTAGATGTTTGTAAACGCACTGTCACTCATACTAATGCAAACGATCTCCTTGTAGTGAACGGACTTCTATCTCTCCCCGTAATTCTTTTTCGTGCTATAAAAAAGAATTTTATCGAAATAAACGCCAAAATTATAAATTTTCCGCTAAAGTTGTTTGCGTTATTTCCTCCCCAGGGTCAAAGTTATTAAATTCAATTATTTTCATTTGAATACATCCTGGTCAATATTATTAACATCTTATTGAGATCCGAAGGTCGATCATAACTTTATATATAAATATTGTCACCAAATATATCCACATAATATATCCACAGAAGCAAAGATGGCAGTACACAATGGAGTTCTAGTGCCAACCCTCATGTATGAAAGTGAAGATTGGAGCTGGCAAAATAGGGATGAAAGCAGGATAAACGCTGTAGAAATGAGATCACTAAGAAGAGTGTGCGGTAAAATGTTGTATGATAGAATACCGAACGATGACATAAGAAAGAAATGTAAGGCAGATGACTGCATCATGAATAAAATTAAAAAAGGATCCCTGATATGGTTTGGACATATGGAACGAATGGATGAGAGTAGAATGGTTAAAAAGTTGTACACAAGCAGCGTGAGTGGGAAAAGAAGCCGAGGATGACCGAGGAAAACATGGCATGACCAAATTAATCAATTACTAAAAGGCGGCCACATTCGAAGTCGGAATAATCGATGTGCGTGCATGTTACGATGTATGAATGTAGAGGAAGCCAGAGAGGTATGCCAGGACAGGCCATTGTGGCAATCCATCCTCTCTGCCTACCCCTCCGGGGAAATGGCGTGATGGTTAGTTAGTTTGTCACCATCAAAACGTGCTTTATGGTAATCTAATGAGTTTACTGATATCTCTTGATGGAAGTTCATTTTATTGAAAGCTAAGGCATTAACACTGTGGAATTCCACAGAAATAAACTTTGGAAATTGAAAATAGCTTTGTTTATAATCCACAAAATATTAAAACAAAATACCACATGTTTCGGAGGATACCTCCATCTTCAGGTGTAACAATATAATAAAAACTAAACAAAGAAAGACTTATAAAAAACGCATTTAATAATCGATACAATAAAATACTTTTCAAATGCGTTTGAAAGTCTTTCTTTGTTTAGTTTTTTATATTATATTTTTACACCTGAAGATGGAGGTATCCTCCGAAATATGGCGTGTTTTTAAACATTTTGTGGATAATAAAATAAAGATATTTTCAATTTCCAAAGTGTAAGTGAATGGTGGACATTTGGAGCAAGTAGATGAGTTCGTGTATTTGGGTAGTATGTTTAGAAAAGATGGGCGAGTGGTGAGGGATATTGAAAGAAGGATTGGGGCAGGCAACAAAGTGAATGGTGCGCTTAAAGTTGTTCTTATACCGATCCTTATTTATGGAAGCGGAGCATGGAACTGGCAAATGAAGGATGAAAGTAGAATAAATGCAGTAAAAATGAGATCTCTTAGACGAATGTGCCGATACTCTGTGTATGATATGTCGAATGAAAATATAATAAGTGAATGCGGTGCGAATGATGGTGTTATGAACAAAATAATGAAATGATCATTAAGAAGGTTTGGATACATGGAAAGAATGAATGAAGAAAGAATTGTAAAAAACGTATATGTTAACGATGTAAATGGAACTAGAATAGAGGAAGAACGAGGAAAACGTGGCACGATCAAATAAATCAAATATTGAATGTCGGCCACGTGAATGTATGAATGTTGAGGAAGCGAAAGAAATAAGTCAGGAAATAAAAGTGTGGCAGTCCATTCCTTCTGCTTACCCCTTCGGAGAGACGGTGTAATGATTAGTTAGTTAGTAAGTTAGTTATGTTATTTTGTTTATTATTATTAACGTTTTCCACTTGTCTTTATTTTAACATAAAACAAAATATAAAATGTTAACAATGAGGCCCTGAAATATTGAGTAAGACAGCGTATAGCCCCATGCTTGGGGCGGAGTGATTGTTTCTTAGATTACGTTAGGATTTAGACTACCAACGACATCTACCGATAATATAACACAATTAAGTAACTAATAGTAGGGATGGGCAAAATGAATCACTTAACGGATCTGATCTGAACGGTTCCGCTCAGTAAAGTGAGCCGACTCTTTTTAACGATTCATGGTTCACCATTTTGAGTCGTTTGTTAAAAATGAATTTCTGCAAAGTTTGAAATTATTTTGGTGACCTTTTTTTTTATCGACCAATAAGGTGATTCCGGTGACCGACAAAAATTATTGGTGACCTTTTTTTTTTTGCTCGTCGACCTAAAAAAATTATTTGGCGACCTTTTTATTTATTTTTTGCTCGTCGGCTAAAAAACCGATCACCAGGATAATTTTTTTATCAATGATCTATAATTTTTTGTCGATTAGCTAAAAAAAAAAAAAGGTCGCCAACGATTTCCGTCCCCAATTTTTCGACAAACAACTTTTTTAACAAACGACTCGATAATTATTAAGAAGAGTCAGCTCACTTTGCTGAGCGGAACCGTTCAGCTCAGATCCCTTAAAGAGCTCACTAAAAAGAGTCGACTCTTTTGCAATAATATACGATTCACCCAGCGGATCATTGAGCTGCAGCTCTTTTTTTATGGATCATCGCTCACCCGCTCACCAAAACGATTCGAATCTTTGAGTCGACTCGTGAGCGGATCGCACATCCCTAAACGCCGTTTCAAAATTTGCTAACTGCTTGTGAATAACGCGGAGAAAATATTTATTCTGGGATGTTTATACACCAATTATGAAGCCAACACTTCGGCAGATTATCGCAACACATACTTACATGAAATACTTTTTATCAGTGAAACTACAATCAGTACTGTAGTCTACTCTGTCTACAGTTGTGTCTGGTTAACCTAAAAAATATTCCGCGCTGTCTTTAGTTTGCGCAACAATGGAAGCGAATACCGAAGTTGTGAAGATACCCGGAGAATTCTTCAACAATGTACTCAATGACGTTTTAACCCGAGAGCTTAACCGTCGCGTTGCCATGTGGTCAATTGAGTTTCCACTGCCAATTTAAAGTTGATTTTCTTAAAACCTATGGACCCTAATATTATAAAAAAAATTGTAATCCTCCATTGAAGTGTTCTCAATATTCCGTAATAAAAAAAAAGCAAAAAATTACTTCCTTCATCCCAAAAAAAAATATTTTCTAAGACTGCCCTCACCTTCATTCGTGTTAAGGTAGAATTTGTTTTGCTAATATTTACAACTTTATCAAAAGTGACAAATACTTACTCGCTGTTTTGAACGTATTATAAATTATATGTTTGACCTTTTCATAGGTACGTAATAATATAGACTGTGGAGAAAACGCAGCACGCAACTTAATAATATCAGAACTGTGAAAATATTAACACTTTACCAAAAGGGACAAATATTAATACGTACTCGTTGTCTTGAACGTACTATACATTTTGCCTAGGTGCCTTTATCATACGTAAAATCTCGTAAAGTTTCGCCCCGCCGGCCGCCGGCCGCAAGACATGTTTATACTTGATGTCAGTCGCTCGTATGCTGTGACGCATTCCATATCAGAAATCGCATGGTTCCAGAAAAAAATTAATAATGATATGTTTTTCAAATAATTCATGTATGTTATAGATATCGATCTATTCCTAATGAAATTCCCTACAAGATGACATAAATTAAATTTTGATTCATCGAGTCATATGCTTGATATTTAGATAAAGTTAGCGGTAAACTGAATTTACCACATGGGAGCGAGCGTTTTGTTTTGAACACGGTACGTTAAGGGTTAAAGAATTTACCACAACCATCACTGCAGCTTCTGAAAAAGGAGAGAACTACAACGGCCTCTTGTACTGAATTACTGTTGAAGGCGTGAAAAAAGAAGACGTTAAATCGGCTTCTCATTTGTCTTTGGTGCTTAAAATTCCACCTCAAATCCCTGGCATAAGAGACAAACTTCCTGTGAGTTTTATATATAAAAAAGAAGTATACATTTATAAAGTGATTTTGCCGGAACTGTATTCGCTTCAAGATTTATATAATGTTCCAGAATCGAAACGATTTTGCGCCCCGAAATGCTACAGCGCGGGAGATACAGAATTTGAGGAATATATTCTAATGGAAGACATGTGCGCCAGTGGCTATAATTTAACCGATAGAAGGGTGGCTTTGACTTACAAGCAGTTGCAGTTAATCCTAAAAAGGCTGGCAAGTTTTCACGCACTTTCATTCGTGCTGAAAAAACTGAAACCCGAAAAGTTTATCGAATTTTCAAGCTTGGTCAATGATATGTCGGCATACCCTCCAGAATTGATGGGACTATTGTTCTTCTGTAAGTCGGGAGCTATAAGTGTTTTGGAAGATCCTGTGTTAGTGGAAAAGGCCAGTAACTACGGTTCTCCTGACTGCTTGAAGAAACTGATGTATTTGACTGATCCAGACAGTGTTAAACCTTATTCAGTTATTTGCCATGGGGACACTTGGAACAATAATATTTTATTTAAGGTTGAGGTAAGTAAAGAGCATTTTGAGAGACGACATTTATTATTCTAGCTTTCCGGATCTACATTCATACCCCGGTGCTACACTCTGATCGTCCAAGTAATAATGTTTCAAATATAGGGTGTTTTTTAAAGAGGTTTGGTTTTTAAACTGGCAATATTGTTTCTACAGACTATCAATTTGACAGTTGACAGTTGATTTGTATTCAGTACGTTTTGCCATTTTACTGTAAATAGACTGAGGTCAGAACAGCGGTGTGCAGAACAGTGCAAATTTATTTTGAAAAATTGATCGTGTACTACGTCCATTTTACGGTCGACATAATCGTCCATCCGAACAAGTTATTCGGAAGACCATGGATCGTTTTCGCACTAGTGAATAATACGCATCCACAAATACGACAATTGTCAAAAATTGGACTTCACGATTGCGCTTCATTCGAGCTAGCCGTGGGGCTTATATGCCCGAAATCATATTTAAACAAAAATGGCATAAAATTATCTACTAAATATTTTAAATGTTTTATACACTTATAAAACACTTAAAATATTAACTAAACATTATGTGGTGTTCTGCCAGTTGATACATATGGTCTTGAAACTGTTACATTGTCCAAACAAAGTGCCAAGAAACTACGAGTGACCCAAAGAGCCATTGAAAGAGCCATGTTAGGAATAAGCCAAAGAGACAGAGTCAGAAACGATACGGTGAGAGAAAGAACAAAGGTCACTGACATCATCCACCGGGTGGCGACTCTAAAATGGCAATGGGCAGGTCGCGTAGCCAGAAGCCCAGATGAAAAATGGACAAGAAGACTGCTGACTTGGAGACCGTGGACGGCAAAGAAGTGCAGGGCGACCGCAACTACGGTGGAAGGATGATCTGAACAGACACGTCGAAATAACCTGGATGCAGTCTGCACAGGACATAGTGACATGGAGGCGAATGGAGGAGGCTTTTGTTCAGGAGTAGACGGGAATAGGCTGAGGAAGAAGAAGAAGAATTCTACACCAGACCAAATACAGTGTGACAATCACACTGCTGACCACGAAGGTCGCATTTGCCAGTTCCATGCTTCGCATCCATACAAATTGCTGCAAACCAATCCCTTTGATTAAAACTAGTGAAGATGTATCGAATTATTGTTTTATTGGCATCAAATAGTTATTTCTGTAGATATTAATACAAGTATGTACTTTTCCCCTTCTATGTCAAATTTTTTTAAATATTGCATACGACCTCCAACTGAAAAAATATATTTAAAATTGGAATAACCGTCACGATTGATCGAACACCGATTCAACGGTTCAGAGCACCCATTGACAATTATTTTATTTTCTTATAAACGTTTTCTTTTTTTTCCTGAATATGTGGGTCAATGGCTGTATGGTTTTATTGTATCTATTTTGCTAGCATTATTCACGTAGTTATATCAGCCTTAAAATTACAATAGAACTCATATTATCCAAATTCCGACTATCCAAAACGCTGATTATCAAAACCGGAGCTTGGTTAAACCAGTCACATTAAGATGTGCGTAAGTTAAAAGGCATAGAAGTTCAAGAAAAGGAAAGGGAAGAGACTGGAGAAGATGAGAATGACATGTCACTTGAGGAATTCAGAAACATTCATCCAATTATCGGAATTTTTGATTATCCGAATGGGGTCCGGTACCAACTGATTCGGGTAATTTGAGTTCTACTATACCTATATATTTTGCATGTGGATTTGGATAAGTGCGTGGAAGAACTAGAAAACGTTAAAATGTTGAATAAAAGCAGTGTGAGTTGAAAGAGAAGCCGTGGAAGATCAAGGAAAGCATGGCATGACCAAATTTATCAAATACTAAAAGGCAGCCAAATTCTAAGTCGGAAAAATCGACACGCGTGTGTGTTACGATGTATAAATGTAGAGGAAAGTAAAGAGTTGTCAGTCCAGAACAGTATGGCTGTCCATCCCCTCTGCCTACCCAGTCTGGGAAACGGCTTAGTTAGTTAGTTATTTAACAATAAACAAAGTGATGTTTTTCCAACTCCATAGATATGGCAATGAAAATTTTCCTTGATTCATAGATAACCAAATAGAATAATTTATTGCAGAAGTTCGCCATCGAAAGTTTTATTGCTATCTCGATTAAGATAGGGACAGAGACAATATATTTTATCGTGGTACGGTTCAAATTAACGTATATTTAAATGTCTTTCAGATAACGGGCATATTTGTTTTACAAATAGACAACATTTTGATAAGCTGATAGTCTGTCCATCACAAATCGGCGAGGGCGACAGTGTATAGTATTCTTCTTCTTACAGGTCTGATCAAATCATATCAAATCAAATCAAATCAGATTATTTCATCAATAGACATTACAAAATTAAGGTTCAAGGCATTTATTGAGAACAGGTAAACTAATATAATTGTTTATAAAATTAAGAGTAATAAGGTGCCTGCATATCTAACTAAAAATGTAGCATATAGTTATGAAATATATGACTATTTGACGAGAGGTCATGGTAGATTCCGACTCCGGAGACCCAGACTTGAAAGTACAGAGAAAGGTGTTTTTTTTATAGAGGATTTAAATTATATAACGAATTGTCAAATGAGGTAAGAGATGCCGGTTCTCTCGCGATCTTTCGTCGAAAATGCTTTCGATATGTTCTAAGTACCGATATTTAATATTTTTGTTGTTTTTCTTATTTGCGATTTTTATATTATTAATTAATTGTTTATAAAATATTGCTTTATAAGTTGTAAATATTCCTGTAATTTTTTATTTTCTTCTTCTTCTTCTTTTAATAGATCTGACGATCTGTGACACAGAAATCATGTCTCGTCGGATGCTGAGATCCAGCTGTCCTTCCATCTCTTAGGAGGTCTTCCAGGTGGGCGGTGTCCGGAGGGGATTTCATTAGCGACTGTATATGCAAGTCTGTCACCATCCATTCGGGCTACATGGTCCCTCCAGTTTCTTCTTCTGGATCTACTCCACAGAACGATATCCTCTATTTCGCAAGTTTTTCTTATGTCTACGTTGCGGACACGATCTCAGAGAGTTTTTCCAGTAATTGATCTTAGGACCTTCATCTCCGATGTTCTTAGTAATCCCTTGGTTCGCACAGTGTCGGCCCGCGTCTTTACAGCGTACGTCATGATAGGTCGCACGCATGTTTTATAAATTCTGATCTTGCTGTCGATATGCATGTGCTTGTTCCTCCAGATCAGATTACTTACTCCAGAGGCTTTACTAACTAGTTCTCGTACTTCGGTATAAAGGTCATTTTGGCTGCAGATCTCTACTCCCAAATATCTGAAACTCATTACTTGCTCCACAGGTATATCATCAACAGTCAGCTTACATCTTGTAGGTTGCCTAGATATAGTGAGACTTTTTGTTTTGTTGACTGATATAGCCATATTTATCCTTTGTGATACTGTGTGGAATTTGTACAACGTTCTTTGCAGTAATTTTTTATAACATTTTAAATAAATAAATAATTATCCAAACCATCTCAAAGGATATTTTTAAATGGAATCACTTGCCTTACGTTTCTTCCTTATTTCATATTTAATTTTTTTTTTAAATATCTTTCGCCAATTTAGGTTAGCCATTCTGCTTGGGTACTAAGTACCTGTTTGCATACTGATATACCAAAATTATGTTCAAATACAGAACACGGTCAGCAGCCAAAGACTGCATTGCTCTGCTGACGTAACAATGCAGGGGTGGACAATGTGTTTAATTTTTTTTTAAATGTTTTAATATATGTGCGACAATTTAAAATAAAAAGAGAGTAAAATATAACCTCCAAATATTTAACGTGGACGGCAACAGAATTGAGAATGTCCAAGAATATACATACTTGGGACACAATATTCGATTGGGCCGAGATAACCAAACCGCAGAGCTAAAAAGAAGAATTGAAATAAGCTGGGCAGCTTTCGGAAACACGAGTTACATCCTAAAAACCGGAAAATACCGATCAACCTGAAACGAAAAGTCTATGAAGCCTGCGTTCTGCCAGTTGGTACTTATGGTCTTGAAACTGTTACATTGTCCAAACAAAGTTACGAGAAACTACGAGTGACCCTAAAAGCCATGTTAGGCATAAGCCTAAGAGACAGATTCAGAAACGATACGGTGAGAGAAAAAACAAAAGGTCACTGACATCATCCACCGGGTGGCGACTCTAAAATGGCAACGGGCAGATCACGTAGCCAGAAGCTCAAACGAAAAGTGGACAAAAAGACTGCTACTACGGTGGAAGGATGATCTAAACAGACACGTCGGAATAACCTGATGCAGTCTGCACAGGACAGAGTGACATTGAAGCGAATGGAGGACGCCTTTGTCCAGGAGTGGACGGGAATAGGCTGAGGAAGAAGAAGAAGAAGATACACCTTCATGTTATGGCATTTTATGGTGACTACTTTTTTTTGTATTTTTTTCATTTTGTAAATTAATTAAGCAAATAATGAAAATAAATACAAAAAACTGTATTTTTTATGTATATTTAGTTAAAATCCACTTGAGTTTGTGTCTTCGACCGGTTTCGGCAGCTCGCTGCCATCTTCTAATCAGTACCATAATTTTTTTTTCATTATTTTCTCTACCATGAAATTTCATATAACAAAAATTATTGAGCAGTTGGAAGCACGTTAAACAATAATGATTTTAGAGTGCAAAGGGTTCAATATTTTTTCCTATAATATATACTAATGCGTAACTTTATTACGTCCAGTAGAATAAATGTGCTTTTGGCAACCCTGTATGAGGCACTCTTGTTTTGGAATTTTAAGATTCCAAGAGCAACCCACCTTGCCCCAAGCATTTTCCTCACTTCATTCCTCCGCTTTACTCGCTTTAGTCTAACAGCTGACACTGTAGTGGCCCAGTATTCGTCGAAGCGTTGAACCGTATAGTTTGATCTCTCTCCGTAATAATACATGCTTTTACAATGGACAACATCCAAGAAAACGACATACCAGAAGAGTATTCTAATATTCTAAGTGATATAATTGACAGTGAAAATATTAAAGACTATACTACGATTGTTTCACCAGCTTCTGCCAAAGGAGAAAATTATCTTGGCATCCTGTTTAGAGTGAATATAAGTGGAGTTAACAAAAGTGGCGAAAAATCTGAACTGAATTTGATTCTTAAAATACCACCGCAGTTGCATATATTCAGAGAAAAGTTTCCTTTGCACACTCTTTTTGAAAGAGAAGTTTTGGTTTATAAATTGATACTACCGGAATTATGCGCTTTACAAGATAAATTCAATGTCCCGATATCCGAACAGTTCAAACCCGCGAAATGCTACAGAGCTGATGCTGAAAATTTAAAAGAATATTTGGTTTTAGAAGATTTAAATAAGATGGGATTTTATATGGCTAACAGGCGGGAATCTTTAGGATTGAAACATATGAAATTAGTGCTTAAAAGTTTGGCTAGTTTGCACGCGATGTCTTTCGTGTTGAAGAAAGTGGATCCAGATAAGTTTACAGAACTCTCTTCGTACACGGGTGGAATATTTGATTATAACGACGAGTATTTCCACTTTTTTGATCTCTCCAGAGAGAGAGCCATCTCGGTGCTGGATGATCCAGTTTGTATCGAGAGGCTGAAGAAATACGGAGAAGGAATGGGAGACAAGTTAAAGTTCTACGTAGAACCAGGACCCTACTCAGTAATATGCCACGGAGATTCATGGAACAATAATATATTATTCAAGTTTGAGGTAATTGTTAATTATAATTTTTAAGAATGTCGCGTCAGCTGTTTCGCCAACCGAAGTTGGCATCATCAGGTGTTACAAACAACTTGTTTCAAATCAGTTGTTTGTAACGCCTGATGATGTCAACTCGGTTTACTGCGACAGCTGTTTCGCCAACCGAAGTTGGTTTCATCAAGTGTTACAAACAAATTGTTTAAATTCAGTTGTTTTTAACACTTGATGCTGCCAACATGGGTTGGTCGCGACAGCTGTTTCGCCAACCGAAGTTGGCATCATCAGGTGTTACAAGCAATTTGTTTAAAATCAGTTTTATATAGCACCTGATGATGCCAACTTCGGTTTATTGCGACAGCTGTTTCGGCAACCAAAGTTGGCATCATCAGGTGTTACAAAAAAATTATTTAAATTCAGTTGTTTGTAACACTTGATGATGCCAACTTCGGATGGTCGCGACAGCTGTTTCGCCAATCGACGTTGGCATCATCAGGTGTTACAAACAACTTCTTTCAACTCAGTTGTTTGTAACACCTGATGATGCCAACATCGGTTGGTCGCGACAGCACCACTTTAATATAAAATGGTGTTAATACAAATTACTAAAAGTGTATTATTATTTTATTTGATATTAAAATTATTTATTTCGGAACGTTTATACTTTTGTTATAACAAATATTATGAAATAATTTAAAGTTCTTATTGAGGTTCAGGTATTAACTTACAACATAGGAAACAAATCAAAGATCGGACTTGACGTTAAATTTATTTGATTATTTACAACACAAAGTTATGGCGAATATAGAAGAATTCATCACAATTTACCTTTGGTTAACTTTGAATATTAATTAGCTGTTTTATACACTTGTACCTGCAATAAAATTGTCCAATGTATTGCAATTAAAAAAAAACATTAATTAATCGGATATTCATACTTTGGCACGTATTATATTATTTTTAGTAACATACCTATCTTATGTGGAGAGTAGCATTACTTGCATTAATTTAATACAAATTTGATATTTTTTTACTATTCGGCATCCGGCCGAATATTAACTTACTATCCATTAGCCAGCCGAATAGTAAAACAAGGCCGGATATCGGATAGACACCGGATATCCGTTTCATCTCTAGTTTACACATTTGAATCGATTTCTTCTCGTAGAATATAAAAACAACAACACCAAATCATCACGCCGTTTCTCCACAGGGGTAAGCAGAGAGAATGGACCGCCACACTACTCTATCCTGACATACCTCTCTAACTTCCTTCACATTCATACAGCGAGTCATACACGCACGTCGATTCTTTCGGCTTCTGACATGACCAACTCTAAAATTTGATTAATCAAATCAAATCAAATCAAATCAGTTTATTTCATCAACAGACATTACAAAATTTATTTTTAAGGCATCTATTGAGAACAGGTAAAATAATATTTTATATATAGTATACTACCAGAAACGCATAAGAGATGGTTCAACATTAGGAAGACAGGATACTCTCCAGAATTAAGAGTATTTGCCTTCTGAACGTACTTTCACTAACATGGAAGACATCGATCTCCGAGGAGACCGCGTTTAGCAGACTAATTGCTCTTCCCACCGGTGTCACCAGAGGCAGATTGGTTCTGGCAGCCGGTAGGTCAAACAATCTGTGCTGTCGCTGTCGGAGATATCTATCGGGGACAAAAAGCCGAACACCCTCCAGTACGGCCGAGTTCTCGAAGTATCCCCTAATTAATCTAAAGAAATGGGTAATTAGATGTCCATCTCTTCGAAGCTGTAGAGAATTGGTTCCGAGCATTCCCAAAAGAAATGCCGTGGGATAGAGCCAAGGATAGCTACCATACTCCCTCATGTAGAGATACCTCAGAAATTTTTTCTGAACCCTCTCCAGCATAATGGAATATCTCGCCTCGTGAGGACTCCATATCACAGAACCACTTTCGAGTCTGCTCCGAACCAATGCGTTGTATAGGACTCTGAGCACATTGGAATCCCTGAAAACTCTGCCGGTCCGGACGATGAAGCCCAACATCTTCAGTGCAGTGCCACAAATCCTCTCAACATGTGTACGAAAAGTCAGCCTACTCTCATAGATGATCCCGAGATCTCTCATCGTAGATACATGTGCTAGTTGCTGGTTATTCATTGTTATTCATTACACATTAATTTGGTCATGCAATGTTTTTCTCGGTCTACCTCAACTCCGTACTCCATTTACATCGTTAACGTATACTTTTTTAACCATTCTTTCTTCACCCATGCGCTCCATATGTCCGAACCAACGCAGCGATCCTTTCATAATTTTGTTCATAATACCTTCTTTCGCTTTACATTCCTTTCTAATATCAGCATTTGAGCTCATCTCTACCGCATTTATTCTGCTCTCAGCCTTCTTCATTTTCGCTTTCATTTATTTAAAAACAATAGTTATATGTAAAAAACAATAGTTATATATAACGTAAAAACAATGTACCTACTCTCGTAGAAAATAATAGGAGCTGGCAAAAAAGGATCAAAGTAGGATAAATGCTGTAGAAATGAGATCACTGAGAAGAATGTGCGGAAAACGATAAATGATAGAATACCGAAAGACGAAATAAGGAACCAATGTAAAACAGATGATTTCTTCAAAAGTAAAAAAAAGGATCCATGAGATGTTTGGACATACGGAACGAATGGACGGGAGAAGAATGGTTAAAATTTTGTATACAAGCAGTGTGAGTGAAAAGAGAAGTCATGGAAGACCAAGAAAAGCATGGCATGACCAAATTAATCATATATTGAAAGGCGGCCACATTCGAAGTCGGAAGAATCGACGAGCGTGCATGTTACGATGTATGCGTGTGCAGGAAGCTAGTGAGGTATCTCAGGACAGAACGCTGTGGTGGTCCATCCTCTCTGCCTACTCCTCTGGGGAAACGGCGTAATGGTTAGTTAGTTTAGTTATTTAGAGTATAAAAACATTTATTGACCGTTTAAGTACCGTGATACTTTAAGCTTAGGAGCACTCACATACCGTATGTTATTAATTATTTTAAAAAAATAGGGCCGATGGATTTTATGCATTATGTTTAAAGTTTACCTGTAAAATAATATATCAAGTTTAAATGTTTCAAGTTGCGTTATCGAAATATCGTATATTTGATTTTTCTTTCAGGGTAGTCACAGGCATAAATAAATATAATTTTTACATTTTTATAAAAAATATATTTATTGAAAACAAACATTAAAAAATCAAAGTATGTTGTATCGGTTCTTGTCTATTATCACTTGAAATTTAATTATTTCAAGTGATATCGTTTTGATCCATTATATCAATCTCACCATAAGTGGTAACCCTAGTGCTCGACTTCTACAAAAATCCCTTTTTAATTAGACCGACCAACGTCAGAAGGTTCATTTTTCTTGCAGAGATAATTAATGTCGCTAGCCACACAAAAAAAATTTAAATTCCTACTGGAATCATTGTTAATGCAAAGTGGACTTACGGTATTGATGGTGCGCCTACGTAGCGGCCACCAGTGACCTTACGGTATTGAAGTGGTTAATCAAGATATTAAATTGTATTTTTACTATTTACAGGAAGACGAGCCTGTGGACATCATGCTGCTAGACTGGCAGATCTCTCGCAACTGCTCCCCGATTACGGACATCGCCTACCTCATCTTCAGCAGCACGGACTACGACTTGCGGAAGGAGCACTTCAAAGACCTGATGGACCACTACCACTCCTGCCTGGCCAAGAGCCTCAGCTACATGGACTGCGACGTCGAAGACCACTTCCCCAAGGCCGTATTTGAAGACCATCTGAAGAAGATCCTTCCTTACGGACTATTCATGTCGTTCATGCTGCTTCCAGCCGTTCTCGGAGAAGCCGAAGACGTGCCGGACATGGATGAACTGCTTAAGAAGGAAAAACTCGGTGTTAATGATTTGAAGTTTGAAAACAAACAGTCTTCGAATCGTTACAATATCCGTATGAATGGTGTGGTCAGGACCCTGGTAGAATTAGACTTAATATAATAATATTCTTCTTCTGTTTGTCCTGTCACACCTCCGCGGTGCATAGGGCCTCAAAGAACCCTCTCTACCCGACTCCATCGCATGCCTGATGCCCAACATCATCCCAAAGTCTGCTCCCTCAACCTCGTCCTGCAGGGCTCTTCTCCAGGTGGCTCTAGGTCTGCCTCGCTTCCTCTTTCCCCCCATAGGGGACCAGTCTAGTGCACCCCGAGCGATGCAGGCTGGGTTCCGTCTCAGAGTGTGACCGATCCACTGCCATTTGCGTCTAGCGACTTGTTCTCTTATTGGCTCTTCGCTTGCCATGGTCCAGAGAACGACATTTGACACTGTTTGGGGCCAATAGATCTTGAATATTGCGCTAAGGCACCTATTTATAAACACCTGGATAAAAATATATATGTAATAATAAAAAAACTTCTTATTATAAATCGTATTTAACCCTCATTGTGCGGGTGACTTCATTTGCAGTAAAATAAAAAGGCCACGAACTGCAGTTGACTACATTTGATGGTCAGACAGGATATCCCAGTTCATTACAAACTAACTAACTAACCATCACTCCGTCTCTCTGGAAGATGGAATGGACTGCCACATTGTTCTGTCCTGACATACACATCGCATTTCCTCTACAATCATACATTGTGTCATTAACGCACGTCGATTTCTCCTGGCCGACATGTAATATTTGATTGATTTTATTGTGACACGTCCGCCTTCCTCTATTTCTAGCTCCGTTCACATCGTTTACGTTCATTCATTCTTTCCATGTGTCCAAACCAACTTAATGACACTTATTTTATTTAATAATAATTAAATAAAACGATGTTTTTTTAACTACTTCCACTTTTGTCTTTATTTCGACAGCGACCGGTGTCGCCAGGCCCACTGGCATCGACAGACTGGTCTATTGAACTTCTACTGAACTTCCATCAAGAGATTTCAGTAAAATGATAAGTTGATTATCTTTAAAACTTATTTTATTCATACCACCTTCTTTCGCACTGCGTTCACTTCTATTATATACAGATTTACAACACATTCATCTAAGAGATCTCATTTCTAGTTCATGTTTTCTGTTTTCATCCTTCTTTTACCAGTTAATTATAATGTTACGCAAAATTAAAGCAAGGTAAATGCCACTTTTCATAAAATTGCTCATAGAGCCAAAATTTACAATATTAAAATGAAAGTTTATATGCAAAATTATACATCAGATATCAAACTATAAATTTCAGCTTAAATGGGATATGTGGATCTTCAATAGCCGATTTTAAGAGTCACCAAACCTTAAGGACCCCACTTTGCCTCCCCCTCTCCTATATCTTAATTTTAAATGGGGTAACCACACAATGTACTTATTTGAAATACAGTATTTTGAAATATTATACATTAAGAACCGTTTTATTTTGGGTTCAAGTGATATTTTTATTTTGTATCATAATACATTTTTATAAAGGTAATAAATTTTAATTAATTTGAAAAACATATTCACCAAGCCCAAATATATACATAGAAGACGAACTACCGAAACCGGTCAAAGGCACAAACATCAATGAATTTAAACTAAAAATACATTTCCTTATACTTGACGACCTTCGTGGCCGAGTGGTAAGTGAATTGACTGCCACCCCGAAGGTTCCGGGTTCGATTCTCGGTGAGGGCAGTGTGATTATCACACTGTCTTTGGTCTGGTCACGTGACAATAAAATGGCGATAGATTAGCTACCTATCACATGTCACGAGAATCAATATGATAGCTATTATACCCTTTACATAGATTTGGCTCATGCTGTCATGATGTAAAGAGCGATTCAACAAAATAATAATAATATTAATAATATTAGAATTTGTTTTTTTGTATACAAATACTTGTAGACAAATACTGGATTTTTACCCATTGCGGGTCAATCATTTTTTAAGGATTAATTGTATCTCAATAGAGACGTGTGATAATGATATAATGTCGCGATAATGTCATAAAAGCCTTTCACATTGTATAAATAAAGATTTTCTGCTTAATGCTTACAAATTATCTTAATAGATGGCGCTAATGTACAACAATGTGAAGTTATTAAAAATAGTAGCATATATACAAACAAAACAAACAAACAAATTATCACGCCGTTTCCCCGCAGGGGTAGGCAGAGAGAATGGACCGCCACACTACTCTATCCTAACAAACCTCTCTAGCTTTCTCCACATTCATACAACGAGTCATACGCGCACGTCGATTCCTCCGACTTCTAACATGACCAACCTTTAAAGCATATATCCAAGTTCCAAAAATTTGCCAAATGTGGTGTCGTAAGAAGAGCGGAATGGGGAATGTTGTTAACATAAAGTGATCGCTCAACCCAACCAATGACAGGTCATAAGTCCTGTAAACGCCTCGACTACCATATTCTGTTTCCCAATAATTTACATCTTCGTCTCTATTGAGATACAATTAATCCTTAATAATATTAATCATTTTTAATTTTTGGCGATGAGGTTCGCAACCCATCACACCACGTCTCCCGCGGAGCGAAAAGATAAGGATGGAGTGCCGCATCAGTAAAAGTGTGACAGTCCATTCTTTCTGCCTACCCTTTCGGGGAGACGGCGTGATGGTTAGTTAGTTAGTTAGTTAGTTAATTTTTTTATTTACAAAAACTTCTAACTTTATATTTCAAATAAGAAAAATTATTTTAAAAAAAACTACAAAACGAAAAATCTAATATTGCACCCCTGAATTTATCTTGGGTATGCTGGGGACCAATAGTTTATAGATTAGAAGGGATGGGTTCACATGTACTCGTACATATTTCTACAGACTTATTTGAGGATTCTTGGAAAACTCCGCCTTCTTGGAGGTATCCATCTTTATGTTCCAGGTGGTTATCTTCGACAGCGTCTGCACAGATTGTTTTATCTCCTTACATGCGGAACCAACCTGCCGCCGGTGATGCCGGTGAGAAGAGCAATCAAACACCTTTTCATATTGGTGCAAATAAAACACCATATATTGGATAAGCGTCGTGTTTGTTCATGACTAAGCATTCTTTCGAACCTGCAATTAAATGTTTTTATATTGGTATGGTCTATTTTGATAAATAAATTAAATTTGATATTAGAAAAACATATCTCAAAATATTGCACCCATTAGTATAAAAGTGTGTATTTTTTTATGTTTATATTAATGTTAATTTATGTTATGTGATAATAAATAATTTTATTGCTTATTAATAAAAATATAAAAAAAACAATTTATGCCCAAAAAATCATATTATTTTTTTTATGATCTGTGATACGAGTATACGAGTATTTATAATCAGGTAATAACTGTTTGGACTTTGGAAACCTCTGCATGACATCTCATGGAAGAATGACCAGACCGGATTAAGGTAGTGTGGCGCCTGTAGCAAATGTTACCAAGAGGCCTTGGATTTTATTTATTTATTTAGTTTTTTATTACACACGAATGAAACACAAACGAAAAAATTTAGGCGAGTCATTTGGACACAAAACGGTAATAAAAATACAATATCGATATGGAACTTGGAAATTACATAGAGTATCTTAGATGGATCCCGAATATGTCAGTGGGGTGAGTGATAAGGCAGTGCTCTTTATAGAATTGATAATATATGTGAACACTGCCTCACCGACGCTTGTGATACAGTATTTACAGTATTTCATCTATATGAATAAAAATCACAAACATTACAGATATATAATTCCAGATCGTTTGCAATCACATAATAAGAACTTATAAGAGAAGCATAAAAAACATTAAGATTAAGGAAGTAGAAAGAATCATAACATTGATATTGCATCCCTGAGGCAACTCACACTATCACGAAATATGTTGACCTCCGAGGCGACCCGATTAAGCAATAAGATTGCCCTACCCACAGACATAACCATTGGCAGGTTGGTTCTACAGCTTGGCAAATAAAACAATGTGTGCTGTATTTGACGAAGGTAATTATCAGGGACAAATAGACCTACATCACTCAGGACATCTGAGTTTTGTATATGGCCGCCAATCAGCTGAAAGAAGTGAACTCCCAAGTGAATGTTCCTCCTTCTCTCCAATGATTGGTAGCTTAGCATACCTAGCAAGAATTCAGTCGGAAAGAGCCACGGGTAATAACCGCGCTCCCTGAGGTAAAGTAAAGCGCAGAATTTTTTTGTGCACTTGCTCCACCATCAGAGAATATCGGATCCCAGGCGGATACAAGCGTCGGTGAGGCAGTGGACAGTGAGGCAGTGCGACAAATGTCATGCAATCCTTAATATGGAAGCAAACCATGGAACTGGCATGGCAACTTGTCATCGCAAACAAAAGCCTATCCAAAAAAGCCAAGATGGCAGTGCACAATGGTGTTCTTGTGCCGACCCTTATGTATGGAAGTGAAGCATGGAACTGGCAAAAGAAGGATGAAAGTAGAATAAATGCAGTACAAATGAGATTTGAAGTTATGGTATTTGAAAAGGAATAATGTATGACAGATTGTCTAAAGTTATGGTATTTGAAAAGGAAGAATCTATGACAGATTGTGACATAAGTGCGAACGGTGAGAAATTAGAGCAAGTTACCGAATTTGTCTACTTGGGAAGCATGTTTACAAGAGATGGAAAAATGGATAAAGATATCGAAAGAAGGATTGGAACTGAAAACAAAATAAATGGTGCACTCAAAGTCATTACCGCAAATAGAAATACGAGTATATCGACTGAAGCAAAGATGGCAGTGCACAATGGAGTTCTAGTGCCGACCCTTATGTATGGAAGTGAAGCTTGGAGTTGGCAGAAGAAGGATGAAAGTAGGATGATTGGGTAGAAATGAGAGAAGGCTGTGCGGAAAAACAATGTATGATAGAATACGAGTATCTAATGATAAAGTAAGAAAGGAATGTACTCGTAAAGCGGATGAATGCGTGATAAATAAAATCAAGAAAGAGTCACTAAGATGGTTTGGACATATGGAACGAATGGATGGGGGAAGAATGGTTAAAAATATATGTACAAGTAGTGTGAATGGGAAAGAAGTCGAAGAAGGCCAAGGAAGACATGACATGACCAAATTAATAAATTACTGAAAGGCGGCCATGTTCGAAGTAGGAACAATCGACGAGCGTGCATGTCACGATGTGTGAATGTAGAAGAGGCGCGAGAGTTATGTCAGAATAGAACAATGTGGCGATCAATCCTTTCTCTTTCTTTCTAGGAAACGGCGTGATGGTTAGCTAGTTATAAATGAGATCTCTTAGACGAATGTGTGATACTGCATGATAGATGTCTAATGAAAATATAAGAAGTGAATGCGGTGCGGATGATGGTGTTATTAACAAAATAATGAAAGAATCATTGAGATAGATTGGACACATGGAAAGAATGAACGGTAAAAAAATTATATGTTAACGATGTAAATGGAACTAGAAATAGAGGAAGACCGAGGAAAACGTGGCAAGATCAAACAAATCAAATATTGAATGTCGGCTACGTGAGGAGCCAGAGAAATCGACGCACGTGCATGACACGATGTATGAATGTTAGGAAACGAGAGAAATATGTCAGAAAAGGAAAGTGTGGCAGTCTATAAGGCCGATCTTCACTTACGCAGCCCCAATCTGTGGCTATGCAGCTTCGAGTCACATACGAAAACTCCAAATCCTGCAAAATAAGGCTATCCGTTTATCGCTTGGTGCGCCTTCATGGACCAGGATCACACAATTGCACCTAGAATCAGGAATCCCGATGATAGAAGAATTCATTCTGAAACTTGACGAACGTTTTTACAAAGGACTTCCTTCACATCCTAACCCCACAATAAAAGACCTCTCAAATTAAAACCCAAACACCTCCAGCCGCCACAAGCGCCCTAAATCGATCATCCTTCAGAGGAACACTCCGGGCCACACAAATCATGCCCCTGCATAAACCAACAACTCACCAAATCACCTTCCAACAAAGTTCCCATCAGACGTAAGAGGAATAGCCACATGAACTGAACCTCTGTAAGCCAGAAGATCCATGCCCAAGTCCACAGATTCATTCGATCTGAGTATTCTTTCAGCATTCTTTCATATACAATACCAAGATCCTTTCGGATATAAGATGGATAGCCACTCTCGCCAATGAGGAAACGAAGAAAACCATTAACAAAATATCTCTACCACCCTGTACTTGTGAATAGCTGGCTAACTGACACGCGTATGACGTGCAGCCATTGTTTTATAATATGAACTAATTCTATTATAAAAGGCGGTAATATATTGTTGACAAGTAAATCTTAGCAGTGACGTGTCGTAAAACTTTATAACTTAATATTACGTATTCAGAATAATTAAATGCGAGAGACTTAGCCTAAGTAGATTTTTGGGTGGTCACTATTTAATTAACGATATGGTTTTTGTGTCAACATTACAAAGTTTAAACAAATATATGTTTTCGTATAGACAGGGTTATTCAAAAGTTCTTCTTCTTCTTCTTAGTTTATGTCGTATGACCTGTTTATGACGGTGAGCTATCCTAGGATGATGACGTCCAGTCGTTTCTTCTTACATCGTTTCGGCGGCCTCCCTGGTAATCTCTTGCTGCAGGGGTTTTCATCTTTTGACAATTTTTGCAATTCTTGTACCCTCCATGCAGTCAATAGGATCCCTCCAAAAGCGCCTTCCGCTTTTCCCCCATTCCTCTTCCCCTCTGAGGGGCGTAAGAGAAGTAAAGAGGTTTATGTCTATTTCAGTTAGACACCTTTTTTGCACAACCTTTTGGTGGGGAGGTTTATTCCTATATAAGTATTAACATATTTGTCAGGAGAGCCGAATGAAGTTTTGCATCACCTGAACTGTTTTGTGAAGTCAATTGAAAAATATTTACTTAACCAATTGATATTTGTAGATATCAATTAGAAAAATATGGCAAAATTAGACACGAGAGATATTAAATATTACGTAAATTTTTTTTTTAATAAACAAGAAGAAGCGAAAGAAATCAAATACTACATTAGAAGTTCATTTACTGCATCCGTATTAGTCTTATTTGTATTTAAATAATAAGACTATAACACATAATAAAACTAAATTGTGATAATAAAAAGGGTTAGAAAATCCCTTCCTCGGAACCAACTTGCTCATCACATACTATGGAAGAAGGAATGACCCGATGCCACTCGCCACCCACTCACAAAAT
This sequence comes from Lepidostoma basale, assembly GCA_022606425.2. NCBI lineage: Eukaryota > Metazoa > Arthropoda > Insecta > Trichoptera > Lepidostomatidae > Lepidostoma > Lepidostoma basale. The sequence continues at coordinate 649,076 of JAHDVF020000068.1, forward strand.
AATATTATGTGCCTTTTAAAACAATTTTATTTACCTTCATTGTCAAGATATTCCATTATGTCATTGAATATAAAAAATAAAATAAAACTTCTTAATCATATTTTTCTTGAAATATCGCCTGAATTGAGGATTTTTTTATTAATAAAAATTACCAAATCAAGGCCTCTAGAATATTTTATTGTTTCTTGAATAAAGATGTAAAACTCCATATTAAATAATTAATACAAATGAAATTATATGTTTTCTTTCACCTTGCTTAGGCATTATCAAATGTATGATTAACAAAGTAGACGTTGAACGATCGAAGTGTGCGCGGGAGATGCCTTTTGGTGGCGATGAGGTTCGCAACCCATCACACCGCGTCTCTCGCGATGGCGAAAAGAGAAGGATGGAGTGCCGCATTCTTTCTGCCTACCCTTTCGGGGAGACGGCGTGATGGTTAGTTAGTTAGTTAGTTAGTATTAGAATAAAACTGTAAACAAAATTTATGGAGAAAAAAATTATAGTAAAATTCATATTTAGAGATGTTATCGACTCTTAAAATAATTGGACAAGTATTACATTTATGATTTTTAATCACAAGATTCTATGAGGGGAAGATTCGAGGTTGCATCCATAAATTATCAAGGAGACTCCACAATTGTGTCATGAAAAATTGTCTTTCTTTGGCTAGTAAGAAGTGAGAGAAAGAAGAAGACCCCAAAACAACCGGCTGACGAATAGACAGAGGGGACATGAAGGCGTGCCTACCTTAAGAAGTGAGTTACTAACCACCGAAACACCCGAAGCCAAGTGACAAAACATCGAACATGAGAAACAAGGAGAAGAAGAAGAAACATGTTAAGGTTCTAACGGACTGTAAGGGGTGATAGGATATGTCGCACCTCCAGTCGTAAACTGGCTCAATCCAAAATTCATGTTTTTTTGGTAATTGAAGAAAACGTGTTTCGGTCCTCAACAGTTTTTGGTAAATCACACTATAACTTTATGAAATGAAAAGCTAAGCACAAGCAAACTAATCACCAAAATTTCGGAATGAGCCGGTTTACAACTGGAGGTGCGATGTCTTGCTAGAAGGTATAAGCTTTCATAACATTATCCATTAGGCGTTGTCAGAGCCTTCCTAGATGTTTTGCTTACAGAAGGAGGGGAAAAGAGATACCATCAGGAGACGGTTCCACTACCAGCGCCTTCCCCTGCCTCAGATACCCCAGAATATGTAGGTCCAGGATCGGGCTCTTCAGTCAAATGCTTACCAACAACCATAAGGACAGTTTTCCTCAGACACAAGAGACAGCCGATGATATGACTTACAGTTAGTCTTGATGCGTACAGGGTTTCGGTTATTCTGGTCGCTCTAGCTCGTCACACGTGGCCAATCCATGCTATGCGACCGTTTTCTCTGAGCTCGTTATAAGGGGCTGCTGATTCGCTTTGCGGATCTCTTGATTGTTTCTATACCTCCAAGTTCCCATTGAAATACAAGGTCTGGATCCCAGGATAATTCTTAGGATCCTTTTATTTCTTATATTACTTATTTTTCTTCTCAGTCGTATTCCTCGTGATTGAGGGCCGTGTCCATCCTGTAAAGCATTGACCATGGCACACCATGTGCTCCTGTCACCCGTCAGTCTCCAGGCAGCAGCTAATGAGAGGCCAATTGGACCAGCGGCTTGGTGGTGGTCCCTGTGGTCACCTTCCCTCCACTTTGCCCATGGTGATGAGCTTTTCAAGGTTGTCCTGATCTCTCCTGGATATGTGTCAAAAATATTTCAGCCGACTTACCATCACGCCGTTTCCCCAGAAGGGTAGGCAGAGAGGATGAATCGCCATATTGTTCTATCCTGACATAACTCTCGCGCCTCTTCCACATTCACGTCGATTGTGCTTACTTCGAACATGGCCGCCTTTCAGCAATTGATTAATTTGGTCATGCCATGTCTTCCTTGGCCTTCCTCGACTTCTTTTTCCATTTACACTAATTTTATATATATTTTTAACCATTCTTCCCTCAACTCGATTCCCGAAATTTCTACTAGGGCAACGCTTTGGCTCGACTTATCTGTCTTAGTGACTATGTCAGTCCATGACATTCACAGCATCCTGCGATGGAGCCACATTTCATGTGTAGTTATTATCAACGAGATAATTAATCGATTAAATGCAGTATTCATATCAGTATTATTCACGTATTGCCATCTGTTGAGTTCAGAGAATACAGTTTGTATATGATTATAATTTAGCAGTCTAATTGCTGTTGATACTTACCTATATGAACATTAATAGATAGATATAGTGGAACGTAATCCACCCGAACAATTATGTCATCATGTTATTTATACATATACCTACACTAATAGCTAAGTAGAATATAAGTACAGTGCTTTAAAATGGTTCCCACAAGTAGTGGTCATTGTAAATAATGGATTAGACCTTGTCTCTGGTGGTGGTAGTCTGGTAATCGTGTCTGTGCAGGAGATGATGGTGGACAGACGGAAACAGGCCCGGCAGCAGGTTAAGACTACAAAAATAATTATACTTAGGAAATTTAATAACTTTTTGGGGGACCCTGCCAGGATACGTCGGCCGACGTCGGGGTCACCACTTTGGGGGATGTGGTGAGAGTTAAAAGCAGGGGAAGTTTCAGCGTTTATTGCAGATCACAAGTAATCATGCGTAACAGTATTATGTACTCGTAATGGAGCGTGCGCTTGGACGTCGATAGCAACGGGGGCGTAGTCCGGGCGGTGAGCAGAAGAGGATGATGAGGAGGTCAGCTGGAGCGAAGACTCGTCGGAAGTTACGTGGCGTAGCAGTGTAGATAGTAGCGTAGCTCGGTGGGAGAGTCGGAGGTTATTTGTACGTAGACTTGACGGCGTAGACTCGTGTCCGTTAGAAGTCGCAAAAAGGAATGACGTAGTAGCGTGGCTTCGTAGGTCGGCGGGGGAGGGAGTCCGAGATCCCTCATGGCGTTGACTTATTCGCGTAGACTCGTGTCTGTTAGAAGCCGTAATACTGACTAACTTATTGACTGGTCGAAAGTACTGCTTTTTTATGCTTCCCTTTCCACACGATGCTCTGCTCTAGTAACCTGTGTGAATGAATGCGGGCCCCGATTCATCACTTTTGGCAACGTATTTCATAATTGCGATGGGTAGGTGCAAAGTCAGGTGTTTTCGGTTATTCGTCCAATATATTTCATCATGAAATATGCTGGTTCAGCAGTCGAAGTTCATTGTGTCCACTTACGAGTATGTGTGTCATGCATTTTGTACTTTGGCTGCAAGGTCAATAACCTACAACTTTGTTTAATCCACTATTTAATAAAAACTATATAAAAAACACATGTTTCGGAGGATCCATCTTCAGGTGTAAAAATATATTAAAAACTAAACAATAAAAGACTAATAAAAAACGCCTTTATAATTCGAATTTAAAATAATTCAAATTTAAAAATTAACCTGTGCTATTTGTTATAAGTAGGTACTAACTTTTTTTTTTAACAGTAAGAACTAATAAATAATATTAAATAATAATAATCCATGATGACAATATAAAAAAATATTTAAAAAAACAAACATTTGAAATGACATAATTTATATAGAAATATACTCGTAAATGATTAATTGGCATTAGATTGGGAATGGGAGCTTGGGAGATTAGATGTAGACAAAGTATTTAAGGAGAAGGAGTGAAAGGAGGAATCTGATTATTAAAACATAATTATATGTCAGTTATAATCAGTAACACAAAACAAAAAATGGAATAGTTTTTTTATTTTTAAAAACGTCAAAACTTTTGCATCAACCTAATATACTCGTATATTATGTTTGAAAATTTTATACTTTTTTTTTTTAATTATATATTTTGGTCCGTTTAGTTGGCGTCCCCTTTTGGTTTTTCCATCCATTAGTGCATGTTTAAGCTGCACATGTCTGGAATCATAACAAAACAATTTTTAGGCAGTAAGTGATTCTAGGAATATCTTTTAATTATTTATTATGGGTATAACAAATATGAGTATGCAAACAATTTATCTAGGATTATTTGGTCAGGTGTGTTGTATTTGAGTCTATTAATTTTTAAAAATTCAATTTTCAATGTCTCAAATTTGGTCAGGTCGGATATGAGGGTATTATTTGCAAACCCGGCAAACTCCACCAACAATCAAAAGTGAGATATGAATTAGGTCTTATTTATAATACATTTGCACATAATTTTTATTGATTTTCAGTTTCAAATTCGGCTTCATTCTGAAGAATTTTGCTATTAAAATATAGGGTTTGTTGCAAACATGGCAACCTCCACTTGAGTGTTGCAAAGCTGGCAAACTCCAAAATGAAATTCATTATTTTACTTTAATTATCAACATAATGATGATTATTTCATGGCTGATTACTTTTAAAATACTAACTGGTTGAGATGAAACAAATACATATCGTAAAAAAGCGTATTTTATTAGCGTATCAGTTTTTGCGATTTACTTAAAACATCACAAACAGAAGCAAAGATGGCAGTACACAATGGAGTTCTAGTGCCAACTCTCATGTATGGAAGTGAAGCTTGGAGCTGGCAAAAGAAGGATGAAAGCAGGATAAACGCCGTAGAAATGAGATCACTAAGAAGAATGTGCGGGAAAACGTTGTATGATAGAATACCGAACGATGAAATAAGAAAGAAATGTAAGACAGATGACTGCATCATGAATAAAATTAAGAAAGGATCCCTGAGATGGTTCGGACATATGGAACGAATGGATGAGAGTAGAATGGTTAAAAAGTTGTACACAAGCAGTGTGAGTGGGAAAAGAAGCCAAGGACGACCGAGGAAAACATGGCATGACCAAATTAACCAATTACTAAAAGGCGGCCAAATTCGAAGTCGGAATAATCGACGTGCGTGCATGGTGCGATGTATGAATGTGGAGGAATCCCGAGAGGTGTGCCAGGACAGGCCAGTGTAGCGATCCATCCTCTCTGCCTACCCCTCCGGGGAAATGGCGTGATGGTTAGTTAGTTAGTTTCTTATAACATCTAATGATGGAGTTTGCCAGGTTTGCAACTAATACCCTCATATGTCCATTCGTTTTGTTTGTCTGTATACTTGTATGGTTTTACAATCCTAATACCTCAACCATCAATAATATTATCATTATATCAGTCACAAGAAGAAATGTGTACTAAGTACACACCACCGTTATGGAAGTGCTTAAAACTAGCTGTGATTTTTTTTTAATTCCGAAAATTCTTTCGCTGACCCTGTGCAGGAAACGAGAGTGAACAAATGAATGATTGCTGTCCGTAAATTGTTATGTATACATCGCAATGTAAAGTGTTATGCAATTACTTCATGGACAGAGTGCGACTATTCTCTGCGGGCCACAATAAAAACTCAGTAATCAAATTTGATCAAGGATGCGAAACGTCGCTTAAAATACATTAAAAAAAATATTTCAAAAATTTATCACCTACTCAAATTGTCATATAAAACCAAAAATTTTAATCGAATCTGTAATGTACCATAAATAATCAAAGTGTATAATTCCTTATGCAGGTGTTTTCATTTTTTTAAATACAATATTAACATTTCCCTTACGGTGCTAAAATAAAAACGTGCGTTCCGGTGTAGGGTAGTCAGTACGCGTTAAAAATTAGCGATTTTAAATCGGAAAAATAGGAACATTCATAGCTAATCCCTTTATATAATTATAATTGAAGTCAAAAAGAATGTGCGGGAAAACGTTGCATGATAGAATACCGAACGAAGAAATAAGAAAGAAATGTAAGGCAGATAACTGCATCATGGATAAAATTAAAAAAGGATCCCTGAGATAGTTTGGACATATGAAACGAATGGATGAGAGTAGAATTGTTAAAAATTTGTACACACGCAGCGTGTGTGGAAAAAGAAGCCGAGGACAACCGAGGAAAACATGGCATGACCAAATTAATCAATTACTAAAAGGCGGTCACATTCGAAGTCGGAATAATCGACGTGCGTGCATGGTACGATGTATGATGGCGATGTGGCGCATCAGATTCCTGCCGGCTACCGTCCTTCCGGATGCCCACCAAAGAGATGCAGGGATAGCTGGGACTCGACCTCCCAAGACAGGCCATCCTGATTACAGGAACAGACCAAAGTTCTAAAAGATGAAGAAGAAGATAACTTTTTTCGGTTGTGACACAATATTTGAATGTCACATTGAAAAAGGTGAGTCACAACCAAAACATGTCTGTGAAAAGTGTTTTAAAATGTTGTAAAAATACTTATTGTAGTTATATTTATTCAAACATGAATCCACAGCATAAAGTGGAGGCGAATATGGAAGAGATTTCATTAGTATTAATTATTTAATTTTAAGTTTTACATCACTGTTGAAATAATAAATACGGAAGTATTGCATTATTTTATTATTAATCACACAAATATTGTTATTTTTATTGAGCATGTATTTGAATCTCCTGGTAAACAGTTAAATTTTTGTTTTTTTCTATTATAATGCTACCCCTGATTACATTTCGGTCGGCTCCAGCGTAATTTAGATAAACTTATAATAGCGAACGTTCGTATAAAATCGCCACAGCTAGCGAGAGCAGCACGCTGTACGGTATCTCGCGCCCGCGCAGCTAAAATGGCCGCCGCAGAGCCATCTGTTGAAATTCCCGATTATTCCGATATAATCAGTGACGTAGTTAATCGGGAAAATATAAAGAACTTCACGTATGTAGTAACTCCACCGTCCGCAAAAGGAGAAAATTTCCTTAGTCTCATTTATCGGATCAAAGTTAACGGTGTAAAAGACGACAACGAGAAAACAGAACTAAATCTCATTTTAAAACAACCGTTGAATTCGAAGATCTTTAGAGAAAAATTTCCGCTTCACACACTCTATTCAAGAGAAGCTTATATCTATAATGTGATCCTCCCAGAATTGTGCGCGCTGCAAGATAAATACGACGTACCGGAAGAATACAAATTTAAACATGTTAAGTGCTACAGAGCTGATTCAGAAGAATTCCAAGAGATATTGGTGTTTGAAGACATGGGTGACAAAAACTTTACAATGGTAAACAGACGCGTGTCTTTGGGATACAAACATCTGAAGCTGATTCTTAAAAATATGGCGAGCTTCCACGCCCTTTCATACGTACTAAAAAAGTTGAATCCTGGTAAATTCGAAGAATTCACAAAACATACCGGAGGTATAATGGATCACCCAAAAGATCAGATACAATACTTCGATATTGCACTCGAAAGAACGATAAACGCAATGGAAGATCTTTCGTTTATCGAAAAATTGAAAGCTTTTGGAGTTAATTTTTATGATAAATTAGAATACTATTTGAATCCTTGCACCGTCGCTCCAGGAGCTGTTTTGTGCCATGGTGACTCTTGGAATAACAACTTATTGTTCAGAATGGAGGTGAGCAATGCTTGTTTATCAATAATAATAATAATAATAATAATAATAATAATAATAATAATATGCTAACTTTTAAAGCGTCGTTTTTGTGATGTAATCACCTCAAGGGCGCATTAAAACGTGATTTAAATCTAAATGCGAACGCTGCATCTGATTGATATTCGCGATCGATTAGAAAGTGCATATAATAGAACAAAATATGCAGGTTTTAAATTGGGCGTGAAATATGGAAAAGATGGGTTTTCAGCTTAGATCTGAAGTCTGCGGATCATTTATGCTTCTGAGGTGTGAAGGAAGATTGTTCCAAGCTGATGGACCGGCTACCGCAAACGCTTGATCCGCGAAATTTGTACTAGGGCAACGCTTTGGCTCAACTAATCTTCCTATTGCCAAGGAGTTAATTTCCTTGTATTTAGGCTGTCCGTTATACAGAGTTCGGATATATAATTTGGAGCCATTCCAAGTAGCGTTTCGAAGACTGTCCAGCAGAGTTTAAACTGGATTCTTTCAGTACTCTTAAGTGAAGTTCTTTGAGATGTTTTGTTATATGGGACTTTTTTGGAATACCTTTAATGAGTCTTGCTGCTGCATTGACTTATTAAAGGCGTTCCAAAAAATGCCTTATTGAATGTTTTCAATCGATACATAAATTCAATACGTATTATGAGTTGTATTTATACACTGAAAACCAGTTTCAATTGAATTCGTTCGTTAGCTGCAGTAAACTCCTTTCAAATAATCGGTAAAGCTCCAATCACGCCGAATTGTTTTGGTTGGTGACTAGTTTGCTGTCTGACCGAAAATTACAGAGACTGATTTGGCAGCGTTATCAAATTATTATATTTGAAAATATCATTCTATTGATAAGTTTTATATTTATTATAATTTGTGAATTTATTAATTAAGGTAATAACTAACTAACCATCACGCCGTCTCCCCGAAGGGGTAGGCAGAAAGAATGGAATGCCACAATTTTCTTTCCTGACATATTTCTCTCGATTCCTCAACATTCATACATCGTGTCATGCACGCGCGTCGATTTTTTATTTTTTTTATGTATGCAACAGGTCGTTTGAACCCAATTACTGTATACAATTAATTTTTTAGCTTTTATATTGATTCTCGTGACATGTGATAAGTAGCCAATCTATCGCCATTTGATTGTCACGTGAATTCTACACCAGACCAAAGACAGTGTGACAATCATAAATAATTAATACGAATGAAAACGACAGTTTTCTAGAAGTTTTATTATATTTTATGGGAATTACATGTTTCTATCTTCTAAGGCATTATCAAATGCCTATCATTTGATATTGCCTTAGAAGGGCGAAACATGTCATTCCCATAAAACATAATGAATCTTCTAGAAAACTGTCGTTTTATTCGTATTAATCAATAAAATAAATATTATTTCAAAGTGAGTTCACAAATTTTTACCATTAACTTTTACAAATCATTAGTGCCGTTTACTTTAATTGATAACTTACTAACCATCACACCATCTCCACGAAGAGGTAAACAGAAATAATGGAGTGCCACACTTTTCTTTCCTGACATACTTTAATCACGTTCTCAACATTCATACATCGTGTCATGCAGGCACGTCGATCTATCTGACTCTTGGCGTGGCCATATATGTTTACGAGTACTTTAATTGATAAAACTAACTAACTAACTAACCATCAAGCCGTCTCCACGGAGAGGTAGACAGAAAAAGTGGACTGCCACACTTCTATTTCCTGATATAGGTACTTCTCTCGATTCCTCGATTTCTCTCTCACGTGGTCGAAATTCAATAATTGATTTGTTTCATCGTGCCACATGTGATTTTATTATTTTTTAACCATTAAACCTTGTGATCACAAATCATTAGTGCCCTTTTTAATTAATTAATACATAAATTATATAACTAAAAACTATTTAACCATCACTCATCAACTCCCCAAAGAGGTAGGCAGAAAGAATAGACTGCCACACTGATCTTTCTTGACATACTTATCTTGTTTCATCAACATTCATACATCGTGTCATGCACGCACTTCGATTTCTCCAACGCCTCACTTGGCCGACATTCAATATTAGATTAATTTGATCGTGCCACGTTTACCTCGGTCGTCCTCTATTTCTATTTCGTTTGCATCGTTGACATTAATTTTTTAAGCATCCTTGCTTCATTCATTCTTTTCATGTGTCTTAATGATTATTTTGTTTCATTATATTTTCATTCGCATCATTGAGTTTGTGATTAACAATCATAAGTGCCCTTTACTTTAAATGAATAATTCAAAAATTAAATTAAATATCAATGTTAATCAATAGCGAGACAATTAATTAAAAAAAGTAAATACTATTGTTTAGTGGTTTTACTTGGATTTCATTTATATAAATTATATAAAATGTGACAAATTTGTTTCGCCTTGCAAGGGCGTTCTCAAACTTAACCTAATCACCAAACAGTGTGTCATAAACGGTTACATTACAACTGAATTATGTATTGAACCTCAAAAATTCTTAGAAATTCAGTTGTAAATTTACATATCACTCAACATTAGTTTTAAGAAAAACCTTTAAATTGTTTTATTTAACAACTCAAAATTTGCATTGTTTACTTTCTCCTTCACCCTTAACATTTCTTAATTGAATATAAGGACACACCGTTTGGCGATTAGGTTCAGTTTGAGAATGCCCTCGCAAGGCGAAACAAATTTGTCACAATTTACGAGGGTTGCCCGTAAAATAATTTTCCCTATTTTTTTTCACAATGAAAACCATCTTTATTTACAACGAGCAATACATCATTGGAAAGCTTAGACATTCAACTATTTTTCTACATAGTCCCCGTTGACTTCGATGCACTTTTTCATCCGGGTCACCATCTTTTTGATTCCCTGGTCATAGAAGTCTCCCGCCAGGCCGTGAAGGTAGCTCAGAACCTCTTCTTTCAGCTCCTCTTCGATTGCAAAATGCGTTCCACCGAGGTATTTCTTCAAATATTGACAAGGATTATAGTCAACGCATTTTTTCAAACGGATTCGGGGCTCTATTGAGAACCCCTATGTTCTGGAGCAAATAGGTATTTTTGTTCCTGATAATTACCTGCGACAGCGCCGACATCAATTGTTCTTTGCTCCGTCACGTAGAACCAAACTGCCTTTGGTGATGTCAGTAGGAAGAGCAATTCGGACGTTGAATCTAATCGTCTCGGATTTGGACATTTTCAATGTCAGTGAGGCAGTATTCATCAAAAAAATATTACGAGTTCTGGAAAGAGTATTGCCTCACCGACGTCGACATATTTGGATTCCTTCTGATATGTATGATTTTTTAGTTTTATGTTGTTTTATCTTATCTTTGTAACATCGTTTTGTGTCCAAATGAGTCGCCTAAATGTTTTTCGTTTGTTATGTCTCATTTGTGTATACGAGTATGTATAAATAAATAAATAAATAAAAATAAAATAAAAAATCAGGGAAGAGATGGTAGTCGCTTGGGGCCAAGTCCGGAATGTATGGTGGGTGTAGGACGATCTCCCATCCAAATTTATTAATTAATAATGGAGTTTTACAAAACTTATACCTCAACCAAAAAAAAAAATAATTTAACAACGTTGTAAAATCGGTTTTTATCATTTTCGGGCAGACAGCAAGAGAATCACCAATCAAAACATTTTGTGGGCTTACTCGTATAATGCTTAGAACTCTTGTCGTTTTTGTTTATTATTTGAATATTTCTGTGAAATCATAAAAATTCCATCATAAATACACCGTTTAAGTATCGCAATAAACAATAATTCAACAAATCAAACGATGGTTACAATATTCAACAAGCCAGTTTTCGTGCCATAAAAATAATCTTCCGAGTTGAATATGTAAAATCATGTTTGTTATTCTAGGCGCAATTATGCGAGACCTTGAATGTCCGAATATAACAGATATGCATGATATAAAAAATATAATAATTTTAACGTGGGCTTATGATTTTGATAGAAGTTTTTGTAAATAATGAATATAAAAAGAAAAAATTGTTTAATAGTCCATTGTTTTGGCCGAAACACTACGATACTTTAACATTAACTAAGTATCTAACTAACCATCACGCCGTCTCCACGGAGGGGTAGGCAGAATGAATGGAACGCCACACTGTTCTGTCCTGACATACTTCTCTCGCTTCCTCTACATTCATACATCTTGTCATGCACGCACGTCGATTTCTCCGACTCCTCACGTGACCGACATTAAATATTTGATTGATTTGATCGTGCCACGTTTTCCTCGGCCTTCCTCTATTTCTAGCTCCGTTCACGCCGTTTACATATACCTTCTTTACTATTCTGTCTTCACTCATTCTTTCCATGTGTCCAAACCATCTTAATGACCCTTTCCTTATTTTGTTCATAACACTTTCATTCGTACCACATTCACTTCCTATACTTGCATTTGTCACTCTATCATATACAGATTTGCCACACATTCGTCTTAGAGATCTATTTAACCCTTATAAAAAATATATTATCCGCAATGGGTAAAATCCAGTATCTGTCTACAAGAATTTGTATACATTCAAAATGTTGTGTAAAATAACTGGTCCAAGTTAAAAAGCATAAAAATTGGAGAGACATCTCCAGGCGTTATCTAGCAATGTATGTTAATAGCGGTAGCCTTTCATATTTCGTTAATAAAGATCTTCTGCTTAATGCTTACATCCAGATATCTTAATAGATGGCGCTAGTGTAGATTGAACTAAAAATGTGAAGTGTTCCCCAACATTGTAGCATATATACATATTCCAAAAATTTGTCAGACGTGGTGGTCGTAAGAAGGGCGGAATGGGGAATGTTGTATTACATAAAGCGTACGCTTAACCCAACCAATGACAAGTCATAAGTCCTGTAAACGCCTCGACCACCATATTCTGTTTCCAATTTGCATCTTCGTCTCTATTGAGATACAAATAATCCTTAAAAAATAAAAAATATATATTATATTTAAATGAATGAAAACGTCTGTTATTTAGGAGTTTTATTATATTTTATGGGAATGCGACAGATGAAACCGGTCGCTTTCAAAATAAGGACAAGGAAAATTAGTTAATAAAGAAACATCGTTTTATTTAATTATTATGAAGAAAAAATGGTTAATACGTAAACGATGTGAATGGAGTACGGAGTCGCGGGAGACCGAGAAAAACGTAAATAATGAAAATAAAATGTGTTTATGATGCATACGAGTATTTAGTTCTAATCAGGTCGTTCTAGTTTCGGCCGGTTTTTAGCAGCTCGCTGGCATCTTCTAGCAGAAGATGAAAGATATCAGAAAACAAAAAAAACGTTATGTCACATTGTGTCATATTGTAAAATGGGTTATTAGAAGTGTTATGCCAGTAGCAATTTTAGTTCAATTTACTTTAAGTGTTGTGATAACTGCCTTTTGGAATAACACACACTGAAATCGACTTACCTACATTATTTTACCAGATAACAGATAAATTTTGTTTAAAAAATATTCAACAGTAAGCTGTTTGTTGTATGCGGACGACGCTGTGCTACTTGCAGACAACGAACATGAACTACAAGCCCTGGTGTCTAGTATGTATGCGATATACAAGCGATACGATTTGATGATGAATATGAATAAGTCCAAGGTAATGATTTTCGAAAAAGAAGGAAACATGACAGTCTGCAACATTAGTGTAAACGGTGAAAATCTGGAACAAGTGGATGAATTTGTTTATTCAGGAAGTATATTGAAAAAAGGGATGGTGCACTTAAAGTTGTATTCGCAATCAAAAGCCTATCCAAAAAAGCTAAGGTGGCAGTGCATCATGGGGTTATTGTGCCGACCCTTATGTATGGAAGTGAAACATGAAACTGGCAAAAGAAGGATGAAAGTAGAATTAATGCTGTGGAAATGAAATCTCTAAGACGAATGTGTAGTAAATCTGTATATGATAGAGTGTCAAAATAAGAAGTGAATGCGGGGCGAATAAAAGTGTTATGAACAAAATAATGAAAGGATAGTTAAGATGGTTTGGACATATGGAAAGTATGAGTGAAGACAGAATGGTTAAGAAGGTTTATGCAAACGAGGTGAACGAAGCTAGAAATAGAGGAAGGCCGAGAAAAACGTGGCACGATCAAATCAATCAAATATTAAATGTTATCACGTGAGGAGCCGGAGAAATCGACGTGCGTGCATGACAAAATGTATTAATGTAGAGGAAGCGAGAGAAGTATGTCAGGACAGAACAGTGTGGCGGTCCAATTTTTACATCTGTCTATTGATGCACATAATAAGCAAATATTTACATCTGTCTATTGAAAATAATAATATATTTGTTAACACCGAAACAAGAATTATAAAAAAAATGTTCGTAAAGAAATGACATAATCTTACTTTTCATAAGAACACCTACACATAACGTAAATGACAGATAACATTCTGTCAATAGAAATGAAATTCGTGACACATCGAATAGTAACATACTTCAGAGTGATAAAGCCCGGCTTCAAATCCATACAAAAAAATTGTAGATATAATTTTGGTATATATGCACCTAGCTATGTGATTAAAAGCCAAAAATACATATGGGCGACAAAGACCGTTTTACATTTTGCAGGCCCAATATGAAATCCATCGAAAACATGAAACAAAACATGTGGACGTAGGCGATTTTGCGGGCATCTCACCTACGCTACATGAGTGGAACAAAACGTACACTTAGGTAATTTCTGCGCATGACAGCGGAGTCATTTGCAACGCAACGAATTCAATCGCATAAACTCGCGCGAAAATCAAAATATTATTTTATTCGTAGAAGGCTCAAACGCGCAAAAAAAAACATCGTTTTATTATAGATTTTTTAAGGCAAACCCGGCTTTTCGGCTTGTATGGAAGTAGGTACCGCCACTGTTCTCAATAGATGCCTTAAACCTTAATTTTGTAATGTCTATTGATGAAATAAACTGATTTTAGAATCAATTGTATCTCAATAGAGACGAAGATGCAAATTGGAAACAGAATATGGTTGATCAAGGTGTTTACAGGACTTATGACCTATCGTTGGTTGGGTTAAGCGCACGCTTTATGTAATACAACATTCCCCATTCCACCTTATTTTCTTATGACCACCATTTCTGATTTTTGGAAGTCGTATATATGTTAATACTCAACACCACCCTTTGCGTGGTAGTTTATTCAATCTACACACTAACGCCATCTATGAAGATTGTATTTTAAGCATTAAGCAGAAGATCTTTTTAACGCAATGTGAAAGGCTACCGCCCTTTAGCGCATTGCTAGAAACCGCCTGGAAATGTCACTCCAATCTATATGCTATAATTTTGACCAGTTTTTGTTTTTTACAACATTTTGAATGTATACCAACCAATGACAGGTCATAAGTCCTGTAAACACCTTGGTCAACCATATTCTGTTTCCAATTTGCATCTTCGTCTCTATTGAGATACCTACAATTGATTCTTGAATTGATAGCCCGCAATGGGTGAAATCCAGTTGTTCGTCTATATAAGTATTTGTATACATTCTAAATGTTGTTAACTGATTTGATTTGATACCTTAATAAATATATTATAACCTGTGATTTTATACTTATCGCACTCGCAAACTAACCGCTCCTAAAGATTATTATATTTATTCCGTGGCTTAAGTTAATAACTGTTAATATTTTGCAGGAAGGGGAACCAGTCGACATGGTCCTGCTAGACTGGCAGTTGGCCAGGTACTGCTCTCCTGTCACAGACATCGCATATCTATTCTTCTCCAGCACGGACTACGATGTAAGACACGAGCACTTTGACGACCTGATGGACTTCTATCACGAGAGTTTGACCAAGAGCCTCAGCTTGATGCAGTGCAATATAGAGGATCACTTTCCGAAAGCCGTCTTCAAGAGGCATTTAAAGGAAATCCTTCCTTATGGACTGTTGATATCCTTTATGTTGCTTCCGATCGTACTGGGTGAAGAAGAAGACGTTCCCGACTTTGATGAATTATTGAAAAAGGAAGACCATGACCTGGATGATTGGAAAATCACAAATGAAGACGCTTCTTCTAGGTTTGAATCTCGGATAAGAGGAAATGTAAAATCATTCATAGAAATGGACCTAATCTAAAAAAAATGTTATTTTTGTAAAAATATTATGTTTGACAGTTTTGTTTGACAATTTCCCGATACTTTGTTGTCATGAGGTATCTTAAAAACGTTTTTACTTTAGTTCATCATCAGCCGTCTGTCATCCACTGCTGAATGTAGGCCTCTCCCAAAGCACGCCACCGCCGCTTATCCATTGCCGCTCCCATCCATCCATGTCCAGCAATCCTCTTCAGATCCTCGGTCCAACTAGCAGGGGGCCATCCAACTCTGCGGAATCCTGTACGCGATCTCCACTCCAGAACCCGTCTCTCCCATCAGCCGTCGGTTCTCCGACATATATGGCCAGCCCATCGCCACTTCACCCGCCCATCCTCAGAGCCACATCAGTCACCTTGGTTTGTTGTCGAATAAATTCGTTTCTAAATATGTCCCTCAAGGTTATTCCAAGCATGGCTCTTTCCATTTCTCTTTGCGCGTTGGGCGACCTTGAATCTGTAGACTAGACCTTTTGTCAGTGTACACGTCTCGGCTCCGTACGTCATGACTGGCAAGACGCACTGGTTGAAGACTTTAGTCTTGAGGCATTGTGGTATTTTAGACTTTACTTTTACTTAAGTTATTATGAACTGGGACTATCTGTCTAAGCTGCAAATGTAGTCAGGCGCAATTTGAAATTATTTTTTTACTGCAAATGAAGCCAGTCGAACAACGAGGGTTAAAAGCATAATGTTTTGATAATAATAACTCTCACTGGATTTCACGACCATGGCGATATTTGATAATCATTAATAAATTATTAAATAAATATATTATTGCGCAATTTTCAAGATATTTAGCATTGTTCAATCAATAGAAAATGCATTATTATTATATAGTATTGTTTTTATAAATTAAATAATTATTTAGTAGAATAAATGTATTTGTTATTTTACTGTTGGTTAATTATTTTCCTTTTTTCTTCTTCTCTCGGTGTCATGTCAGCTCCCTTTGGTGTTGACTATTATTTTAGATTTATTAGAAACATTTCTGTCGTTCCATTTTAGTTTTGCAGTAGTGATTACAATGCACGTTCAGTTCTAACAACCATCTAAGTCCTAGGTTCTCAAAGTGGGCGTTTGAGACTTTCAGGGAGGCAGAAGAAGACCCAGAGAAAATTAGGGGGCGTTGAGATGGCACAGTGAGGGGTGTGGGCAGGTAAAAAAAATATAGCCTAAAAAAGACAACAAAAAAACACGCTAATCATGCAATAAAATAAATAAAACTTTAATATTGGTTAATTTTTGTTATTGTACTCGAATGTATTGTAATGATTTTTATTACGTGTGCCAAAATTCACATATTTCGGTAGTTTGGAAAGTGAATGAAAAATTCTAATTTTTTTATTTGAATTATATATTTTTTAAATATATATCTTCTTCTTCTTCCTGGCGCCATCCCAACTCATCGTCTGTATTGATTGTTGGGGTGGGCTCTTCTCGATCTTAGGCTGGACCTCGCACGGTTCTGAGAATCGTCCTCACTCAAGCCATTTCTCTGCAAGACGCTATTGCACTGAATCATCCACGTGTTCCTAGGTCTTCCCCTAGATGGTTGACGAGGAAGAAAAATGTATGTATATACTATAAATATTCTTTAATTTTCAATAGGCCTTGAGTTCCCTGGACAGACATGGCTACCAATACGAAAGTCCTGAGGCGAGCTAGAGTTGACAAAACTGTTATCAACTATCAAGGCTCGAAAGATCTCACATCTGGGTCATATACTGCGTGGGGAAAAGTACCACCTTCTGCAACTGATATTGGAGGGGAAAATTGAGGGACGCCGAGGGCCCGGAAGGAGACAAATGTCCTGGCTGCGAAACGTGAGGGAGTGGACCGGCATCCGAAGTGCGAAGGAGCTGTTCCGAGCGGCGCAGGACAGGGACAGGTTTGCCGAGGTGATCGCCAACGTTGGGGGGATCCGACAGGGTACTTGAAGAAGAAGAAGAATTTTCAATAGTTACAATTTAATTAGGCGAAAAATTTATTCGTATTGAAGGGAAACCAGAGTATCGTAAATAAAATTAAAAAAGGATCCCTGGGATGTTTGGACATATGGAACGAATGGATGAGAGTAGAATGGTTAAAAAGTTGTACACAAAGAAGCCGAAGACGACCGAAGAAAACATGGCATGACCAAATTAATCAATTACTAAAAGGCGGCAAGTTACGTCAAACGAATTTTGGTTTACAACTGTTTTCAACTGTTTTAAAACATGTTTATCACAGTGTGGCCCGCCTTTTATGTGCTCCAAATCCAGGGGCAGCCTCTTGTTCCGCAGCGTGAACCCTTTGAACGAAAGATCTTCCATCACTATGACCTCTTTGAATTCTTCAAGAACGCTCTTGTACATTTCAGCATATCTGATTCTATTATACGAGTATCTTCAAGGGGTATTTTATATTTTGAAGTCGATCGAAGGCTGGCAACACTTCCGAATAGAACAAAATTTCAGTTTGAAATTGTGTCTGAGGAGGCAGCGCGCTTCTAGATTCAAGATCTTTCGGAGCCGATTTAACAAACAAGTGAATGAAATTGTTTTCTTTACATCCCAACTGTTTTATTTCCACTCGCGATACTTTCCCGCCAAAGTTGTCAATCGTAAATGGAATGTCGTTGAATAATATTTCAAACTTGTCCATGCCATTTTCTATAGCGATTTCTTCATAAAGTTGTTTCATGTCAACATTATTCTCTTCATTACTAGAAGACATGGCGACTGTATGGTAGACGTGTGTAGGCAAAGCGGTTAAATATAATAATTGACACTAAAGATAATTGGTGGTTATTTTAGAGCTTGGACGATTCAGATAGGATTAGATAATTCTGTCAGCTGTTAAACTGTTGTTTGAGCAAATATTGTATTGTGTGATAAGAACATTTTTATAAAATACACAAAGCCTTTACTTAAACATTGTTATATCATATTAACATAAAAACTAATACAAATATAGGTTTGCAATAGCCATTAGAGCTGAACCTCTGTAAGCCAGAAGATCCAAGTTGATACTTGATAATGTTGGAATAATCTAGAATTAATATTCAATTTTAGTATTAATATTCTATTCTATGTTGAAAGCTCAAGCTCCAAATATTCAGCAGTAGCGTTAAAAGCGTAGGTACTGCTGTACGGATGTGAGACTTGGAAATCGACCGCGGACGTTATTGGAAAACTCCAGGTGTTTATAAATAGGTGCCTTCGCTCAATATTCAAGATCTATTGGTCCCAAACAGTGTCAAATGCCGTTCTCTGGACTATGGCTGGCGAAAAGCCAATTAGAGAACAAGTCGCGAGACGCAAATTGCAGTGGATCGGTCAAGAGCTGAGGAAGAGAATGACACCTAAATTCTAGCTCACTCAAGTACTCACCGGACACGGAGCCACTCTCTCATACCTACACGGGTTCAAACTCAAAGACTCACCTCACTGCCCACGTGACCCACAAAGTCATCAAACCGTAGAACATGTCATCATGAACTCTCTCACCTACACGCGAGAGAGATGGAAACTGGAGAAAGAATGTCAACGGCATGACATTCACATTACAGACCTCCCAGCCATCCTCCGCCACAAACACACACTTCAAAGTTTCGCTGACTTCGCAACCACGGGGATGGATCGGTTGCGTGCAGCCAATAAATAAATATGTATTTTTTCCACAGGTACGCCGCGTCCCGACTGAGGTTGTCCATGGTTCCCTCAGTTGTAAGACGAATGTCGGGATGCTAATTAGATAGCCTTTGGAACCACAAGACAGACACATTTACAAACACTTAGTTAAATTCGCAAATAGAATCCATAATAATAAAGCTCACACTACATTGTATAATTAAAAATCAAGGTTCAAAAAGAAGAGAGGCCTTTGCAAGAGTAATGGACAACTTCGGAAAATTGCAATATAGCATAGGAAGAAGATTATTGAAAGTATCACGATTTCAAATAAGTATATAATAATAGCAACATTTGAAACATGCCATTCCCATAATATATAAAACTTTTGGAAAACGGACGCTTTCATTTTAATTATTTAATATGGGATTTAGAATAAATAAATACTCTGTTATTATCAACCAACCCCAGGTTGTATTACATTTGTGTAGACACTTTTTTCATATGGCAATAATACATACTCGTATATCGCACATAAAATAGTTGAAAATCATCAGGGATATCTGGATCTGTCAAAGTTTTGATTTGAGGAACGTAAACATTAAAATTATTTTCAAATATTCTTCCACGTTAGGTATTTATAAAAATTCTATTCTCATTTTAAGACGCTCTTATTTAATACGTTTATTTATTATCACTCGCATACCGTTTTTATTTTCCAGAATTACAATTCGTGTGTTCCTTTTTCGTAAATAATTATAATGGAATCTCTTCTTATTCGTTTTTGTATTTAATTATAATTTTTGTTTGGTTTTCGTGCCATATAAATTTCTTGCATTGCAAAGTTGTTCAAGGTAAAAATATATCCTTCATATTTATATGTGTACAATACACCATATTTCTTCATAACATTTATCATTTGATCCTTTTAATGCTCTCTAGCCATATAGATATTTGACAGTAAAATCCGGTTTTGTTGAAAAATACATTTTTAGTGTTATGATATTGTTTTATCTTTTTTATAGATTTAAATTAAAAATGGTTTGCGTTCCATGCGTGTTCATCCCGGTTCTTCTGTTCCTGTGGCACAGATTCGTACAGCCTTACGTCCTGAGGTTCTGGAATCCTTGGGCCACCAAGGATGCTAAGGGTCAGGATGTCAAGACTGAATTCCCTTTCACATGCAAAGGCGGAGCCTGCCCGTTCCCCAATAAGTCTGTCAACTCTAAACCGGCCAATGATACCAAAGAAAAAGTAAACTAATCAAAAGATTTAGGAATATTTTATCTTTAATCATTTCCATATATACATTCAAGATTTCTCTGTAAATTATTTTATTGTTGTATTATTGAGGTGCATATTTATGTACACTTTACTTTTTGATAATAGAAAATGTAATCGAAATGTCTAAATTAACAATAGCTTTTTTTAAACGCCAACGTGGGTTATTCAATATTTGTGGTTTGGAATAATTGAAAACACTCTTCGACCAGTTTCAGCAGCTCGCAGCCATCTTCTGACTGTATAACCCACTTTCTTTTTTAAATATTTTTACAAATCAAATTATTAAAAAATATTCACAACAAGGCGATGACACAACTATTGATAACAGTTATATTTTCACCTGAGGATGGTGGAGGTCGCCTCCGAAACATGTGAATAATATTTGTATTTAATTTGTAATAATATTCAATAAAGGATGTTGATTGTACAGTGTTTTAAATTACTCCAAATTAACAATGGAATTCCACAGTGTTTACTAATGCCTTACCTTTCAATAAATCAATATTTTTGGTATTATTACTTTTACAGAACAATCTAATTAATTTTGTCTATGATCGTTTCGTACTGTTATTTATGTTTTGATAATAAAAGTCTTGTTTTTTTTTGTATGAAATATGAAGTGATTTTTTTTAATTGTTGAATACTCAGTATGCAATTATTATAATAATGGATTTTTTCCAAATAGATACAAACTATATGAATAAAATAGCTACATTCCAGGATATGTTACGTATACATTTACAAACATTCTTATTTGACAGAAATAATTAATGACAGTCACATTTTATTTTTAATTCTACATAGCCTACATTGTTTTTTTTTTTCAATAATAAATTTAAAAAACAACCTTACTCAATATCTGTATATATAATTCTGTTTAAATTTTTTTCCCTTGTGATTATTACAATTGTTATGCAATGTATGCAAACTAGTTTTAGAAATTATTAGATTGTGTACTTTCCTATTTACAGAACAAATTATGTTATTTATCAAAAAATCTGACACCCATAAGAACATCTGAATTTAAAAAGAGATGGATTATTATATACCTTTAATTATAAATAAAAATATGTGATATATATTATTAAATATTGTTTTATTTTAATTTAATTCTGTTATACTTAACTTGACCCAGATGTAGAGATAAAATGCATAATTGAGGTAGCAAGAGCTACGTTTAATAAAATGAAATCACTCTTCTGCAATGATAACGTAAACTTGAAACTCCGCCAGAGAATGATCAAATGCTATGTGTGGTCTGTTTTATTGTATAGATGTGAAATGTGGACCTTGAAAGTTAACTCAATGAACAGACTGGAAGCATTTGAAATGTGTCTCCATCGCCGAATGCTCAGAGTTCCCTGGACAGACATGGTTACCAATACCGAAGTTCTGAGGCGAGCTAGAGTAGACAGGAAACTGTTATCAACTATCAAGGTTTGATAGATCTCACATCTGGATCATATACTGCGTGGGGAAAGAAATACCACCTTCTCCAACTGATATTGGAGGGGAAAATTGAGGGACGCCGAGGGCCCGGTAGGAGACAAATGTCCTGGCTGCGAAACGTGAGGGAGTGGACCGGCATCCGAAGTGTGGAGGAGCTGTTCCGAGCGGCACAGGACAGGGACAGGTTCACCGAGGTGATCGCCAACGTTGGAGGGGACCCGACAGGGCACTTGAAGAAGAAGAAGATACTTAACACGGGGTGCGAATGGGTAGTAGGGCTATGATGGAGTATGCTTTGCTGGAAAGTATGCCACTAAAAATATCATAATGTGCCATGTTGCAACAACACCAACAACACTACTACCAAGTCCAACTCTAGCGTCCTCAAGTGGACTCTCAGGCCCCGCGAACCCCGGCCAATGTGACCACTGTCATAGCAGATAGAGAGAGAGAGGGGGAACGGCAAATTTCCAGCGCCATAAAACTGGATACTCCCAGCTAAGGGAACGAAACCCCGACAAAATATCCTCCAGAGAAGGCAAGGGGAAACCACTCTGGGCAAACTCCCCAGGACATCACTATGAACCGTCTGGAACAGGACAGAGGGGCCCACGCCAGGGTGATAGCCGATGTCGAGGGGAACTGACATAGCACTCCAAAAAGAAGATACTTAACACATCCATAGCTTTTGAATGAATCAATTTCCTTTAGCACTCATGACCACAACTTGGTATTGCACTCAGTTTTTGCAACACATCTCCAGCGCAATGTTGTATTTTAGTACTCTGTAGATCTTGAGAAGGAACCACTGAATATGTGAAGTGAGAAAAATGGTTTAAGAGGTATGTCATTGTGAACATGGGAGAGTAGGATGTCACTACAATGATAAACAGACTAGTTGCCATAAGTGCGACCTGCGGAAAATTCGGTTGAAGAAGCAATTGCTCAGAAAGCTGTCTATTTGGCGCTGGGTTATCTGCTTTGTTCAAATGCAAATGCTTTACTGAAGTCCAGATAAAAAATATGAATGTGTGCGTGTTGAAGTTTTGATAAACGAGTTCAACTACACAAAGTAGCTGATGCTGTAAGCATGGAGACTGTGTTGAATATTTGGAATGATGCTCTGTTATTCTGAGTCTTATTTTTTTTTTTTTCAATAGTTTACTATTGAAGGAAAGAAGGCTAATTGACCTGTGATTCTCCCGAGCTGTCGAGTCTTTGCCAAGATTGGGAAGGAGGATAACGTCTACAATTTTGTAGGCTTTCGGAAAATATCAGAGTCTAAGGGATGCGTTGAAGAATGCAGTCAACGAACAAACAAACTTTGAGGAGAGTGAAAAAATTTTGAGGAGAAGTGATTTGAGAATTTTTTTAGAAATTTTATCTGTTGCTTCATCTCTCAGTGAGGTAAATGAAATCAGTGGGGATGAAGGGGTTGCAGTTGGCAATTGTGAAAAATGGGATTCAATTTAAACCCTAAAATATGGATTGCCCCATTGGTTGTTCATCTTGAATTTGTCTTCTAGGTTCGATTCAAATATTTCTATCCTGTCGGGGGTGTTAGATGGCGCTATTCTATTTAAACCTTGTATTGGCGGCATTATTCAGTGGGGCCTGGGAAGGTTTTTGAATAATTTTCAGAAGGGTGTCTGGACTTAGTTTGACGACTCTAGTATTTAAGATATTTTTGTTGAAATGGTTAGAGTGTCAGAAGCCACGATAAAGACATGCTCGATTTTGTAAATAGTCAATAAGTTCGTTATCTTGTCAGGGGTAGAATATATTCAGTCATTATATATTTCAATGTAAATTTAGGTATTTGTATCATTGATGTTATATTTTAAAAATATATCTTAGTTAATTTTAGTCTCTCGGTACATTTTAATAGAGGTGATTTTAGCATACCACATAATTTATTCTTGTTCGTGTTTTAACATTCCTTTAATTCTTCTAGAAACATCTAAACATTTATGCACTCAGCCAGTAAAAATATATCTACCTCTCTCTAACTCAAAGGAACTTCTCAGTATCTCTCATTCTAACGGGTGACAGATCCGAGAAGGAGAAGAACAGTTTATTTCGACATAACCAAAGAATCCACGCGACTTCGGTTTTCAAAAAACGTGATCTAAAACAATATAATAAAAATGTTTGGCTCTCAGGCTCCGATTTTAGTGTTAAGTACGTATTTATTTAGGATAAATTGAGATGTTTGTGAATTTATTCATTGTTTCTTATGTGTATTAATGGTTTATTTATCTTTAGGTCAGAATACAAAGAGGGAATCGGGCCGGAAAGTTCAAATTGAAAATATTAATGCCGGAAAAGTAAGATGATATTTTAAATTTTAAGTTCCAGATATTTTACTTTGTTTCATATTGTTTAATTTAAAACTGTTAAACACGTATTAGTAATTTAATTTCTTTACACGCCGAACCTAACCTAATATAATATGTTTGTGTGGGCGGAGCCATCTGAAACTTAAATGCATAATTTTGGGTTTAGGCGATCGCCGATGTCATCAGGACATGCCTCGGTCCAAGAGCTATGCTGAAGATGCTCATGGACCCGATGGGGGGAATAGTCATGACCAATGACGGCAACGCTATCCTTAGAGAGATCACAGTACAGCATCCTGCAGCAAAATCTATGATTGAGATTGCCAGAACCCAAGATGAGGAGGTAGGAATATGTTATGTTAAATTTAATAATTTATTTCACAAATTTTGTTAACCTGTTCGCATCGATAGCCGTCATATATTGTTTTGGAACTTTGCAGTAATTGTAGTGACATACATTGTAAGAATTTGGAACCACAAATGATTCCAATGCTTACCTACATCTATCCTTTACAGAAATCTGTAAAGATAATAAATAAAATGTGTTTAACTTCGTCATAATTACGGTTTACATGCGCGCTGTCAGTAAATCACATCTGTGAAGTATCCCGTCAGCCGTCATTATACTATATTTGTTTTTCCTGCGTCTCGCGCATTTTATTTTCGACATTTCGTTGTATATTATCTGTTATTTATTACAGAACTGTGAATATAACGCGCCATATTAACGGTACGATTCGTATTTGACCGAGGCGTAAGGAACAACAGAACAACTCGTTCTAGTAGAAAAAATATAAATACTTTTATTAAATGAAGTTTAATCCATCGGCTCACAGGAGAAATTTGATTTGATGTCCCAACAAAGTCACTTCCAACAGGTGGGGGAGCAATAGCCTTCGGGGCTATACTCCCGAAAGGCAATATCCTAGATAGAGTAACTAACTAACCATCAAGCCGTCTCGCTGAATGGGGTAGGCAGAAAGAATGGACTGCCACACTTTTCTTTCTTGACATATTTCTCTCGCTTCCTCAACATTCATACATCGTGTCATGCACGCGCGTCGATTTCTCTGACTCCTCACGTGGCCGACATTCAATATTTGATTTATTCGATCGTGCCACGTTTTCCTCGGTCTTCCTCTATTTCTAGTTCCATTTACATCGTTAACATATACTTTTTTTTTTTTCATGTGTCCAAACCATCCTATTGATCCTTTCATTATTTTGTTCATAACACCATCATTCACACCGCATTCACTTTTTATATTTTCATTTGACACTATCATACATAAAGTATCCTCACATTCGTCTAAGCAATCTCATTTCTACTGCATTTATTCTACTTTCATCCTTCTTTTGCCAGTTCCATGCTTCGCTTCCATACAGTAGGTTCCGTACAAGAACACCATTGTGCAGTGCCATTTTAGGTTTTTTGGATAGACTTCTGTTTGCGATGACAACCTCAAGTGCACCATTCACTTTGTTGCCTGCCCTAACCCTTCTTTCAATATCCTTCTCCACCTGCCCGTTTTTTGTAAACATACTGCCCAAATATACAAACTCATCTAATTGCTCCAGATTTTCAGCATTCACGCTAATGCTGCAGACTGCCATGATTTATTATTGTAGATATATATTTATTATCTTATAGGTAGAGTATGATTGCATTTGTGGTTACAAGTAGTTTGTGCATTAGTGACTAATTGTTCCTATTTGTATCTCCTTCAGGTGGGAGATGGTACAACATCCGTGATAGTGCTAGCGGGAGAGATCCTCGCCGTGTCGGAGCAGTTCCTTCAGCAGAACATGCACCCCACCGCCATCATCCGCCAGTACCGGCAGGCTCTCGAAGATGCTGTGCAGATTTTGGAAACCAAAGCCTCCATCCCTATTGATATCAATGATACCAAGAAACTCAAGGATGTGGTAAGTTTTATTTGACATTCTAATCAATTCCATATCAGATGTATAATTCAGTTTTTGTGTACAATAATGACAAACTATCACGCCCATTCTCCGGAAAGGTAGTCAGAAAGGATGGACCGCCATACTACTATATCCTGTCGTAGAGTCCGTTCACTACAGGGAGATTGTTTGCAATAGTATGAATGACGGTGCGTTTACAAAAAATCTGGACCCTATTTTTATTTTATTTTTATATGATTGGAAAACCAGAAAATGTTTCAATCATATATTCAAACATTGAAATAAATACACGTGTTATTTTTTTATTAACAAAAATGCTATCGGCTATGTTGTAAAGATTATAAAAATTAAGTTTGTTAAAATTATAATTTGTTTATTGATATTTTCTTGGAAAAACGACTAATAATAATAAAGATACTTTTTTTTTTCCCTTTATGGATTTCAATTACAATATTTAATTCTTGCAGTTTATCTGAAGGATATTATAACTAGTTATTATAAAATTTCTTTCTGTATTATGTATTTATACTGTACAGAGCTGACACAGCCAAGCTTGGGGTCCATGGGCTATCTATATATGTTCCGACATTCGCCTTACAGCTGAGGAAACCATTGAAAACCTTAACCGGAACATTTAGGGGGACTATGGGGAGAATAAAATGATGTTGGAAAATGTTTATTATATAAGAACAATTGTGTGCACTTAATGTAGCTTAAAACAATGTGGAGATGAGATTCACTGCAATAATGATACTATACAATGTTAAAATTCAAAAGCATTCGTTGTTTTTATTTAATTATTTTGAATATCTATTTGGTGTCTGGAAGTTCCCATGCTGGATTTATTATTATATAAATCTTCAAGATATTTGTGAACATTTAAAACAATCTCCTTTGCTTGCCCTAAAAGTGACTGTCCTCTTCCTAATTTCGACATGGTAAATTTGCGATTAATCAAAAATAAAAATAATATTTTAAAAACACCCCTGCAAAACGAGTACTTTTCTGAATCACTGTGTATATGTCAACGTCTCGGAACATACTAACGGCCGTTCGGCGTATTTGATTCGGCGACCAGTCAAATCGCAATAAATATTGCCACACTAACACTTATTTACCAGATCTTCGGTTTGTGAATGAACTCTACCTATCTAGGTTTCCTCTACATTCATAATAATAATAATTAGGCTATGTGTATAGTGATATTTTTGTGAATAACTCACCTCGGGCGCTTACGACGATGACTTACGACGACGACTTCTAACCTGGTCGACTACCGCAAAACAGCGCTGATCCAGAGTCTACTGTATCCGTTATATTACTGATGGGTATCCAGCACAAATTGTTTATCTCCCGACTTGCACAACTAACCAGCCTCTGGTGATTCTGGTGGGGAGAACAAACTGCTGATCGAGTACATTTAGTTATGTTTTTTCATTTCATCTGGTTAGTTTCGGAGGGTGGGGGAGTTGTTCCATCTGCCACAGGACAGAGAGGCTTACACCAGAGCGATAGCCGACGTCGGAAGGACCTGACATGGCACTCCAAGAATAAGAAGAAGTTTTAAAAGGCCATATTCATAAATTCTAGATAAAATACGTTGTCAAAGCATGTTCTCTGTTGTAGGATTCATAAACTTTTCTGACGGAACTATTTGTTCACAGGTGAGGTCGTGTGTCGGAACCAAGTTTATTGGGCGGTGGTCAGAACTGGCGGTGAACATTGCCCTCGATGCTGTGAGGACAGTTATGATAAAAGAGAATGGCCGCACAGAAGTTGATATCAAGCGGTGAGTTACATTTTATTTTATTTCAGCCTTCTTCTATCTGCTCCTGGATTTTGACCTCTTTCATTTTTATCCACCCTGTTTTGTCCCTTTCGCATCCAGGTCCTCCTGGCTATTCGAGCAATGTCATCAGTCCATCTTTTAGGTGGTCTTCCGACACTCCCATTCCTTGTTCAAAGCGTAAATATACATTTTTTGATACCAAGTATAAACAATACTTACTTACTTTCTATGGCCATACAACTCTTGAAGAGTTTTAGCCTCCTCGATGATTTTCCTCCAAGCTCCTCAATCCTGCGCCTTTTGCTCCCGGCAGTCTGTTTCGCCCAACCTAGCCAGATCAGCCAGAACATTACCCATTAGGCGCTGTCTAGGTATTCCAAGAGGTCTTACTCCGGTTGGTCTAGACGCGTACAAGGTCTTGATTGCTCTGGTCTCTCCGGTTCGTCATACGTGCCCAATCCATTCTAGGCGGCCGGCTCTCACGGTGCTCGTTATAAGGGACTCCTGGAACATCGTACACATCTCACTAGCATTTAATTGCCTTTAAAAAAAAACATTTAATTATTATCATTAATCTTTCCAGATACGCTAAAGTGGAAAAGATCCCTGGTGGATCCATCGACCAGTCGTGTGTCCTGAGTGGCGTGATGGTGAACAAAGATGTGACGCATCCCAAGATGAAGAGGTACATTGAGAACCCTCGTATAGTTCTACTGGACTGCCCATTGGAGTACAAGAAAGGAGAGAGCCAGACCAATGTGGAAATCATGGAGGAGCAGGTAAAAATATGTTATTATTTCTGTCCCAAACAGCTATAACTTTTCGAAATTCGTCGCCGAGTGAATAGTGCTTTGACTGCCACACCGAAGGTCCCGGGTTTGATTCCCGGCGATGGCAGTGTGATTGTCACACTGTCGATGGATTAGCTGCCTATCACAAGTCACGAGAATCAATATGATAGCCATACCTTTTAAATCAATTTGACTCGCGGTGTAATGATGTAAAAAACGATTCAACAAAATAATTATAATAACTGCTACAACAAAGGCCCCGGTTTGATTTCCAGTGATGACAGTGTGAAATAAAATCTCATGCAGCCTTTTGTCTGGTAGAATTCCCGTCTCAATAAAAATTGTGATATTCTAGCTACTTATCACATGTTACAATAATCAATATGATACCCTTTACATCATTTTGGCTCGTGCTGTTATGATGTAAAGAGGGGTTCAACATTAACCTCTCCGCTAGTGAGTTTTTTTTTACTTAACTGTATCTCGGGAGTTAGTTCTCGTGGCAAATGGTTGTCACTCTATGAGAAATCGTCACCTGAGAGTAAGAAGGTTCCAACTGACAAAAGTAAAAAGCTGAGAAAAATGAAGTCAAATTTTTGTTGGTATCGGGTGTGTATCTTGGAATAAAGGAGTTTTATTCCAATTTCCAGAGATTCTTTTACCGAGAAACGTGTAAATTTTGTCTGGCAACAGTTGGAATAATAAAGTTCTAAATTTAAATGAATCCTTCTTCAGTGAATCGTGTTTTGAATTATCAGATGGAACTTGATTCTTTTCGTAACATAAAAATGATGACAATATTACATGTTTTTATTAATTGTACGTATAGATAAGGTTAGTAAGAACCCTTTTCACGAAAAAAAGCCAAATGTGAAATGGCTGGTTGCGTCACTCCCAATGATCCTGCCAATTCTTGTTGCGTTTGACACGAGTCTTGATCAAGTAATGCCTCCAATTCTGCATCTTCGAAAACCTTCTCTCTTCCACCGCCATGCTGGTCTTCGAAGTTAAAATCACCGTTCTTGAAGCGTTGAAACCACTCTCGGCACGTTCTTTCACTAATAGCGGCCTCACCATAGGTATTTGAGAGCATTCGATGAGCCTCAGCCGCAGATTTCTTCATATTAAAGCATAAAATTAAAACCTCTCGCAAATGACGAGAATTTGGCTCGTACGCTGACATGTTTAATCGGGAATAACTTTATGATACAGACACAAATCGACTAATATTTCGATGGCGTTATGTTTACAAATACTTAAGCTTATTGTTTGACATCTATGATCTATTTATTCCAACTACCACTTACCGCTACTGCCATCTATTGCAAAACGGCGGAAGCAAAGTTATGCACCTAATATTTAAATCAGACTGCGCTTGTACTATAGGCACGGACGCGTCGGTGAGTCCATACTCCTTAGAGACTTTTTTCTAATGGACGCGCCCGTGCGTCCATACTCACGGAGAGGTTAAAATGTATTACATATTTAATATGAGTGCATTTAATGCAGTTGATCAACATTTACATCAGGAAAGGATAAATTAAAACGGAGCAGTTTAAGTCTTGATTTAAATTCTGGCGGTCTTTCAATGCACTTGAGGTCTATGGGAAGTTTGTTTTAAGCTGAAGGATACCATTCCGGCTCAGATTATCTGCTCTTCGCAGAAGACATTGTTGATCGCTATGTAGACTGCATTATGCACTATGCATTGAGTCTCGGTAATGAAGCTTTTGATATATGGGCTGGCGCTATGTCCAGCAGAGCTTGTATTGTATCTACCTAAACTAGCTGACTAACTAACCATCGCGCCGTCTCTCCGAAGGGGTAGGCAGAATGAATGGACTGCCACACTTTTCTTTCCTGACATATTTCTCTCGCTTGCTCAACATTTATACATTGTGTCGTGCACATGCGTCGATTTCTCTTACTCCCCACGTGGCCGACATTCAATATTTGATTTATTTGATTGTGCCACATTTTCCTCGGTCTTCCTCTATTTCTAGTTCCATTTACATCGTTATCTATCTATATATAAAAATGAAGTCTCGTCTTCTATTTTTTTAACTCAATGGACTCTGCAACCAATTGACTGATCTTGGTGATGTTATTACTTTTCATTAATATTACTTTGGTTAAGGTACAGAATTTTTGTTTTGTGGGTCTTAGTCAATGAATTAATGAATAATATGAGTCCAATTTTTACGGTTCATTATTGCTTAGCATAGATAATTCTCTCTGTCTCTAATTTATACGAGGTATGTTCAAAAAGTATCGCGAATTTTGAATTTCCGCCGGTTACGTATATTCGATTTTTGATTTTTTTGTGGCGTTATGTTGGTACTCATGTCTCTCACTTATGCCGATAAGTTCGGCCAGTTTGAATGTTCAGTTAATTTTTGAGAGCCACTTTGCTTGCACGTGTTTTGTCTCGTCTTCGATTTTTGCCCACTCCAAAAAAATGGATCAAAGAATCTGTATCAAATTTTGAGTGAAAAACAAAATTAAGTCCCCGGACGCATTCCGAATGTTGACTTTTTGACCAAAACAACACACCAATAATGCCGCAGCCACCGTATTCCCCAGATCTGACCCCCTGTGACTTTTTCTTGTTCCCGAAACTGAAGAGGCCCATGAAAGGACGACGCTAGGCTACGATTGAGGAGATAAAGACGGCATTGAAGGAGGAGCTGAACAAGATCACAAAAAATGATTTTTTGGGGTGCTTCGAGGATTGAAAAAAAAGGATTGAATAATATCTGGTTGGGATTACTTTAAAGGGGACAAAATAGAAATTCATGAATATATAAATAATTTTTGAAAAAACACAAAATTCGCGATACTTTTTGAACGGACCTCGTATTTGAAAATGAAGTCTGTTTTGAAGTCAAACTGTAAAGTAAGTTGGTTTTTGGTTTGTTTAGGACTTCACAAGAATGCTGCAGTTGGAGGAGGAGCATGTGCTGCGCCTGTGCAATGACATTATTGCGCTCAAGCCTGACCTGGTCTTCACGGAGAAGGGTGTCTCCGACCTTGCCCAGCACTACCTGCTCAAGGCTGATATTACGGTCATCAGACGGTAATTACAGTTCTCCACATCATATGCTATGATATCTGTCTTACCTTTCCTAATCATTTAGAACAGTTGTTCCCAATTTGTTTTTCCTCACACTCGCGTACCCAATGAAGGAAGAAGATGAAGTCACTTTTTTTTTTAACATTTATTACCATCAAAATACGGTTCTAACTAACTAACTAACTAACCATCACGCCGTCTCCCCGAAGGTAGGCAGAAAGAATGGACTGCCACACTTTTCTTTCCTGACATATTTCTTTCGCTTCCTCAACATTCATACATCGTGTCATGCACGCGCGTCGATTTCTCTGACTCCTCACATGGCCGACATTCAATATTTGATTTATTTGATCGTGCCACGCTTTCCTCGGTCTTCCTCTATTTCTGGTTCCATTTACATCATTAACATATAATTTTTTTACCATTCTTTCTTCATTCATTCTTTCAATATGTCCAAACCATCTTAACGATCCTTTCATTATTTTGTTCATGACACCATCATTCGCACCGCATTCACTTCTTATATTTTCATTCGGCACTCTTATCATACACAGAGTATCCACACATTCTTCTAAGAGATCTCATTTCAACTGCATTTATTCTACTTTCATCCTTCTTTTGCCAGTTCCATGCTTCGCTTCCATACATAATACGGTTCTAAGGATGGTGAAAATCAGTTTAACCCTTTACGGTCCACAAAAAAAAAAAGTTCCATCAGGTTCACAATAGATTTACAGAATTACAGGGTAAAACAATGCATCCAGGTTTTTTTTGTTAATAAAACTGGTTTTATGTTTACAATTTTATTTCATTTTGAATGTATGGAATAATGCTCTAATTTTTACATTTTATACACAAATAGTTTGAATTCACCGTTCACTTCCTTCGTATATTCTTCATCACTACTTTCAAACATGTTGTCGATGCATTTTTAAGTAATTCTAAGCATTTTGAGAGGTTCGAATTTTTAGAATAATAGTATCGGTAATAATAATTATCAAGTTGTTTGCACACGCATGGGTCAAGTGTAACTGATGGCGGCGGCCGGACATCCGAGTGACACGTACCGAGCCAGCCCTTTAAAACAAACCTTTTGTATCATTCTCGGGCAGAAAGTGAAATCCAGTATTCGTATACAAGTATACATTCACAAAAAATATTTGTAATCATTCTAGTCAATTCTTTGGCATAAAGATAGGAGTGATATCTCCAGGCGGCTTCTAAACAATGCGCTAATGGCGATAGCCTTCACATTGTGTTAATAAAGTAGTTTGCTAAATGCTAAAAATTTATTCTCCATAGATGGCGTTAGTGTGTGGATTATATAGATTAATCTTAAAAAGATTAACATATGTAATCAAATCTACATAGATGGCGTATTGAAACTGACATGTGGAAATAAGCATAGATTTGTAACATATATACAACCTCCAAAAATTTGTCTTTACATGGTCATAAAGAAATAGGTGGAATGGGTAATGTTGTAATTACATAAAGCGTGCGCTTAACCCAACCAATGACAGGTCATAAGTCCTGTAAACACCTTGATCAACCATATTCAGTTTCCAGTTTGCATCTTCGTCTCTATTGAGCTACAATTAAATTTCAGAAAGTTACATATGTTCATAAAAACCATGGAATCCTCGTCCCAGTATACCGCTACACTAAATACGAGTGTGAAAAAAATATGTTTGCTTGTATTTTGACACTAAAAGAAGAAAAATGTCGAATGATATTCGATATAAGACTCACTGGAATAAAGTCGATGTCGAATGTCATTCGACATAGGACCAGAAAGGGTTATTGTGCACGTATTTCTTTGTATAATTTTGAAAAATTTGGTTGATTTTTGGTCAGCTTCAGTCTGGAGTTGTTTTCGAGTTAAAGTCTGTGACGATGTTTAGTTTCTAACTTTGTTGTGGCCAAAAATTCACTCTCACAAAGGTATCTCGTGCAAAATGGTAGTAAATATTTTATTGCTGCTTTGCTGACACGTTGGCACAAGAACACCATTGTGCAATGGTGTTCTTGTGCCGACCCTTATGTATGGAAGTGAAGCATGGAACTGGCAAAATAAGGATGAAAGTAGAATAAATGCAGTAGAAATGAGATCTCTAAGACGAATGTGTGGCAAATCTGTTTATGATAGAGTGACAAATGCAAGTATAAGAAGTGAATGTGGTGCGAATGAAAGTGTTATGAACAAAATAAGGAAAGGGTCATTAAGATGGTTTGGACACATGGAAAAAATGAGTGAAGACAGAATGGTAAAGAAGGTATATGTAAACGGCGTGAACGGAGCTAGAAATAGAGGAAGGCCGAGGAAAACGTGGCACGATCAAATCAATCAAATATTGAATGTCGGTCACGTGAGGAGTCGAAAAAATCGACGTGCGTGCATGACAAGATGTATGAATGTAGAGGAAGCGAGAGGCGTATGTCAGGACAGAACAGTGTGGCGTTCCATTCTTTCTGCCTACCCCTCCGGGGAGACGGCGTGATGGTAAGTTAGTTAGTTAGTTAGCTGACACGTTAAATGTCTTTTATATCAGCTCAAAAATTACCCAGCGATTGCTCTGCAGAACAACTCTTCAGCAATTTTTTTTTTTACTGATTAAATTATCTTAGTCAAGAGATTGCCGCACATACCCCTCGATGCAACTTCACATAACCCTGGGGTACTCGTTCCAATAATTGGGAAACACTTTTTTCTTTCAAATGTACCAGGGGAGTCAGTTTATTGGCGTAAACTTTAGATTTGAGATAACCTCACGGGAAAAAGTCCATAGGGGTTCAATCAGGACTGCGTGGAGGCCAATTTATGTCACTTCTCTTGGAGGTAAATTTGCCAGGGAAAATTTCAAGAACTCGTGGCAGAGACGTATCGGACGTGTGTGACGTTGCTCCGTTCTGCTGGAACCATATTTATTGGTTATAGCTAGGAAAGTAATTGCAATTCAAACACCAAAAAGTCATCTAACATCTCCACATAAACTTTCTTTTGATACACCTTGTATATCTAATGAATGACAGTGCACAATGGTGATCTTCTACCGACCCTTATGTATGGAAGCGAAGCATGGAACTGGCAAAAGAAGGATGGAAGTAGAATAAATGCAGTTGAAATGAGATCTCTTAGAAGAATGTGTGGATACTCTGTGTATGATAGAGTGCCGAATGAAAATATAAGAAGTGAATGCGGTGCGAATGATGGTGTCATGAACAAAATAATGAAAGGATCATTAAGATGGTTTGGACATATTGAAAGAAAGAATGGTAAAAAAATTATATGTTAATGATGTAAATGGAACCAGAAATAGAGGAAGACCGAGGAAAACGTGGCACGATCAAATAAATCAAATATTGAATGTCGGCCATGTGAGGAGTCAGAGAAATCGACGCGCGTGCATGACACGATGTATGAATGTTGAGGAAGCGAGAGAAATATGTCAGGAAAGAAAAGTGTGGCAGTCCATTCTTTCTGCCTACCCCTTCGGGGAGACGGCGTGATGGTTAGTTAGTTAGTTTTTCGTATATCTAAATACTGAGTGTCATGGACTCATTGTGTTTTTATTGTGTTTCACGTAAAATTTTGCATAACAAAATTACTCCGAGCTTAAGCAGAACCTTGCATCGAATTGACTAATGCAAGTTATTTTTTCTTTTTCTTTTAGTGTCCGTAAATCAGATAACAACCGTATTGCTCGCGCATGCGGCGCCACCGTGGTGAACAGGGCCGAGGAGCTGAAGGAGAGCGATGTTGGAACGCAGGCGGGACTCTTCGAGGTCAAGAAACTGGGCGATGAATACTTCACCTACGTCACCAAATGCAAGGATCCCAAGGTACAATACGCACACCTCACCACCTGTGTTCCCCCTAAGATGTGTGCACATGCACACAATTAGCCGAGCGCACCTGCGTACATTACAACGGAGAGTGCAAAAGTTACACCAGCGTTAGGATGAGTTCCTAACACTGAGTTACACTGGCGACACTGTGATGATTACCTCTTATTTTTACTTGTGTTCCTTTTAATTTTGTACAACTTCAAACACAGTAAAAGTCCTTTAACCCTTAGAACCCTGCGGATTTTCGATAACTGTCCTCCTGAACGGCGTAAATTTTGACATTCGGAACGCTCTCATATAATAATTAATTATGAGTAAAATAAGACTTTCAATGAAAAAATAAAAATGACAAATGAACTATTAACGTTATTAATATGTATGAAAAAATGATAGTTTTCAAGGAGTTTTATTATAATATTTATATATGACATGTTTCGCCCTTCTAAGGCATTACCAAATACAGTGAAACCCCGATTTTACGTTTATTTAGGGGACCGAGAGAAAAAAACTTGGGGATTTGAATTTTTTTTTTAATCACCTAGCGAAGCGCGTGAAACAAAATGAAACCAATGTAGGGGTATTGAAAAAAACACCATTTAAGTTTATTTATTTTTAAATCACGTAGATTAGCTCGCAAAATGCATGAACCTAAATGCACGAAACTAAATGAAAACGTGAAACGTCAAAAGAAAGAATATATTGTACAAAAAACGTAAAACCCAAAACAAAAAACGTAAAAACTGTTTGTAAATGACGATCACGATTAATGTCAAAAAGAACGAAGCGTTCCAAATCGAATCGAAAACCAAATGGCAGAAGGACAGATGTTAACCGGCGAAAATTTAATTTAAAACCCTAAACAAAAAACGTAAAAACGTAAAAAATGACGATCGCGAATTATGTCAAAAAGAACGAAGCGTTCCAAATCGAATCAAAAACAAAAACCAAATGATAGGACAGATTTGATGTTAACCGGCAAAAATTGAAAAATGTCGGCCAATCACCACGCTCCGCGCCGTATGCCGGCCAATTACAACGTTGCTCGCCGACCAATCACGGCCGAAATGATGCGCCGACTTATTGTCAAGCGCGCGTAACTCGCATATTTTGAATATTTTCGAGGTAAATTGCAGGAAAAAAAAACGAAAAGCGGGTAAAAAATGTACTAAAATACATCGGGACTGAAGTAATAAAACGCAATTGGCAGGAAAACGTTAAATGCGGGGACGTAAAATCCGGGTTTCACTGTAATTTTAAATATTAAATATTAAGGCATTATCAAATAGACATTTGATATTCTAAATTAAATATTTTAGGCATTATCAAATAGACATTTGATAATGCGTTAATGATAATAAAACTCCTTGAAAACTATCGTTTTTTCATACATATTAATAATTTAATATGGAGTTTTACATCATTGTTCAAAAAACAATAACTATGAACTATTTATATATAATCTATCATTATAAATAACAAAAGATGTACATTCAATACTTAAACATGTTTTTTTAAACTGTTTATATCTAAAGTACACACCTAACACTGCAATTGCAGTGTACAGTACTCTGAGAGTTAATTCGAACAATAATATTTCTCAATTCGAAATTTTCATAATTTGTTTGGTCCAAAAATTTACTTTTCATAGTAAATTCTACCGTTAAATCGAAATATCGCGTATTTCATAATGTTTTTGTCAAAATGTATTATACTTACGATTTCTAATAATTCAAGTGAGACATCAATACATATTTGTCATCATATTCAATTTGTAATTGACTAATAGTAATGAAATTTTGTTTCCAGGCGTGTACCATTTTGTTGAGAGGAGCTTCCAAGGATGTCCTCAATGAAACTGAAAGGAATCTCCAAGACGCTCTGCATGTCGCTCGTAATCTTGTAAGTTGTTAACCTTTATCCAGTAACAGAATCTGTTTTGATAATATTGAGAAGATGGCAGTGCACAATGATTTTCAATTCAATGTAATATCATTTGTAAATGTGTTTTTAGATGCTGTCCCCCAAGCTTGTGGCTGGCGGTGGCGCTGTGGAGATGCTGGTCTCCCAGGCCTTGTCCAGCTCCAAGGACTACCCTGACAATTCTCCCTACAAGGCTGTCGCACAAGCGTTAGGTTTGTGCCTTCTAATGCATTTCTGATACTATTTTAATATGATTCCTCATCAAACCTAGAGTATTATTTTCATTTACTTTTAAGTGAAGTGTAGAGCTGGCAAAAAAATATGAAAGTAGGATAAATGAGATCACTGAGAAGAATGTGATGAAATAGCAGATGATTGCATCATAAGTACAATTAAAAAAGGATACCTGAGATGGTTTGGACATGACAACCTTCGTGGCCGAGTGGTAAGTGCTATAACTTCCACGCTGAAGGTCCCGGGTTCGATTCCCGGCGATGGCAGTGTGATTGTCACACTGTCCTTTGGTCTGGTGTAGAATTCACGTGATAATAAAATAGCGATAGATCAGCTACCTATCGCATGTGATGAGAATCTATATAATAACTATACCCTTGATGTGAAGAGCGATTTAACAAAATAATAATAATAATATGGAACGAATTGATGAGAGAGAAATTGTTAAAATCTTATATACGAGCAGTGTGAGTGGAAAGAGATGCCGTGGAAGACCAAGGAAAGCACGGCATGACCAAATTAATCAAATACTGAAAGGCGGCCACATTCAATGTCAGAAAAATCGACGAGCGTACATGTTATGATGTATGAATGTAGAAGAATCTAGAGAGGTAGTCAGAACGGAGCAGTATGGCGGTCCATCCTCTCTGCCTACCCCTCCGGCAAAAACGACGTGATGGTTAATTTTAGTTTAGTTTATAGTTCACTTTGTTGTCAAAAATTTTCATTACCTTAGACTTATTCATATTCATCATCAGATCATTTCGTATGCAAACCTCATACATACTAGTCACTAGAACTTGTGGTTCATTCTCGTTGTCTGTAAGTAGGACAGCGTCATCCGCATACAATATACAGCTTACTGACACTCCGCTCATTTTGGCACCTACATCCAACCCGTTCAGCTCTTTCATGTAACTCTGAGATAGCAAATTTGAATGTTGACTGATTCACTTGCAGAAATTATCCCTCGCACACTGGCCCAGAACTGCGGTGCCAACACCATCCGCATGCTGACGGCTCTGCGTGCCAAGCACACCCAGAAGGCAGCCGCAGCAGCGGACGGGCAGCAAACTCCATGCACTTTCGGCATCGACGGCGAGACCGGAGAAATCGTCGATATGGCGGCGCGTGGCGGGTGGGAACCACTCAGCGTCAAGTTACAGGTTAGCTCATTTTTTTTTTGACGAGTTATGTATACTCAGCATCTTTCGTGTATCTATAATTTTTTTTCTTCTATAAATTAGCAATATTTCTTTCACATAGTTTTCGGAGAAATTCCAAAGCTAGACAAAGTTTTTTTTTTGTTGAGACATTACTTCAGAATGAGTATGTAAAATGGAAGAAAATTAATAAACTTAAAGAATGAAACGTGTTAAAGTGCGCAATAGGCTAGATATCCTTCATGGCAGAATGGTAACAGCTATGACTGCCACACCGAAGGTCTTGGGGTTCGATTCCCTGCGAAAAAAATCATGCTGTCTTTGGTCTTGTAGAATACATTTGACAAAAAAAAAGGCTATAGATAGCTCAATAGCTATAGATAGCTCAAATCAATAGCTTAAACATTGTATACAGTAATTTGATTCAAATAACACGTTGTATATAAAAATGTGAGAAGCAACAGAAAACTACCACATAAAAGACCCAAGTGGCATGCATTCCTCTTTCTCTCCGGTCTCAATCTAGCGATTGGTCTTCCACTCCGATCGACCCTTGGCAACTCTCTTCAACTCCGCATAAGAGTTGAAGAGAGTTGCCGATACATTCCAAGAACCAGCAAAAATGTAAGACCTGCTGCAAACCAAATCCGTAGGATTGAAACTTTAAAAAATATATATTATTTTTACCAGAACACTTTTTGATCGAAATGTTTTTTCCAGGTTTATAAGACGGCTGTGGAGACAGCTATCTTACTCCTGCGTATCGACGACATTGTCTCAGGATCCAAGAAGAGGGATGGTGCAGGGGAAGGAGCGACCCCCTCACAAGCGGCTGCTATGGAATAAACCCTCATCCCTTCACACACCCATCTTCATTGCACACCACAAGTCACGTGGAGCGATACTGCCATACGCTACAAGTGTAATCTCATTCCTAATAATCACATGAAATCCCTCGATCAATTACATTGTATTGTAATTTTCCTTCATTATCAATTCATACAATGTAAATCGAGGTACAAGGTGTCTCAAAAGAATGTTTATATTTAGTGGATCGATTAAAATGTAAACCCTTGCGTTCGCCGCACTCATTTACTCGAACAGTAAAATTTCTTATGACGGCTCAGAACTCCAACTGTCGCAGGTCTTCCGGGTTGGCGAGTTCCCATTGGCACGTTGTTTGCGGCTGCTTAGGGGAGTCTATCGTCGCTCATTCGTTCTACGTGGTCGCGCC
The DNA here is from genome assembly GCA_022606425.2 of Lepidostoma basale. Lineage (NCBI taxonomy): Eukaryota > Metazoa > Arthropoda > Insecta > Trichoptera > Lepidostomatidae > Lepidostoma > Lepidostoma basale. The sequence goes on from JAHDVF020000068.1 coordinate 689,317, forward strand.
AGAGTGTTTTGCCCAGAATAGCGCGGAGTGTCTTCATTTCGTAATAGTGCTTTGGTTCTATTTGTGTCAGCCCTCGATTCTATACCATAAGTCATTATGGATCTGACACATGTCTTATATATTCGCACTTTGCTTTCCACATTTTTTCTATTAAAACTTTTTGATCTATTTTCGAATGAGAGATATGCTTGGTACACCATTCAAGTGGCGAAAACCTCGAATATTGCATAATCTTCTACGCGCTACAGTCGCCGAATCACAGTTTTTGTAAAACTCATGCGTACACAACGCGCGGTCCTCTCCAGAGAAACGCTCCATAGCGACTGAATTCCCAAGAGCTAGGCTAAAGATCGGTGCGTTTACGCAGTAAGCTAAACAAACATAAACTTCCTTTTGAGATACCCTGTTCAAATTTTTATTACCCGTGTTTTATATTGTTTTAAACTGGGGGAAAAAAAACATGTAAAATGTTATTAACACCATTAATTACGCTGCTTTAAAACATTTTTTTTTGTATCTATTACACAATTGAAATGTTGGTAATTTGTTGTGTTTCAATAAGTATTAATTAACTTTGTGTTCACGGCCTGTTGGTGGCCTGTAGTACCACCCATCCCGAGGACAGTCATTCGAAGAGAACAAAGTGGAACTGGAGTATTTGTTTTGTCACACTATTTTATTTCAGTGCATTTTTTTAGGTTAATTATTTTAATGTAATCACCATGCCTCTAACATTGCAATAAAAATGCTTTATCTTTATTATGTTTGTGTTTTATTTTAAACTAGAGTTCGATTATTATGGTCTATATTCGCCTGTACTATGAAAATTTTCAATTAATTTATTAATTTGTAAAGTTAATTAGAGCTCGATTAGTAACAAAAATATGCCTATAACCACCGCCGTATTCCACTTAATCAATTCTGTAAGTTTCCTAAGGATCTGTTTAGGAATAACCGAGGAAAAGGTCCGCAAACAAACCACAGATTGAGTTTTTTTTATTTAGAGGAAGGCCGAGGAAAACGTGACACGATATCATCAAATATTCAATGAGGTCACGTGAGGAGTCGGAGAAATCCACATGCTTGCATGACAAGATGTATGAATGTAGAGGAAGCGAGAGAAGCATGCCAGGACAGAACCGTGTGGCGTTCCATTCTTTCTGCCTACCCCTCCGGAGAGACGGCGTGATGGTTAGTTAGTTTTATTTTAAACGACCTTCGTGGCAGAGTTGCGATAGCTACGACTACTAAACCGAAGGTCCCGAGTTTGATTCTCAACGATGACAGTGTGAAAAAATATATTCTTACGCTGTCTTTGGTCTGGTGCAATTCATGTGACAATAAAATTGGCGATTGACTAGGTGTCATGGAAATAATTATTTTTAAAAAATGTATTCAGTATATCAGTCAACAAAACAAAAAGTCTCACTATATCTAGACAACCTACAAGATGTAAGCTGACTGTTGATGGTATACCTGTGGAGCAAGTCATGGGTTTTAGATATTTGGGAGTAGAGATCTGCAAATTACGAGAACAAGTCAGTAAAGCCTCTGCCGTGTCACGATATCTGAAAAATCTGGTCTAGAAGAACAAGCACATGCGTATCGACAGCAAGATCAGAATTTATAAAAGATGCGTGTGACCTATCACGACGTACGCTATAGAGACGCAGGACTACTAAGAACAACGGAGATGAAGATCCTAAGATCAATTACTGGAAAAACTCTCCGAGATCGTGTCCGCAACGTAGACATAAGAAAAACTTGCAAAATAGAGGATATCGTTCAGTGGAGTAGATCCAGAAGAAGATACTGGAGGGACCATGTAGCCCGAATGGATGGTGTCAGACTTGCATTTGCAGCCGCTTATGAAGTCCCCTCCGGACACCGCCCACCTGGAAGACCGCCTGAGAGATGGAAGGACAGCTGGACCTCATCATCCGACGAGACATGATTTCTGTGTCACAGATCGTCAGATCTATTAAAACAAGAAGAAGAAGTATTCAGTAATTGGTTTTAAATTAACACATTAAAAAGGCATAAGTGGCATTCCAAGAACCACCATGTAGATGTCAATACAATTTGTTGCAAATCAATACCTAGGATAGAAATTTTAAAATTGATTCATAAAAACACTCTCTTCTTCGCAATTTCAATCATATGGACTGGTTTGAAACAAAGCCTCACTCATCCACCACTGCGCTTGGTGTTCTGCAACCCTCTTCAACTCAACTTATGAGATGCAGATTGTCAAAAATATTTTAAACAGTTGAAGAGAACGAAAAGATCAAATGGAAGTTACTTAGGCTTCATTAAACAATTGAAGTGTGTCCATTATTAGTAAGACTAGTTTATATACGCCTCAGAGACCTGGACACTTTTATAAGTGATGAAATGATATTTGACTGCATTGAAAGCAAAATACCCGGACCTGTTAACATGGCGAACAAGATTCAACGCAGAGCTCTGCGATTTGTTTCAGGATATCAGCGTAGCTAAGTTTAATGAAACTAACAAGTTGCATCCATGTTGGAGAGAGTTCAAAAGAAATTCTTGAGAGCCCTCTACATGAGAGAGTACGGGGTATATCCTTGGCTCTATCCAACGGCATTTCTCTTGGGTATGCTGGAGTGTAACTCCCTCGAACTGAGGAGGGAAGGATTAATGGTTCAGGGCTCTATTGAGAACCCCTATGTTCTGGAGCTAATAGATATTTTTGTTCTTAATAATTACCTGCGACAGTGCTGACATCAATTGTCCTTTGCCCAGTCACGCAGAACCAACCTGCCTTTAGTGATGCCAGTAGGAAGAGCAATTCGGACGTTGAATCTAATCGTCTTGGATTTGGACATTTTCAGTGTCAGGGAGGCAGTGTTCATAAAAAATATATTAGAAATTCTGGAAAGAGTACTGCCTCACTGACATCGAAATATTTGGGTTCCTTCTGATATGTATGATTTTTTGGTTTCATGTCGTTGTTTTATCTTCGTTACACCGTTTTGTGTCCAAATGAGTCGCCTAAATGTTTTTCGTGTTTCATTTGTGTATTATGAATAAATAAATATTATGTAAAAAAACAAAATAAAATAATTGCATTGGCTAGGGTAACTGCACGGCTTGTGGAATCTGAAGCCTCCAAAAAGAGTGTTGTTTAATGATTTAGTAGGGCGAAGAAACTTCGGCAAACCGAGACCACAATGTCAGATAGCAACCAGAGACATAACAGGACAGACACGCTTCTGGGAGTATATACCGTGGGTTATAACGCTGAGAATGATAATGGTGATGTTTATGAATGGGCTCAAAAAATGATTATAATAAAATGTTGACAGTCATGTCAGAGTAGGCCCTATTCGCTGCCATCTTGGATCATAGATTGCGCCAACTGTCATAGACAAATGTCAAAGATTCACGGCGTCAGTTGTGCGCTTCTGTCCTGGATAATATGCTGAGAAATGTTGACATAAGTTTGCGCAATATATGTGTCGGGGTTAAATGCGTAACCCAGATAAACATATTTCATGAAGAAATATATGACACGAATAAACACAAAAACGCTGACCCAAGACCTAATTATCAAATTTGATGATTCGCGGGCCCTGAATTCTTCAAGTTGGTCACTGGGTCAGGTCATCGGATCAGGTCATCGGATGACGAAACCAAAGCATATAAAAGCAGTACTTCCGAGCACCCAAGAGGATCAGTTACTCTTACGACTTCTAACAGACGCGAGTCTACGCCACGAGGGATATCGGACTCCCTCCGACGCCGCGCTACGAAGCTAAGTCAGTCCACTCTAAACGTCAGCCAGTATCGCGATCTCGAAGAGACACGAGTCTCTACTACCCAGTCTACGTACGAGAAACCTCCGACGACTCCTCGCTCCAGCCACTCGACGATACCGCCCAGCGAGCCCTCATCCTCTACGACTCACCACCGGACTCCGCCCCGCTGCTATCGACATCCAGCCACGCTCCATCACGAGTATATCATACAGTTACGTGTAATTACTTGTGATCCGCAATAAACGCTGAAACCTCCGCCGTCTTTCTACTGCTCATCACAACCCCCCACATATGGCACAAACACCCGTAAAGCCTATCATCTGGCGTCCTAGGTGCGAGCCTGGTGATATCTTGTCAATCAACATGACAGGTGGAAGACGAATGGCGAATCTCTTGCGCCTTAAAATGACGAAAGCAATCCAGCTAAAGAAGGAAAAAAAACTCTGATCCTTCAGGGTGGGATTAGGTAAGAGGCTGATAACCCATTTACTTTAATACGAAATCAGATACTGAGCATCAGACAAGGAATGGAAACCGGATTAGAACTTTGCAAACGGAAAATAGAGTTGAGAATTGGAACATGGAATATTGTTTAAAACTTTACAGAATTAGAGGATCGCAGCAAAGCCGATATAGGTTGCAGGGCCATCGAAGAAGAAGAAACTGTCGTTTTCGAGACTGCATGGGTTCTACGCACTTCTTCTTCTTCTTCAAGTGCCCTGTCGGGGCCCCCCAACGTTGGCGATCACCTCGGCGAACCTGTCCCTGTCCTGCGCCGCTCGGAACAGCTCCTACGCACTAACAGGTAAAATTATGTATATTACCGGTGTCGCAGATAATAATTGTCTGGGACAAACAAATATCAGTTCTTCTTCATCACAGTTTAGGTCGTATGACCTGTTTGTGACGGTGGGCTGTCCTGGGATGATGATGTCCAACAGTCTCCATCTCTTTGGCGGCCTTCCTGGTAATCTCTTGCTGCTCGGGTTTTCATCTTTAACAATTTTTGCAATTCTTGTATTCTCCATGCGGTCCACGTGGTCTCTCAAAATGCGCCTTCTGCTTCTTCCTCATCGTATTATGTCCTCAACACCACCTTAACGTTTCATTTCTGATCCGATCTGTGAGGGTTTTGCCTGCGATAGAGCGAAGGGTTACACGACATGAATCCGATACCTCCATCTTCAGGTGTAAAAATATAATAAAAACTAAACAAAGAAAGACTAATATAAAAACACATTTAAAATTTGATACAATAATTCAAATTTAAAAATTAACCTGGCTTATTTGTTATACTATTTGGGACATTTTTTTATTATTTAATTTAGAGCTGAAAGGTGCAAAAATGGAAGGTGTGTCAGTAAGCTGTTTGTTGTATGCGGACGACGCTGTGCTACTTGCAGACAACGAGCACGAACTGCAAGCCCTGGTGTCTAGTATGTATGAGGTATGCAAGCGATACGATTTGATGATGAATGTGAATAAGTCTAAGGTAATGATTTTCGAAAAAGAAGGAAGCATGACATTCTGCAACATTAGTGTAAACGGTGAAAATCTGGAACAAGTGGATGAATTTGTTTATTTAGGAAGTATGTTTACAAAGGATGGGAGGGTGGAGAAGGATATTGAAAGAAGGGTTGGGGCAGGCAACAGAATGCACAACAGGTGCACTTAAAGTTGTCATCGCAAACAAAAGCCTATCCAAAAAAGCTAAGATGGCAGTGCACAATGGTATTCGTGTGCCGACCCTTATGTATGGAAGTGAAGCATGGAACTGGCAAAAGAAGGATGAAACTAGAATAAATGCAGTAGAAATGAGATCTCTTAGACGAATGTGTGGCAAATCTGTTTATGATAGAGTGACAAATGCAAGTATAAGAAGTGAATATGGTGCGAATGAAAGTGTTATGAACAAAATAAGGAAAGGGTCATTAAGATGGTTTGGACACATGGAAAGAATGAGTGAAGACAGAATGGTAAAGAAGGTATATGTAAACGGCGTGAACGGAGCTAGAAATAAAGGAAGGCCGAGGAAAACGTGGCACGATCAAATCAATCAAATATTGAATGTCGGTCACGTGAGGAGTCGGAAAAATCGACGTGCGTGCATGACAAGATGTATGAATGTAGAGGAATCGAGAGACGTATGTCAGGACAGAACAGTGTGGCGTTCCATTCTTTCTGCCTACCCCTCCGGGGAGACGGCGTGATGGTGAGTTACTTAGTTAGTTTTTAGTTTTGTACACATCTCTGACTGCCTCCAACCACTTAATATGTTTTTTTGGATCGTGAGAAAATCAGTGTAACTCGTCTGTCTCGACCGAATTTAAGATTTCGTTGCAGTCTGCATCTTCTGGCTAGTTATGTTGATATTATTATTAATAAATAAATCATAGATATTATTTTAGTTAACTACCCTGAAGATGGAGACTGCAACGATCTCCGAAACGTCGGTCAAGAATGACGAGCTACGCAGATTTCCTCAAGATTAAAAATAATAATACTAACAACCGTGAAAATCTACGCAATTAAGTAGTTTAATGTATTTTTAAAATTAAAGTATGCTTTACCAAAATATTTTCAAATAATTATGTTTTTGAATCCAAAAGGGTTGATACGCAAATTTCAAAAATCACACCACTTTTAAGCAAACCGAGTCCGGAGTGGGCGGACTCTTCTCACTCACCCCCTATCCACCCCCTCATGAATATGCACACATGTTTCCTTTCGCCACTTTCCACAATTATTTCACACCCAAGAACCCTTCGTCCCGTCATCGTCACACGGGGTTGCTTTATTCAGTTTTAAATCACATTTGCGAAATTTAAATTTTCACGCGCTTAACTAGGGATAAATATTTTTTTAACATCGCGTTTAAGCCGAAATAATGACTTCTTACCAGAAGCAGTCTTCTTATTTTTGTTCCCCCAACGTTGGCGATCACTGCAGCAAAGCCATCTCTGTCCTGCGCCATTTGGAACAGGTTCTGGACTCTGGTCATTCCTGTCCAATATTTAATGTTCCACAGCCAGGAAAACTGCCTTCTACCAACTCCCCGACGTCGCTCTACCTTAACCATTATATCACTCGAAGGAGGTGGTATTTTTCTTCCCTTAGCACATGACCCAAATATGAGACCTTTGTAACTTTCACACTCGACAACAGCTCTGTTTTGTGTTAACTAACTAACTAACTAACTAACCATCACGTCGTCTCCCCGAAGGGGTAGGCAGAAAGAATGGACTGCCACACTTTTCTTTCCCGACATATTTCTCTCGAATCCTCAACATTCATACATTGTGTCATGCACGCGCGTCGATTTCTCTGACTCCAAACATGGCCGACATTCAATATTTGATTTATTTGATCGTGCCACGTTTTCCTCGGTCTTCCTCTATTTCTGATACCATTTACATCATTAACATATATTTTTTTTACCATTCTTTCTTCATTCATTCTTTCCATATGTCAAAACCATCTTAACTAACTACGAGTATATTGTACGAGTATACTCGTATATTGATTTATATTTGTGGCAGTATCTATTTGGCCTTACTTTATTTTTTCTAAGTGTTTTTTTTTCTTCCTAATATATTATTCGTGATTGTAAACTGTTTATTTAAAAAAAAAAAATTGTATCACAATTATATTTTTATTTTTCGCGACAGCTGTTTCGTCAACCTAGTGTATTTGTCCCTATGTCAATTTGAATAATTTCTTTGATATAATTTTGAAGTTCTTGCTGGAGTTGAGTTAGGTACCTCATTATTTTAATTAACCCTTAACGTACCGTGTTCAAAACAAAACGCTCGCTCCCATGTGGTCAATTCAGTTTACCGCTAACTTTATCTAAATATCAAGCATATGACTCGATGAATCAAAATTTAATTTATGTCATCTTGTAGGGAATTTCATTAGGAATAGATCGATATCTATAACATACATGGATTATTTGAAAAACATATCATTATTATTTTTTTTCTGGAACCATGCGATTTCTGATATGGAATGCGTCACAGCATACGAGCAACTGGCACCAAGTATAAACTTGTCTCGCTCCGTGGCGCCGCGCCGGCCGGCGGGGCGAGACTTTACGAGATTTTACGTATGATAAAGGCACCTAGGCAAAATGTATAGTACGTTCAAGACAACGAGTACGTATTAATATTTGTCCCTTTTGGTAAAGTGTTAATATTTTCACAGTTCTGATATTATTAAGTTGCGTGCTGCGTTTCCGTCCACAGTCGGTATTATTACGTACCTATGAAAAGGCCAAACATATAATTTATAATACGTTCAAAACAGCGAGTAAGTATTTGTCACTTTTGATCAAGTTGTAAATATTAGCAAAACAAATTCTACCCTAACACGAATGAACGTGAGGGCAGTCTTAGAAAATATTTTTTTTTGGGATGAAGGAAGTAATTTTTTGCTTTTTTTTTATTACGAAATATTGAGAACACTTCAATGGAGGATTACAATTTTTTTTATAATATTAGGGTCCATAGGTTTTAAGAAAATCAACTTTAAATTGGCAGTGGAAACTATATTGACCACATGGCAACGCGACGGTTAAAAGAACGGTTAGTTACTATTGATAGGAGAACATATTAAAGGGGGGAAAATAGCAATAATAATAATATTAATAATAATAATAATAATAATAATTAAAAAAAAAGTAATAATCGTAATAAGGAACAATACACACAATAAATAGTTAAAAACGTTGAATCTTAATTAATTAAAGACGATAAACATTATAAAGAAGTTATTTTAAACAAATTTTAAAAAATTCAAAACCATTTTTTTTAATTAGCAAATTTAAATAAATGACGAATATTTGACTGTTCATATATTATTGTAACACCTGATGGTGTCAACATAGGTTGACGAAACAGCTGTCACGAAAAATAAAAATACAATTGTGATACATAAAACAAAGTTTTTTTTATTTAGCAGTTTATAATGCTAAATTTTAATATTATAGTTTTTCGGCCAAAACAATGGACTATATGTTATTGATATCGCTGTATGTTACCCTAAGTAAATAATGAAATAAATAAATCTAGTTTTTTTTTAATCTAGTCATATTAATTTTTCGTATGAAGCCTTAAATTACTGCCACAAATTAAATATTTGTGGTGTGAAATTTTTAAAAACAATAATACACTTTTAATATTTGTATCTAAACCACTTTATTTGTTAACACCAACCGGTTTCGCTCCCACCGGAGCTTCGTCGGGGTGAGAGCATAAACCAAATATAAAATCAAGGGACAACAAGTGAAGAAAGAAATATAAAATGGAGGGGAGAAAGAGGAGTAGGAGAAAGTGTGCGCGAGGACGAATAGGATGTTAGAACGGTGAGTCATGATCATTAGGGAATTAAAAAAAATTTAATCGAGAGAAGTATGTCAGGAAAGAACAGTGCGGTGGTCCATTATTTCTGCCTACCCCTTCGGGGAGACGGGGTGATGATTAGATGGTTAGTACCTACCCTGTTAAATTCGTTTTCCATTTTCAAATGCATCGAATATTCAACAACTGCGCGGCTGTTTACGAGCGAGGCAGACTAACCACGGTTGGTTCTGCGGGAAAAGCTCGCCACCGGCTGCTTAGCTGTAATAATTAATTACTATTGAAGCGGATTGCACCCACTAACACTCCATTTGTTAACTGAAAGCAAAACAAATTTAACTGATGTACTTAGGAAATTGAAAATAACTTTAAGAATCAATTGTATCTCAATAGAGACGAAGATGCAAATTGGAAACAGAATATGGATGGGTTAAGCGCACACTTTATGTAATACAACATTCCCATTCCACCTTTTTTCTTATGACCACCATGTTTGACAAATTTTTCGAAGTTGTATATATGTTAATCTGTAAGACCACCTTTTACACGGTAGTTTTTGCAATCTGCACACTAACGCCATCTATGAAGATTGTATTTTTTTAAGCATTAAGCAGAAGATCTTTTCAACGCAATGTGAAAGGCTACCGCCATTTAGCGCATTGCTAGAAACCGCCTGGAGATGTCACTCCAATCTATATGCTATAAATTTTTTTTTACCACTTTTTTTTTTTACAACATTTTGAATGTATACAAATACTTGTAGACGAATTTCACTTGTAGATGATTTCTAATTTTTCAATTTTGTTTAATTTATTGTTATCGTTAATTGTGTGTAGAAATTTTGTGTCTTTTTTATCGAAACTATGGTCAAACATTTCGTGTTTTTTAATTATTCGTGTATTAAACAAAGTTATTTTCAGTTTCCTAAGTATATTATTATACTATGGAATTCCACAGTGTTAATGCCTTAGCGTTCAATAAGTTAAATTTAACTGAATCTATTAAAACAATAATGTTCCATTATTCGAAAATATAATTGCCATCATCATTGGTAACATCTTCTCATCTATTTTGTAAATTTTCAATACCCCTTTTATAGTGATATTATAGTATTGAATTAAAATATCTGATGAGGTTATTTTCAACATCATTTCAACAGTATTCCATGGATCGAAATAGATGATAATCAGACGGAGCAAGATCTGGTGAATATGGAGGGTGAGACATAACATTCCACTTTGAGTCTTTGACTTCTGTCGTTAATTTCTCATGTTATTGTTTAACAGGTTTTAATAACTCGAAGTGAATTATACCTCGAATATACCACCATACGCACAAAATTACCCTTTTTAGTGTTAATTTTGGCTTTTCTGTCGGAATGGGTGTTAGATTTTGCTAAAGCCATTGTTTTTTCGCCTTACATTATCATAAATCATCCACTTTTCGCACCTTGTTACAAGTTGTGGCAAAAAACGGTGGGTTCTTTGTTAGCGGCGGATAGCTCGGGCAACATCCAAATACCCATCTTAAGCACTTTCCCAATCCTGTTTAAATAAAACTGCACTATAAATCAGGAAGATCCAAGTTTCTGGCTTTATTCTTCAATAGTTTAAAGTGGATCGGACGCAAACTGCTTCAAACCTGACCGTTTCGAAATAATGACTTAATTCCTGGTCCACCTAATAAGTATAAACGTATTTTTAGTACCAGTTTGATTATTTTATAAAATAACTAGCTGTACCCAGCCATGCTTTGCTGTGGCTCATTCTGGTTAAATAGAAAATGTTCCTAATTATGGTGTAATGTTCCTCATTCTAGACCACCGGCCTAAGTTCAAACCAGTCTCGTCCCACTCGGTTTTGTACCCAGGTTCAACCGGTCCCCATCCAAGACAAACATCCAGGACCTTAGCTGTAATATTTTATTGCATCCACCTTATTCTTTGGACTTGGCACCGAGCGACTATCACTTGTTTTGCTCTTAAGAAATGCAATTAAGGAATTAAGGAGGATGAACTGAAATCAGGTTTCTCGAAGTTCTTCAAATATGTACTAAAAGCAGTTTATGAGAGATTATTATTTACTTAAAGGTTTTTGTATTATAACCAGCTATGCTATACATTTCAGAATGCTGGGCTGTAAGAGGAATGGATGCTGCGTGTCGCTGGGTAAGTTAAAAACACTTTTATTTTTATTTTGATCGTGAATTTTTTATTTATAGGCATGACAATTTTCATAGATAAAGAGAGTATATACATACATTTATGTGGTACCTATTTATTACACATTTACATAGGTAACTACCGGCAAATAACATTGCACTAAATTTGAAAATATGATACAATATTTATTTTATAGGAAATTGTTATCAGACCAAAAGCTATTGCTCCCCCAAAATACAACACGGAAATGAAATAAATATGAAAATATCGTGTACAAGACATTTAAATAAAATATTACAATGGGTTATCTAAAAAAAAGCACATCAAAAAAAGAACTTACATATAAATGTTATTGGGGTATTTGGGTTTAAGCGTATTTAAATAATGTTTAAAATCTATCATTTTCTACAATATATAATTTATAAATAACATTCACTGACGTTGTACTAACAAGCTTAGAACTTTATTTCTAGTATTTTTTTTCTAATTGAATAGTTATATTTAAATAGTAAAACATTAACTAGAGAAATTTTATTACTAAAACGTTTATATATTACATTAATTCATAGTTATATATACAAAACACTAAAGATAATATTTGTGTACAATTAAAAAGAATGAAAACGCCTGTTTTCTAGAAGTTTTATTGTATTTTACGTAAATTACAATTTTGCCTTTCTATGGCATTATCAAATGACATTTGATAGCTGCTCCTTGCGAACGTTCCAGAAACACCAAGCTGCGTATTTATAACATCATCATCAAGCCAGTGGTGGCATGTGGTTCTGAGTCATGGACAAAGACTCTACAGTTTTACTAATAGAAATCGTCATGTTATATTTTTTGGATGTGAAGTGGAATTAGTAGAGCATTCTCTGAAGGTCGTCTTCATCTTCTGCTAGTATTGCAGCGTCATCAGCACTATATCAACTATAATACTCAGTAAATAAATACTTTTATGACAGTTTTAAAGTGTATATATATATATAATATTAATTATGCTTTATACAGGTAGATATAACTAGTTACATAATTTGAATAAAATATAGCAAAAGTCGACTAATAAAATAAAATGTATTAATATTTATCACTTTGATTAGCCATGAATAAATTTATTAACATTTAAACCTTATATACAACATTATGTTTTTGTTTCTTAAATATTGATGTAAAACTCCTTATTCAATATTAATTAAAACGTTTGGTAATACATTAACAGGGCAAAATATGTTATTTACCTAAAATATAATGTAATAAAACAAGGAATAAATGTAAGGTAGATGGTTTAATTCATAAGTACTTAGCTGTGCTGGAGGGTGTAGGTCTTTTTGTTCCCGACAGATATCTCCGTATCTCCTAATAATGCCGGTGGGAAGAGCAATTAGGGTGCTGAACAAGATTACCTCGGAGATCAACGTCTTTCATATTAGTGAAAGTACGTGCAGAAGAAAAATACTCTTAACTTTAGAGAGTATTTTGTCTTCCTAAAGTTGAACCATCTCTCATAAGTTCCTGATTCTTTACACTTTCTCAAATATATGCCTTAAACTGTAATTATGTTTGTAATATCTTTTGAGTGAATAAATAAACTGATAAAATAAAGTAAAATTAAAAAAGGACCCCTGAGATGGTTTGTAGATATTCTATAATGTATTAGCGAATGGACTAGAGAAGAATGGTGAAAATGTTGTATACAAGCAGTGTGAGGGGAAAAAGAAGCCGCGGAAGACCAAGATGGCATGACTAAATTAATTGAATACTGATAAACGGCCACATTCGAAGTCGGAAAAATCGACGAGCGTGAATGTTACGATGTATGAATGTGGAGGAATCTAGAGTGGTATGTCAGGACAGAGCAGCATGACGGTCCATCCTCTCTGCCTATCCTTCCATGGAAACTATGTAATGATTAGTTAGTTATAATATAACTTTTATAAAACAGCCTTTTTCTTCAATAATTTTAATTGGTAATTTCTACGTTTTCGAGTAGTTTTATTTTATTTTATAGGCATTACATACCTCGTCTTGCTAAGTCATTATCAAATTACCTTTGATAATGACTAAGGTCCAGTTAAAATCCAGCTTTTTTCGACCAAATCAACCGAGTTTGGCAGCGAGCTGCCTAAACCGGTCGAATACACAAACAGTAGTGGATTTTAAGTTATACATTTTAAAAAGATTGACCACTTAGATGTGATTCATATTAATTATTTAATATGAATTTTTACATCATTGTTCAAGAAACAATAAAAATTATTACTAGTAAATATTGATAAAAAAATTATCTTTATTTATTTGTATTAGCGATCTAAGATTAAAATTTATTCGACATATCGTTTTAAAAGAGTGTTAACAAGTAATGGATTATATTTAACTATTTAAATATCTATATTAAATATATCATACATTTGATTACGTTTGATTAGCATATTTATAATATTGCGAATAGTTTTAAAGACAGAAATATTTTATAGATTAATCGGCGCGTTGCTCACCCAACACTTCCACATCACTCGAGGAGTCTCTTCCTTCCTCGCTGAATTCCTCCTCGTTCCCTTTCGTTCCTGAACCCCTTTTCCCGGTTTTCACGTAGTCCACAACGAGCTCCAAGCCTATAAGCGCTCTTAAATCTTTCCTTCTCTTTCGTTTTGTCTCAGACGAGTCGGAGTCGTTGGCGCCGTCCAAATCTTCGCTGATTTCCTCTTCCGCTTTTTCCCTCCCTTCTTCCTTTGTGTTGTCTTTCGAGTGATTTGACAAATCGCCGTAAATACGTTTAAGGTTTTGCATCACGTAATGGGTGCTCGTTGTGTTTTTGTCGCAAGCGCTCCTCTCGTGCATTTTCACATCGGCGTCATCATAATACTTCATGTTGAATTTGTTACTTCCGTTGTGGCACAGATTAATGGGAAACAACTTCCCGTTGGCCTCTCGCGGTCTAGGCACAGAGAACGCCGACACGTGGCGCGTAGGTTTTGCCACATCTTTGAATTCCGAATTGTTGTTCTCGCTTCCTAACAATAACTGAGAGCTTAAATCCGCTGGGGAGTTTTCCGCGTGTCCTGAAGCAGGGTTGACATTTAAGCTCAGATTCTGAGCTTCTTTTGTGTGCTTTCTGTCGTAAATGTGACCTGAAACGCGCAGATCTATAAAAAAGTTGAGCGGATCTATCCCGTAAGGAGGCGGATATAGGGGAGGGTACCATAAGGGTGGAGGTGGTGGTGGAAGAGCCAGCGTAGGAGGGGCTGATCCGGCTGGAGGCAGAATACCTCCAGGATACTTCTCTTCCTTCAAGTGCGTCTGAACGTCTACTTTAGGACTCTTTCTCATTTTGGACTGCAAATCCAACTCGGGCGACGCAGATTTATCTTCTGATTCAGATTTTTCAGAAAATTTAAAATTCGGCATGTGTCTCGAAAAATTACTTTTGTTGATAGTTAATTCTAACGGTTTTTCATACAGTTGCTGGTTCTTATTTACATCTGCAACTGGATCGGAATACTTCTCTTCGTAAGCGTGCTGTCTTTCTTCTTGAATTGGGATGCTCCTGTTGTTCCAAAGATCAGATCTATGGACCCAGTCTGGTTTTGTTTGAGTCCCTTCAAGCGGCGGAGACACTTTACTTTGATTCCAAGATCTCTTTCTTGATCTTCTGTGTCCAGGAGGCTGTGCGGCCTGCTGTCTGCTCGGTTCGTTGTTGTTCTTAGCGTGTACGAAGGACCGCAGCATCTCGCTGAAGAAGTAGGAGTGCGGGACGAGTGGCATGTTGTATAGATAAGGCGGAGTGGCTGCCAGGAGTCGGCTGACCAGCTCTGCGCTGCGAATGTCCCCGGGTCGTTCCACCGCGCCTGGTCCTCGAAGCCCCCCTGGACCTGGTGGTATTGGACCGGCCCCAGCGCCATTAGCTGCACTCATGGCACCTGAAAATAAGAGGCTCTCATTAGAATGATTTGAAATCTGTTTTCGTAGCTTCTCCTCCTTGCTCTAAACCCGAGTTCCCCAAAAAAATTTATCCTGTAGACCACATACTGATTTTTTATGATTTTTATTTTATTTGCCTCCTGCTTTCTATATACAAGTATTATTTGTTAACAAATTCATACAGAACAAAGACATGGCCATTAAGAGTAAGATGAGAATCTATAAAGCATGCGTAAAACCAATAATAACATATGGCGTCGAAGCAAAGCTAAGTCTAAGTCTGCAACATTAGCGTGAATGATGAAAATTTAGAGCAAGTAGTTGAGTTCGTGTATTTAGGTAGTATGTTTACAAGAGATGGGCGAGTGGAGAGAGATATTGAAAGAAGGGCTGGGGCAGGCAACAAAGTGAATGGTGCACTTAAAGTTGGCATCGCAAACAAAAACCTATCCAAAAAAGCTAGAATGGCAGTGCACAATGGTTTTCTTCTACCGACCCTTATGTATACAAAAGTAGAATAAATGCAGTAGAAATGAGATCTCTTAGATGAATGTGTGGATACTCTGTGTATGATAGAGTGTCGAATGAAAATATAAGAAGTGAATGCGGTGCGAATGATGGCGTCATGAACAAAATAATGAAAGGATCATTAAGATGGTTTGAACATATGGAAAGAATGAATAAAGAAAGAATGGTATAAAAATTATATGTTAATGATGTAAATGGAACCAGAAATAGAGGAAGACCGAGGAAAACATGGCACGATCAAATAAATCAAATATTGAATGTCGGCCATGTGAGGAGTCAGAGAAATCGAAGCGCGTGCATGACATGAAATATGTCAGGAAAGAAAAGTGTGACAGTGCATTCTTTCTGCCTACCCCTTCGGGGAGACGGCGTGATGGTTAGTTAGTTAGTTAGTTAGCGTCGAAGCAAGGGCAGACACAGTAAGGACCAAACAAGTTTTGAGGACTTCCGAAATAAAGACACTGAGGACGATAGCAGGCAAGACACTGAGGGATCGCGTGAGGAACAACAGAATAAGAGAGATGTGAGGTTGAGTACAAGCACGTTGGTACGGTCATGTTCAAAGAATGGACACCACCAGACTCCCCTATATTTCATTGCATAATCAGCCTCATGGGACTCGTCCTCGTGGAAGACCACCTAAAAGATGGAAGGACAGCTGAGAATCTACCTCACAGGAGGAGCAACACTCTGGAGAACAGACCACATAGGTCTACAATAAGGAAGAAGAAGAAGAAATTCCTATAAATTTGCTGTAGAAAAGAAATCTCTAAAATAAAATGCTTGTTAAGTTTTATATGTACGAGTATATATTATACGAGTATACATTTATTAATTAAAACAAAAAATGTAAATTTAACATTTTTACATAGAATAAATACACAAATAAATCTATGTTTTCATGGGACGAACAATTTTATGAAATACACATAGAATTAAGGAGTTCATGTCTATTATACCTTCGTGGCCGAGTGGTAAGTGCATCGACTGCCACCCCGAAGGTTCCGGGTTCGATTGCCGGCGAGGGCAGTGTGATTGTCACACTGTCTTTGATCTGGTGTATAATTCACGTGACAATTAAATGGCGATAGATTAGCTACCTATCACATGTCACGAGAATCACCATGATAGCTATAATATCCTTTACATCGATTTGGCTCATGCTGTCATGATGTAAAGAGCGATTCAACAAAATAATAATAATAATAATAATACTAGTACAACAAACCATCACGCCGTTTCCCCGCAGGGGTAGGCAGAGAGAATGGATCGCCACACTACTCTATCCTGACATACCTCTCTAGATTCCTCCACATTCATACAGCGAGTCATACACGCACGTCGATTCTTCCGGCTTCTGACATGACCAACCCTTAGAATTTGATTAATTTGGTCATGCCATGTTTTCCTCGATCTACGTCGACTCCGTACTCACTACTTTTTTAACCATTCTTTCTTCACCCATGCGCTCCGTATGTCCGAACCAACGCAGCGATCCTTTCCTAATTTTGTTCATAATGCCTTCTTTCGCTCTACATTCCTTTTAATAATAATAATAATAATAATAATAATAATAATAATATTATAAGAAAGTATTAAGTACCTACTAAATGCTATCTATGTATTGGATAATAACATTTGCGGAAAGCCAAAATTTTGGTAAAGACCTGCCTAAATGGGATTTACTTTCGTAGACTCCATTTCCATCTCATGCACCCTAATTTTTTTCTTCATTCAAGTGGACCTCTTGCAGGTCGCAATCGACCCCTGTGGCCATGTCGGTCAGAGATCTCATTTTAACTGCAATTATTCTACTTTCATCCTTAAAAGGAAGAAGAAGAAAATAATAATCACTAAATAGGGAAGAGACACACTCGAAAATGTTCTATTTAGTCCGCTGAGATACGATTTAAATTGGCTTGAAAAATAAATAACATTAACTAACTAACTAACCAACCATCACGAAAGGGTAGGCAGAAAGAATGGAATGCCACACTTTTACTGATGCGGCACTCCATCCTTCTCTTTTCGCCCCGATAATATTATCAAGATAATAAACACGTGTTCCACATACACCCAACTCCAAGCCCCGCGCAAATCTCATTCGGCGTTCAAATTGAGGATTGATTTTCACTCGCGGGTAGGTAAGTACTTTAATAATCTTCAGAATCATCTTTATATTTTTAGCGCGAGCGCCACACTGCGGGCGGGTGGAGGGGGTATCCGTGTAATCCTATCAGCGCGCGGAGTGTGTCAGGGGGGGGTTTCGGCGGCGATAGCTTTGCGCGCACTTCAGCCGTGGGTATTATGACATTGTATAATAATACCTTTGCAAGGCGAGTGCCGCAAATGCGGAAATAGGCAAAGCGTTTTGCCAATTTCGCTCCATCCGAGCGCACCGCGCGCCAGTGCTGTGGGGAGCGCGCCAAAGGCATTTCCCGCCCGTCGCCATTTTCGAGAACGCTTTGACGGACCTGTTTTTTGGTCATTTTTTCTTGTTCGATTTGTGAGCTTTGTGGAGAGCGAGTTTGATTACGTGCGCGCGTATTTATCTTGTTACAAACAAAAAAGTGTAATCAGACTCCATAATACACATAAAAACGTACAACCTACATACGAGTACATTCAATTTTAAGTATAAAAAACGACATTTCGTCACCTAAGAGTAAGAGGGTTCCAACTAACAAAATTTCACATTTGGATTTTTTTCGTGAAAATGGTTCTTACTAACTTTATCTATACGTACAATTAAAAAAAACATGTAATAGTATCGTCATTTTGATGTTACGAAAATAACCAAGTTACATCTGATCATTCAAAACACACGATTCACTGAAGAAGGATTCATTTAAACTTAGAACTTTATTATTCCAACTGTTGCCAGACAAAATTTACACGTTTCTCGGTAAAAGAATCTCTGGAAATTGAAATAAAACCCTTTTATTCCAAGATACACACCCGAAACCAACAAAACTTTGACTTCATTTTTCTCAGCTTTTTACTTTTGTCAGTTGGAACCTTCTTACTCTCAGGTGACGATTTCCAGATTTCAATCTAAAGAAATAATTTGTATTTTTCTTATTTATATACTTTGTATATACAACTTCTTCTTCTTCTTCTTCTTCCTAAGCCTATTCCCCTCCTCCATTCGCTTCCATGTCACTCTGTCCTGTGCAGACTGCATCCAGGTTATTCCGACGTGTTCAGATCATCCTTCCACCGTAGTTGCGGTCGCCCTGCACTTCTCTTTGCCGTCCACGTCAGCAGTCTTCTTGTCCACTTTTCATCTGAGCTTCTGGCTACGTGACCTGCCCATTGCCATTTTAGAGTCCCCACCCGGTGGATGATGTCAGTGACAGTCGGCCTGGCAGCCATCGAAGATGGAGCTTCCTATCGCTGTTTCCGCCAGATGCGAAGTTGGGAGCATAATGCTTGAGGATCGGAGGATTACCATTAACGAACTTGCTCTTCGTATTCCTTGGACTTCCAACATCACAATTAACAAAAATTTAACTGAAAAATTAGGCTGTCGAAAGGTGTGTGCGCGGTGGGTACCACGAATGCTCACAGAAAACCACAAGCAGAAACGTGTTGAGCGTTCGACCTCATGTCTCAAATCAAACTCATGAACTGCTGACAGATTTTAGCTGGACTGTTTTGCCCCACCCACCCTACAGTACGGACCTAGCCCCTAATGATAACCACTTATTCCCAAAATTAAAGGAACCCTTAGGTGGAATTCGCTTCCATTCTGATGATGAAGTCAAGGAAGAGGTTATTCGATTTTTAAGAGGAATGGCGGTAGAATTTTATGACTTGGGGATACAAAAGCTGGAGCATGGTCTGCAAAAGTGTTTAGACAGAAACGGCTATTAAGTAGAAAAATAGAGTAAGTTTTAAGCTTTAAAATGATGTATAATGCTAAGGAAAACAATAAAGCTGTACATTTAAAAAAAATATGGGAACCTTATTTTATGAATGACCCTAGTATATAAAAAAAGAAAAAGACAAATAAAACATCTACAACACTAAGAAAATAAAAAAATAATATTATTTTTATTTTTATTTATTAATCCTTCAATAACTACATCGTTCCACCTCCCAACTGAGGTAACCCGTTCTAGGGAGACATTTTTCGCACCCTATGTAATCTTCTTCTTCTTTTAGACTTTTGGTCTGTTCTTGTAGTCAGGTTGGCCTCTCTTGGGAGGTTGACTCCAAGCTATCCCTCCATTTCTTTGGCGGTCTCAAACTGTTCCCTGAAAATCCTGAAAATGTAACTTGTAAAAGCTAAAATGGCAGTTCACAACGGTGTTCTTGTACCGACCCTTATGTGTGGAAGTGAAGCATGGAACTGGCAAAAGAAAGATGAAAGTAGATATGCAGTAGATATGAGATCTCTTGGAGCAGTAGTTCCCAAAGTGGTCCGTACCGTCCGGTCCCTGGGATCTTTCAGGGGGTCCGCGGAAAATTAAAATTAATTTTGGGGTCCCTAAACAATGTCAGGGGGTCCGCGGATATTTTTCGTGTTCGACCTTTTTTTTAGCTTATTCGCGAAAATCTGCCGGTCGAAATTGGCGACGACCTTTTTTTAGCCTCTTTGGGAAAATCAAATGTCCGATTTTTCGAATGAGCTAAAATAATAATAAAAAAGGTCGCTAACGAAAAATATCCATTATAATTTATTACGTAACTTCTTTTGGGGAATTTGTAAAAAAAAAAAACAGTATTACGAAAGTAGGGGGTCTGCACAAAATAAATAAATCAGCAAGGGGTCCACGGGACAAAAAAGTTTGGGAACCACTGCCTGTGATAGAGTCTGTGTATAATGAGTGTCGAATGAAAATATAAGAAGTGAATGCGGTGCAAACGATAGTGTTATGAACAAAATAATGAAAGGATCATTAAGAAGCTTTGGACACATGGAATTAATCAATGAAGAAACAATGAAAAAAAAGTTTATGTTAACGATGTTAATGGAACTTAAAATAGAGGAAGACCGAGAAAAACGTGTCACGATCAAATAAATCAAATATTGAATGTCAGCCGCGTGAGGAGTCGGAGAAATCGGCGTGCATGGCACGATGTATGAATGTAGAGGATGCAAGGGATGTATGCCTAGAAAGCAAAGTGTGGCAGACCATTATTTCTACCTAGTCCTTCGGGGAGACGGCGTGATGGTTAGTTAGTGTAGTAGAAAGCGCTTGATCTGGATATTGAAATAAAATGCAGAACTGAAGTTGCATTTAATAAACTGTAAACATTAATTTGCAACGATAATCTTAACCTGAAACTCCGACAAAGAATTGGTAAATGTTATTTATGGTCTATTCTACTACAATGGTCTGGCTGTGAAACTTGGTCTCTGAAAGTGAATGTAATGAACCGCTTGGAGGTGTTTGAGATGTGGATATACCGCAGAATGTACCATATACCATGGACCGATAGAGTCAGTAATGCAGACGTAGACGTAATTAATTAGTTAGTTAGTTTTATATATCACAGGCATCACTAATTTTTATTTTTTTATTTAGAAGAAAAATTTGTCACACTATTAATAGTAAATAATGCGTTATATAATACTTCTTCTTTCTTCTTCCTCTTTTAATAGATCTGTGGATCTGTTTTTACGGCGTCAAGGTCTCCTGGGACACAGAACTCCAACTGTCTCGCCATCTCTTCGCAGGTCTTCCGGGTTGGCGAGTCTCCATTGGCACGTTGTTTGCAGCTGCTTGGTGGAGTCTATCGTCGCTCATTGTTCTACGTGGTCGCGCCAGAAGCGTCTTCTTTTCCTGTCCCATTTGACGATATCTTCGGTATCGCAGGTCTCACGAATAACCGTGTTTCTGATTCTGTCCCTCAGTGTTTTGCCCAGAATAGCGCGGAGTGTCTTCATTTCGGCGGTTCTTAATAGTGCTTTGGTTCTATTTGTGTCAGCCCTCGATTCTATACCATAAGTCATTATGGGTCTGACACATGTCTTATAATACAATTTCATAACATATCATCAAACTTGAAAAAAAAAACATTTCATCGATAATTTAATTGTACTTAAAAGTCTTCTCTAGATGCCTTAAATTATTTGTTATGGATTCATATTTGAATAAACATTAAAATATTTAATATTTTTAGAATTCTTTATATACAATAAAATAAGGTGAACGATAAAAACCATCAGAAACATGTTTATACAATAAAAACACCATTTACTAATTTTTTTTTTTGATAATTTATCTCGAAATTTTTCGAAGATATTACACCTTTATCTTAGGAAGGAAAAGACGCCTACAATCAAAGTCGTAAAAATCATCGACGAGCGTGTATGTGACAATGTATAAATGTAGGACAATCTCTTCTTCTCCTTATAATAGATCTGACGATATGTGGCACAGAAATCATATCCGTGGGATGATGAGGTCCAGTTCGGTGGAGTATATCCAGAAGAAGATACTGGAGGGACCATGTACCCCGAATGGATGGTGACAGACTCGAATATGCAGCCGCTTATGAAATCCCCTCCGGACACTGCCCACCTGGAAGACCGCCTAAGAGATGGAGGGACAACTGGACCTCATCATCCAACGAGGCATGATTTCTGTGTCACAGATTAAAAGAAAAAGAAGAAGAAGAATAAAAAAAAATGGAGAAGTATTCTCCTGGGGTTGTCTAGCAATGTATGATAATTGCGTAGCCTTTCACATTGCATTAATAAAGATTTTCTGCTTAATGCTTACATATAATCTTAATAGATGGCGCTAGTGTAGATTGAACAAAAATATGTGAAGTGTTTCTCAACATTGTAGCATATAAATACACATCTTTCAAAAAAATTGTCAGACGTGGTGGTCGTAAGAAGGGCGGAATGAGGAATGTTGTATTACATAAAACGATCGCTTAACCCAACCAATGACAGGTCATAAGTCCTGTAAACGCCTCGACCACCATATTCTGTTTCCAAAAAACAATTTACATCTTCGTCTCTATTGAGATACAATCAATCCATAAGAAGAAGAAGATTTAAAAATGCCGCGCCGTCCATTTTGCTAATCCATTAATTCATTTTTTATGTTCATTCATATTCTCATTTGTCGCCTCTGATGGAAGGAGCTTATTGTGCCGCGGATTGAGCCACCCCGATCTCTCTCCCTATACCCACCCCATTCCCGCCACAATCCCCCTCCCTTAGCCGCACATCACACACAGCATTTAGCAAACCACCACCGAGAGGACAGTATATTGAATTTGCGGTAAAAGCCCACAATACCGTGGCAGACAATGAGGAAGAGGCAGACGGAATTCTTTACAAGTGCCTAATGTTATATGTTTTAATTTACAACGCTATAACGCCGACCCTTATGTATGAAAGCGAAGTATGGAACTGTTAAAAGAAGGATAAAAGTAGAATAAATGTAGTAGAAATGAGATCTCTAAGACCAATGTGGGATAAATCACTACTACAACTCCCTTCCTTCCTTCCTCAGCCTATTCCCGTCCACTCCTGGACAAATGCCTCATCCATTTGCTTCCATGTCTTTCTGTCCTGTGAAGACTGCATCCAGGTTATTCCGACGTGTCTGTTTAGATCATCCTTCCACCGTAGTTGCGGTCGCACTGCACTTCTCTTCGCCGTCTACGGTCTCCAAGTCAGCAGTCTTCCTGTCCACTTTTCATCTGAGCTTCTGGCTACGTGACCTGCCCATTGTCATTTTAGAGTCGCCACCCGGTGGATGATGTCAGTGACCTTTGTTTTTTCTCTCACCGTATCGTTTCTGACTCTGTCTCTTAGGCTTATTCCTAACATGGCTCTTTCCATGGCTCTTTGGGGTCTACATTACTACAATCTACATTACAAAATTAAGGTTTAATGCATCTATTGAGAACAGGTAGAATATTATATTGTATATAGTATACTACCAGAAACGCATGAGAGATGGTTCGGTATTAGGAAGACAAAATACTCTCTAAAATCAAGAGTATAAGAGTATTCTGAACGTACTTTCACTAGTATGAAAGACGTCAATCTCCGAGGAGACCGCGTTCAGAAGATTAATTGATCCATTCGTTCCAAATGTCCAAACCATTTTAGTGACCCTTTCTTAATTTTATTTATCACGCATTTATCCGCCTTCCGCCTTATATTCCTTTTTTTACATCATCATTAGATATTCTATCATACATTGTTTTTCCGCACATTCTTCTTGCATTAAAATCAAGTTTAAAATTCAGTACATTCTACATAATTATTTTAATATTATTTTAATATCAGTTGATTGTAAGACCTAGCGATGCTAACATCGATTAGCGAAACAGCTATCACGACCAAATATAATCATTGTGATATTTATAACGGTGTTTTTTTTATTTAAACAGTTAA
Organism: Lepidostoma basale; assembly: GCA_022606425.2. Classification (NCBI taxonomy): domain Eukaryota; kingdom Metazoa; phylum Arthropoda; class Insecta; order Trichoptera; family Lepidostomatidae; genus Lepidostoma; species Lepidostoma basale. The sequence continues at coordinate 713,440 of JAHDVF020000068.1, forward strand.
TAATGTTGAAATATCAAAGTGTTTCCGCCAAAACAATAGATTATCTAATATTATTTTTGGATAGAATCACGTTTACCATCACTGATTTGTATGTATATACTATATAAAGAAGTTAGCTCAACACTTCAATACCGTAAGGCCACTGGTGGCCACAACGTAGGCGCACCATCAATACCGTAAGGCCACTTTGCATTTATAAATGATTCCAGTAGGAATTTTAACATTTTTTTTTGTGGCTAGCGACATCTATACACTATCTCTGCAAGAAAAATGAACCTTCTGACGTTGGTCGATCTTATTGAAAAGGGGATTTTTGTAGAAGTCGAGCACTAGGGTTACCACTTATGGTGAGATTGATATAAAGGATCAAAAGGATATCACTTAAAATAATTAAATTTCAAGTGATAATAGACAATAACTGATACAACATATTTTGATTTTTAATGTTTGCTTTCAATAAAAATTGTTTTCATTGTAATGTAAATATTATATTCATTTATGCTTGTGACAACCCTGAAAGAAAAATAAATATACGAAATTTCGATAATGCAACTTGAAAAGACGAATGTGTGGCAAATCTGTATATGATAGAGTGACAAATGCAATTATAAGAAGTGAATGTGGTGCGAATGAAAGTGTTATGAACAAAATAAGGAAAGGGTCATTAAGATGGTTTGGACACATGGAAAGAATGAGTGAAGACAGAATGGTAAAGAAGGTATATGTAAACGGCGTGAACGGAGCTAGAAATAGAGGAAGGCCGAGGAAAACGTGGCACGATCAAATCAATCAAATATTGAATGTCGGTCACGTGAGGAGTCGGAAAATCGACGTGCGTGCATGACAAGATGTATGAATGTAGAGGAAGCGAGAGACGTATGTCAGGACAGAACAGTGTGGCGTTCCATTCTTTCTGCCTACCCCTCCGGGGAGACGGCGTGATGGTAAGTTAGTTAGTTAGCAACTTGAAAAATACATTTTATAGGTAAACTTTAAACATAATGCACAACATCCATTAGCCCTATTTTTTTTAAATAATTAAAAACATGCGGTATGTGAGTGTTCCTAAGCTTAAAACATCACGGTACTTCAACGGTTTAAAACAGTGTCACCAGTCTGTCGATGCCAGCGAGCCTGGCGAAACCGGTCGATGTCGAAATAAAGACTAAAGTGGAAAAAGTTAAAAACATGAATTTTATTGTTTAATTATTTAAACTCGACTTCTACAAAATTCCCTTTTTCAATAAGATCGACCAACGTCAGAAGATTCATGGTGTTCTTCTACCGACCCTTATGTATGGAAGCGAAGCATGGAACTGGCAAAAGAAGGATGAAAGTAGAATAAATGCAGTAAAAATGAGATCTCTTAGACGAATGTGTGGATACTCTGTGTATGGAGTATCGAATGAAAATATAAAAAGTGAATGCGGTGCGAATGATGGTGTCATGAACAAAATAATGAAAGGATCATTAAGATGGTTTGGACACATGGAAAGAATGAATGAAGAAAGAATGGTAAAAAAATTATATATGTCAACGATGTAAATGGAACCAGAAATAGAGGAAGACCGAAGAAAGCGTGGCACGATCAAATAATTCAAATATTGAATGTCGGCCATGTGAGGAGTCAGAGAAATCGACGCGCGTGCATGACACGATGTATGAATGTTGAGGAAGCGAGAGAAACATCTCAGGAAAGAAAAGTGTGGCAGTCCATTATTCCTGCCTACTCCTTCGGGGAGACGGCGTGATGGTTAGTTAGTTAGTTTATTTAAACAAACTTGCATCAAGAGATTTAAGAAAATCATTAGATTTGATGTAATCATGTTTTCATACAAATTCTGATACATACACCAAAAGCTTTATTGTGCTTGTGTTATTACGCGAGCTTTAGCGATATTGAGTTTCATATAGATTCCACTTTATTAAAAGTCCTCCGTAATGAGACGTCTAGAGAGATATCTCCTATTTCACAAAGATAAATATTCGCTCCTCTGGAATCTGTCTTCGTATTTAATCACTTAATTAATAAGAAGAAATCCAACGAGCTGTCACGTGGTTATTATTAACAAGTTACAGATTTTATATACCTTGCGAACGAAAGGTAAATTAAAATTGACTGACGTTATATTTATTATTTATTGAATAATCGAAATCGAAGAATGAAAAAAAAGAAACACAAGGAAATCGAAAGAAGAATCACAATTGGCAACAAAACATTCTTCTCTCTACTACCAGCGCTCAAATCAAGAAACGTACATTGGAAAACCAAAATCATCCGAACAGTAGTGACCTGTGGACAATGACAGCGAAATCCGCAGAGCGACTGGATACTTTTGAGAGAAGGGTGCTGCGCAGAATTCTGGGACCTGTGAATAACTGTGAAGGCTGGAGAGTACGGCATGATGACGAGCTATACCATATTTACAAAGCTCCCAGTCTCTCCACACAGGTCAGACTGAATAGACTGAGATGGGTCGGTCACGTGCAGAGGATGCCGTCATCGCGAACGCCAAAAAGATTGCTGGAGTGGCACCCAGGTGGTAGAAGACCGATTGGACGACCAAGGCTGCGATGGGAGGATGAAGTTGGGAGAGATGGGGCAAGATTGTTACGAGCGTCAGAGTGGAGGGTCGAAGAGGAGGACAGGAGGAGTTGGAGGCGAAGAATACTGGAGGCTAAGGCTCGATATGGGCTGTAGGGCCATCGAAGAAGAAGAAGAAGAAGATTTTTTGAAGATTAATTGTATCTCAATAGAGACGAAGATGTAAATTATTTGGAAACAGAATATGGTGGTCGAGCCGTTTACAGGACTTATGAACTGTCATTGGTTGGGTTAAGCGATCGCTTTATGTAATACAACATTCCCCATATCGCCCTTCTTACGATCACCACGTCTGACAAATTTTTGAAAGATGTATATATGATACTTTGTTGAGAAAAACTTCACAAATTATTGTTCAATCTACACTAGCGCCATCTATTAAGATTAGGTGTAAGCATTAAGCAGAACATCTCTATAAATGCAATGTGAACAAATCAATTAGCACACATTACTAGACAACGCCTGGAGATGACTCTTCAATTTTTATGCTTTTAACTTGACAAGATTTTGTTTTGTCTACAAATATTTGTATACATTCAAAAAAACAAAATGTTTTATTTATTGTTTCTTCAACAATAATATAAAACACAACAACAACAACAACAAACCGTTTCCCCGTAGGGGTAAGCAGAGAGAATGGACCGCCACACTACTCTATCCTGGCACACCTCTCTAGATTCCTCCACATTCATACAGCGAGTCATACACGCACGTCGATTCTTCCGACTTCTAACATGACCAATCTTTAAAATTTGATTAATTTGGTCATGCCGTGTTTACCTCGGTCTGCCTCGACTCCGTACTCTATTTACATCATTAACGTATACTTTCTTAACCATTCTTTCTACATCCGAACCAACGCAGCGATCCTTTCATAATTTTGTTCATAATACCTTATTTCGCTCTTCATTCATTTCTAATATCAGCATTTGAGATTCTGTCCTACATCGTTCTACCACACATACGTTTTAGGGACCTCATCTCTACAGCATTTATTCTGATCTCATCTTTCTTCTGCCAGTTCCATGCTTCGCTTCCATACATAAGGGTTGGGACCAGAACTCCATTGTGCACAGCCGTTTTCGCTTTCATTGATAAATTCTTGCTTTTAAAAACTATTGAAATTTTTTATTATTTATTTATTTATATAATACACAATACAATATGCATGAAAGAACTGAAAGGGTTGGAAGCAGGTGCCCAAATGAGCGGAGTGTCGGAAAGCTAGCACTTGAATGCAGATGACGCTGTCCTACTTGCAGACAACGAGCATGAACTACAAGTCCTGATGAATAGTATGTATGAGGTATGCATGCGAAATGTTCTGATGATGAATGTGAAAAGTCCAAGGTAATGATTTTTGAAAATGAAGAAATTATGACAGTCTGCAACATTAGCGTGAATGGTGAAAATTTGGAGCATGTAGATGAGTTCGTGTATTTGGGTAGTATGTTAACAAAAGATGGGCGAGTGGAGAGGGATATTGAAAGAAGGAAAATGTTGGGGCAGGCAACAAAGTGAATGGTGCACTTAAAGTTGTCATCGCCACTTAATGTTGTAACCAAGGCGTGATGGTTTGCTGTTGTTGTTGTTAAATAAATAAATCTGTCCTGCGTTTATTGTGCTCTCATTCTTCTTATGCCAGTTATATGTTTCCCTTCCATACTTAAGGGTTGGAAGTATAAGTATCTCCATTTTGAATGGCTATTTTTGCTTTCGTTGATAAATGTTTGTTTCCAAGTTTTAACTAACTAACTAACTAACCATCACGCCGTCTCCCCAAAGGGGTAGGCAGAAAGAATGCCTACCCCTTTCGCTTCCTCAACTTTCATACATCGTGTCATGCACGCGCATCGATTTCTCTGACTCCTCATATGGCCGACATTCAATATTTGATTTCTTTGATTGTGCCACGTTTTCCTCGGTCTTTCTCTATTTCTGGCTCCATTTTCATCGTTAACATATCATTTTTTTACCATTATTTCTTCATTCATTCTTTCCATATGTCCAAACCATCTTAAGGATCCTTTTATTATTTTGTTCATAACACCATCATTCGCACCGCATTCACTTTTTATATTTTCATTCGACACTCTATCATACACAGAGTATCCACACATTCGTCTAAGAGATCTCATTTCTGCTGCATTTATTCTACTTTCATCCTTATTTTGCCAGTTGCATGCTTCGCTTCCATACATAAGAGTCGGTAGAAGAACACCTTTTGGATAGGTTTTTGTTTGCGATGACAACTTTAAGTGCACCATTCACTTTGTTGCCTGCCCCAACCCTTCTTTCAATATCCCTCTCCACTCGCCCATCTCTTACACTTGTGTCATTAGATTTAATGATACTGTCTAGATAAAAACGTGTTACAGTACAAATAAATGTACATAGCTTAACCGTCTATTTAAAAGTTACATAATATATAATATAATATTTACATATAAGACTCGAATATCCACACATAAATCAGTAAACCGTAATAAATCTCCAACTCAGAAAGCGTAATCGAAACATATTTCATACAACAATGCCTCACGGGCGAGGAGATCTGCCTATCTACCTATCTTGGATGTAAATTCTTTCCCGCTACCCCTCCACTCATCCCCTTGCGCCCCTCACCCCATCCACCCCCCCGGGCAGGCAAACAGATTAAATACATCCCAGTAAAGATACACAATGGAAACGGTTAATACGAGATACGCTGGAAGCTGGGAGAATCACATCTCTGGAGCGATGGATTCTGGTGTAAGAATTACATGTGTTAGATGTTATCAACTGTATTTAAATGCTTTTATTTATAAATATTACTATCTGTATCCGGCCTCGCGTTGCTTTGGCTTAATCTAGTTAAAATGATATAAAAAACACACATTTATAATATGTTTACCCCCTTCCGCATACTGGCTCATATATGATCCAAAATAATCTTTCGCCATAAAAAAAACAACAGAATAATAAATAATATCATGGTTCTAGCAATAATACTAAAGTTTTATCTATGATCCGCGTTACTAGTTGTCAAACTTCTTGCTAGATGTCTCTGGTTGTATTAGATGTGCGTTCGTCTGTTTCCAAACGTGATATTCAAAAGTGCTATTTTTTTGTTTGTACAACGCTATAAATAATTATATTACACTGGTTCACTATTATTTTCATTAGGTAAGTAATAAAATGATCACTTTTATATAAAATTGTGTAAAATATAGGGACCTAGAAATATTTTTTTGTATTTTATATAGGAAAAAATAATTTATTTGAATTTTTTTTATTATCATTTACACATCATATATTTTTTTTACAAATTAAAAAAAATCATACAGTAAGGGGTTAAATTTCATAATACTTGTGAGTATACAAACGTTTTCCCTTCCTCTGTGAACCAAGGTTTTGGTTGTTTTCAATATAATTAATAAGTATAATATAATATAATGATATCCGTCACCAAAACAAAACATCTAACAATATCCAGACAGCCTCTCAGATGCAAACTGGATGTAGGCGATAGACCCATAGAACAGGTCATGAAGTTCAGATCTGGGTGTGAATATATCTCGTTGCACCGATCTATATAATAAAGTTAAAAAACAGACTGATAAAGCTGCAGTTATCTCCAGATGCCTAAGGGACACTGTCTGTGACAATACGCATATGCTAGTGGAAAGAAAAGTTAGAATTTATAAAACATGCATCAGGCCCATAATGACTTACGGAATCGAAGCAAGAGCAGACACTGTCAGAGCCAAACATCTCTTAGGAGTAGCAGAAATGAGAACATTGCGACCTATTGTGGGGAGAACCCTTAGAGATAGGATACCCAATGAAGAACTTCGCAAATCCTGCAAAATTTAAAACATCGGGAGATGGAGTAGACAGACATGACGATTCTGGAGGGAGGAAGATAAGGTGGCAGCGAGCTGCTGAAAGCGGTCATAACTAAGAGTCAATTGGAATAAGACTACATCATAATATACTTTATTTTTTATTTTTTATTAGCATTATATACAATGAACCTTTACCAAGAAATTTCAATAAACTAAACTAACTGACTAACTAATCATCACACCATCTCTCCGAAGGAGTAGGCAGAAATAATGGTCCGTCACACTGTTATTTCCTGACATTCTTCTCTAGATTCTTCAACATTCATACACCGTATCATGCACAAGCGTCGATTTCTCCGACTTCTTCACTTAACCTACACATTTAATATTAAATTTGATTGTTTTTATAATGCCACATTATATTTCGTATAAAATGAAATTATAATAATTCAGTTTTATTCCGCTTGAGACCATTAGATTTTGGTATTTCCAATGAGGTCGAAACTAGAAAAACAAGCGGAATAATACGAATTATATTTTAAACTGTTAAATTATAAAACTTTTTTATGTATCACATTTTTTATTATTATAATTTTTCACCACAGCCGTTTCGTCAACCTATGTTGACAACATCAGATGCTACAATTATCTATTAACTGTTAAAGTTAAATTTTTTTGATTTTTCGAACCTTTATTTATATTTTTTCCTATGTCAATTTGAATAATTTCTTTGATATCATTTTGAAGTTCTTTCTGGAGTTGAGTTAGGTATCTTACTACAGATTTAAAAGAACGGTGAGTTTCTATTTATAGGGAAAAATATGTTAAGAAAGAATTTTTTTAATTATTGTCACAGTTAATAACAATTAAGTGATGAAACTACAAAATATATTATAAGAGAACATATTAAAAGTGGGAATAAACAGTAATTAGAAGGAACAATTACAAATAATATAGAATCTAATACGATGAGTCATAATAAATTAAGGACGATAAACATTATAAGGAAGCAGATTACATTAATATGAAAGGCGATAAAAGTGGAATGTAGTACAGTAAAACCTCGATATAACGGACCTCTATTTAACGAACTTAAAAAATCCGGTCAAATGTAAATATAATAATAACTTCCTGTTAATATACATGCATAAATTCAAGTGTCGCTGCATGCAAACAATTTTAAGCGGTCATAATCAAGTCATACGTCTGGCACTAGAATTTGAGGCATAATGTCGAGGATGGAAGTTAAGATAGCGAAGAGGAAGAAACAACGCTGCCACAAATGAAGTTATCAGTGGTAAGATTACATCTCGACGATCTAACATGTATTGAGTATTCGTCAGATAACGAAGTTCAACTATATTATACGCATTTTCGTTATTTTAGAGAGTTGATTATAAAAAACAGCAAACTTGAAAACAAAACTTGATTATTTTTGTGAATGTATACTTATACTTGTATACGAAATTCTGGATTTTCACCAAAGGGTGGTCAATTCAAATTTAATTGTATCTCAATAGAGACGAAGACGCAAACTGAATATGGATGATTAAGGTGTTTACAGGACTTATGACCTGTCATTGGTTGGGTTAAGCGCACGCTTTATGTAATTACAACATTCCCCATTCCACCTTTGTTATGATCATGCATGATAAAGCGTGCGCTTAATCCAACCAATGACAGGTCATAAGTCCTGTAAACACCTTAATCATCCATATTCAGTTTGCGTCTTCGTCTCTATTGAGATACAATTAAATTAAAAAAATAAATAAAAAACTTGATTACCTTTTCAAAGCAGGATTACCGAAAGCTAGCGCGTCGATAAGTGTCCGAAGACAATTAATAGAAGTTTTTCTGTGTTTTGTATTGTTTAGGTATTTATATCTAAACACAGTGTACATATTTTAAAAAAAAATCCACCCTCTCCCCCCAATTAGTCCTTTATATCGAGGTTTTACTGTATTAATATTTTTTATTTTAGCACCGTGAAAGCCGGTCGCCTAGCATGGATTGGGCACCTATGCCGAGCCGAAGAGACCAGAGCAATCAAGACCCTGTACGCGTCCAGACCGACTGGAGTAAGACCTCTAGGAAGGCCTAGACAGCGCCTAATGGACAATGTTTTGGCTGACCTGGCTAGGTTGGTCGAATCGGACTGCTGGGAGCAAAAGGCGCAGGATCGAGGAGCTTGGCGAAAAATCAGCAAGGAGGCTGACTCTTCAAGAGTTGTATGGTCATAGGAAGTAAGTATATAATATTTTTTGTTAGATTGTATAAAGGAAAAGTTTTTAATGTAACATATTACATACTAAGAGGGAATAAGCTGTAATTTGGCTATTTATAACATTCAATTCACATTTGACATAATGACATACGGAATCGAAACAAGAGCAGACACTGTCAGAACCAAACATCTCTTAAGAGTAGCAGAAATAAGAACATTGCGACCTATTGTGAGGAGAACCCTTAGAGATAAGATACCCAATGAAGAAATTCGCAAATCCTGCAAAATTGAAGACATAGTGAGATGGAGTAGGCAGAGAAGACGATTCTGAAGATGAATGCACGAGACTCTAGAGGGCCGACGACCACCAAAGAGATAAGGAGAGAAAGTTGATTCATCACAGGAAGAAAGTTGATGTCCTGCATAAACAGATCGCTAACTAACTAACCATCACGCCGTCTCTCCGGAGGGGTAGGCAGAAAGAATAAAACGCCACACTGCTCTGTCCTGACATACTTCTCCCGCTTCCTCTACATTCATACATCTTGTCATGCACGCACGTCGATTTCTCCGACTCCTCACGTGTCCGACATTCAATATTTGATTGATTTGATCGTGCCACGTTTTCCTCGGCCTTCCTCTATTTCTAGCTCCGTTCACGCCGTTTACATATACCTTCTTTACCATTCTGTCTTCACTCATTCTTTCCATGTGTTCAAACCATCTTAATGACCCTTTCCTTATTTTGTTCATAACACTTTCATTCGCACCACATTCACTTCTTATACTTGCATTTGTCACTCTATCATAAACAGATTTGCCACACATTCGTCTTAGAGATCTCATTTCTACTGCATTTATTCTACTTTCATCCTTCTTTTGCCAGTTCTATGCTTCACTTCCATACATAAGGGTCGGCACAAGAACACCATTGTGCACTGCCATCTTGGCTTTTTTGGATAGGCTTTTGTTTGCGATGACAACTTTAAGTGCACCATTTATTCTGTGTTAAACAGATCGCAAGATCTACAATCAGAAGAAGAAGAAGAAGAAGAAGAAATTCACATTTGTATTCTTTAAAAATTTCTGTAATACCTGTATTTTAAAATTTAACTTTGAATATCTTTTATAAAGCGTTTTTTTATCTTATCTACATTTCAAATAAGATCTGTGGCCTTGAAAAAATCTAAAAGATCGTTGATACGCTTGCTGGCTATAGAGCTGATAGGCGCCATCTGTGAGTTTTCTTGGTATTCCTCTAACCTTATGACTTGTTCGGAGTCGTTAGAACCAACGGAGATCACGATAGTAGCCAAGTTCAAACCGTAACGCAGCATACTTTTAACTCCGTCCATCAATACTGCCTTGGGGAAATGTTGATCTATGTCGCAGTCCATTTTTTCCATATGCAACCTCATCGCTTCGTGGTAGATGTCCAATAGGCCATAAAAATGAGACTCCAACATTGTCTTGTCCATAGTAGAACAGATCACGGTGATGAGATCTGTTACAGGTGAGGCATACCTTACTATTTGCCAATCTATCAGAACTGTAGAACATACTTTGGCATCCTAAAATACGAAAAAAAAATTGTATTGATTATAAAATTATATGGAGTGTTTTTTTTAGAGGTTTGGATTTTAAACTAGCAACATTGTTTCTACAGACTGTCAATTTGACAGTTGATAGTTGATTTGTAGTCAGTACGTTTTGCCATTTACCCAGTTGCTCAATAAAGGTGTCAAAAATTGGACTTCAGGATTGCGCTTCATTCGAGCTAGCCGTGGCGCTCATATGCCCGAAATCATAATTAAACAATAATGGCATAAAATTATCTATTAAATAAAGCCAATATCATAGACATTAACATTATTTTAATGTTTTTTTTAATTTATTTTGAATATGTATAGTATACATTGTATACCTCTAAAAAACACCATTATACACATTGTTACATAAAGAGTGTTTTTTTTAAAAAGATATACAAATTAAAAATGAAAAAACATTATAATAATGTTAATGTCTGTGGTGTTTAGCTTTATTTAATGGATAATTTTATGCCATTATTGTTTAAATATAATTTCGGGCATATGAGCGCCACGGCTAGGTCGAATGAAGCGCAATCGTGAAGTCCAATTTTCGACACCTTTATTGAGCAACTGCGTAAAATGGCAAAACGTACTGACTACAAATCAACTGTCAACTGTCAAATTGACAGACTGTAGAAACAATATTGCCGGTTTAAAAACCAAACCTCTAAAAAAAACACCTTATACAAGTCCTAGTGTCAAGAATGTACGAAGTATGAAAAATACATGACCTTGTGATGAACGTGTCAAAGTCTAAAGGTATGGTATTTGAAAAGGAAGAATGTATGACGGATTGTGAAATAAATGCAAACGGTGAGAAATTCGAGCAAGTTACCGAATTTATTAATCTTGGAAGCATGTTTCCAAGAGATGGAATAATGGAGAAAGATATTAGAAGGGTTGGAACTGGGAACAAAATAAATTATGCATTCAAAGTCATTACCGCAAATAGAGACCCTTAAGTATGGAAGTGAAGCTTGGAGGTAGCAGAATAAGGATGAAAGTAGGATGAATGCAGTAGAAATGAGGTCACTAAGAAGGATGTGCGGAAAAACAATGTATGATAGAATATCTAATGATGAAGTAAGAAAGGAATGTAAAGCGGAAGAATGCGTGATAAATGTACATATGCTGTACGGATGTGAGACTTGGAAATCTACCGCGGACGTTATTGGAAAACTCCAGGTGTTTTTAAATAGGTGCCTACGCTCAATATTCAAGATCTATTGGCCTCAAACAGTGTCAAATGCCGTTTTCTTGACCATGGCAGGCGAAAAGCCAATTAGAGAACAAGTCGCTAGACGCAAATGGCTGTGAATCGGTCACACTTTGAGACGGAACCCAGCCTGCATCGCTCAGGGCGCACTAGACTGGTATGGGGGCAAAGAGAAAGCGATGCACACCTAGAGCCACCTGGAGAAGAACACTGCAGGACGAGGTTAAGGCAGCATACCTCACCTGGGATGATGTTAGGCATCAGGCATGCGATAGAATCGGGTGGAGAAGGTTCAGATTCAGACAGGATAAAAAGAAGAAGAATACGGTTACCTCATATTTAAAGAGCATATTATTGGTCCAGCAGTCCCCGTGGCAGATGACGTTGAAAGGCTCAGATAGTGACGAGTCCAGACATGTGCGCAGGATAACGGCGCCGTTATTAATTATATCCTCTAATATCGTTTTGTTATCCTGGTCTTGAATACTCCTTACAGCGTTTTTACCAATAGCTTCAAACGTAGGCATTATATAATCCTCGTATAAAAAATCCTTCGTTACATTACTTTTGAGATACGTAAATAATTCCGGATTTTTATCTTTCAAAACGAACGAATGTGAATGAATTTTAGCCAAATTTTGAACAGCCAGCGAAATGTGTTCAAAATCAAACGGTTTTCTCTTGTTATACATAAGAAATCCTTCACTTGTGAGATCGTTTAATATAACAAACTCTTTAAAATTCTTCTTATTTCCTTTGTAGTATTTTGCATAGATGATTCTATCTTTCTCTAAAATATTGTTTACTTCCTCCAACATACTAAATGCTGGTAGTATGTCTGTATATGAAAATATTTCTGCTTCATATAACTTATGCACTGAGCCTAAACGAGATACTTCTCGCTGGGCTTCTTTCACAAACAAATCCACGTTTAAATCTTCGTCATTTTGTGATTTCAATTTCACATTAGAGATGTTTCCACAATAATTATCGCCCGTAAACGGCACATTCTTTTTACTTATGCTGTAATCTTTCATATTTAGATCAGAAGCTATTTCTTCAATTGCGGTTTTTATGTCACGATTAAAAGAACTGGAACTTTCGTTTTGAGTTTCCGTGTTCATTTTCAATCTCCACACAAGTTATCTTTATTAGAACAACCGAACAACTGTATTAACGCTGAGTTTCTAGTGTCCAATATAAACAAAATCTCACTGTAAATGTCAGAGATAAGAATTCAAATGATACACGCACAATAATAAAATAATAAATACTCGTACACTTACACAATGAATTGAATGTCGTGGAATATGGAGACTTGGGTTCAAACCTGGGCCCACCAGATTAATTCTTTATAATAATTAGCTATTTTCTGATTGTATTGGAGATTATAAAACAAAATATAATAGCATATAGATTGGAGTGACATCTCCAGGCGGTTTCTAGCAATGTGCTAAAATGGCGGTAGCCTTTCAAATTGCGTTAAAAAGATATTCTGCTTAGTGCTTAAAATACAATCTTCATAGATGGCGTTAGTGGGTAGATTGAATAAACTACCATGCAAAGGGTGGTGTTGGAGAAAAATTTGGCAAACATGGTGGTCATAAGAAAAAAAAATGTGAAATGGGGAATGTTGTATTACATAAAGCGTGCGCTTAACCCAACCAATGACAGGTCATAAGTCCTGTAAACACTTCGATCAACCATATTCTGTTTCCAATTTGCATTTTCGTCTCTATTGAGATACAATTGATTCTTAAAATATAAGGTGTTTTTTTTAGAGGTATACAATACATATTGGATACCTCTAAAAATAAAGAAAAAAAAACACATTAAAATAATGTTAATGTTTATGATATTGGCTTTCTTTAATAGATAATTTTTTCCATTATTGATGAAATATAATTTCGGGCATATGAGCGCCACGGCTAGCTCGAATGAAGCGCAATCGTAAAATCCAATTTTCGACAATTGTCGTCTTTGTGGATGCGTATTATCCACTAGAGTGTACGTGGTGCGAAAACCATGGTCTTTCAAATAACTTACTCGGGTGGACGATTATGTGGAACGTAAAATGGACGTAGTGCACGATAAGTTTGGCGAACCGAACCATGATTTTCAAAATAAATTTACACAATTTGCAAGCGCTGTTCTGACGTCAGTCTATTTATGGTGAAATGCCAAAACGTACCGACTACAAATCAACTATCAACTGTCAAATTGACAGTCTGTAAAAATAATGATGCCAGTTTAAAAACCAAACCTCTAAACAAAACACCCAATATAATATCATAGATTTGAACCATTGGTCTAAATATTAAAAAGCAAATAATTATAACAATGATATTTCCCTCAATTAAATTTAAATTATCCAGAATCTCAAACCGATCATTGCCGAAATAAAGACAAAAGCAGTTCTTAAAAAAACATACTTTTAATTAATATAAATGAAAACGTCTGTCTTCTGGGAGTTTTATTAAATTTTATATGGCATGACATGTTTCGCCCTTCTAAAGATTTATTTATCACATTTAATAATGCCTTAGAAGTTAATTATTTAATATGGAGTTTGACATCATTGTTCAAGAAACAATAAATATACATAGTTTTATTTAATAAATATAGTGCTAATACGAATAAAACGCCTCTTCTTATAAGTTTTATTGTATTTTAAGAAAATGGCATATTTCGCCTTGGTAAGACATTATCAAATGTTTGATATTTGATATTGCTTCAGATTTTTTATTTTTAAAAAGGCTAATACCAAGGATTTAAATCAATGATAATAGAATTTAGTTTAACAATCTTCAATGTGAGCAGAAAATAGCTCATTATTATTAAGAACAAATCTGGTCGTGTCTAGGCTTGACCCCAAGTCCCCTGGATCAGGAGCCAAGCGTTCTATCCCCTAGACCACCACCCGAATGGCACTTTACATAATGCAAGGCGATACATGCCATTATTTCGTATTAATTAACTATGGGATTGACATGTTTCGCCTTTCTAAGGCATTATCAAATATCATTTGGCAACGCCTTAAGAAAGGCGAAATAAAAAAGTTCTGTTTTCTAGAAGTTTTATTATATTTTTAGAAATAACATGCTTCGCCTTTCTACGGCATTATCGAATGTCATTTAATAATGCCTTAGAAAGACGAAACTGTAATTTTTATAAAATAATATAAAACTTCTAGAAAACAGACGTTTTCATTTATATTATAATTAACGAATGAAAACGTCTGTTTTCTAGAAGTTTTATTAAAGTTTATGGGAATGACATATTTCGCCTTTCTAAGACAGTATAAAATGTTCTTAGAAAGGCGAAATTGTAGTTTCCATAAAATCTAATAAAACTTAAATAACAGCAGACGTTTTCATGCGAATTGATTATTTAATATGGAGTTTAACATCATTATTGAAGATCTTCTTCTTCTTCCTCGTTGTAGACCTATGTGGTCTGTTCTCCAGAGTGTTGCTCCACCTGTGATGTAGATTCCCAGCTGTCCTTCCACCTTTTAGGAGGTCTTCCACGAGGACGAGTCCCATGAGGCTGATTATGCAATGCAATATAGGGGAGTCTGGTGGTGTCCATTCTTTGAACATGAACGTACCAGTCCCTTTTTTGCTGTCTGCTCCATCTTATAATATTATTGAAGATATAGTAAATAATTATAGTGTTTTTATTTGATAATTTTTATAAAAGTTCGTTGTCAACGAAGAAATTCAATATCTCATTGATACGTTTGGTAACAAGATTACTGAGAGCGACTGTAGGTTCTGATTCATTTACGTAATGTTCTATAGGCTTTGCTCCTTCGGAATCACTCAAAGAAATCGGCAGCCCAAAGGCAGCCATTGCCATCCCATAAGGAACAATCCTCTTCACGTCTTCTTTGAATACCATCATGGGGTAGCACTCTTCTACGTCGCAGTCCATCATGGCAAGACGCTGCCCAAGTGTCTGGTGATAGATGTTCAGTAGACTGTGGAAATGGGAGTCTAGAAGAAGTTTATCCATAGAAAAACACATCACTGTGATGATGTCTGTGACAGGTGAGGAGTACCTGACTAACTGCCAATCAATTAACACCATGTTCTGCACTTTGCCATCCTAAAATAAATAAATAATTATTTTTTAAAATTTGGTAATCATCTAATTGAAAACGATCATTCATTTAACATAGATAGGTGTCAAGCAGGGTTGCGTAATGTATCCGAGGTTATTTAATCTACATATGGACAAGTGTATGAAAGAGCTGAAAGGGTTGTATGTAGGTGCCAAAATGAGCGGAGTGTCAGTAAGCTGTCTCTTGTATGCGGATGACGCTGTCCTACTTGCAGACAACGAGCATGAACTACAAGTCCTGGTGAATAGTATGTATGAGGTATGCATGCGAAATGATCTGATGATGAATCTTAATAAGTCCAAGGTAATGATTTTTGAAAAATAAGAAATCATGACAGTCTGCAACATTAGCGTGGATGGTGAAGATTAGGAGCAAGTAGATAAGTTCGTGTATTTAGGTAGTATGTTTACAAGAGATGGGCGAGTGGAGAGGGATATTGAAAAAAGGGTTGGGGCAGGCAACAAAGCGAATGGTGCATTTAAAGTTGTCATCGCAAACAACAGCCTATCCAAAAAAGCTAAGATGGCAGTGCATAATGGTGCTCATGTGCCAACCCTTATGTATGAAAGCGAAGCATGGAACTGGCAAAAGAAGGATGAAAGTCGAATAAATGCAGTAGAAATTATATCTCTTAGACAAATGTGTGGATACTCTGTGTATGATAGAGTGTCGATTAAAAATATTAGAAGTGAATGCGGTGCAAATGATGGTGTTATGAACAAAATAATGAAAGGATCATTAAGATGGTTTGGACATATGGAAAGAATGAATGAAGAAAGAATGGTAAAAAAATTATATGTTAACGATGTAAATGGAACCAGATATCGAGGAAGACCGAGGAAAACGTGGCGCGATCAAATAAATCATATATTGAATGTCGGCCACGTGAGGAGTCAGAGAAATCGACGCGCGTGCATGACACGATGTATGAATGTTGAGGAAGGGAAATATGTCAGGAAAGAAAAGCGTGACAGTCCATTTTCCAGTAAGTTAGTTAGTTAGTTATTTTTTCATTATGGAATTCTATAGTGTTAACACATTAAGTTTATCTCAAATTAATACTGTCTTTAATAAATATTACCTTGTACTTGAAGAGCATATTGTTATTCCAACTATCTCCGTGGCAGATGACATTGTAGGGCTCCCATAGTGAGGAATCTAGCCCTTTACGCAGAATTTGAGCCCCGTTTTTCACAATTTCCTCTAATTTTTTCTTTTTTTCCGGACACTCGACACACTGCAATGAACTACTACTGATGACATCAAAAATTGGCATTAAAAATTTTTCATACACAAAACATTTAGTAATACTTTTCGTCAGCCTTGAAAAGAGTTCAGGTTCCTCCTTTTTCATCACAAATGATAAAGAGTGTAACTTTGCCAAGTGCTTCATGATCAAAGACGCGTGATCTAAATCAAACGCTGTTTTTTTATCTCGCAACGACAATCCTTCTTTTGTGAGGTCATTTAGGATAAGCAGCTCTTCAAACTCCTTCGAACAAGCTTTGTATATTTTTCCATGGTGAGTTCTGCAGTCTTCTGGAAGCTGGTGTTTTTGTTCTAGCATATCAAAAGCGGGGAAAATATCAGTGTATGTGAATATTTCTGATTCGTATACGTCATACAAGGGGATA
Organism: Lepidostoma basale; assembly: GCA_022606425.2. Classification (NCBI taxonomy): domain Eukaryota; kingdom Metazoa; phylum Arthropoda; class Insecta; order Trichoptera; family Lepidostomatidae; genus Lepidostoma; species Lepidostoma basale. The sequence goes on from JAHDVF020000068.1 coordinate 730,661, forward strand.
GCTTCTCTTGCAGCGGGTGCAGCTATGGCTTTCTTAACAAACAGATCCACCGATCTTTCATCTCCGTTTTCTGATGATTTCAATGTCACGAAAGATATGTCACCGCAATAATTATCTCCAGTAAACGGAACATTCTTATTCAATATTTCGAAATCGTTCATGTTTAGATCGCATGCGATTTCTTCCAATGCAATCTTAACATCCGCACTAATTGTTGCAGAACCCGCACTTTTTTTTCTTTGTGTTTCCGTAGACATTTCAAATAGTATCGTGTGAACGAGCTAACTACAAACTAACTGTTTGTTATTATGTTTGCAATGTCAAACTTATATATACTAAAGTTTAGACTAACTATGTACACAAGTCAAGACGTGTTTAAAGATAACGTTCTGTTTATAATTTATAGATGTGTGTAAATATTGTCCAATAAATTATTTTGTATTACTACGAGGTCTGTTCAAAAAGTATCCGACAATAATTTTTATTGGCAAAACAAATAACGCTTTGAGGGCAGAGCTTAGATGACCGTTTGTAGGTATACCTAGTGCGTATGCTCAGTTTTTTTCACGACCACAGCGCCACTCAGTCGCAGCCACGCCGTTGAAGAGTGAGCAAGTGTACGCTATTGTCGTTGGATTTTAGTTTTAACGAGAAAAGTTGAACAACTGGATCGAATTTTGTTTAAAGCTTGGGAATTCTCAAGTGGAAACTATACGCAAAATTAAAAAAAAGGTTTGGGGACGAAGCAATGGGCACCACACATATAAAGGAGTGGCTAACCGCTTCAAAGATGGCCCTCATCAGTGGAGAGTAAAGCACGATCCGGTTGAAACTCAACATCCAAAAATGATGTTGTCATTGATCAAGTAAGGACCCTGGTGATGCAGGATCGTGGAATAACGATCAGAGAACTTGCTTATGAAGTGAGCATTAGTGTTAGATCCATTTATTCCATTTTAACAGAAGATTTGGCCCTCAGAAGAGTCTCAGCGAAATTTGTGCCAAAGTTGCTGAAAATTGAGCAGAAGCAACTTCGTGTGGAGATCGCACAGGACATGCTGGAGACTGTGATCAATGATTCCAATCACTCCCTATGATTTCTGGCTTTTTCCCCAGCTGAAAATGCCTTTGAAAGGGATCAAATTTCAGACCAGGGAAGACATGACGAACATTGCGACGGACCACCTGCGCGCCATACCAAAAGAGTCTTTCCAGCGTTGTTTCCGGCAGTGGCAGAACCGTTGGGAGAAGTGTGTATCAGCTCAAGGGGACTACTTCGAATGGGATTAGTGTCTTTACAACATTTTTTTAATGTATACAAATATGGTTGATCAAGGTGTTTACAGGACTTATGACCTGTCATTGGTTGGGTTAAGCGCACGCTTTATGTAATTACAACATTCTCCATTCCACCTTTCTTTATGACCATGTATGACAAATTTTTGGAAGTTGTATATATGTTAAAGTCCTATGCCAGATTTCACATGTCAGTTTCAATGTGCCATCTATGAAGATTTTGATTACATATTTAATATTTTTAAGATTACTCTATATATAATCTACATACTAACGCCATCTATGGAGATTTATGTTTATTAAGCATTAAGCAGAACATCTTTTTAACTCAATGTGAATGGCTACCCCACCATTAGCGCATTGTTAGAAGCCGCCTGGAGATGCCACACTCCTATCTATATACCAAACAATAGACCAGATATGATTACAATATTTTTTGTGAATGTATACTTATACTTGTATATGAATACTGGTTTTCTCTCGTCGTGGGTTATCAATTTATGATTTAATTGTATCTCAATAGAGACGAAGATGCAAATTGGAAACTGAATATGGTTGATCAAGGTGTTTACAGGACTTATGTGAAAGGCTACCGCCATTAGCACATTGCTAGAAACCGCCTCGAGATGTCACTCCAATCATAGGCTATAATTTGGACCAGTTTTTATAACATTTTTTTAATGTATACTTAACCCAACCAATGACAGGTCATAAGTCCTGTAAACTCCTCGATCAACCATATTCTATTTCCAATTTGCATCTTCGTCTCTATTGAGATACAATTAATTCTGGGATTAGTGTCATATAATTGTATCTCAATAAATATTGTTTTAATGAATAAAAGTCGGATACTTTTTGAACAGTCCTCGTATATTATGTTAAGGATGGAGTAAAGAGAATAAGATACAAACTTGGGCTGGAAAATATTTGCAATGAACCCAACATTGTAAAGTTTATTTATTTACTAGCAGACCCGGCGAACTTCGTACCGCCTCAAAATCAATACATGTTGTGTTAACTTATTAGTTGAATTAAATTCAGTTATTTATTAAGTTAAAATGAATACTCAAAATGAACTAAGTTCAATAAATTTGCAAAAAATCAAAATGAAAAGTATTTTAATTACATTGATATGAATGTAATTCACGGCATAATGACGAGTTGTACTATATTTACAAAGCTTCCAGTCTCTCCACACAGGTCAGACTGAATAGACTAAGATGGGCCGGTCACGTGCAGAGGATGTCGTCATCGCGAACCCCAAAAAGATTGCTGGAGTGGCACCCAGGTGTTAGAAGACCAATTGGACGACCAAGGCTGCGATGGGAGGATGAAGTTGGGAGAGATGGGGCGAAATTGTTACGAGTGTCAGATTGGTGGGTCGAAGCGGAGGACAGAAGGAGTTGGAGGCGAAGAATACTGGAGGCTAAGGCTCGATATGGGCTGTAGGGCCATCGAAAAAGAAGAATATAATTCACACGGCAGCAAGGGATTGGCTTTATTGAAGTGAATCGGAATTATTCGCGTAGCACCGGAATTTGTGCTGTTTCTTGCCCTCTGAGGGTGCGCTGTTTTCCAGCTGGGAGAGGGAGGTTGCCCCTCTGTGACGGGTCTCGTTCCTCTCCCTGTTGGCCATAATAATAATTTGTGTAGTGGTTTTATTTATTTATTTAATATTATGAAATGCTTCCTAAACCTCGTCCTTTGTCCTACATGCCAAAAACTCTACTCTACGTTATTATTTTTTTTTTTCCCCATCCCGCATTTGTCTCCTCTGCCTCTCCTGTCCTTCCTGCTGTATATTCCTCTGGTGTATATTTTATCTTTTATATAATGTTCCTAAAATGTTCATGTATTATATATTATGCTTATTTATTTATTCAATAGAAGTGAAATTGAGTAGATTAAATGTGGTCTGGCACCCCCTTGTTGTTGCCGTATTTAAATGTAAGTCCCGGATGGACCGGGAATAGGCCCAGGGAGTGTACGAGCGAGGCTGATAAAAGGGCGCCGCTACGCCCTATAACAGCCTCGGGTATGTGGCGGGAACTTCTATGTTCCTTTAAAATAAAATAAAAAGATTCGCGTAGCATTGTTGCACTTCTTTCTGTTAAACTATTATATTTGCTGGATGGGATGCACTCGGGTCGATTTTTTAATGGTTATTCTGCTATTCGGGACGGAGACAAATCCAACAAATCAAAGATAAGTGTAACGAACACAACATTGTTTTATATATATGGGATAGATTAGCAAATATCAAAAAAGCCGCTCCATATAAAATGTATGAGAAAATGAACTTTCTTCATTATTAATTTTTCGTGATTTTTTCCGATATTTTAACCGTTATTCTGCTATTCGGGACGAAGACAAATTTAACAAATCAAAATCGCCGATGAAGATGTGACGAAATTCAAGCCGAATAATCAAAGCATTAGACTCTTCCCTGTCATTAAAGCATAGATTTTTTGTGTGTTTATTTTATGTAAAAATGTTGGATTTGCATTTGGTTTCGTTTTAATAAACTAAAAAAAGTGTTTTAATTCATAAATGAATTCGTCATTGTGGAATTCCACAGTGTTTAACGCATTTAGTTTACCATAATAATAATAATCTACATATAATTTATTGTTTCTTGAACAATGATGTAAAACTCCATTTTAAATAGTTAATACGAATGAAAACGTCTGTTTTCTAGAAATTTCATTACATTTTTTATGAAGTTTTATCATTTGAATAAATATAATTATACTTTGAATTACAACACTTTTTATTTAAACTAAACTCAGACATGTTTTGGTTACAAGTAACCTTTATCACTGTATACAATTTTAACAGTCAAATAAAACAGAGCGGTCACTTATATACTAATGGAAATCGAATTATTTATAAAAGTGGAAGGGATATAATTAAGATTGAGGAGAGGGGAGACGTAACGGGAACATATCGAGCATGGGAATTGAATTTAAATTTAATTGGTTATTATTATATTTTCATTATTTTTTATGGCTTTTTTAATTTCTTAAATTAATATTGTTTAAAGTTAGGTTTTTATTATTAATATGCAAAATTTCAATACCGTCTTCCTTATTAAATGTATAATTATTTTCAATTAAATGGTTAGCGAACTCCAAAAAATTATTATTAGAAAGGCATCTAAGATGTTCTTTAATTCTTATGTTAAAATTACGCGTTGTTTTTCCTATGTACATAGAATGACGTGCAATCGTTACATTATAATTTGTAGACATCCGACTGAATCATTTTTTTTTATTAGAGATTATTATTAAGTTTACAAAGTATAATTATATTTATTCAAATGCACATTAAGCACAAAGTGAAGGCGAATATAAAATAATAGTTTTATTATGTTTAACAACAACAACAAACCATCACGCCGTTTCCCCGCAGAGGTAGGCACAGAGAATGGACCGCCACACTACTCAATCCAGACATATCTCTCTAGCTTCCACCACATTCATACAGCAAGTCATACACGCACGTCGATTCTTCCGGCTTCTGACATGACCAACCTTTAAAATTTTATTAATTTAGTCATGCCATGTTTTTTTCGGTCTACCTCCACTCCGTACTCCATTTACATCGTAAACGTAAACTTTTTTTAACCATTATTTCTTCACCCATGCGCTCCATATGTCCGAACCAATGCAGCGATCCTTTCATAATGTTGTTCATAATGCCTTCTTTCGCTCTACATTCCTTTCTAATATCAGCATTTGAGATTCTGTCGTACATCGTTCTACCACACATACGTCTTAGGGACCTCATCTCTACCGCATTTATTCTGCTCTCATCTTTCTTCTGCCAGTTCCATGTTTCGCTTCCATACATTAGGGTTGGGACCAGAACTCTTTTGTGAACGGCCATTTTCGCTTTTATTGATAAATTCTTATACAGATAAAACATTTGATAATGCCTCAGGAAGGCGAAACATTTCACTCCCATAAACTATAATAAAACTTCTAGAAAACAGATGTTTTTATTCGAATTAATTAAATTATTTTCATCGTATAAAAACCATAAATTATATAAATCCAGAATTTATAAAGTAATCTAAAAGCTCGTTGATCCGTTTTGTAGCTAGATTGCTCATAGCCATTGCGGCTTTAGTACTATTTTGTAAATCTTCAAGTGATTTCGCATCTTTAGGGTCGCCCAGAGATAAAGGGAGCCCAAAAGAGGCCACAGTGAGACCGTAGGGCAGAAGACGCTTCACATCATTTCTGAACACTTCCACGGGATAAGACTTGTCCACGTCACAGTCCATCCTGATCAGCTGCTGCCCCAGTGTCTCGTGGTAGATATCTTGTAGGCTGTAGAGATGTGGCTCCATCAGATCTCTGTCCATGGATAGACACATGACAGCCATAAGATCAGTCACAGGACACGCGTATCTCACTACTTGCCAGTCGATCAAAACCATGCTGTGCACCTTGTTATTCTACAATAGGAAAGGTGATATTCATTTATTAATTTGTAGAAAATTAAAATACATACTTTTTAAAATAAACAATTATGTATAGAAGCGAAGCATGGAACTGCCCAAAGAATGATGAAAGTAGAATAAATGCAGTAGAAATAAGATCTCTTAGACGAATGTGTGGATACTCTGTGTATGATAAGAGTGTCGAATGAAAATATATGAAGTGAATACGGTCACAGAAGACACTGAGAGATCGCGTGAGGAACACCAGAATACGAGAGATATGTGAGGGTGAGGATATTATAAGATGGAGCAGACAGCGAAAAAGGGACTGGTACGGTCGTGTTCAAAGAATGGACACCACCAGACTCCCCTATATTGCATTGCATAATCAGCCTAATGGGACTCGTCCTCGTGGAAGACCTCCTGAAAGATGGAAGGACAGCTGGGAATCTTCCTCACAGGAGGAGCACTCAGGAGAATAGACCACATAGGTCTACAATAAGGAAGAAGAGACGAAGAAGAGTTTTACATTATTGTCTAAGAAACAATAAATAGAACTGATATTATTTAGAGGAATATTGCAATTACGTGTTTGATTTTCTAGATCTTTCTCTATTTCTGGTTCCATTTACATCGTTAACATATACTTTTTTACCATTCTTTCTTCATTCTGAGCATAACGTACATAAAAATTATATTTTTTTCACCTTATATTTAAACATAATGTTGTTATTCCAACAGTCTCCGTGGCAAACTACATTATATGGCTCAGTCAACGAAGAATCTACTCCTGAGCGAAGAGTTCCAAAACCAGTACTCAATAGAGCTTTCAGTTTTGACTGGTTTTCAGGACTTTCAACACACTGAATTGTATTTTTGAAAATGCTTTCAAATACCGGCATTACAGTACTCATGTCAGAAGAGGCTTTAGAAATTTTATTTATAATTCTTAATAATAATTCAGGATATTTTTCTTTCAAAACAAAAGAAAATGAATGAAATTTTGCTAAGTTTCGCATAATCAAAGCCGCGTGATCGAAATCAAATGATTTCCTTTTATCATGCATCTTAAATCCATCGCTAGAAAGATCTTTAAGTATTATAAATTCTTCTCTTTCTTTACTACTTCCTTTATAGTACTTCCCAAACGTGATTCGGTCTTCTTCAGGAATATCGTGGTCCGCTTCCAATTTTAAAAAAGATGGAAAAATATACGTATACGCAAGTATCTCATATTCGTAAATCTTTTGAAAGGGTATTGCTCCCCTGCGAGCTGAATTTTCAGGGGCTTTCTTTACAAACAAATGCACAGATTCATCTTTACCTAATTGCATAGATTTCAGTTGTACAAAAGATATGTCTCCACAATAATTATCACCCGTAAATGTCACGTCCTTATTCGATAATTCGAATGCTTTCAAATTCAAATCACGCGCTATTTCAACGACTGCATTTTTTACGTGAAGACTCAAAGGCGTTGCACTATCGTTGTTTTGTTTTTCTCCGTCCATTTTTGTTTTATTTTTTAAAACACAGGCAATCTCCTGCAATCAACTAAATAACTGTTTAACTGTTTTAAAAAAATTGACGCCATTTTATATTCATGCATTGTCCACACAGCCAAAGATAACATTAACTGATAAACATCTATATTGTGTGAAGATAAATAATCTTATTTAAACTTGAAATTGCTTCGTCATTCAAAATTATCTAAGTGTTTAACCATATATAATGTACATAAAATTTTCCGCTATTTTCTCATTATAAAGATTCGCCTAGTCAAACGAGATAACTTGTTTTTTTCCAAATAAGAAGTTTGCCTATAGTATTACTCAGTACTACTATAGTTATATAGGCTAGAAGCTAATCTATCGCCATTTCATTGTCATGAGAATTCTACACCAGACCAAAGACTGTGTAAAAATCACACTATCATCGCTGGAATTCGTACCCGGGACCTTCGATCATTTTATTTATTTAATAGTGTTTATTTATTAATACATAATACACAACTGAGACATAACAAACGAAAAACATTTACGACTCATTTGGACACAAATCGGGGTCTTTTTCTTCTTCCTAGCCTTCCCTCCACTGCTGGATATAGGCCTATTCCGTATGTCTCCATTTTTTCACGCGAATTTTATTATAATCGTCATCTTAAGCGAAATAATTCTGGAGTGGAAAACTGTGATGGGTCATGTCTGCAATGGTTATGACGGAATGGGTTATTTCCAAGATGGATGGACCCTGGATGGGTAATGTCCGGGATGGGTAATGTCCTGGATGGGTAATGTCCTGAATGGGTAATGTCCTGGATGGGTAATGTCCGGGATGGGTAAAGTCCAGGGTGGGTAATGTCCGGGATGGGTAATGTCCGGGGTATATTGGTTATGCTCTATGGAATTATCTTCTTGTTTGCTCAGATTTCATACGATTGCTCTCTTTGAAGGTAAAATACGCCGCTCTCTTTGAAATATTTAAAAAAAAACATCCAGTTTTCTCGTCAGAATATATCATTTATTGATATCCTTTCATATAAATTCATTTTTGACAAAATAATCTAATATTTCGTTTATCCGTTTACTAGCCAGAGGGGTGACTGACATGGCGTCCTTTGAGGTATCTTGGAATTCTGATAAAGGTTTCATCTCATTAGGATCACCCAGTAGCAAAGGAAACCCAAACAGAGCCATTGTTAGCCCGTAAGGAAGCAGACGCTTAAAATCAGCCATGAACGCTTCCTTGGGGTAGCTCTTGTCAACATCGCAGCCCATCCTTGCCAGTTGCTGTCTCAGGGTGTTGTGGTAGATGTCTAGTAGGCTGTAGAGATGTCGCTCCAACAGTTCTACGTCCATGGAAAAGCATATTACTGGGATGAGATCTGTGACAGGACAAGCGTATCGTACTACTTGCCAGTCAATCAGTGCCGTGTCGTGAACTTTTCCATCCTAAAATTTTAAATATTATTTTTAATATAAAACAGAAAGCTTTGACTGTAAATCTCAAAAGAGCGCCCCTGACTACTTGAATGTATTTTATTTAGAATAATTATGAGGAATTGGTGTGACGTCATGGGTACCGTTTTCGACGGCTATTGTTTGGATTTTCATAAATCAGAATATAGAACCTAAATTTAAAAAGAAATTTATAACGGCATAAAAAATAAACAAGCAATTTGATTTATTTGATAGTGCCACGATTTCCTCGGTCTCCCTCTATTTCTAGTTCCATTTACATCGTTAACATATACTTTTTTTACCATTCATTCTTTCCATGTGTCCAAACCATCTTAATGATCCTATCATTATTTTGTTCTTAACACTTTCATTGGCACCGCATTCACTTCTTATACATTTGACACTCTATTATATACAGATTTACCACACATTCGTCTAAGAGATCTCATTTCTACTGCATTTATTCTACTTTCATCCTTCCTTTGCCAGTTCCATGCTTCGCTTCCATACATAAGGTTTTTTAGAAGAACACCATTGTGCACTGCCATTCTAGCTTTTTTTGGATAGGTTTTTGTTTGCGATGACAACACTAAGTGCACCATTCACTTTGCTGCCTGCCCCAACCCTTCTTTCAATATCCCTCTCCACTCGCCTATCTCTTGTAAACATACTACCTAAAAACACGAACTCAACTACTTGCTCCAAATTTTCACCATTCACGCTAATGTTGCAGACTGTCATCATTTCTTTTTTTTTCAAAAATCATTTGACTTATTAACATTCATCATCAGATCATTTCGCATGCATACTTCATACTTACTATTCACCAGGACTTGGTAGTTCATGCTCGTTGTCTGCAAGTAAGACAGCGTCATCCGCATACAAAATACAGCTTACTGTCACTCCACTCATTTTGAAACCTACATCCAACCGTTTCAGCTCTTTCATACACTTGTCTATATATAGATTATAACCACGGGGACATTACGCAACCCTGTTTGACACATTTATTGATATCAAACCTGGCTGTAAGATCTCCATTTACTCTGACACTAGCAGTGCTTTCCGTGTATAGCGACTTAAATGCCGTGATCAGTTTTGTACATATTCAGACAATATTGATAAATCTTATTGATATAGTGTATGAAAATCGTAACTGATATGTACCTTGGACTTATTAACATTCATCATCAGATCATTTCACATGCATACCACATACTCGTACATACTATTCACCAGGAATTGTACGAGTAGTTCATGCTCGTTGTCTGCAAGTAGGACAGCGTCATCCGCATACAAAAGACAGCTTACTGACACTCCACTCATTTTGGCACCTATATCCAATCATTTCAGCTCTTTCATATATATCATACAAAGTGTAATTTTATTTATTTTAAAAGTTAAAGTATTAAATTGAATTTACCTTGGATTTAAAAAGCATGTTATTGTTCCAACAATCTCCATGGCAGATGACATTATAGGGTTCGCTTAAAGTCGAGTCTAAACCGGTACGCAATGTTAAAGCGGCTTTTTCCATAAGGGCTTCCATCTTTGCCCTTTTTTCCGGAGATTTCACACACTCTCCTGAATTCTTACCAAACATTTCCAGCAACGGCATTAAATATTTCTCGTAAACAAACGTTGTAGTAATATTGCTTTTGAGGTTAGAAAATACTTCTGGATATTTTTCTCTCAGGACAAAAGAAAACGAATGAACTTTAGCCAAGTTTGTTAGAACTAAAGTAGCATGTTCAATGTCGAATGGTTCCGTCTTACTGTGCATTACAAATCCTTCACTAGAAAGGTCGCTTAGGATTAGAAGTTCTTCCAATTCTTTTGTAATACCTTTGTAACACTTTGCACCCAAGATGCGGTCTTCTTTAGGAATGTTATACTCTTCTTCCAGACGTGCAAAAGCTGGTAAGATACTGTCGTAAGCAAATATTTCAGCAATGTAAGCAAGCTGCACTGGTACCGTGTCTCTTGATGCAAGATCTGTGTGGGCCTTCTTCATAAACAAATCCACGGTTTTCTCTTGTCCATTTTGCGACGATTTTAATTGTATAAATGCAATGTCTCCACAGTAATTATCCCCGGTGAATGGTACTCGCCTGATCGATGTTGCGTAATCTTTCATATTCAGATCATGCGCTATTTCGTCTAGAGCGTTTTTTAAGTTTTCATTTAAACCAGCACTTTGACCGTTTTCCGACATTTTAATTGTAACAAACGTATTAAGACTATGTTGAAAAATATTTAACTGTTCCTACTTTATACACAATTTATCTGATATATGAGCATACGAGTAATCTCAGACACGCACAAAGACTGATAATATTAGATAAGATATATTATGATAAAATAATTCAATCGGGAATTGATAAACTGAAATACAATGATTTTACAACATTTTATATAGGTAAAACAACACGTATTTATAATTAAGGAATAAAATAGCACACAAGTTAATAATAATACATTTTATAAATTCACAAATCATCATTTAATCAAAAACCCAATCAAGAATAAAGAAAATTATATAAATACCAAAATAAACTTAACTATACTAGAGCCGCTTAGAATTGAGTCTTGGGGCCATAAATCATTTCCATATGTCTATCTCGCTTGCACTTACGGGCCTTATGGAGCGGTTTAGGGATGGGCGTAACAATAAAATAAATATATCGATAAGTAACGTTTATTATCGTATCTTGTTCATGAACTTTAACGAGTTAACAAAGTTTTGATATTAAACTTTATTAACTGGTTTTATGTGCGTTTAAATTCGTATGAAATTTGTGACTACAAGATACTAAATTAAATACCAGTATAAATCGAATTTTTTTTTTAATTTTTAAAATTGTGTACCGTATGTCTATAAACACAGAAAGAAAGTTAAGTATAAGAAACAAAGTAGATCATATTGTGGCCCTTAAAAGTCCACTGTCGCTCTACTCACACCACAAATAAACGCGGCCATTTTACGTGGTTTGTTGAAATTAAGAGAAACCATTTTATTCGGATCACTTTTAAATTCATTGACAAACAGGAATACGTTGTGAATCACTGTTCGAGTTTGAGGGCTAATATCGCCATGTAATTTCTTCAAATCAACGTTAGAAAATAAACTATCCATAGTGCGTAACGAGTGGTGACACACGAATATATTTATTTAATTGCTGTAAATAAATCTACAGCAAAAAACACGCACTGCAATTGCATTTGGTAAAGACCAATCATTAGTGCCTCATCGTACATATCATAACGTACAGATCATTATAAAATCATTATAGTCGATTGTATCGTATATCGATCGATGAAAAAACGGTCCCGGCGCGCTTCCCATCCTTATCTCCATTGACATTTATGGCCCCAAGACTCAATTCTAAACGGCTCTAGTATAGTCCAAATATTCTAGTCCAATACTTGATTTGTTCCCTTTATCCCATAAATGCAAGTAGGACAGCGTCATCCGCATACAAAAGACAGCTTACTGACAATCCAACCCTTTCAGCTCTTTCATATATATCATACAAAGTGTACTTTTATTTATTACCAGTCCCTTTTTCGCCGTCTACTCCATCTTATAATATCCTCAACCTCACATATCTCTCTTTTTCTGGTGTTTCTCACGCGATCTCTCAGTGTCTTGCCTGCTATCGTCCTCAGTGTCTTCATTTCGGAAGTCCTCTAAACTTGTTTGGTCCTTACTGTGTCTGCCCTTGCTTCGACGCCATGTGGTCTTACGCATGCTTACGTATTTCTTCCCGCAGATCAGCTCCCCTCACCAGGTCTATGCCTAGACACTTGAAGGTGCTGACCTGTTCTATGGATTGATTTTCTATAACCAGGTTACATTTTCTTTATATAGAAAAATCTAGGGTGTTGTGTACCCCAGGTATCCACTTAGGTAACTTCTCAGGGGCGCTTAATTAAGGGTTGAATCACTAAAAATGCTATATTTCAATGATAACAAGTACAAGTTTAGCAATTTGATTTTTTTTTATTGTATATCTACATATTCATTATTTCTTATCTAAGATAAGCACTGCACGTGCCTGTGATTACGTTTATATATCAAGTAAATCGTATGTAAAGTCAGAACAGTTTATTTTTCATCCGAGTGTTGCTGACGTTCGTTGCAATAAAAATGTCTGAAAACGTTCAGAGTTATGGTCTAAATGAAAACCTAAAAAATGCACTTGACGAAATAGCGCGAGATCAGAATATGACAGATTATGAAGCTTCGGTCAGGAAGGTACCGTTCACCGGAGATAATTACGGTGGAGACATCTCATTCATGCAATTAAAATCGTCGCAAAATGGACAGGAGAAAATTGTGGATTTGTTCATGAAGAAGGCACCTTCGGATCCTGTAGCAAGAGCTAAGGTACCAGTGGAAAATATGTACAAAACTGAAATATTTACATACGATAGTATCTTACCAGCTTTTGCACGTCTGGAAGAAGAGTATAACATTCCTAAAGAAGACCGCATCTTGGGTGCAAAGTATTACAAAGGTATTACAAAAGAATTGGAAGAACTTCTAATCCTAAGCGACCTTTCAAGCAAAGGATTTGTAATGCACAGTAAGATCAAACCGTTCGATATTGATCACGCCACGCTAGTAATAACCAATTTGGCTAAAGTTCATTCATTTTCTTTTGTTCTTAGAGAAAAATATCCAGAAGTATTATCCAAAATCAAAAGCAATATTTCGACAACGTTTGTTTACGAGAAAAACGTTATGCCGTTATTAGAAATATTTGGTAAAAATTCTGGGAAGTGTATTCAATCTCCTGTTAAAAGGGCGAAGATGGAAACCCTTTTTGAAAATGCCGCCTTAACTTTGCGCACAGGTTTGGACTCCACTTTGAGCGAACCCTATAATGTCATCTGCCATGGAGACTGTTGGAATAATAACATGCTTTTTAAGTTCAAGGTAAATGAAATCAAATACTTAAACATCTTTTGAAATCTTTATTGAACTCAGCATGTTTCGGTTAACCTTTATCAATTTATACGATTTTAACAATCAAATAAAACAGAGCGGTCACTTATTACCGTTTTCTTTATTAAATGTACTGAAATTTTACATATTATTAATAAAAACCTAACTTTAACCAATTTAGAAATTTTAGAAATTAAGAAAGCAATCAAAAATAATGAGAACACAATAAATAACTAATTAAATTTTAATTCAATTCCCATGCTCGATATATTCCCGTTATATTTTCCCTCTCCTCAATCCTAATTATACCCCTTCCACTCGATATGTTTCCGTTACATCTCCCCTCTCCTCAATCCTTATTATACCCCTTCCACTTTTATACATAACTCGATCTCCATTTAGTATATAAGTGACCGCTCTGTTTTATTTGATAGTTAAAATTGTATACATTGATAAAGGTTACTTGTAACGGAAACATGTCTGAGTTCAGTGAAAATACAAAGTGTTGTAATATGTATAACTATATTTATTCTTCTTCTTCTTCTTCTCCTTAATAGACCTTTGGTCTGTTCCTGAAATCAGGTTGGCCTCTCTTGGGAGGTCGACTCCCAGCTATCCCTCCATCTCTTTAGCGATCTTCCGGGAGGACGGTCGCCTGCAGGAATCTGATGCGCCACAACGTGTGGGATTTTGGTGGGATCCATCCTCTGCACGTGCGCATTCCAGTATCTTCTGCGTTGTTTGCCCTATCTCACGACATCTTCCGCCTTGCAGATTTCGCGGATAGCCGTGTTCCTCACCCTATCTCGCAGAGTCTTTCCTGCTATCATCCTCAGCGTCCGCATCTCTGCCACCCGCACTTTAGCCTTCGTTCTTGTGGTATCCGATCTGGTCTCAATGATATATGTCAGTATAGGCCTTACGCAGGTTTTGTATATTCTGACCTTACTTTGCGTTAACATTATATTGATTCAATGAATATTTAACGGTTGCACCATTTTCAAACTTTTGAATTATTTGAAGCTTTTGTTCAATTGCTTTTCTGATAGCCCTCTTGAAATATATAATAACATTAAATAATTCTAATTAAATGTATTTGTTCGGGGTTTATTTAAAAAATATTTAATTTGTTATACAAATAATCATATAATAATTAAGCTCTTCTTTATAAAAATCTAAACAATGGATAACGTATGTGGTACCCGTGACATATCTCAATAATATTCCTCTTAATTATTACAAACAAAAATAAAATACATTCACCATACCTGTATACTCGTACCAAATGGTAAGGAGCGCTGTGTTCAGTTTTCTGTTATTTATAAACATATATTTTTATAAACAAGAAGGGCGGAATGGGGAATGTTGCATTACATAAAGCGTACGCTTAACCCAACCAATGACAGGTCATAAGCCCATCATATTCTGTTTCCAATTTGCATCTTCGTCTCTATTGAGATACAATTAATCCTTTAAATGGTAACCCGCAATGAGTAAAATCCAGTATTCGTCTACAAATATTTGTATACATTCAAAAATTTCAGGATGGAAAGGATGGAAAGGTTCAGGACACTGTACTGATTGACTGGCAAATAGTACGATACGCTTGCCCTGTGACAGATCTCATGACAGTAATATGCTTTTGCATGGACGTAGAACTGTTGGAGCAACATCTCTACAGCCTACTAGACATCTACCACAACACCCTGAGACAGCAACTGGCAAGGATGGGCTGCGATGTTGACAAGAGCTACCCCAAGGAAGCGTTCATGGACGATTTTAAGCGTCTGCTTCCCTACGGGCTAACAATGGCTTTGTTCGTGTTACCTTTCCTACTGTGTGATCCTAATGATCTAAAACCACTATCAGAATTACAAGACAGTTCACAGGATGCAATATCACTCAGTTCTCTAGCTGGTAAACGGATAAACGAAATATTAGATTATTTTGTCAAAAATGGATTTATATGAAAGCATATAATTAAATTTATTCTGAAAAAGTTCTGAAGGCAACTGAATATTTTTTTAATAAAATAATAATACACTTTTAGTAATTTGTATTTACACCACTTTATTTGGTAACACCAACAGGTGGAGAAAGAGTGGGGGTAGAAGAAAGTGGGTGCTACGACGAATAGATTGTTAAGACGGAGAGTCATGCTCATTAGGGAAAAAATATTGAGAATTTCTAATTCAGATTTTAGTGGCGGGCAGGGGAGTTAAATGTTTTATTTTTAAGGGAATATTTAAAATTATTTTCAATAGGGAACATTGCTAGAATGGGACTTTGGGAAAGATTAGTTTGATTATTAATTAATGGAAGATTATTGTTAAGGGCTTTCTTATTTTCTAATGCTTCCAATTTATCTAATTTTAGACAGAATCTTTAAGATATGTGTGGTGTGTCTCGAACAGATGATTGGCGAACTCAGAGAAACCGTTACTATTTAGACATTTGAAATGTTCCTTTTTTAGTAATGTTTTATTTAATAACGGTGGATTCGTGGAAAATAAATTAAATAGACAATATTTGCACCATCTAAAAAGAACATTTTGTGTTAAATTATTTTTATTTTGTTATTTTATTTTATATCATTTTATTTTATATTATTTGTTTTAGATTTATTGTGTGGGTGTTGGACGATCGAAGTGTGCGCGGGAGATGCCTATTGGTGGCGATGAGGTTCGCAACCCATCACACCGCGTCTCCCGCGGGGCGAAAAGAGAAAGATGGAGTGCCGCATCAGTAAAAGTGTGACAGTCCATTCTTTCTGCCTCCCCTTTCGGGGAGACGGCGTGATGGTTAGTTAGTTAGTTTTTATTTAATAATATCTCACCACAAATTAAGTGCTTCATACGAAAGTTTTTGAATATTTTTTTATAATGTAATTTATTAAGAGAGCGGCTTATTTCATTTTATAAAATCGCAATAAAATGATACCTGAGCAATCTAAAAAACAACGGAGCATGACTTAGATATCTATCCCGGACATTATAATCCATCCCGGATATTCCCCATTCTAGACATTACCCATCCTGGACATTACCTATGAGGCATATTGGTTGGTACAAGAACACTGAACACAACTAAAGTTTTTTTGTTTTTTTTGAGGCGTTAACACTGTAGGAATCCATAATAAGGAATTTTATATATTGATTTGTGATGTATATTAGATTATGTATTAGAGCTGGCAAAAAAAAGGTATGAAGGTAGGACGGAGAAATAAGATCACTGAGAAGAATGGCTAGAATACGATGTATAATAGAATACCAAACGAAGTTCTTTTAATATTATATTATTTGGTATGAGAATCAAATTTTTATGGCAATGGCAGTGGATCGGTCACACTCTGAGATGGAATCCAGCCTGCATCGCTCTGGGCGCACTGGACTGGTCCCCTATGGGGGGAAAGAGGAAGCGAGGCAGACCTAGAGCCACCTGGAGAAGAGCCCTGCAGGACGAGGTTAAAGCAGCAGGCCTCACGTGATACGATGTTAGGCATCAGGCATGCGATAGAGTCGGGTGGAGAAGGTTCCTTGAGGTCACGGAGGTGTGACAGGACAGAATGAAGTAGCCTAGCATCCCTAGCAAAAAAATAGTCGGAAAGAGCTATAATTACGATTTATTTATTGGAGCTTTAGAAATGGAGATTAGAAATGAAATCACTTAGAAGAATATGCGGGAAAACGATGTATGATAGAATACCAAATGACGTTCTTATTATATTTTATGTGAATCAAATTTATATGTCTTGCTAAGGCATTATCATATGTCATTTGGATAACTTAATTTTTCTAACATAGATCGCTGACATAGCCACCCAACTGATTCTTTACTGGCGATTTAAACTTCAACACCGCAAAGTTAAGCAAAATCTTTGGTTAACACGCTTGATTCTCGCTATCTGATAATACCTTAGCAAGGCGAATCGTGCCATTCCCATAAAATATAATAAAACCTTCCATTTCGATAAAATTTTAAAACGACCTTCGTGGCAGAGTGGTTAGAAGCTCTGACTTCCATACCGAAGGTCCCAGGTTCGATTCCCGGCGATGGCAGTATGATTGTCACATTGTCTTTGGTCTAGTGTAGAATTCACGTGACAATAAAATGGCGGTAGATTGGCTGACATCACTTGTCATGTGGATCATCAATATAATAGCTAAAAATAATATGTATACAGTAATTGGGTTTAAGCGACCGTCTAGCGTTATCAATTGTAATAGTTAGTAAATATCTATCTAAATATAATGGAATACTCGTATCAATGCATTAAAGATAAAAATCCAAGATATATAAATCAAGGTTCCATTTGACAACACAGTCATAACCGGCATTCTTATCTTGTCGTTATAGTTAGATATTATATGATTAAAAATAAATACATTATATATTATGCTATTGAAGTTTCAATACTAGGAATTGGTATACAGCAAATTCGATTAACATCTTGGTTCTTGGGACATCTTCTTCTTCAGCCTACTTCCGTCCACTCCTAGATTGTTATGTACCTAACCACCCGTTCCCACAAATCACTTTCCTACGTCTCTATATTTTGAATCAAGATTTGTTTATATTATAATTAGTAAACATTTGGGGATGCAGAGATTCAATAAGGGCTCGAACGCGAGGATGTTTTTATTGATCTGTTCCCACAGGTACATGTGTCATCGAACAAAGAAATGCACACTATTTAAGCTGAACCGCATCATAGATTAAATCAGATACAATTGCAACTCCTTACTTGTAACACTTCTTTATACCTTTGTAATTTCTTGCTTGCAAAATCGTCTTAAATAAAGTTCTATACTTAAAAATTTAATTGTGTTGGAAGTTATTCCATCCCAAAAATCCTCACCCGAAGGATAAAACATAAAATTGGTGGCAAAGTGGCGAGACTATTTAAAAACATAAAAAGACAAAGGCCTTCTCCATTTGCTTCCACGTCACTCTGTCTTGTGCAGACTGCATCCAGGTTATTCCGACATGTCTGTTCAGGTCATCCTTCCACCGCAGTTGCGGTCGCCCTGTACTTCTCTAGGGATATCACTCGGAACTTTTTATTGGGGTAGTTTCCCGCGGCTTTCCACATTTACGTATATAAAAGGTTATTTGAATCGAATTACTGTATACATTTTTTTAGCTATTGATTCTCATGTGTGCTATTTTTTTAGCTATTTTTTTAGCTATTGATTCCCCAAACAGTGTCAAATGCCGTTCTCTGGACCATGTCAGGCGAAAAGCCAATTAGAGAACAAGTCGCTAGGCGCAAGTGGCAGTGGATCGGTCACACTCTGAGACGGAACCCAGCCTGCATCGCTCAGGGCGCACTAGACTGGTCCCCTATGGGGGGAAAGAGAAAGCGAGGCAGACCTAGAGCCACCTGGAGAAGAACCCTGCAGGACGAGGTTAAGGCAGCAGGTCTCACTTGGGACGATGTTAAGCATCAGGCATGCGATAGAGTCGGGTGGAGAAGATTCCTTGAGGCCCTATGCACCACGGAGGTGTGACAGGACAAAAAGAAGAAGAAGAAGATTGATTCTCATGACATGTGATAGGTAGCTAGTCTAATGCTATTTTTATTATCGCGTGATTTCTACCAGACCAATGACAGCGTGAGATTTTTTACTCACGTTCGGTGCGTCAACCATGACTGTTGTCACTCTGTCATGAATTATTATTATTATTATTATTATTCTGGTGACTTGTATTTTAAGTGCGCCGTTTTGTAAAATCAACTACTCCAAGGGCGCACTAGTAAATGACTGACTGAACAGTGCAGTCTTCAGAAGTTTCCTAAATTTAACGTCACTATCCTCATACTTAATACTAACATGGAGGCTATTTCACGCCAACGGACCCGTAACGCTGAAAGCACAACAATAGAAACATGTTTTATTGGCTCTGACTGGAATTGCTATGTTGTTTGCACTTGTTTCTACTGATCGGAGTGAACGTTGCCTTTCCGTTGGCATGGGTGTCACGCAGAGGTCCGTGTCGAGCCTTAAACACTTTCAAACACAATTTATATTTTACTCGCTCTCGGATTTTAAGCCAGTTAAGGTCCTTCGGGAGCGGCGTGATATGACAGTATTTTTGTTGCCCCATAATCAATCGGGCAGCAGCATTGAATACGCTTTGTATTCTGCTTAATTGATTATTTGGCAATCCAGCGTACATTCCGTTGCAATAATCTAAACGTGACACTACAAAAGAATTTACGGGGGTCCTAGCTTCACCAACAGGTTAACATCTCCTTATATGTTATAGCTGTCTCAGTCTGAAGAAACCAGACTTAACAAGCCCTGATATGTGCGTATTGTAAGACAGATTGCCATTTAATGGACACCTAGAAACTTTAAACTCTTTGAAGGAGATATTTCTATCCCTCCTATTTTCAAAGGGTCAGAATCTAGAAGATGTTGTCGCCGAGGAGAGCCGTCAATTATATACAATCTGACTTAAAAAAATACATCGCGTATTATGATTACACAATATGTATTATTATTGGATGTTTCGGAAACATGCCTTAAACATTTTGCTGTTTGTAATGTCTTTTGAATTAATAAACTGATTTGATTTGATCCCCCCATCTGAACCAATGAAGGTAAAATAAATTCTGGACCGACGTTTCGGAGATCGTTGCAGTCTCCATCTTCAGGGACACCAAGATCTCAAAATACATATAGCAACCAACCATTAAAATCGACCGGCCTATTGCAGTATCAGTAGTGCCATGGAAAGAGCCATGTTAGGAATAAGCCTAAGAGACAGAGTCAGAAACGATACGGTGAGAGAAAAAACAAAGGTCACTGACATCATCCACCGGGTGGCGACTCTAAAATGGCAATGGGCAGGTCATGTAGCCAGAAGCTCAGATGAAAAGTGGACAAGAAGACTGCTAACTTGGAGACCATGGACGGCGAAGAGAAGTGCAAGGCGACCGCAACTACGGTGGAAGGATGATCTAAACAGACACGTCGGAATAACCTGGATGCAGCCTGCACAGGACAGAGTGACATGGAAGCGAATGGAGGAGGTCTTTGTCCAGGAGTGGACGGGAATAGGCTGAGGAAGAAACAGAAGATTGCAGTATCTTCTAACTAATTGATATTTCGATTATATTATTCGATTAAATTCTAAAAAAATTTATCGAAGATTTGATCACAGAATAAACATCATTACCCAAAATACTTGCTGATAGAAGATAAAATAAATAAATTTATCAATAACGAAAGATAAGCTCATGGCTTTGATTATTTTTAATGTAAACAAGATTTTAAAAATTAGATTTCCTGTAAGCTGTGTTTAATAATTAAATTATGTTATTTATACAAGATATTGTTTAAACTAACTAACTAACCATCACGGCGTCTCTCCGAAGGGGTAGGCAGAAAGAATGGACTGCCACACTTTTCTTTCCTGACATATTTCTATCGATTCCTCAACATTCATACATCGTGTCAGGCACGCGCGTCGATATCTCTGACTCCCCACGTAGCTGATATTCAATATTTGATGTATTAGATCGTGTCGCATTTTTTTTTGGTCTTCCTCTTTTTCTAGTTCCATTTACTTAATAACATATACTTTTTTACCATTCTTTCCATGTGTCCAAACCATCTTAATGACCCTTTCATTATTTTGTTCATAACAACATCATTAGCACCGCAATCACTTCTTATACTTGCATTTATCACTCTATCATATACAGATTTGCCACACATTCATCTTAGAGATCTCATTTCTACTGCATTTATTCTACTGTCATCCTTTTTTTCAGTTCCATGCTTCACTTTCATACATAAGGGTCGGCACAAGAACACCATTATGCAAACAATAGATTATCTAATATATTTTCACATAAACCCACTTCGAATAAAATAATCTAAGAAACCGTTAATACGTTTGCTACATAGCAAACTCGCAGGGGCTGGCATCTCTTCACTTTCGCTGAACTCTTCCATCTGCTTCTCTTCTCCAGGGTCCCGCAGGGATATCGGAAGCTCGAACGAAGCCAGAGTAAGACCGTAAGGAAATAGCCTTTCCACGTCTCTCTTCAGTACTTCTTTGGGGTAGCACTCGTCCACGTCGCATTCCATCCTGGCCAGCTGCTGCCTCAGTGAGTCGTGGTAGATGTCCAGCAAGCTATAGAGATGAGGCTCCAACATTTCTCTGTCCAGAGACAAGACCATTACGCCTATAATGTCTGTGGCAGGGCAGGAGTACCTAACCAACTGCCAGTCGATCAGAACAACGCTGCTAACATTGCCGTCCTAAAATGCAAAACGAATCATTCAGAAATTTATTAAATCCATACCACAAGTGTTACATATGTTCATATACATATCTTATAGAAGAGGAGTGGCCAACCTTTGTGTACTTTTTATCTTAAATGTGTCACTACCGGTCGATTGCGATTGACTTGTCGATCTCTGTTATAGAGCATTAAATATTTATGAAACCGTTCGTTTTCTAGAAATGTAATATTTTTGTGATAATTTCTGATATGTTTCGTTTCGCAGAGTCCTTGAGTGATATGTTTCGTTTCGTAGAATGATATGTTTAGTTTCGAAGAGTGATATGTTTAGTTTCGAAGAGTGATATGTTTCGTTTCGTATGTTTAGTTTCGTATAGTAATATGTTCCGTTCCTTGAGTGATATTTTTCGTTTCGTAGAGTGATATGTTTGGTTTCGTAGAGTGATATGTTTCGTTTCGTAGAGTGATATGTTTCGTTCCTAGAGTGATATGTTTCGTTTCGTAGAGTGATATGTTTCGTTCCCTGAGTGATATGTATCGTTTCGTAGAGTGATATGTTTAGTTTCGTAGAGTGATATGTATCGTTTCGTAGAGTGATATGTTTCGTTTCCTGAGTGATATGTATCGTTTCGTAGAGTGATATGTTTCGTTCCCTGAGTGATATTTTTCGTTTCGTAGTGTGATATGTTTCGTTTCGTAGTGTGATATGTTTCGTTTCGTAGAGTGATATGTTTCGTTTCGTAGAGTGATATGTTTGGTTTCGTAGAGTGATATGTTTCGTTTCGTAGAGTGATATGTTTCGTTCCTAGAGTGATATGTTTCGTTTCGTAGAGTGATATGTTTCGTTCCCTGAGTGATATGTATCGTTTCGTAGAGTGATATGTTTAGTTTCGTAGAGTGATATGTATCGTTTCGTAGAGTGATATGTTTCGTTTCCTGAGTGATATGTATCGTTTCGTAGAGTGATATGTTTCGTTCCCTGAGTGATATTTTTCGTTTCGTAGTGTGATATGTTTCGTTTCGTAGTGTGATATGTTTCGTTTCGTAGAGTGATATGTTTCGTTTCGTAGAGTGATATGTTTGGTTTCGTAGAGTGATATGTTTCGTTTCGTAGAGTGATATGTTTCGTTCCTAGAGTGATATGTTTCGTTTCGTAGAGTGATATGTTTCGTTTCGTAGAGTGATATGTTTCGTTTCGTAGAGTGATATATTTCATTCCTAGAGTGATATGTTTCGTTTCGTAGAGTGATATGTTTCGTTTCGTAGATTGATATGTTTCTTTCCCTGAGTGATATATTTAGTTTCATAGAGTGATATGTTTCGTTTCGTAGAGTGATATGTTTCGTTCTTAGGGTTCTTAGGGTGTTTAGTTTCGTAGAGTGATATGTTTCAAAAAATGAAAACAAAAAAATATATATACAACATTTCTTTATTATTGTATATTTAGTGTGCTTCCACTAGTGTTTATCGTCGACCGGTTTCGGCAGCTTGCTGCCACCTTCTGGTTACCATCAGCCAGAAGATGGCAGCAAGCTGCCGAAACCGTTCGACGATAAACACCAAGTGGAAGCACACTGAATATATAATAATAAAGATATTTTGTTTCTATTATTTTTTGTTTTTATTATTTAAAATGAACTTCTACCATGAAATATCAATTAAAAAATATTAATTATTGATATGTTGATGTGTATATAAAATCGAATATTTTAACAACCTAATTAATCCTCATAGTTTAACAAATCTTTACAAAAAATACCCACTTGATAATGTCTTAGCAAGCAAAACAAAACGGACGTTTTCATTCTTGGTTATTTTCATTACGAAACTAGTTTTTTTTAATATAATTAATTCACATAATTAGCCTCGCGGAACGCATCCTCGTGAAAGACCTCCTAAAAGATGGAAGATTAAAAGCTGGGAAACCATCTCACAGGATAGGCAACCCTCTGAAGAATAGACCACATATGCCTATAGCAAGGAAGATGAAGAATTAAAAAGATTCACCTTGTACTTAAAGAGCATATTGTTATTCCAGCAGTCTCCATGACAGATGACGCTATATGGCTCCGTCAACGAAGAGTCCAGGGCCATCCGCATAGTAGAGGGACAGTTATTCAAAAGCGCTTCCATTTTGGCTCTGTTCTCGGGACACTGAACGCACTCCAATGCCATCTAACTGACTACCTCAAAGAGAGGCATTAATATTTCCTCGTAATCAAATGAACTGGTTATGTTTTTAATAAGACTTGAAAAGAGTTCGGGATCCTTGCGTTTCAGGACGAATGAAAAGGCGTGGATTCTGGCCAAATTTCGCAACGCCAACGAGGCATGTTCAAAATCAAATGATACCCTTTTGTCGTTCATTGAAAACCCTTCTTTAGTAAAATCATTTAATATAATAAGTTCTTCGAATTCTTCGCTGTTTCCTTTGTAGTATTTTCCACTTAGGAATCTTTCTTCTTCTGGTATTTTATATGTCTCTTCTAATTTAACAAAAGCCGGTAATATATTGGTGTATGTGAAGACTTCAGCTTTAAAAAATCGATTCACCGGCATAACTCCCCTTCGTGCAGGATCTATTGAACCTTTTTTCACAAATAAATCCACATCGGAGCCATTTTGAACTGATTTTATTTTCACAAACGAAATGTCGCCACAATAATTATCTCCCGTGAAATCCATATTCTTCTGCAGTATTTCGAAATTTTTCATATTTAGATCACGGGCGATTTCTTCAACGGCGCTTTTCACATCACCTTCAATACAATCGGCGTTGGTATTGTATTGTTTTTCCGTTGTCATTTTGATCACACGAGTAATCTGCTAGAATTAAATCTGATGACTGCATTAACTTCTCCGTCCTAATAGGTATATCGCACACGTCTCTATTAAAAAAGATAAGAATTTGAACGATAAAGACTAACGTGCATAATAATGTAAAAAACTAAAATATTCTTATCACCCTATACTTTCACTTATCATAATTAATGCTATTTTTATGTTAAATGTAGATAGTAACTTTTTCTATGAAAATGATTTTGATTTTGATATAGTTTTTACACAATATTTCTACACATAATTGAAGACTACAGGGGAAAAACAAGGAATGTCAAAATTCAAAATAAATGTAATAATGCCATCTAGCGTCATTTGTACGTATCTATCCACAGTAAAATTTTCATATTCAAAAGTCATGTGTGTCATCGACTATGGCCAGATAATCGATTGCTAATTGCAAAGAAATGTATAGACTTTGATGAGCTTTATTCTCACTTTATTCAAATTGACCTTCTACTGACATTCCTTGTTTTTCCCCTGTAGTTTTCAATTAATAACAGCAGTAAATTAAACAAACTAGAATCTTTGGAAATCCTCGAATCGGTGAAATCGAGAGAAAACATCATTAATAATCAAATTCCCCCATTCCTTTCTTTTTAATTACCCTTTCTACTTCTAGTCTTCCAAGCTCCCATTCCCAATAATAATTTCAACGCAAATTAATCAATTATTAATATCCAGGCAAATGTTTTTTTTCCAAATTACAATTTTAAATTATCACTTATAATTATTATGTATTATTACTGTTAATTTTTTTATTAGTTCTTAAACCATTAGTCCAGGTAATTTTTATTTTAATTCAAATTTATATTCCTTTAAGATAGTGTCGATATAAGAAAGGAATGTAGAGCGGAAGAAGGTATTATGAAAGAATGATTAAGAAAGTTTACGTTAATGATGTAAATTAAGTACGGAGTAAGAGGCAGACCGAGGAAAACATGGCATGACCAAATTAATCCAATTTTAAAGGATGGTCAAATCAGAAGTCGGAAGAATCGACGTGCGTGTATGACTCGCTGCATGAATGTGGAGGAATCTAGAAAGGTATGTCAGGATAGAGTAGTGTGGCTGTTCATTCTCTCTGCTTACTCCTGCTGGGAAACGGCGTGATGGTTTGTTTGTTGGTTTTATCATGAAATTTCAAATACTTTTTTTTTTAAGTGTAGGTACTCATTTGTTTTATTCTCTCCTTGCGGAAATGCGAGTATATTATACAATGAATACAGAAACGCAATGAACGAAATTTCAGTTTCCATAAGAGGCGCTTTAATTGTCAACGCGGCGACCATTGCACGCGATACAAAAGGCAGTAAAATTACTGTTTTATTTTATTCCCTGATTGCCAACTAACTTTTCATTACCTTGGCTGCGCGTCCGTTCCACTCTGCCCCCTTTGTTGCTGACGATTCACTGTCAAAAAAAAAACCACCGCCCCCCAAAAAGGCTGAATCCATTTGCAATTAAAATTCCGTTTGTAGACTGGCATATACCAACGGGGAGATATTATACTAGAACATGGAGGACGGATTGATTGGTGAAGCACCAAAGCTGGATATATTAGTACGGTTCATATGAACCAACATGTAATAAAACCGAAGCATTTCAATCTATTTTTTAATACTCGCGTAACATGTTTAATATCATATATCAAAACTCCATTGTGAACGGCCGTTTTCGCTTAAAAATAATTAAAATTGACGAACTTCGTGGCAGAGTTGCAAGAGCTCTGACTGCCATAACGAAGTCCCGGGTTCGATATCCGGCGATGGCTGTGTGATTGTCACACTGTCTTTGATCTGGTGTAGAATTCACGTGATGATAACATGTTATGAGAATCAATATAATAGCTAAAAACCAATTGTATTCGAGTAATTGGGTTAATTGACTTAAAAAGCTTAGAAGAATGTAAATTTATTTCTTCTTCTTCTTCAAGTGCCCTGTCGGGTCCCCCTAACGTTGGCGATCACCTCGGCGAACCCGTCCCTGTCCTGCGTCGCTCGGAACAGCTCCTCCACACTTCAGATGCCGGTCCACTCTCTCACGTTTCGCAGGCAGGACATTTGTCTCCTACCGGGCCCTCGGCGTCCCTCAATTTTCCCCTCCAATATCAGTTGGAGAAGGTGGTACTTTTCCCCACGCATTATATGACCCAGATGCGAAATCTTCCGAACCTTGATAGTTGATAATAGTTCCCTGTCAACTCTAGCTCGCCTCAGGACTTCGGTATTGTTAACCATGCTGTCCAGGGAACTCTGAGCATTCGGCGATGGAGCCACATTTCAAATGTTTCCAGTCTGTTCATTGAGTTAACTCTCAAGGTCCAAGTTTCACACCCGTACAATAAAACAGAACAGACCAATTAAATTTATTTAATAAATATTAAGTGATAACAAAAACGTAACCTTCAAGTCACCGTGCATGATTTGGAAGACCGTTTAGAGATCCAAAAAGGTGTCAGACACTTTGTCTCAAAAACTATTTACCAATGTCTTGGAAGACATGTTGAAGACACTGGACTTTACGAACCATGGATTGAACATTAATGTAGAATATCTGTCTCACTTGAGATTCGCTGATGACATAATTCTCTTGTCGGAGTCTCCTGAACAACTTCGAGAAATACTGGAAGTTTAAAATGAATCATCTAAAAAAATGGTCTTAAAATGAATATGACAAAGACAAAAAAAATGACTAGCACACAAATTGAAGACATTAAAATCCACAATAAAAATGTAAAGTGGTGAATATGTTTACTTTGATCATCTGTTGGCTTTTGGAAGAGGGGGTCAAGTCAAGGAGATTGATAGGAGAATACAGCTCGGTTAGTCTGCATTTGGAAGGCTGTGACATCTTCAAGTGAGACATGCCACTGAATTTTAAAACAAAAGTGCTGGAGCAGTATGTGTTACCTGTGATGACCTATGGATGCGAGACATAGACGTTAATTAAAAAAGCAATCCACAAAATTAAAGTTGCACAACGGGCCATGGAAAGATTCATGTTGGATATCTCGCTTATAGACCATTTACCCAACGTGGAGATTAGAAGACGCACCATGGTCACCGACATAGGGATACACATTGCAAGGATGAACTGGCAATAGGCTGGGCATGTGTGCCGACAGCATGATGGAAGATGGAGCCAGAGGGTTACTGAATGAAGGCCAAGGTTAGGCCGTAGAAGTGTTGAGAGTCAGGCTACCAGATGGAGCGAAGATATTGGGCAGACAGCGGGAAGGGCCTGGAGAACGCTGGCGAGAGACCGAGAAGAATGGCGTGGGGGTGGGGAGGCTTACGTCCAGCAGTGGATGGAGACAAGCTGAAGAAAAATTTTGTTCAAACGACCTGTTATATACGAAACAAATGTTGTACAATTTAAAAAATATGTATAATTAGTTAGAATCCACTAATATTTGTGTCTTCGACTGGTTTTGGCAGCTCTCTGATGAATGAACCACCAGAAGATGGCAGCGAGTTGCCGAAACCAGTCAAAGGCACAAATATCAGTGGATTTTAACTAATTTTACCTACATAAAAAGGTGCTTTTACTATCCAAAAATTAATTTTAAATTTAAAATGAATGTTCACATATTTTTATGTTAAATACATAGCTCTTTACATCAAACAGCGCGAGCGAAATTGATTTTAATGCTAAAGCTATTATACTGATTCTGATGACATGTGATAGGTAGCTAATCTATGTATATGCCATAGTAAATTCTACCTCACAAATCACGCCGTATCCGTATCTTCTTAAATAACTTTAACGCCAATATATGAATTCGGTGAATTTTACATAATTATTATAAGATTATTTTTGTATAAAATCTTATCACCCTTGATCTGTATATACATAAAAGACTCAGTTTGTAATAGTGTCACCAGTCTGCCGATCGAAATGAGCCTGGCGAAACCTGTCGCTGTCGAAATACAAAAGTGGAAGTAGTTAAAAAGACGTTTTATTTAATTATTATAATTTGATTATGAATTTCCATCTAGAGATTGCAGTACAATTTTAATGACATACTAGTTATATACAAGAAGAGGTTATCCCTCAATACCGAATGTGAATAAAATATTTAACAAAAAAATATATTATTATATTTTTCTTAACATCTCTTTCCAATAAGCAATTCTGCCCTTCTACGGTATCCATGGTTCAAATAACGCACCCTTAATGACAGACGACAACAAAAGGTATCGCACTGGGTGGGGGATGCTAATAATTAATTTACGTTGTACTTGTAGGTAAATTAGGTGATCTACTTCCCCTACAATCTTCAATACACCCTCAAAAAGCATATTGAAGTTGACGAATTTAAAATAGGGGTGAAAATGTTTAAGGAAGCGTATTCTTTTGTTATTTTTAGAATGTGACTAAAGTACGCATTAATTTGATTTGAAATCTTCGAAATTTATTTATTGCTTATTTACTAAGTTCATAGATTTACGTGGACCTTGAAAGTTAACTCAATGAACAGACTGGAAGCATTTGAAATGTGGCTCTATCGCCGAATGCTCAGAATTCCCTGGACAGACATGATGACCAATACCGAAGTCCCGATGCGAGCTAGAGTTGACAAGGAGCTGTTATCAACTATCAAGGTTCGGAAGATTTCACATCTGGGTCACTTACTGAGTGGAGAAAAGAACCACCTTCTCCAACTGATATTAGAGAGGAAAATTGAGGGACGCCGATGGCCCGGTAGGAGACAAATGTCTTGCCTGCGAAACGTGAGGGAGTGGACCGGTATCCAAAGTGTGGTGTTGGGGGAACCCGAGGAAGGCACTTGAAGAAGAAGAATATAGATTTAAGATGAGAGATCTCGGGATTATCTATGAAAGTAGGCAGACTTTTCATGCACATATCGAGAGGATTTGTAACATTGCACTGATGATGCCAACTAGTTTCGCTTGGACCCAAGCTTCATCAGGTGAAATGAATTTCTGGTGAAGCTTGGGTCCAAGCGAAACTAGTTGGCATCAAATATAGGGTGTTTTATTAGAGGTTTGGTTTTTAAACTGGCAACATTGTTTCTAAAGATTATCAATTTGACAGTTGACAGTTGATTTGTAGTCAGTACATTTTGCCATTTTACCATGAATCGACTGACGTCGGAACAACGCTTGCAAATTGTGCAAATTTATTTTGAATATCATGGTCAAACTTATCGTTCACTACGTCCATTTTACGGTCGACATAATCGTCCATCCGAGCAAGTTATTCGGAAGGTCACGTACCCAAAATCATATTTAAACAATAATGGCATTAAATTATCTATTAAATTAAGCCAATATCATAGACATTAACATTATTTTTATGTGTTTTTTTTCATTTTGTATTTCTATACCTCTAAAAAAACATCCTTGTACACATTGTTATATAAAGGATGTTTTTTTTAGAGATATACAAATTCAAAATAAAAATAAACACATTAAAATAATGTTGTCTTTGATATTGGCTGTATTTAATAGATAATTTTATGCCATTATTGTTTAAATATGATTTCGGGTAATGAACGCCACAGCTAGTTCGAATGAAGCGCAATCGTGAAGTCCAATTTTCGGTCCTCACCTTTATTGAGCAACTGGGTAAAATGGCAAAACGTACTGACTACAAATCAACTATCAACTGTTAAACTGACAGTCTGTAGAAACAATGATGCTAGTTTAAAAACCAAACCTTTAAAAAAACAGCGTACATAATAGCTAATAACCATACCGTGATTAAATACAATTTTACTTATTTTATTTTATATTTTTTAAATATTAACGCTTTAAGCGCTTTTTGTAGTTAATTTTGATACTTCGAGCCATTCAATACTCCAATGCCTCCACAGGAAATATTTATGCAGGAGTTGTTAACTTCGGATTTCCATTTGACTACCTTTGCATATTCAGATAAAACCAATCAGTTCGACTGAAAATTGTGTTTACGGAATGGCGAGAACGGGGGAACAAAAGTCCGCCATGTGGAAAATTTCAGGTATTAGGCGGCATTTCGTCTGGGGCTTGAGATAGCTTTGTGAAATTAAGTTTCACTGTTCTTATATACATTACATAAAATGAGAACATATTTTGCAACGATGGTCTTAATCTGAAACTCCGACAAAGAATGATTAAATGTTATATATGGTCTGTTCTACTATATGGCTGCGAAACTTGGACTCTGAAAGTGAAAGTAGTGAACCGGTCGGAGGCGTTTGAAATGTGGAATTTTATAATGTGACAAAATTACGCATTAATTTGATTTGAAATCTTTGAAATTTATTTAATTATTGCTTATTTACTAAGTTCATAGATTTACGTGAACCTTAAAAGTCAACTCAATGAACAGACTGGAACCATTTGAACCACTATCACCGAATGCTCAGATGCTGCCAACTAGTTTAGCTTGGACGCAAGCTTCATCAGGTGAAGTGAAGTTCTGATGAAGCTTTGGTACAAGCGAAACTAGTTGGCATCAAATATAATAACCATACCGTGGTTAAATACAAAGTTTTTTATTTAATTTTATATTTTTAAAATATATTGTGTTTTTTTAGAGGTTTGATTTTTAAACTAGCAACATTGTTTCTACAGACTGTCAATTTGACAGTTGATAGTTGATTTGTAGTCAGTACATTTTGCCATTTTACCATAAATAGACTGACTAAATTTATTTTGAAAATCATGGTTTGGTTCGCCAAACTTATCGTGGCTTTATAGCACGGACATACAAAAAGACTGGGATGGAGGCGTTTCTTGGAGGAGGCCAAGACCCACCAAGGGTTGTAGCTCCGAAGAAGAAGAAGAAGAATATTAAAATGATAGGAAAATACGTTGTACGATCCGCCCTTTTGAAGTTAATTGGCGTGATGGTTAGTTAGATGTTATACAAATTTAGGATTCATAATACGAGTAGAACCCTTTCAAAACAGATCGCCGTATTGATTTCTTTGTAAAACATTTCGAGAACTTCCCCACCGTGCATTATGTCCTCCTCTCTAGCCAATCACGTCATCTCGGTAACAATATTCGTCAGTCTAACTTTTCGTACCATTTATTCAATGACTGGTAATCAATGTCTCAACTTTGCCGTTGTGTCAAACTTGGCTGTGAAGCGGCCAACCGAAACCTCCCCCGCCCTCTGTCTGCAAGGGAGGAACTGCCAGGCGATATAATTAATTAAAATCCGGAGATATCTAGTTAAGTGACGATTCATTAAAAATATACCGAGAGAATTCGCAAGCGCCAAATTGATAACTTGTCTTTTTGATACATAAACCCTATTAGATTTGAGGATTTGTGGGTTCTTAGGGGTAGCCAGAGAATCTTCTTTCTTCTTCTTCTTCTTCCTCTTAGTTTAGGTCGTGTGACCTGTTTGTGACGGTGGGCTATCCTGGGATGATGATGTCCAGCCACCTCTCCATCTCTTCGGCGGCCTTCCTGGTAATCTCTTGCTCCTTGGGTTTTCATCTTTAACAATTTTTGCAATTCTTGTATTCTCCATGCGGTCCGCGTGGTCTCTCCAAAAGCGCCTTCTGCTTCTTACCGTTTCTACCGAAGAAAGACTATTAGTCACCCTGTCCTTATAATATAATATATGTTTCGGAAGATAGGTGCCAAAGACAGGGCAGGTCCCTATACAGTTCAATAAATTCACTGATAACTTCTATTTCCCGCGTAGACGCCATTTTCATTCATACGTGCGCACGCCACAGGTGCCGCTGCGCAACTACCCTTGCATGGTTTACAACAAGCGTCTACACTGTGGAATACGTGTTTACAACGGCGGCATCCACACGCGGTTTACAACGCCCGTCCGTCCACAGAGGTTGTTGAAGGTCAAATGAATTTTCGTTGCAAACAAGTGTTTACACTGTTGTAAACCGCCGGTGGAGACCGATGTGGAGGGCTTGTTTACAACAGTCTGGCACGGCCTTTACGTCCAGCAGTGGATGGAGGCAAGCTGACGAAGAGTTACTAATACGTCTAAATTTCAACTCATTGTTGATTTAGAATATCTGGGATGCTGCAAAAGAGAAAGATAAATTTGTTCTAGACATATCTTGAGACGTTTTAAAGTGATTCAAGATCTGCGATGGGGAGAAGTTGTAAAAGGAAGGGAGATCGCAGAGTTAGGGGGAATTTTTGAAAGGAAAGTGCAGCGGATGAATTCTGAAAAGCACACCGTCGGTAATACCTTGTCGAAGAAGCGTAATTAAACTAGAAATAAAACTTAAGCTCTCGTATACAAAACAGCAACCTTTTCAACCGGAATACTTTTGTAATGGTACCCAGTGGCGTGCTTTTCAGAATAATCAATGTTGTTAATTAAAATTTCTTGGTAGAAGATCTTAATTGCATATAATCTCGTATTATCCGGTCTCAATCTAATGATTGGTCTGCAGCAAGGCGACGCATCTCCTCTTCTACTCCGCTCGGTCCTCGGCAACTCTCTTCAACTCCACATAAGAGGTGCAGCCCATATTTCGGCAAATCTGGTCTAGGTACTCTTGGCGAGGTCGTCCTCTGCAAATCGATCCCTCGACTATTCCCTCCAATACATCATGCAGGAAACATTCGTGTTGTAACACAAGACCAATTCATCTTACGCGCCTCTCCGCTGTGGTGTTCAACACGTGTCTACTCTCTTCAACTCTGCTGAGAACCTCTTCATTTGTAATGTGGTCCCTCCATGAAACATGGGCACCTCGTCGGTAGGTCCACATCTCAAATGCCTCCAGCCTTTTGCATATAATATGAGCAACGTTTATTACTTTATAAACAACACTTTATTAATTTTTTTTATTAAATTAACACAAACGTATTTCGGACACAGAAACCCTTCATCAGTGTAGTTATTTATTGTATTTACAAAATAAATATATAAGTTTATAAAAAAAATAAAACCACATCTTATTTATTATTTCTTGAACAATGATGTAAAACTCCATATAAAATAATGAATACAAATGAAAATGTCTGTTATCTAGAAATTTTATTAAATTAACCTTTAAACGCCCAGTGGTCCCGTACGGGACCGCCGATTTGCGTCGACCAATGCCCAACGGTCCCGTACGGGACCAGTGATTATGGCGCATTTCGCTATCGGATTACACTCATTTATGACAAAAGTATTCAAAATATGAATATTAGCTTACGTAAATAATGTCTTTGAGATACCGATCCATAATTTTATATTGGGTTCCGATAAATATTTTTATCATGATGCGTAATATTAGTGTTAATACCTTAGTCACAAGGTTGACTCTTTTTTTTTTATTACGGTCCGCCTAATAAAACACACAATCAACACCACTACACTGGCTATAATCTATCTATGCATTGACAAATGTTTTAAAATTTGGCATACGAAAAAAAAGGTTTCAATGTAATTTTTTTTTTCTTTTATTCTTTCATTTTCATGTTCAATTATATATTTAGGTACCTAACTCAACTCCAGCTAGAACTTCAAAATTATATCAAATAAATTATTCCAGTTAACATAGGAACAAATACACAATTTATGTCATACGGTTCGAAAAATAACGAACATTTGACATTTGATATAATATTATTGTAACACCTGATAATGTCAACATAGGTTAATGAAACAGCTGTCGCGTAAAATAAAATACAATTGTGATACGAGTACATAAAACAAAGTTATTTCATTCTTCTTCTTCTTCTTCGTCAGCCTTTATCGGTCCACTGCTGGACATAGGCCTCTTCCCTTCCCTTCCACTCGTCTCCATCTCCTGCCAGCCGTAGCCACATCCCCCCCCCACCCCCCACGGCAGCAATTTCGTTATTTAATTAACAGTTTAAAATTGTATCATAGTTTCAAATTTTCAAAAATAATACGAGTATTTGATAATGCTAAGGCATTATCAGTCATTCACATAAAATGTAATAAACTTTAAAACTATTAAAAGTTGGTCATGTCAGAAGCCGGAAGAATCGACGTGCGTGTATGACTCGATGTATGAATGTGGAGGAAGCAAGAGAGGTGTGCCAGGATAGAGTAGTGTGGCGGTCCATTCTCTCTGCCTACCCCTGCGGGGAAACGGCGTGATGGTTTGTTGTTGTTGTTGTCGTAATAAAACTTCTAGAAAACGTTTTCATTCGTATTAATTAAATATCATATCATTAAAATTTACATGATTCACTATTGTTAAATTTACCTTTCAAGTTAACCAAACAGTTCTACGATATTTCAAAGGGGTGTATCTCGTATAGCTTTGTAGGCAAAATCTTAAAATCAAGTAAACATTATATCCTTCATAATTATGTTCTCATAACTTCATTGATACCGCGGGAGTACATGTAATGTAGTAATATTCGCTTATCGTTGCTACGGCAAACAAGGAGAACGGGCGCGAGCAGTGGAGAGCAACAATGAGGTGGGATTAGTAGATATTGCGAAGATGGTGGATGAACGAGATGTGCGCGCAATCTATGACGAGTGGATGCTGCGGGAAGGGGCGGGAAGTGACGGTGACGACAAGGGGGGCCACATTTAAGCACACAAGGGAAGGCTTCTTTACATTGTCGGAGATCTCCTTATCATATTTAAGAACGTTTCAAATATCTTAAAAACGTTTATTTTAACTAACTAACTAACTAACCTTTGAGGACTTCCGAAATGAAGACACTGACGACGATAGCAGGCAATACACTGAGAGATCGCGTGAGGAACACGGATGTCGGATGAATCGACGTACATGTATGACTCGCTGTTTGTATGTGGAGAAAACTATAGAGAAGTCGTATAGAGTAGTGTGGGGAAACGGCATGATGGGTTGTAGAATAGACTAATTCTTTTCCTCTTAAACTAATAATTACATCAGCCTTCTTCCCTCCACTGCTGGATATAACAGGTTAGGTTAGGTCTCTTCTATTTTCTCCATTCGTCCCTGTCTTCTGTTTTCCACGAGGCGAGATACTCGCTCGTGTTAGAGAGGGTTCAGAAAAGATTTCTGAGATATCTCTACATGAGGGAGTTTGGTAGCTATTCGTGGATTTATCCCACTGCATTCCTCTTGGGCATGCTGGGGACCAATAGTTTACAGATAAGGAGGGATGGGTGCACACTTACCCATTTCTACAGACATATCAGGGGATTCTATGAGAATTCCGTCATCTTGGAGGCTATACATCTTTATGTTCCAGATGGTTACCTTCAACAGCGTCAGCACAGACTGTTTTATCTCCCAGCATGCAGAACCAACCTGCCTCTGGTATGGCGGTGGGGATAGCAATTAAACTGCTGAACATGGTCGCTTCGGAGATCGACGTCTTTCATATTCGTGAAAGTACATTCAGAAGACAAATACTCTTGACATTGGAGAGTATTATGTATTCCTAATGTCGAACCATCTCTCATGCGTTCCTGGTATTATATATTTTAAATGTTTTACCTGTTCTCAATAGATGCCTTAAACTATTATTATATTATATTATATAATTTTTGTTTGTTATATAAATTTGATTTGATTTTGCATCCAGGTGGTTCCGGCTATTAATAATTAAGTATTTTTACCATTTTTTGTGTTCATGGAAATTTTAAAAATACTGTACAAACAGTGAAACAAAATAGAAAAGAATTTCTTTCTAACCAACTCCTCGAAATAATTATTACATCCGACTCCATTTTTACAGTTTAAAAACCCCACAACCCTCCCTTAAAATTGCAGAATGATAGGGTAGTATTATGACGGGTGGTAAGCTTGGGGTGGCGGGTGGTGTGGGGTAGGGGGTTGTGGGGGAAATGGGTGGGAAAGAACCATAGAAGCGGGAGATACGTGTGATTCTGGTTGGTAGACATACTTATTCCCTTCGTATGTTTTACATACACAAGTGGAAACGAGTGAATTTAATGTTGTGCGAATGTAATTTGAATCAGATTGCTTAATTTTTATCGTATAAGCTTTGAGATTCAAATTTTAAATTATCATAAAACCGTAACATGTCTAAAGCAGTAGCATAAAAAATATTGTGGTGATTTTCACGAATCAAAGTGTTTCTTCTATATTCGCCATAATTTGTGTTGTGGGGTGTAATAATACATGGAACAATATTTATTTTTTTAACTTTGTGCAAAACACACTTTATTACAAAAATGAAAAATTAAAAAACAAACAAGTTTCGGTCTATAAGGCGTTGCATGGAATGGCACCAGGTTACATATCTGAACTCTGCATCAACGAATGCTAGACAGTCTACATTGCGATCAGCTAAGTCTTCAGCGATCGGTAGATTAACTCTGCCAAAACGCTGTCCATGCACAAACTTTGACGACCGAGCCTTCGCGGTAGCCGGCCCTTTAGCCTGGAACAATCTTCCAGCAGACGTTAAGTGCATTGAGAATCAATCAGAGTTCAGATCGAGACTCAAAACGCACCTTTTCAAATTATCATTTCCTGACAGGAAGGGCTGATCGACTTCGTCAGGTGCAGCCCTCATACTAAATATGTTTATTATTATTGTTATCATTATTATTATTATTTTTTATCTAGTCGATAATATGGAGCATCTTCTACAGCGCCCTTGAGATGAGTAATTCATAAAAATGGCGCTCTATAAATTATCCAATTTATTATTATTATTATAGGCAGTAATATTTATTCAAATATGAATCCACAACACAAAAAGAAGGCGAATATAGAAGAAATTATGTTATTGTAGCTGATGAAACCTATTACAGATATCTTATTAAATACTTGTGATTTAAAATACTACGAATAAATCAAAATAGCTAATTTTTTTAAGGATTAATTGTATCTCAATAGAGACGAAGATGTAAATTGGAAACAGAATTTGGTGGTCGAGGCGTTAACAGGACTTATGACCTGTAATTGGTTGGGTTAAGCGCACGCTTTATATAATACAACATTCCCCATTCCGCCCTTCTTACGACCACTACGCCTGACAATTTTTTGGAGATGTATATATGCTACAATGTAGAAGAACACTTCACATTTTTTAGTTCAATCTACCCTACCGCCATCTATTAAGATTGGATTAAGCCTTAAGCAGAAGATCTTTATTAACGCAATGTGAAAGGCTATCGCCATTAACATACATTGCTAGATAACGCCTGGAGATGTCTCCCCAATTTTTATGTTTTTTTTAACTTGGAGCAGTTTTTTACAACATTTTGATTGTACACAAATACTTGATTTTACAAATATATTTTATGTTACAATTTAAAATTTTAACTAAACTAACTAACTAACTAACCATCACGCCATCTCCCTGAAAGGGTAGGCAGAAAGAATGGACTGTCACACTTTTACTGATGCGGCACTCCATCCTTCTCTTTTCGCTCCGCGGGAGACGCGGTGTGATGGGTTGCGAACCTCATCGCCACCAATAGGCATCTCCCGCGCACACTTTGATCGTGCAACAGCCACAAAATAAATCTAAAATGAATACTATAAAATACAATGATATAAAATAAAATAACAAAATAAAAATAATTTAACACAAACGTTCTTTTTAGATGGTGCACATATTGTCTATTTAATTTATGTTCCACGAATCCTTCGTTTTTTTAATTTGGCACATAATGTTTTTTTTCGATGTTGCACATGTTGACATGGACGATCCGGACTTTTGTGTTTTATACGTATATTTAAAAAAAATTATGTTACAAAATAGCTTAAATAAAAGAATGAATGCAATGGAATTTAAAATATACGTGTTTGCATTCAATGCAGTGAAACAAAACCCTTATCTCTGTAAGCACGTACATGTATTTTTAGCAGCTTTAAAGTGGTGTGTGGATAGCTTTCCGTAAATCTGTTAAAGTTTAGAGAAGTGTCCCATGGGGGGTAAGACGATACTCTGTGATTCCCGCGGAGACAATGTCGTCCCCAAATAGACACAAACAACCGTTTCGTCTCTGAATCACTTAGAAGAGACGCTATCCTAATGCGAAGATAAAAAAAAACGGTCAAATAGAATTAAACGACAAACAAAACTAACTTACTAACAGTGGCGGTACTCCCATAGAAGCCCAGAAGCCCAGCTTGCGTAAGAAATTTTGAAACAAAACCCTCAAATCTTTCAAATCAAATCAAATCAAATCAGTTTATTAACTCAATAGACATTACAAACAGGAAAATGTTTAAGGCATCTATTAAGTACAGGTAAAATATTTTAAAAATACAACAAAGTACCAGGAACGCATTAGAGATGGTTCGACATTAGGAAGACAAGATACTTTATAAAGTCAATAGTATTTGCCCCCTGAACGTACTTTCACTAACATAAAAGACGTCGATCTCCGAGGAGACCGCGTTCAGCAGACTAATTGCTCTTCCCACCGGTGTCATCAGAGGCAGATTGGTTCTGGCGGCCGGTAGGTAAAACAATCTGTGCTGTCGCTGTCGGAGATATCTATCGGGGACAAAAAGACCAATATCCTCCAGTACGGCCGAGTTCTCAAAGTATCCCCTAATTAATCTGAAGACATGGGTTATTAGATGTCCATCTCTTCGAAGCTGTAAAGAATTGGTTCCGAGCATTCCCAGAAGAAATGCCATGGGATAGAGCCACAGATAACTACCATACTCCCTCATCTTAGTTACCTTGCCCCCGAATAAACCAACAACCCACCAAATAACCTACCAATAATGTTCTCATCAGACGTAAGACGAATAGCCAAAAGAGCTGAACCTCTGTAAGCTAGAAGAAGTTTTGATTCAAAATTTCTTACGCAAGCCGGGCTTCTGGGCTTCTATGGGAGTACCGCCACTGCTTACTAATCATCACGCCACTGCTTACTTACTCCTTGGAAGGGTAGGCAGATAGAATGGACCGCCTAAACATTCATACATCGTGACATGCACGGGAGTCGATTTATCAATTCAAATCAAATCAAATCAGTTTATTTTCTCAAAAGATATTACAAACAACAATTATAGTTTAAGGCATCTAATGAGAACATGTAAAACATAAAAAATATATATTACCAGAACGCATGAGAGATCGTTCAACATTAGGAATACAAAATACTCTCCAAAGTCAAGAGTATTTGTCTTCTGAACGTACTTTCACGAATATTAATGACGTCGATCTCCGAAGCGATCATGTTCAGCAGTTTGATTGCTCTCCCCACCGGCATCACCAGAGGCAGGTTGGTTCTGCAGGCTGGGAAATAAAACAGTCTGTGCTAACGCTGTCGAAGATAACCATCTGGAACATAAAGATGGATAGCCTCCAAGATAACGGAGTTATACAACTCCTTAAGTGGCCGACATTGAATAAATGATTGATTTGATCGTGCCACGTTTTCCTCGGTCTTTCTCTAGTTCTTGTTATGTTTACGAGTCTTGTTATGTTTCTACAGAAGACCGAAAGAAGATAATGGCGTTTTAACATACCTATGGAGCTATACCAATGAAGCTTGGAGCTGGCAAAAGAAGGATGAAAGCAGAATAAACGCCGTAAAAATGAGATGAAGAAGAATGTGCGTATGATAGAATACCGAACGATGAAATAAGAAAGAAATGTAAGGCAGATTTATACGAGTAGAAGTGAACAGTATTTCAAATAAATTAACTTGAAACTAACTAACTTGATAGAATACCGAACGATGAAATAAGAAAAAAATCTAAGGCAGATGACTGCATCATGGATAAAATTAAAAAAGGATTACTGAGATGGTTTGGACATATGGAGAGAATGGATGAGAGTAGAATGGTTAAAAAGTTGTACACAAGCAGCGTGAGTGGAAAAAGAAGCCGAGGACGACGGAGGAAAACATGGCATGACCAAATTAATCAATTACTAAAAGGCGATCACATTCGAAGTCGGAATAATCGCCGTGCGTGCATGGTACGATGTATGAATGTAGAGGAAGCCCGAGAGGTATGCCAGGACAGAGCATTGTTGCGATCCATCCTCCCTCTCTACCCCTCTGGGGAAATGGCGTGATGGTTAGTTAGTAAACATACCTATAAGTTTATATTTTCAGAAAATAGCTTGGTGATTTGTAAGTTTGTTTTTCAATAGCCTTAATTGCCTATGAATATAATTAATTATTATGAAAAATTATAGGGCATGTGTTAAGCGGAGAAAAATACCACCTTCTTTGACTGATATTAATGGGTAGAGTAAAGGGAAGTCGGAAAGTTGGTAGAAGAGAGTGGTCCTTGCTGCGGAACCTAAAATATTTGACAGGAACGACCAGAGTCCAGAACCTGTTCCAAGTGGCGCAGGACAGAGATGCATTTGCTGCAGTGATTTCCAACGTTAGGCACCGGAAGAAGAAGATCAAAAAAATATATGAACAAAAAAAATTAAAACAAGATCTTCTGCTTAATGCTTACATCCAATCTTCATAGATGGCGCTAGTGTAGATTGAACTAAAAAATGTGAATAGTTTCCACTATTGTAGCATATATACATCTTTCAAAAAAATTATCAGACATGGTGGTCGTAAGAAGGTCGAAATGGGGAATGTTGTATTACATATTATGCGTACGCTTAACCCAACCAATGACATGTCATAAGTCCTGTAAACGCCTCGACCATGATATTATGTTTTCAATTTGCATCTTCGTCTCTATTGAGATACAATTAATCCTTAAAAATGATAACCTGCAATGGGTAAAATCCAGAATTCGTCTACAAGTATTTGTATACATTCAAAATGTTGTAAAACAAGTTTCTTTGTAGGTTTGTACTTGTGCATTTTCCCGCGGTTTTTGATGGTCCTAGCTGGATTTACCGCCAAATTCCAAATTCAATTTAGTGAAAATAGAATTTTCAAGGAAAACAGCGAATTCGTTGGGTACCTACTCTCACCTACCCGCCCGCTACCGCGCTGCAAGACTCCTGGGTAGGCATGAATACCGCATCGGTTCGTTAGTATCGCGGAATTCGCTAGAATTTTGGCGCCAAAAATCATCAAATTTTCGCGCGAAAATTGATTTCTATTAAACTACACCATTTTGTTAATTTTTTTTTCTCGATCGACGGTGATGGTACGGGAAATACCTTCTAGTTTAATAAACTAACTAACCATCACGCCGTCTCGCCGAAGGTGAAGGCAGAAAGAATGGACTGCCACACTTTTCTTTCCTGACATATTTCTCTCGCTTCCTCAACATTCATACATCGTGTCATACACGCGCGTCAATTTCTCTGACTTCTCACATGGCCGACATTCTATATTTGTTTTCCTCTATTTCTTGTTCCATTAACATTGTTAACATATACATTTTTAACATTCTTTCTTCATTCATTCTTTCCATATGTCCAAACCATCTTAATGATCCTTTCATTATTTTGTTCCTAGCACCATCATTCGCACCGCATTCACTTCTTATATTTTCTTTTGAATCTCTATCATACATAGTATATCCACACATTCGTCGTAAGAGATCTCATTTCTACTGCATTTATTCTACTTTCATCCTTCTTTTGCCAGTTCCATGCTTCGCTTCCATACATAAGGCTCGGTAGAAGAACACCATTGTGCACTGCCATAAAGTTTAATAAACTTTCTGTTTTATTTAATTTCAGGCATTGTGAACGTCGCTATCATTGCATCAGTGGGAGGAATGTTTTTTGGAGCCTTGGAAAATCACGAATAACTCGCTGTATTT
Source organism: Lepidostoma basale (assembly GCA_022606425.2). Lineage (NCBI taxonomy): Eukaryota > Metazoa > Arthropoda > Insecta > Trichoptera > Lepidostomatidae > Lepidostoma > Lepidostoma basale. Next base: position 773,018 of record JAHDVF020000068.1, read on the forward strand.
TCAATTTTTTGGTCCAAAAATGTTATGTATTTATTGTATTTTCTTCTATGTTCGCCATAACTTTGTGTTGTAGATGTTTATGTTTATTTTTTTATATACTTTGTATACAACTCTCACATTTATTTAAAAAATAAAATTAAAATTAAATGTCAATCAAACATGTTTCGGACTGACCAGCCCTTCATCAGAGATATTATATAAATATTTTTTTTTAAATCTTGTTTATAACAGGTTGTTTGAACCCAATTACTGTGTACAATTTATTTATGCTATTATAATAAATTGGATAATTTACAGAGCGCCATTTTTATGAATTACTCATCTCAAGGGCGCTCTAGAAGATGCTCCGTTTTATCAACTAGATAAAAATAATAATAATAATAATAATAATAATAATGATGAACGGAGAGAAATGTGCCAGGAAAGAAAAGTTTGGCAGTCCATTCTTTCTGCCTACCCCTTCGGGGAGACGGCGTAATGGTTAGTTAGTTAGTGATTCTCGTGACACGTGATAGGTAGCCAATCTATCGCCATTTCATTTTCCCGTGAATTCTACACCATACCAAAGAGAGCGTGACAATCAAGCTGTCCTCGCCGGGAATCGAACCCGAAACCTTCGGGGTTGCAGTCAATGCCTTTACAGATCGTTTTACATCGTTGTTCAAGAAACAATATACATTATAAGCTTATATTACTGTTTGTGGATGTTTTAATGCGAGTTTCATATGTCAACTTAAATAAAAACGAAATTATTGCCATAGTACTTTGTCAAAGTGAATTCAAAGGAATATTTTTATGTTCGCTCTTTGTGTTATTGCTTTTCGCGTCCGCTGCGCGCCTGAAATGTGGAACCATGACGACCCTTGACGTGCAGGTAGCTTCGTTATTAGATCATATATGGAGTCAGCAACACCGGTTTTATTTCCGCGAAAGCCACCTTGGATGCTGAAACAAGACGTTATTTTCATCCTAAAAAATTTACGTCAACATTACGTTTAAATTCCACGATATGGAAAAATAAAGACATTTGAAATGTGGATACACCGTATAATATTTAAACTATATTTGACAGAGAGAATTACAAACGAGAAAGTACTGCAGCTAATGAATAAAGAAAAATAGATTGTTAAAATCATTCAGCGCGGGAAACTGCAATCCAAATAAAAGATGGAAAGACAACTGGTAATCCACATCATATGAACAATTTTAATCAAAGATATAAATTAATAATCAATGAAAGCGAAAACGGCCATTCACAATGGAGTTCTGGTCCCAACCCTAATATATGGAAGCGAAGCATGGAACTGGCAGAAGAAGGATGAGAGCAGAATAAATGCGGTAGAGATGAGGTCCCTAAGACGTATGTGTGGTAGAACGATATACGACAGAATCTCAAATGCTGATATAAGAAAAGAATGTAGAGCGGAAGAAAGTATTATGAACAAAATTATGAAAGGATCGCTGCGTTGGTTCAGACATATAGAACGCATGGATGAAGAAAGAATGGTTAGGAAAGTATACGTTTCGAAAGTATATAATGATGTAAATGGGGTACGAAGTCGAGGCAGACCGAGAAAAACATGGCATGACCAAATTAATCAAAATTTAAAGGTTGGTCATGTTAGAAGTCGGAGAATCGACGTGCGTGTATGACTCGTTGTATGAATGTGGAGGAAGCTAGAGAGGTTTGCCAGGATAGAGTAGTGTGGCGGTCCATTCTCTCTGCCTACCCCTGCGGGGAAACGGCGTGATGGTTTGTTAGTTTGTTTCATAGGGGACCAGTCTAGTGCGCCCTGAGCGATGCAGGCTGGGTTCCGTCTCAGAGTGTGACCGATCCACTGCCATTTGCGTCTAGCGACTTGTTCTCTAATTGGCTTTTCGCCTACCATGGTCCAGGGAACGGCATTTGACACTGTTTGGGGCCAATAGATCTTGAATATTGAGCGAAGGCACCTATTTATAAACACCTGAAGTTTTCCAATAACGTAATTCCATACAAAAATAAAATTAAAATCACAAAGTGAGTGTTTCAAATGAAAATTTAAAGCTTATGGTTATTATTACGTTTATTACGGGAAAGAAAATTCTAAAATGGCGTAGGAATACGTACAGGAATTATTGTGTATATCTGACAGCCGTTATTGCGGAGCTCGCGTATAATATACTTACAATAAAAACATAGAAGGCTTATTGTGTATTCAACGTTATGCAAAAGAATATTCTTTGACTGCTATCATATGTCGCTCAGCGGCGGAGGCTGAATGGTATCAGGGAAGCGGGCTGTCGCGCGGTGCACACCCCCTGTCACCACCCCAACGCGCCAAGCAAGGGCTGCCCAGATCCACACCAGTATAATTTTGTAATAATACAACATGACGATCTCTATCGAAAAAACAAAATGTACGACCTTTTCCAAAACACCCATAACATGTAACCTGGTTATAGAAAATCAACCCATAGAACAGATCAGGACCTTCAAGTATCTAGCGATAGACCTGGTGGAAGAAATACAAGCCCAAGTAAACAAGGCAACTGCAATCTCTGGCGCTCTAGAATCCACAATATGGAAAAACAAAGACATGGCCATTAAGAGTAAGATAAGAATCTATAAAGCATGCGTAAGACCAATAATATACGTAACATATGGCGTCGAAGCAAGAGCAGACAGTCAGAATCAAACATCTCTTAAGAGTATCAGAAATGAGAACATTGCGACCTTTTGTGGGGAGAACCCTTAGAGATAGGATACCCAATGAAGAAATTCGCAAATCCTGCAAAATTGAAGACATAGTGAGATGGAGTAGGCAGAGAAGACGATTCTGGAGGGACCACATCGAGAGAATGAATCCAGCAAGAATTTCTAATATCGTGATGCACGAGACTCCAGAGGGTCGTCGACCACCAAAGAGATGGAGAGAAGGCTAGTCGTGTTCATCTCAGGAAGAAAGTTGATATCCTGCATAAACAGATCGCAAGATCTACAATTAGAAGAAGAAGAATTGAAAAAATAGATGTCCTTTTAGTGTTTATTTTATCTTTTTGAATGCGAAAATTATGTGCCCCGCAAATCTTGAAAAGAATACTTTTAACTACTGCATTAAATCATAGCTTGTTTCAACCCTGGCGCCTATTTTTATTTACCATCCCCCTTCACCCCCAGCGCCGCCCCCTCCGGGAGACAATAATAAAAGCAGCATCCCCATAATAATGAATGACAGCGGGACGCCCTTCAGGTGAGGCTGTTTTTGGGCTCCACCGACAGTGTTGCGAAAGGATACATTGCTCACAATCATTGGAACTCAACATGTTTTTATTATATTGTAGAATTTTATAAGACTAACCTGAAATCATTATTATATGCGTGAATAAATTTTCATAAATATAAAAGACAGACAGTCTCCAGTTTTCAAGAAAGGCACAAAATCATGTGTTGAAAATTATCGACCAGTAGCAATTTTATCTACACCTGCGAAGGTATTTGAGGCGTTAATACATCATTTTATTAACCCAAAGATAGAACCATTCATAATTAATGAACAGCATGGTTCAGATCAGGGCGTTCAACCATTACAAATTTGATGGTATTTACGAACTTTGTCACTAAGTGCCTTGATAAAGGTGCACAAGTCGACTGCTCGTATAGCGATTTTTCAAAAGCGTTTGATAAGGTGGACCACCAACTTTTGCTTCTAAAGCTTCAAAGGATTGGCTTTAGTGACAATCTGCTCAAGCTTTTCTCTAGCTATCTAACATCTCGAAAACAATATGTGTCATATGGACTTTTTCAGTCTTCAGCCTTTCACACCTCATCAGGGGTGCCACAAGGGTCTAATTTAGGACCATTGCTTTTCACGACATTCATTATTGATATTTCTAACGAAATAAAGTTTTCAAAATTTTTATTATTTGCTGATGACATAAAAGTTTTCTCTGAAATAGAGAATCCCTCAGATTGCTTGAAGCTTCAGTGTGACATTCAGAGCATAACCCAATGGAGTAAACGTAACAAATTATTCTTCAACGTCTCCAAGGGCTTTGTTATGTTATACACACGGGCATCGAAAACATTATACTATCGCTATCTTATGGATGGGGTACAGCTTGAAAGAGCTTCTACATCCAGAGATCTCGGTGTTCTGTTCGATGCTCAATTATCGTTCAATCTTCACATAGTTGCTCTATGTAATAGTTCCATTAAAATGCTTGGATTTGTTTTTAGGAATGCCAAGATATTTTCGAACACACGGGTACTTCGGGTGTTGTATAATTCCCTGGTAAGAAGTCGGCTGGAATACAGTTCCGTTATTTGGTCACCGCCTGGGATCCGATATTCTCTGATGGTGGAGCGAGTGCAGAAAAAATGTCTGCGCTTTCTTTACCTCAGGGAGCGCGGTTATTACCCGTGGCTCTTTCCGACTGAATTCTTGCTAGGTATACTAAGCTACCAATCATCATCAGAAGGAGGAACATTCACTTGGGAGTTCACTTCTTTCAGCTGATTGGCGGCCGTATACAGAACTCGGATGTCCTGAGTGATGTAGGTCTATTTGTCCCTGATAATTACCTTCGTCAAAGACAGCACAGATTGTTTTATTTACCACGCTGCAGAACCAACCTGCCAATGGTTATGCCTGTGGGTAGGGCAATCTTATTGCTTAATCGGATCGCCTCGGAGGTCGACATATTTCGTGATATTGTGAGTTGCCTCAGGGATGCAATATCAATGTTATGATTATTTATAATTCTTAAACTTTTTTATTTTATTTATATGTTTTTATGCTTCTCTTTTAAATTCTTATAATGTAATTGCAAACGAATTGGAAATATTTCTGTAATGTTTGTAATTTTTATAAAAATAAATTAAATGAAATGAAATGAAGACGAGACGGCCTGACAGATTGGTTAAAAATATTACGTGCGTATATTTTTCCGTTCAAAAGAGCGACTAATTTGCTATCTGACCATGCCAAGCGAATATAGACTCTACAGATTGAGACTCAGAGCCTCGATTATTAAGGTCTATATTCGCCTGCACTACGAAAATTTTCAATTAATTTATAAAGTTAATTAGAGCTCGATTAGTAACAAAAATATGTCTATTACCACCGCCGTATTCCACTTAATCAATTCTATAAGTTTCCTGAGGATCTGTTTAGGAATAACCGAGGAAGAAGTCCACACACAAAAGACAGATTGAGTTTTATTTATATGTACCTGGATTATGTAGATAATATAACAAAATGTCAATATGCGAAATGATCTAAATGGTGATAAATGTGAATAAGTCCAAGGTAATGATTTTTGAAAGAGAAGAAATCATGAGAGTCTGCAACATTAGCTTGAATGGCGAAAATTTGGAGGAAGTAGATGAGTTCGTGTATTTGGGTAGTATGTTAACAAAAGATGGGCGAGTGGAGAGGGATATTGAATGAAGGGTTGGGGCAGGCAACAAAGTAAATGGTGCACTTAAAGTTGTCATCGCACACAAAAACCTATCCAACAACAACAAACCATCACGCCGCTTCCCTGTAGGGGTAGGCAGAGAGAATGGACCGCCACACTACTCTATCCTGGCACACCTCTCTAGCTTCCTCCACATTCATACACGGACGTCGAACCTAATCAAAAAAGCTAAAATTGCAGGGCACAATGGTGTTCTTGTACCGACCCTTATATATGGAGAGTACTCTATCATACACAGAGTATCACACATTCTTCTAAGAGATCTCATTTCAACTGCATTTATTCTACTTTCATCCTTCTTTTGCCAGTTCCATGCTTCGCTTCCATACATAAGGGTCGGTAGAAGAACACCATTGTGAACACCAACACCAATATCATCTCTTGTAAACATACTACCTAAATACACGAACTCAACTACTTGCTCCAAATTTTCACCATTCACGTTAATGTTGCAGACTGTCGTGGTTTCTTCCTTTTCAAAAATTAGTATTTGTTGTAAAATTTACGTAACACAAAGAGATTCAATTTGTCAATTTCTAAAATGCGCCATTACTCAAATCTATTGTAGGTGGGGTTAGTCCACTTTTCCTTTGACTGCCTCATTTATGATATTAACAGTGGGAAAATGTTTTTAAATTTATAAAAAGATAAACATAACATAACTAACTAACTAACTAACCATCACGCCGTCTCCCCGAAAGGGTAAGCAGAAAGAATGGACTGTCACACTTTTACTGATGCGGCACTCCATCCTTCTCTTTTCGCTCCGCGGGAGACGCGGTGTGATGGGTTGCGAACCTCATCGCCACCAATAGGCATCTCCCGCGCACACTTCGATCGTCCAACACCCACAAAATAAATCTAAAACAAATAATATAAAATACAATGTTATAAAATAAAATAACAAAATAAAAATTATTTAACAAAAAATGTTCTTTTTAAATGGTGCACATATTGTCTATTTAATTTATGTTCCACGAATCCACCGTTTTTTAAATTTAGCACATAATGTAATAACACATAATGTTTTTTTCGATGTTGCACATGTTGACATGGACGATCCGGACTTTTGTGTTTATTTAATTTATGTTACACGTAGGTACCCACCGTTTTTTAAATTAGCTGTAATTAGGCACTTTACCAGCAAGAACTTTAAAATAATATTGAAAAATTATTCAAATTGTCATTGGAACAAAAGAAAAATTTATTTTTACACCTGTCAAAATTCTTTATAAAAACGATAAAACTAAAACTAATAAACGTAACATCTACGTGAATTTGAGCGGGTGAATGAATGAGTGTTGTCAGAGAAACGGCATTTGTCGGAATGTGTTTCTGAATTGCTTTGTGTTAATTTGAATGTCCGGTAACCACTGAAGGGAGATGAAAAATAACACACGGCAGTTTTCCTTTACTACGGAGAAGGTGGATGGTGGATGGAGGTATCCTCGAACAAAGGGTTTCTGTCCTCCCAGCTTTGTAAATGCAACGAATTACGCTATCTTCGCTGGAAACAATAAAAACGAGAACGTTTCGTTTGTCGATTGTTTCAATGGATTTCTTCAATTGTTTCTTTCGCAATCCGCAGTCTGTGTTTGTTATGGGTTTTATAATAATAAAAGCGATATTAATCTACCGTCTGTTGGGACATTTGTTTAAGATAGGAAAATAACCATGCCATTTTATTTTCATCTGCTTTTAAATGGTTTTTTGGTTTTAAACTGTGTCCCTAAAAAGGATTGTTACGCCCTTTATAGAGTGTAAGCAAACCGCGAATAAAATTTCTTCTTCTTCTTTTTCTTCTTCTTCTTCATCATCTTCTTCTTCTTCTTTCTCTTCTTCTTCTTCTACTACTTCTTCTTCTTCTACCTTATCGATTTAAACACATTCGTCTAAAAGAGATCATTTCTTCTACATTTTCTTATTCTTTCGGTGCCGTGTCAGGTCCCCCTAACATTGGCGATCACTGCAGCAAAGCCATCTCTGTCCTGCGCCACTTGGAACAGGTTCTGAACTCTTGTTATTCTTGTCCACTCTTTGATGTTCCGCAGTTGCCTTCTACCTACTCCCCGACGTCCCTTCACTTTACCCATTAATATCAGTCGAAGGAGGTGGTATTTTTTTCCCTTTAGCAAATGACCCAAATATGAGACCTTTTTTGTTTAATTTCTTCTGCTATCAAATTTATTTTTTCTGATCCATGCTTCACTTCAATACATAAGGATCGGTACAAGAACACCATTTTGTACTGCCATCTTAGCTTTTAATAATGAAAAAACCTTTTTATAATAGTTTACACCGTCCGCCTGGAAGAGCACCTGATTTCTATGTCACAGATCTGTTAAAAGAAACAGAAGAAGAAGAAGTAGTGTACTTGGCGTAAATATTTTGCTATCAAATGCATTTTAGAGTTACCTCATTACTTAAGCAACTCTTTGTGAACTTTCCAATCCCATCTACCAACAAGGTCCATTGTCTGGCTCGCTCGAAGGCGAAATTATTAAAAATTCTAAAATATTAAGTAGGCAAGATGAAAGACGAGAACGGATGGAGGCTGCCCTCTTTCATTCAGCATTCATTTCCCCCTTCCCGGAGCTATGATCACAGAAATCAGGAAATAAGTATTCCATTGCTTAAGATTTTATCCCGTGCCCGATACGAACCGTTATACAAGTATACTACAAAACAAACAAAACAAAAACCATCACGCCGTTTCCCCGCAGGGGTAGCCAGAGAAAATGGACCGCCACACTACTCTATCCTGGCAAACCTCTCTAGCTTCCTCCACATTCATACAACGAGTCATACACGCACGTCGATTCCTCCGACTTCTAACATGACCAACCTTTAAAATTTGATTAATTTGGTCATGCCATGTTTTCCTCGGTCTGCCTCGACTTCGTCCCCCATTTACATCATTAACGTATACTTTCTTTACCATTCTTTCTCCATCCACGCGTTCCATATGTCCGAACCAACGCAGCGATCCTTTCATAATTTTGTTCATAATACCTTCTTCCGCTCTACATTCCTTTCTTCTATCAGCATTTGTGATTCTGTCGTATATCGTTCTACCACACATAGGTACGTCTTAGGGACCTCATCTCTACCGCATTTATTCTACTCTCATCCTTCTTCTGCCAGTTCCATGCTTCGCTTCCATACATTAGGGTTGGGACCAGAACTCCATTGTGAACAAGTATACTCATGTAATTAATTACAATAACTCACTCAGGAATCAAGAATAATTAAGAAAGTGCAATGTACAACCATTTAATAAAATGAGAACATTATTTTGCAACGATAATCTTAACTTGAAACTCCGAAAAAGAATGATTCAATGTTGTATATGGTATGTTCTACTATATGTCTGCGAAACCTGGACTCTGAAAGTGAATGTAATGAACCGGGTGGAAGGTGAGATGTGGATATACCGCAGAATGCTCCGTATACCGTGGACCTATAAGGTTAGTAATGCAGACACGTACTACAGAGGGCAATGGAGAGCTGTTGTCGAGTGTGAAAATAAGAAGGGTTTCATATATATCTCATACGACCTTCGTGGCTAAGTGGTAAGTACATTGACTGCCATCCCGAAGGTTCCGGCTTCGATCTCTGGCGAGGGCAGTGTGACTGTCGCACTGTCTTTGATCTGGTGTAGAATTCACGTCACAATATAATGGCGATAGATTAGCTACCTATCACATGTCACGAGAATCACTATGATAGCAATAATACCCTTTACATCGATTTGGCTCATGCTGTCATGATGTAAAGAGCGATTCAACAAAATAATAATAATAAAATAATAATAATTTGGATCGTGTGCTAAGGGGAGAAAAATACCACCTTCTTCTACTGATATTAATGGGTAAAGTGGAGGGACGTCGGGGAGTTGGTAGAAGGCAGCTGTCCTGGCTGTAGAACATCAAAGAGTGGACAGGAATAACAAGAGTTCAGAACCTGTTCCAAGTGATCGCCAACGTTGGCGGGACCCGACACGGCACCGAAAGAAGAAGAATATTATTTGTATATTTCAAACATGCCAGTGTATGCTGGTAACAAGTTCTAATTAAAACAGTTTTAATTGGCTGCAGGCATCCTTGCAGAAAACGAGTTCAGTTTAATGTCAATTTTCCGACTGCTTCGCTTAATAAGCTTTCTGGCGCAAATTTTAAGTTTTCCGACAAAACTTTTCGAGTGTTTAAAGTGGAAGCACAGAGCTTACACCAAAAGCACGGCTACGTCAATAATAATACCATACTGGATATCTGTGTACTTAAAGAACTTAAAAATGAAGAAAGACGAAGAAAAATGAAGAATGAGATGAAGGATCCCTGAGATGGTTTGGACATATGGAACGAATGGATGAGAGTAGAATGATTAAAAAGTTGTACAACAAGCAGCGTGAGTGGGAAAAGAAGCCGAGGACGACCGAGGAAAACATGGCATGACCAAATTAATCAATTACTAAAAGGCGGCCACATTCGAAGTCGGAATAATCGAAGCCCGAAAGGTATGCCAGGACCGGCCATTGTGGCGATCCATCCTCTCTGCCTACCCCTCCGGGGAAATGGCGTGATGGTTAGTTAGTTAGTTAGTTAAAGAACTATACGTTTATATCGTTCTCCCAATGATGAAGGTATCAGCCTTCGAAACATGTCGAGAAAAATAAACTCAAAAGTGGAAAAAACAGTGTTTTAATTCATAAAAATTCGTCGTTATAGAATTCCACAGTGTTAACGCCATAAGTGTATCTAAACCAACAATTTTATCAGCAGATTGATTAATTTATTAATTAACCTTATAAAAAAAATTAAAACTAATTAGTCATCAAGTCTTTCGAAGGAGTAGGCAGAAAGAAAGGACCGTCGCACTGTCCTTCTCTCACTTTCTCAACATTCATATATCGTGTCAAGCACGCACGATAATTTGATTGATTTGATCGTCCCACGTTTTACTCGTTCTTCCTCTTTTTCTAGTTCCATTTACATATTTACTTTATTTATCATTCTTTCTTCTTTCATTATTTTCATGTGTCTAAACTATCTATCTCTCAATCTTTTGTTCATTATACTTTCATTCACTTCTTATATTTGCATTATATTAAAACATCAATATGATATTCCCAAAATCAATGATTTTTATACATTCGTATTAAGCATTTATATTTGTTTATTATTTCTTGAATAAAGATATAAAATAAAAACGAATGAAAACGCCTTTTTATTAACCTTTCCCTTACGGTGCTAAAATAAAAACGCGTGTTTCTGTGTTGAGTAGTCAGTACCCAATCAAAAATAGCGATTTTAAATCGGAAAAATAAGAACATTCATAGCTAATCCCCTTAAATAATTATAATTGAAGTCAAAAATTATAATAATTCAGAAATATTTGCTAAAAACTTTTTTTTTTAAAACATGTGTCAACGCTCACGGGACGGGCATAGGTCCACTCTGGTTGCAAGCCCGAGAGCTACTGCCGGGCAGTGAGAACATTGAGCTCCTCGCGCTTCCACAGTGAAGTATGCAAGAGCGAGATGCGAATACTCGTATAGTGTCGCGCACTCAGCGCTACGAATTTTAATTATTATTAATATTATTTTTTTAATCAATGCGTAAATATATTATGGAGGAACATCTAAAAAAATTAGCCTTGTATTTGTTATATTTATAGAGATATTGATGGTTATTAGAAGCAACGTGTAGAAGATACCCATTACAGGGAAGGGAGGGTTAATAAAAAATTATCATAGCTTATGGAAATGATTTGTTTCGCCTGTCCAAGGGTTACTTAATAAAACCAACATAAATTAGAGGGAAAACCAGCAGAAACGTGTTTTTAAATTATTTAAGATTTCCTTATGTATGGAAGCGAAGCATGGAATTGGCAAAAGAAGGATGAAAGTAGAATAAATTCAGTAGAAATGAGATCTCTTAGACGAATGTGTGGATACTCTGTGTATGATAGAGTGTCGAATGAAAATATAAGAAGTGAATGCGGTGCGAATGATGGTGTCATGAACAAAATAATGAAAGGATCATTAAGATGGTTTGGACATATGGAAAGAATGAGTAAAGAAAGAATGAATAAAAAATTATATATTAACGATGTAAATGGAACCAGAAATAGAGGAAGACCGAGGGAAACGTGGCACGATCAAATAAATCAAATATTGAATGTCGGCCATGTGAAGAGTCAGAGAAATCGACGCGCGTGTATGACACGATGTATGAATGTTTATTTATTTATTTGTTCATTATACACAAATGAGACATTACAAACGATAAAACATGTAGGCGACTCATTTGGACACAAAACGGTATTACATAGATAAAATAAAACAAAATAACATGAGACCAAAAAAATCATACATATCAGAAGGAATCAAAATATGTCGACATCAGTGAGGCAGTACTCTTTCCAGAATTTGCAATATTTTTTATGAATACTGCCTCACTGACACTGAAAATGTCCAAATCCAAATCAAATGTAGAGGAAGGGAGAGAAATATGTCAGGAAAGAAAAGTGTGGCAGTCCATTCTTTCTGCCTACCCCTTCGAGGAGACGGCGTGATGGTTAGTTAGTTAGTTAAGATTTGTTTTTTTCATTTGGATGAGTTTGACGAGGATCTCTAAAATTAAGCTTAGATAGAATAAGCGAAATTAGTATTCGTGTACTAATCAGATAAACAGCATGTTAAGCGAACTGTCACGTGGTGGTGGGCTAGTTTCCGCATGACTTGGTACAGTTCTATCACTGATGGTTCTCTCGGTCCTTTCGTCTCCTTCCGGAGTCTGGTAGCTGTCAGAGATCATTCGTGGACCACGAACCGGCTCGCTATTGTTCTCTGTGGAATTATGTTCCAACACGCTGTGCGATATTCCGAGTACCTAAATTATCTGAACATAATTCTATTCAAGTATATTTTTATTGTTTCTTAAACAATGATGTAAAACTCCATATTAAATCATTTATACGAATAAATTCGTCTATTTTCTAGAATTTATATTTTATTCGAATGACATGTTTAGCCTGTCTAAGGCATTATCAAATATAGTGAAAAATCTAACGCGTTGCTGTTTATATACATGAAAGAAATGAGCAGAATTAATTATTTGTCTTTTTCTTTTTTTTATATACTTTGTATATACACCACTATTAAAATTACATAGCAGACATGCTTCGGACAACCAGTCCTTCTTCAGTGATACATATTTTAAAGATAAATATTTAAAATATTATAAAATTGTTTACAAATATAATCAATTTTGACTGACGTCTTAGGGACTTGTATTAAATTTGTTTAAAAAATATATAAGTTCTCATAACAAGCCCAGGTTAATTTTTAAATTTGAATGATTGTGTCGAATTTTAAATGCGTTTTTATATTAGTCTTTCTTTGTTTAGTTTTTATTATATTTTTCACCTAAAGATGGAGGTATCCTCCGAAACATGTCGTGTTTTTTGATATTTTTAAAATAATTAGTGGATTAAACAAAGTTATTTTTTAATTTTTATTTTTATTTAGTATTACTATTGAATATTAGACGCTTCGTTTGTGTACCGTGTACTAAAAATCACGCCCGTTTACCCGGAGGGGTAGGCAGAGAGGATGGACCGTCATACTGTTCTATCCTGCCAAAACTCTCGCGACTCTGCTTCATGCACACATCGTGACATGCACGCTATCGATTGTTCCTACTTCGAACATGTTTGCCTTTCAGTGAATGATTAATTTTTTCATGCCATGTTATCCTAGACATTCCTCGACTTAGTTTTCCATTCACATTACTTGAATACGTATATTTTTAACAATAAATAACAGAGACGAAGATGTAAATAATTTGTCTAGTAATGTATGATTATTGGGTTGATAGCCTTTCACATTACATTAATAAAGATTTTCTGCTTAATGCTTACATCTAGTCTCGATAGATGGCGCTAGTGTAGATTGAAATAAAATATGTGAAATGTTTCTCAACATGGTAGCATATATACAACTTAAAAAAATAATTCTCAGACATGGTGTTCGTAAGAAGGGTAAAATGGGAATGTTGTATTACATAAAGCGATCGCTTAACCCAACCAATGACAGGTCATAAGTCCTGTAAACGCCTCGACCACCATATTCTGTTTCCAAATAATTTACATCTTCGTCTCTATTAAGATACAATTAATAAATAAAATAAATTGATTCAAACTTTTCTGTAAAGATACATTAATATTTTAATGAGTATGTCGTGAAAAAAGGCTAGCTATCAAATTTCATCAATTCGGACGTCAAAAAATCTGTTTTCAGAACAAAAAACCGACTCCAGTCGGACAACGGAACCTTCGACCGGTTTCTGAAGACAATAGATGTCGCCTCATTGTTGTCGGCGGGGTGGACCGCGCCGGGATGCGGAGGGGGGTGCGGCACTGATGCGGTGGCTGTAGGGGATGCTGGGGTGTCTGGGGGTGGGATTGATACGGACAACAATACTAGGGAATTATTATGTGTACGTCACCAGTTGCGCGAGTGGGGATTTCAATTTTGTTCCGCGATTTTTAAAAAACGATAGGACTTGCAAATATTGAATAGGGGTACATATAATACATCTACCAGTTTGCAGATATAGAATAGACATAAATACATAGCCAGTCTGTCGATAACAGCGGACTTGACGAAACCGGTATTTGTCAAAATAGTGACAATAGTGGAAATTGAATAAAACTTGGTTTATAATCCACAAAATATTTTTAAAAACGTGACATGTTTCGGAGAATACCTCTATCTTCAGGTTTATATATAAAATAAAAAGTAAACAAAGAAAGACTAAGATAAAAAAAAACGCATTTAAAAATCGGTACAATACAAAGGAACAATACATTTAAATTTAAAATTATAATTAGGAAGAAACATACAATTAAAAAGACGTATTTTTTATAGAAATTAGTAAACGGTTAATTTTATTGTGAAAATCAGATTCCTCCTTTTACTCATTTCTCTTTAAATATTATGCACATTAATAATTTATTAGTTTCTATATAAAATATGTCTTTTCAAATGTATCATCATCATCATCATCATCATCATCAGCCGTCTGTCATCCACTGCTGAATGTAGGCCTCTCCCAAAGCCCTCCACCGCCCCCTATCCATTGCCGCTCCCATCCATCCATGTCCAGCAATCCTCTTCAGATCGTCGGTCCAGCGGGCAGGGGGACGTCCAACTCTATGGAATCCTGTACGCGGTCTCCACTCCAGAACCCGTCTTCCCCATCGGCTGTCGGTTCTCCGACAGATATGGCCAGCCCACCGCCACTTCAGCCCGCCTATCCGTAGAGCCACCTCAGTCACCTTGGTTCAAATGTATGTTGGTTTTAAATTGTGATTGTCACACTGTCTTTGGTCTGGTGTAGAATTCTCGTGACAATAAGATGGCGATAGATTGGCTACCTATCACATGTCATAAGAATCAATATAATAGCTAAATAAAATTGGTATACAGTAATTGGGTTCAAATGACCTGTTGTATACAAGGAAAAAAATAAAAAATAAATTAAAAAAATACAATTTTATATTATCCTTTTATTATTATGTATTATTATTGTTTTATATTATTTATTAGTTCCTACTGATAAAAGATTAATTATTAGTACTTATAGCAATTAGCCCGTGCTATTTTTTTTTTTAATTTAAATGTATTGTTCCTTTGTATTGTATCGATTTTTAAATGCATTAATTATTTTTGTATTCGTTTTTTTTTGTTTAGGTTTTATATGCATAAATGATCCGACAGATTTCAGATCTAAACTGAAAACCCATCTTTTCCATATTTCGTACCCAATTTAAACGTTTATACTTTGTTCTACTATACTTTTTAACCGATCGCAAAAATCAGATGCAGCGTTCACATATAGATTTTTAAATTAAAACACGTCTTAATGCGCCCTTGAGGTGATTACATCACAAAAAAGGCGCTATAAAAGTTAGCATATTGTTATTATTATTATTATTATATATTTGCACCTAGAGGTGGAGATATCCATCGAAACATGTCGTGTTTTTTTTTATATTTTGTGGATTATAAACAAGTTATTTTCATGATTTAATTGTATCTCAATTAATATCTATCGTGATACAATTAAATCATGAATTAATAACCCTCGGTGGGTGAAATCCAGTATTCGTATACATGTATAAGTATACATTCACAAAAAATAAAGTTATTTTCAATTTCCAAAGTGTTTTTTTTTTTTTAATCTATAAGATTAAAATAAGGTCTTACCATAAAGTGAGTGCTTCATATAAAAATCTAATACACACTATCTTATAACTTACAAGAATAACTTGTAAATAAAGCATAGACACAAATATTCATAATAATTAATCAAATCTACAATTAAACTACGCAGATTTTGTCATTTGCTTTGATAGCGGTACCAGGGAAATATAATCCAAGAGAGATGTTTACAGAGCTCTCCCAGATTCCGACTAATCCATTATGGTACATTGTGTACCTGAAAGTGACCGAGGAGCGGCGAACAGTGGATGGAAGATGGAAGGCACTCCGCCTATATAGCAGGGAGAGAGGGCCCGAGATCCAAGGCAATCCACTCTCATTGTCTTAAGTAAGCGTAATGCCAACATTAATTTCATATTACGGACGTCTGAAGTCTGAAGCGGACAGATTTCCCGATCTCGGTTCATCCGAAGGGACAATGGATATCCCAGGCACTCGACTTTATCCCGTCGGTCAATTATGCCAGGGGATACTGCACTGTAGTATATATATAATATTTATTACTTATTGGGATACCGAACCCCCCAAAATATCATTGGACAACGCGTACAATATGTTTATTTCACTTTAATCCAAAAAAAATATGTAAATTCTAAACATATTAAACCCTTATTTCTCTTTTTATTTTTTGTATACTTTGTTTAAACAACACTTACATTAAAAAAATTATAATTACATAGACATGTTTCGGACAACCAGTCCTTCTTCAGTGATGCTTATTATAAAGATACACATTAATTTTTTCTTCTGCTTAATGCTTAAATCTAATCTTCATAGATGGCGCATTGAAACTGACATGTGAATTGTGGTGTTGGATATTAACATATATACAACTTCTAAAAATTTGTTAGACATGGTGGTCATAAGAAAGGTGGAATGGGGAATGTTGTAATTACATTAAGCGTGCGCTTAACCCAACCAATGACAGGTCATAAGTCCTGTAAACACCTCCATCACCATATTCAGTTTCCAGTTTGCATCTTCTTCTCTATTGAGATAAAATTAATCCTTGTATTATCAAATTGCTTAATCCAAAAAAATATGTATATTCTAAACATATTAAACCCTTATTTCTCTTTTTATTTTTAATATACTTTGTTTAAACAACAATACATTTAAAAATATATAATTACATAGACTATTTCGGTCAACCAGTCCTTCTTTAGTGATACATATTATTATAAAGATACAAATTTAAAATATTATAAAAATGTTTAATCAAAAAAAATATGTAAATTCTAAACTTATTGAACCCTTATTCCTCTTTTTATTTTTTATATACTTTGTTTAAACAACGCTAAACACTAAAAAAAATCATGTAAACAATTTTATAATATTTTTAATGTGTATCGTATCACTGAAGAAGGACTGGTTGTCCGAAACATATCTATGTAATTATAAATATTTTTTTATGTAAGTGTTGTATAAACAAAGTATATAAAAAAGAGAAATAAAGCATCTACAACACAAAGTATGGCGAATATAAAAGAAATATTAAACCCTATTTATTGTTTCTTGAACAATGATGTACAACTCCATATTAAATGATTAATATGAATGATACGGCTGTTTTTTTCTAGTTTTATTATGTTAAAATTTAAAACGCTATTATATTATAATATCGCAATTTCTTTTTATTCACTGAGAGTGTCGCAACAGCTGTTTCGCCAACCGATGTTGGCATCATCAGGTGTTTATTGTAACAACTGATGATGCCAATATAGTTTGACGAAACAGCTGTTGCGAAAAATCATAAAACAATTGTGATATATAAAAGAATTTTTTTTAAATTTTAATTTTAATTTAGATTTTTGCACATTTATTGAGTATTCATTTCAACTTAATAAATAACTGAATTTAATTCATCTAATAAATTAACAGCTAGTAAAAAGATATAATATTTTTCCTAGATATATCGTATTAGCCCCTTTGTGCTATTTATGTAATTATAATTACCTATTTTATCCCCAACACAAAAACAGTCGATAAATTAGGAATCTTGCACCAAGTCTTAACTTTCTTTCCCCGATCACTAAATCATGGCGACAGTCAGGAAATGAGTAATTTTCTTTGGAACCCTTTATTTTTCGTGAATTATGCTTCACATAAATAATGGCGAGTTCTTACAGGGATGCTTCCTCTAGCTACTACTTGCGGATCTTACTAGAAATAACAATTCGGCAATTAAGCAGTAAGTATACACGTGCTACAACTGAAGTTTCCTATTAATAATTTACATAGTTTAAATTGCGAGAAGTAAATATTTAAAGCACAATTAATGTGAATTGTTAATTGAAATAGCTCTTTATATAATTAAGATATCCTACAGTGAAATAAAATATTTATTTCTAATAAGATTTGCAAGTCATAGTATCGAGAAGGGAACCTGGAAGAACTAAATATCATGATTAAAGATCTCCATGATGCTTCCCTGAGGTTTGGGCTAGAAATGAACCACAGCAAAACCAAAATCATGAGTCCGTCCAACAGAAATATAAAAATTCATGATAAAATAATTGAAACTGTTGAAATAATAAGTTAAAAATGGAAAAAGAAAACCAGGTGGCAGAAATACCCAGAAGAATTGGACTTGGTAGGGCAGCCTTCGGAAAGCTCAGTCATATAATGAGAAACAAGGATATCCCCATTAATTTAAAAAGGAAAACTTACGAAGTATGCATCTTGCCTGTGATGACATATAGTTTGGAAACAATGTCCCTGACCATAAATACTGTCCACAAATTGAAATGCGCGCTACGATCCATGGAGCGTATTATATTTTTTTAAATCGACAATATTTTTTTTATTGAAAAGTGGTTTAAACAAAGTTTTTTTTATTCCCAAAGTATATTACTATGGAATTCCACAGTGTTAATGCCTTAACTTTCAATGGGATTTATATGTTGGTGTATTGAATTGGCTCTCTTATTATAATTGGCAGTTCGTTCTTATTCACTTTCTGTGATTATTCACAGACATAGAGACTAATATTTGATAATGGTACTAAATCACATATCCTTCCAGAATCGTGCAAGCTGCTGTGTTCTCTGACACGTAGATGTTCTCTGCATCGGATACCATGGAGAGGGATGAAGGGAGGAGTAAGCCATTGTACAAATACGGCGGCAGTATATCCAGAGAGTATGCAGCTGATTAATTTAGGTCTGAATTCTAAAGAGCTCCTAATTCAGTTTGAAGGAGCAAGAGAATATTCATGAATGCAGTGTAAACTATTATATTTACATATGCCTTATTCTTGTTGAATTAAGGTATCTCAGAGATGCTGCAAATACGTATTGCACATATATAAAATAACTAACTAACCATCACGCCGTTACCCGAAAGTGTAGGCAGAAAAAATGAACTGTCACACTTTAACCGATGCGGCACTCCATCCTTCTCTTTTCGCCACGTGGGAGACGCGGTGTGATGGGTTGCGAACCTCATCGCCACCAATAGGCATTTCCGCGCACACTTCGATCGTAAAACATCCACAAAATAAATCCAAAACAAATTATATAAAATAAAATAACACAATAAAAATAAGTTAACACATAATGTTATTTTTAAATGGTGCACATATTGTCTATTTAATTTATGTTCCACGTATCCACCGTTTTTTTTAATTAGCTGTAATTAAGCACTTAAAACAAGCCAACACCAGCAAGAACTTGTAAATGATATTAAAGAAATTATTCAAATTTTCATTGGAACAAAAATTTTTTTTTAATGTACTCGTATATTTAGATAAAATCCACTTATGTTTGTGTCTTCGGCCGGCTTTGACACATCACTGTCATCTTCTGGTGAAGATTCAATTTCAATTTCAAGTTATTTTTTTAAATCTTAACCATAACAATACATTACCAAATCGCTTATGACTACAGAATACAAAAAAACTAGTTTAAACACAAATAAGAAACAGAACAATAGGGAAATATAAAAATTACAAAAAGGCAATATAAACAATAAACCAAGCATATACTTGAATAAATATAATTATACTTTGTATTACAACACTTATTATTTTCAATTAACTCAGACATGTTTCGGTTACAAGTAACCTCTATCAATGTATACAATTTTAACAAAACAAAGCGGTCACTTATATACTAAATGGAGATCGAATTATGTATAAAAGTGGAAGGGGTATAATTAGGATCGAGGAGAGGGGAACATATCGAGTTCAGTGAAAAAAAAAAGTGTTGTAATACAAAGTATAATTATATTTATTCAAATATGAATCCACAACACAAAGTGAATGCGAATAAAGAAGAAATAACATATACTGTTCTCAATAGATGCCTTAAACTATAATTGTTGTTTGCAATATCTTTTGAAAAAATAAACCGATTTGATTTAATTTGATTTGATGTCAGGAAAGAATACTTTGGCGGTCCATTCTTTCGGTCTACCCTTTCGGCAAGGCGATATATGATGGTCAGTTAGTTAGTTAGACAATTATCGTTATTTTTTAACCATTGTTAAAAAAAAAACCATCACGCCGTTTCCCCGCAGGAGTAGGCAGAGAGAATGGACCGCCATACTACTCTATCCTGACACACCTCTCTAGCTTCCTCCACATTCTTACAACGAGTCATACACGCACGTTGATTCTCCCGACTTCTGACACGACCAACCTTTAAAATGTTATTAATTTTGTCATGCCATGTTTTTCTCAGTCTACCTCGACTCCGTACTCCATTTACATCGTTAACGTGTACTTAATAAGTATTTTAATGCACCGTATAAATTCAATCATCAGAATAACATAATGATCAAAAGAAGGATGAAAGTAGAATAAATGCAGTAGAAATGAGATCTCTTAGACGAATGTGTGAATACTCTGTGTATGATAAAGTGTCGAATGAAAATATAAAAAGTGAATGCGGTGCGAATGATGGTGTTATGAACAAAATAATGAAAGGATCATTAAGATGGTTTGGACATATGGAAAGAATGAATGAAGAAAAAATGGTAAAAAAATTATATGTTGATGATGTTAATGGAACCAGAAATAGAGGAAGGCCGAGGAAAACGTGGCACGATCAAATCAATCAAATATTAAATGACGGCCACATGAGGAGTCAGAGATATCGACGCGCGTGCATGACACGATGTATGAATGTTGAGGAAGCGAGAGAAATATGTCAGGAAAGAAAAGTGTGGCAGTCCATTCTTTCTGCCTACGCCTTCGGGGAGACGGCGTGATGGTTAGTTAGTTTGTCGGGGTTAAATGCATAACCCGTATAAGCGGACTTCGACTGCTGAATCAGCATATTTCATGATGAAATATATTACACGAATAACCGAAAACGCCTGACGTAGGACCTACTTATCAAAAGTGAGGAATCGGGGCCCAGATTTTATTCACATAGGTCACTAGGTCACTAGAGCAGAGCATCGTGTGAAAATGGAAGCAAAGCATATAAAAGCGGTACATCCGATCACCATGGACAGTATTCCTTCTTGCGACTTCTAACCGACACGAGTCTACGCCGTCAAGTCTACGTACGAGAAACCTCTGACCCTCCTACCAAGCTACGCAACTGTCTACACTGCTACGCCACGTAACGTCCGACGAGTCTTCGCTCCCGCCAACCGACGCTACTGCCCAGTGAACCATCAGTCCCAGCTGCTATCGACGTCCAGGCGCACGCTCCATCACGAGTACATAATACTGTTAACGTATGGTTATTTGTGACCTGCAATAAACGCTGAAACCTCCACTGCTTTTATCTCTCGCCACATCCCCCAAAGTTAGTATAATTTCAAAACCGTGTATGAAAAATTGTGTGTACGTATTATTTTTCTTGGCGATATTTTCTTAGTAATAATCTTTGAGTAGCAGAGATAATCCCCCCGTTAAAACGGCGGTAAAATAAAATAAAATCCGCGGAGATTGGTTGCGGCGGGATGATATCTGGATGCTGGATGGGAGAACAATTCCTCTCATAAACGCCCGCCGCTTCCCATCGTCCACCCCCACCCTAACAATATTCACAAACCGCCAAATTAATAAATATCTTCATCCTTGATGAAAGATGAGCGGTTGTACACCCTTCGAAATTTAATAAAACCCTTGATTTAGGAAATAACTTTTTTTAATTAATTCGAATGAAACGTCTGTTTTCTAGATGTTTTATTATATAATATTTTATATGAATGACATTTATATGTCTTGGGTGGGTGGCATATGGCAAACTGAAGAAGTTCTTTAATAGTTAAAACTAACTAAACAATACGCCGTTTCCCCGGAGGGGTAGGCAGAGAGCTCTTCTACATTCACAAATCGTGACATGCACGCCCGTCGATTGTTCCTACTTCGAACATGGCCGCCTTTCAGTAATTGATTAATTTGGTCATTCCATGTCTTCCTTGGCCTTCCTCGACTTTTTCCCATCCACACTACTTGTATATATCTTTTTAACCATATTTCTCTCATCCATTCGTTCCACATGTCCAAACCATTTTAGTGACCCTTTCTTAATTTTATTTATCACACATTCATCGACCTTACATTTCTTTCTTACTTCATTATTAGATATTCTATCATACATTGTTTTTCCACACATTCATCTTAGTGACCTAATTTCTACGGCATTTATCCTTCTTCAGCCAACTCCAACCTTCACTTCCATACATTAGGGTCGGGAAAAGAACTACATTGTGCACTACCATGAGCAAAATGCAAAATGTGTGATCAATGCGTACTTCCAGTACCTAATGACATATAGAGCAGAAACGCTAACCCTCACCAAGTCGACCATAAGGAGACTCCGTGTAGCACAGAGGAAACACGAAAGAGCCATGCTACAGGTAAGACTCTCAGACTGGATAAGAAATACTGAAATACGTAGAAGGTCGGGAGTAACAGATGTCGTCGAAACGGTGACTAAGCTTAAATGGTCATTTGCGGGACATGTTGCCAGATTAGTAGACGATAGATAGACCAGTAGGGTGGTAAGTGGAGATCCTGCGAAGACAGAGGAAACAGAGGGAGACCCCCCACACGATGGTTCGATGACATTAGAAGAATTGCTGGCGATTGGATGCAAAAGGCACAAGACAGGGATACGTGGAGAAGTATGGGGGTAGCCTTTGTCCAGCAGTGGACGACAGTGGCTGTATCAGTAAGTAAGTATATGAATGACATGTTCCGCCTGACTAAGGCATTATCAAACATTTGATAATGCCTAGGATCTATCCCACGGCATTTCTTTTGGAAATGCTCGGGACCAACTCTCTTCAGCTTCAAAGTAATGGGCATCTCATAAGGGCAGCTGGGAGTCTACCTCACAGGAGGAGCAACACTGTGGAGAACAGACCACATAGATCTACAACGGCAGAACTAGGCAAATTCTTCTTCTTCGATGGCCCTACAGCCCATATCGAGCCTTAGTCTCCAGTATTCTTCGCATCCAACTCCTCCTGTCCTCTGCTTCGACCCACCAATCTGACACTCTTAACAATTTCGCCCCATCTCTCCCAACTTCATCCTCCCATCGCAGCCTTGGTCGGTCAATTGGTCTTCTACCACCTGGGTGCCACTCCAGCAATATTTTTGGGGTTCGCGATGACGGTATCCTCTGCACGTTACCGGTCCATCTCAGTCTATTCTGTCTGACCTGTGTGAAAAGACTGGGAGCTTTGTAAATACCTGATGTAATAATATTTTCATATTTATGATGATGACGTCACATCAGTGTTGCAATATATATGAAGCTCTACAAAATCGCACACAAAAATATTCACCCATCGTTCGGGAATCGCATCAACCTACCCCTGGATCACCTTAAAGCGGGGATCCTACCTTGACGGCGGGTAAGTACCCCACAGAGCGGGCGGGGTAGGTACTGAAAAGTGGGTAGGTACCGCGGAAAGTTTTGTCATCCTTTCTGGAACAAATTAATTCTCGGCACAGACATCTGCGGGACGCCTCGCGGCAGATTTTATTCCCTTTTAATTGTTTTTAAACAACTGCTTGTTTTATGTCTCCCGAGTTTCTTTATTCCGAAGTGGGGGGAAAAGAGGCAAGGCGAAGGAGAGGGGGACGCCAAATGACGCGTCTCGGAGAAATTAATATTTGTCACAAGGAGGAAACCACTTTAATTGTTAAGGTATAAAATCTTAATTGATATTTTATTAGATTATACAATTGTTTGACTGTGATTGTTTTTAATTTGATTAAAATTTACGTTTGTGTCAATGTCTAAATATCATTTATTAATTTTATATACATTAATTAAACATTAATTATATATCCAGACAGCCTCTCAGATGCAAATTGGTTGTAGACGATAAACCCATAGAACAGGTCATGATGTTCAGATATCTATTTTAGTTGCAGAGATCTATATCATGAAGTTAAAAAACAGACTGATAGAGCTGCAGTTGGTTGGTTAGTTAGGTAATTAATATATTTAAAGCATTACAAAATTTAATATTCTTATACACAAAAGATACAAGCATTTAGTACATAAGTAATCAAATAAATTTTTCATTTGTTCCAATGACGATTTGAATAATTTCTTCAATATTATTTTTTAAGTTCTTGCTGGTTAAGTGCCTAATAACAGCTAAATTAAAGAAACAGTGGATACGTGTAACACAAATTAAATAAACACAAAAGTCCGGATCGTCCATGTCAACATGTGCAACATCGAAAAAAACATTGTGTTATTACATTATGTGCTAAATTAAAAAACGGTGGATTCGTGGAACATAAATTAAATAGACAATATGTGCACCATGTAAAAAGAACATTTTGTGTTTAATTATTTTTATTTTGTTATTTTATTTTATATCATTGTATTTCATATTATTTGTTTTAGATTTATTTTGTGGGTGTTGGACGATCGAAGTGTGCGCGGGAGATGCCTATTGGTGGCGATGAGGTTCGCAACCCATCACACCGCGTCTCCCGCGGGGCGAAAAGAGAAGGATGGAGTGCCGCATCAGTAAAAGTGTGACAGTCCATTCTTTCTGCCTACCCTTTCGGGGAGACGGCATGATGGTTAGTTAGTTAGTTAGTTAGTAATCAAATAACGATATAATTAAGAATTGTCCAAAAAGCAATGTTGGGGATCAGTATAGTGGATAGGATGAGAAACACCACTATTAGAGCCACAATAGAAGTGTCCGATAACATCAGAAGAGTACAGAGAGTTGGAGCTCTGATAAATGGACAATACGCCTCCTTTGCTGGCGTCTTAGAACTGTGACCCGAAACCCAAGACATCCCCAACTTCGATGGAGGAACGACATTGACGAGACCGTCGGTACGACATGGATACTTATTGCCCAGGATCAGCAGACTTGGAAGCAAACGGAGGAGGCCTTTGTCCAGGAGTGAACGGATACAGGTTGATGATGATGATGGTGATATCTAACACATTTAATTTGAGGATTAATAGTATCTCAATAGACACGAAGATGTAAATTGTTTTTGGAAACAGAATATGGTGGTCAAGGCGTTTATAGGACTTATGACCTGTCATTGGTTGGGTTAAGCGATCGCTTTATTTAATACAACATTCCCCATTCCGCCTTTCTTACGACCACCACGTCTGACAAATTTTTGAAAGATGTATATATGCTACTGTGTTGAGAAACACTTCACATATTTTAGTTCAATCTACACTAGCGCCATCTATTAAGATTAGATATAAGCACTAAGCAGAAAATCTTTATTTAATTTAATTTGTATTTTTAATAAATAAACCTCAGATAAACTTGTGTAAAACAAGTGGTCGAGAGTTAAAATTACGTATTTAAAAATCAATGGAATAATCACAATGTATCTCTGAGAATATCACGTTTCATACAAGGGGGACTTTTATCATTTTGGACAGCTGTTGCGTTTTTAGTGAATAGCGAGTTAGCGACTATAAAAAACTGCATTAAATATCATTTAAGATCTTCTTTCGGTGTCTTTTCACGTTCCACTGACGTCGACTATCACTTGGGAGTAGATATCTCTGTCCTTGGATATTGCTCCTCAAAGCTTTTTAAACTAGTCCAGTCCCTTATGTCGCGGTGCCAGAAGATTCGCCTTCTGCTAAAAACTCGTCGACCCTCCATTTTACCCTCAATAATATCAAAATATTTATATCTACGATTAAGTTAATAATGTATATTTTTCAATAATATTCTTCATTCGCTCTGCAACTGAATGGTGTGAATGTTGAAATGGTCGACCAATTTAAATACCTTATCAGGCAGCATTATCACTAAAGCGCTTGATTGAAATAAAACGCAGATATGAAATTGCACGAGCTATAACTAACATTATTTTGCAACGATAATCTTAACTTGAAACTTCGACAAAGGATGATTAAATGTTATATATGGTCTGTTCTACTATATGGCTGCGAAACCTGGACTCTGAAAGTGAATGTAATGAACCAGTTGGAAGCATTCGAGATGTGGATATACCGCAGAATGCTCCGTAAACCGTGGACCGATAGGGTCAGTAATGCAGAGCTGTTGTCGAGTGTGAAAATTAGAAAGGTCTCATATTTGGGTCATGTGCTAAGGGGAGAAAAATACCACCTCCTTCGACTGATGTTAATGGGTAAAGTGGAGGGACGTTGGGGAGGTAGAAGGCAACTGTCCTGGCTGCGGAACATCAAAGAGTGGACAGGAATAACTAGAGTTATAACAAGTGTTATTCCTCACTATTGGCTCTGGCACTCTGTAGTACGTCTGCATTACCGACCCTATCGGTCCACCATATCGTTCAGTGGAGTAGATCCAGAAGAAGATATTGGAGGGACCATGTAACCAGAATTGATAGTGACTCGTATATAGCCGCTTACAAAATACCCTCTGGACACCTTCCACCTGGAAGACGACCTAAGAGTTGGAGGGACAGCTGGTCCTCATCATCCAAGGAGACATGATTTCTATGTCACAGATCGTCAGATCTTTTAAAAGAAGATTATTTACGAATGAGGTCTATGAAATTAAAATTAGGCCACAAGGCTGCGAAAACAAAATGAAAATAAAAATTAACAAAGAGATCCCCCCTAATACGAAGCGTCCCTAGCAACGAGGATTAGTAACCGCCATTTGTAACCCAATACATCAAAAAGCACTGAATATTTTTTGTTTGATAACATCATCTCGTCATCTCTCGAAGAACTTAACACAAAGACATGACAGCGCATCTGATTAGCGGGAGAGTACCCAATTTGGTGAGAGGCCACGCGCTTGGCCGCCGTTCTCCATCCACCTAGTCCTTCCTACTCTGTGCACATAGATAGTCACACCACTAATTGTACATTTGGGGGATGGAAGGCCAAGGGGTGGGAAAATCAATATTCATACACGAGATTTATTGCGTGTTTCATTGTAAAAAAACTGTGATACCTACAATGCCATAAATATAATACAAACCCTCGTTGCGAAAATATTTCTCTACATTCCAGCGGCATACATATAACAGGTGTTAACACACTTTTATTTATTTGTTTTGTTACAAGTTTTTTTCCATTTCTTTCCCACATTCCTGATGACAAAGGAATGGTCAGATAATAAGACAGTAGGTATTTCTAGAGTATTAAGTAAACCCTATTTGAAGTTCATAAAAAATGTCTGAGAAAAAAATGGCCCAACGTAGTGGACATAGGAGTTGGTGGGAAAAACCCAATGGCCACAACGTGTGGACATAGGAGCTGTAAGGGTAAAGGCCACTGGTGGCCGCTACGTAGGCGCACTATCAATACCGTAAGGCCTCTTTGCATTAACAATGATTCCAGTAGGAATTCTAACACTTTTTGTGTGGCTAGCGACATCTATACACTATCTCTGCAAGAAAAATTAACCTTCTGACGTTGGTCGATCTTATTGGAAAAAGGATTTTTGTAGAAGTCGAGCACTAGGGTTACCACTTATGGTGAGATTGATATAAAGGATCAAAAGGATATCACTTGAAAGAATTAAGTTTCAAGTGATAATAGTCAAGAACTGATACAACGTAGGTACTTTGATTTTTTAATGTTTGCTTTCATATATATTTTTTTTATATGTAAAAATTATATTTATTTATGCTTGCGACAACCCTGAAAGAAAAATCGATAATGCAACTTGAAATTTTCAAACTTGATATTAGGTCCTTACATATGAAATTGGCGTTTTGCCGTACTGGCAACTTTGATCTCAAATATCTTCTCTTTGGTTAAGAATTCCAAATTCAAATTTATACAGCTATTTACTCAAGTATTTGTGCTTCGAAAATTATAATTCATTTGTTTTTTCCTCAATTGTTTTTATTCTTTGCGTCACTCAGTTTACAAAATGGAAAACTTGAAATATCGCGTTATTTACGAGTACGAGTTCCACCGTGGCACCAGTGCTGCAGAAACGGCTCGAAGGATTAATGATGTGTATGGCGACGATGCCGCAAAAGAAAACACAGTGCGTTTTTGGTTCCAACGTTTTCGTTCTGGAAATTTTGACCTGCAGAACAAGCCCCGTGGACGGCCGGAGACCAAAGTTGATAATGAAGAATTGAAGGCTATTGTGGAACCGGATCCATCGCAAACCACGTCCGAGTTAGCTGCAGGCTGCGGTGTTAGTGATAAAACTGTTTTAATCCACTGGAAGCAAATTGGGAAGGTGAAAAAGCTTGAAACGTGGGTATCTCACGAATTGAGTGAAGCAAATCAACAAACGTGCGTTGACTGCTGCGTTGCATTACTCAACCGGCACAATAATGAAGGGATTTTGAATCGAATCATTACCTGTGATGAAAAGTGGATCCTGTATGGTAATCGTAAGCGCTCATCGCAATGGCTGAACCCTGCCGAACCAGCCAAACCATCCCCCAAGCGAAAATTGACTCCAAAAAAGTTACTTGTGAGCGTTTGGTGGACTAGTACTGGTGTCGTTCACTACAGCTTTCTTAAATCTGGCCAGACGATTTCGGCAGATGTCTATTGTCAGCAACTGCAAACCATGATGGAAAAGCTAGCTGCTAAACAACCGAGGCTGGTTAATCGCTCTAGGCCACTGCTGCTTCATGATAACGCTAGACCACACACTGCACAACAGACGGCTACCAAATTAGAAGAGCTTCAATTGGAATGTCTATTCAATTGGAACTTCTTGCAAGGGAAAAACTTCAACTCCGATGGGGCAGTCCAAACCGACTTCAAAGATTTTATTGATTCCCGTCCGAATGTTTTTTTTAGTAAAGGGATCGATGAACTACCTATGAGATGGCAAAAGTGCATAGATAGCAATGGTACATACTTTGATTTAATAAATATATTATATTTAAAAAAAATCACTTTATGTTCCTCCCATACAAAACGCCAATTTCATATGAAAGGACCTAATATATCATTTTATAGGTAAACTTTAAACACAATGCATAAAATCCAACTAACTAACCATCACGCCATTTCCCCGGAGGGGTAGGCAGATAAAATGGATCGCCACAATTCTCTGTCCTGGCATACCTCTCGGGCTTCCTCTATATTCATACATTGTACCATTCACGCACGTCCTCAGCTTCTTTTTCCACTCTCGCTGCTTGTGTACAACTTTTTAACCATTCTACTCTCGTCCATTCGTTCCATATGTCCAAACCATCTCAGGGATCCTTTTTTAATTTTATCCATGATGCAGTCATCTGACTTACATTTCTTTCTTATTTCATCGTTCGGTATTCTATCATTCAACGTTTTTCCGCACATTCTTCTTAGTGATCTCATTTTTACGGCGTTTATCCTACGTTCATCCTTCTTTTAGCTCCAAGCTTCACTTCCATTCATAAAATCTATTAGCCCTATTTTTTTAAATAATTAAAAAAATTCGGTATGTGAGTGTTTCTAAACTTAAAACATCACGGTACTTAAGCGGTTTTAATGCAGTCACAGTAAAAATTAATCCTAAAAGCCGGTTTACACGCTACGATCAATCGTAACAATGTGATTGTCAATTTATTGCTGCAATAAATCGAAAGAGTGAGT
This sequence comes from Lepidostoma basale, assembly GCA_022606425.2. Classification (NCBI taxonomy): domain Eukaryota; kingdom Metazoa; phylum Arthropoda; class Insecta; order Trichoptera; family Lepidostomatidae; genus Lepidostoma; species Lepidostoma basale. The sequence goes on from JAHDVF020000068.1 coordinate 802,748, forward strand.
ATTGTTCACACGCTACGATAAATCGTATCGATTTCTTGTCAAATATTCGCTATTGAGATAATTAAAACATATTTTATTTGTTCCGTTCTGACATACTTCTCTCGCTTTCTCTACATTCATACTTTATGTCATGCTAGCACGTCGATTTCTCCGACTCCTCACGTGACCGACATTTAATATTTGATTGATTTGATCGTGCCGCGTTTTCTTCGACCTTCTTCTATTTCTAGCTCCGTTCACGTCGTTTACATATACCTTCTTCACCATGGTGCGAATGATGGTGTTAATGAATGGATCGGATCATTAAGATGGTTTGGACACATGGAAAGAATGAATGAGGAAAGAATGGCAAAAAAATATATGTTAACGATGTAAATGGAACTAGAAATAGAATAAGACCGAGGAAAACGTGGCATGATCAAATAAATCAAATATTGAATGTCGGCCACGTGAGGAGTCAGAAATTGACGCGCGTGCATGACACAATGTATGAATGTTGAGGAAGCGAGAGAAATATGTCAGGAAAGAAAATTGTGGCAGTCCATTATTTCTGCCTACCCCTTCGGTGAGACGGCGTGAAGGTTAGTTAGTTAGTTTTCTTCACCATTCTATCCAGTAACAAGAAGAGGTTCTTCTTTTTCTTCTTATTTTTGTCTGTCACACCTCCGTGGTGCATAGGGCCTCAAGGAATCTTCTCCACCCGACTCTATCGCATGCCTGATGCCTAACATCATCCGATGTGAGGCCTGCTGCCTTAACCTCGTCCTACAGGATTCTTCTCCAGGTGGCTCTAGGTCTGCCTCGCTTTCTCTTTCCCCCCATAGGGGACCAATCTAGTGCACCCTGAGCGATGCAGGCTGGGTTCCGTCTCAGAGTGTGACCGATCCACTGCCATTTGCGTCTAGCGACTTATTCTCTAATTGGCTTTTCGCCTGCCATGAAGAAGAGGTTAATATGTGATATTTTGCTAATGTGCAATATTTGAGACCAAAATGATTAATTTCAATCACAATTCTCTTCAATTTTTATTTCATATTATATTATATACTCTATAATCCAAAGCATTCCGTATCTCCCCAGAGAAGCGTCCATTCATCCCAAGAATTTCCTTATAGACGAATGGAGTAAAACAGAAATGCATCCTTTCAATAGCCACCCACTGGCATGCGAACAATCCACAACAATACTAGGAACATCCGAACAATGCATTGAATAGACAATAGAGAGGAAATGCACCAACACCGCTTTTAAATTTCATTAAACTGTAGTGCCAACCCTCATGTATGGAAGAAAGCTTGGAGCTGGCAAAAGAAGGATGAAAGCAGGATAAACGCCATAGAAATGAGATCACTAAGAAGAATGTGCGAGAAAACGTTGTATGATAGAATACCGAACGATGAAATAAGAAAGAAATGTAAGGCAGATGACTGCATCATGAATAAAATTAAAAAAGGATCCCTGAGATGGTTTGGACAGATGGAACGAATGGATGAGAGTAGAATGGTTAAAAAGTTGTACACAAGCAGCGTGAGTGGGAAAAGAAGCCGAGGACGACCGAGGAAAACATGGCATGACCAAATTAATCAATTGCTAAAAGGCGGCCACATTCGAAGTCGGAATAATCGACGTGCGTGCATGGTACGATGTATGAATGTAGAGGAATCCCGAGAGGTATGCCAGGACAGGCCATTGTGGCGATCCATCCTCTCTGCCTACCCCTCCGGGAAAATGGCGTGATGGTTAGTTAGTTTAGTTAGTTAAACTGTCTGGTGAATGAATTTGTCTATCTTGGATCGCTGATAACTAACCAGGGGGATGCGAGATTCGACACAGAACCCAAATGTCTAAAACTGCCACGACAAAATCCACCAGGATATGGCAAGACAAAATATCTCCAACAAGACCAAGATGAGACTGGTTCAAACCCTTGTTTTCTTCATATTCCTTTATGGTTGCAAGTCTTGGACTATGCGTACATCAGAGATCTCCAAAATTGATGATTTAGAGATGTGGTGCTGGCGACGAATGGTGCGTATATCCTGGACGGCTAGAATAACAAACCAGTCAATCATTGAGCAGCTAGGTATCAAGGTAATAATGAAAGGGTCATTTAGATGATTTGGACACATAAAAAGAAAAAATGAAGGCAGAATGCTGAATAAAGTATATGTAATCGGCGCGAACAGAGCTAGAAATATAGAGGAAGGCCGAGGAAAACGTGGCACAATCAAATAAATCATATATTAAATGTCGGCAAGACACTATGTACGAATGTTGAAGAATGGAGATAAGTATATCACTAAAGAACAGTGGGGTGGTCCATTATTTCTGCATACCCCTCCGGGAGACGGTGTGATAGTTGCTTAGTAAATAATAATTTGCTAACTTTTAAAGCGCCGTTTTCGTGATGTAATCACCTCAAGGGAAAACACGTCTCAATGCGACGTGTTTTCAATATCTTCTTCTTCTTCCTTGTTGTATACCTATGTGGTCTATTCTCTAGAGGATTGCTGCTCCTGTGAGGAGGATTTCCATCTTTTAGGAGGTAATCATTCCGAGATCCTTCATCGTAGATACGTGTGTTAGTTGCTGGTTGTTCATTTGTATCTATGATACACAGTTCTCAATGCTCTAGTAAAAGATAGCATAGTGCACTTAGAGATATTGAAGTGCATTTTATTACTGTGACTCCAGTTAACAATATTATCAATGTCCGACTGGAGGCGAAGACAGTCGTCAGGATTGTTAATTTCTAGGAATAATTTTTGGATGAGATGCCCATCTCTTCGAAGCTGCAGAGAGTTAGTCATTTTCAAAAGAAATGAAGTGGGATAGAGCCACGGATCAATGACCAATTCAACACGTTTACTTTATGCATCAGAACAATGCAATGTGACAGTGGACTGCGGGGGTTGCGCGCTCGAGTGGGCTCTATGAAATATTAATAAACAAGCGGCAAGGGGCACGGGGAGGCTTTAACCCTAATAATTCCATCCCACCCCAATTCTTACAGGAATAAAAAAACAACAGGGGGTAGAAGCGAATTGATTTCTGGTTAAACACCCCTTCCATATACGTGAATTATATATTCAGTGCTTTGCCATCCCGATGACATCCCCACTAATTTTAATTTACATGTCATATGCGATAACGTACATTTCATTTTTTTTAAAGGCACAACAAGGATTTAAATCAACGTTATTTAGAGTAATTTATTAAGTATTATTAAATAATAATAAATAGTTAAATAATAATAATAATAATAGGGGGAGTAAAGGGGATCCTATTGACTCTTCGAGCGGTGCATGGCCATCACCACGGTTGGCCATGCACCGAGGATTGATTGATCTCCATGTATGACATGTCATACATGGAGAAGTATGGGGGAGGCCTATGTCCAGCAGTGGACGACAACGGCTGTTAAAGAATAATAATAAATAAAGGAGACCCAATTGCTACAACTCTGATATAGGATGAGAGAGCAAATTGTCAATGTGGTCTGTTATGCAGACGATGATATAATCATAGATGAAAAATGATTTACAAAAAATGCTCGACAAACTACATCACGCCTGTAAGAAATACAACATGACGATCTCACTTCTTTTTGTCCCTGATTGATATGTCCGACAGCGAGAGCACAGATTGTTTTACCTACCTACCTACCAAACCTGCCTCTGGTGACACCGGGAGAAAGAGCAATTAATCTGCTGAACGCGGTCTCCTCGGAGATCGACGTCTTTCATATTAGTAAAAGTAAGTTCAGAATTACATTATGTGCTAAATTTAAAAAACGGTGGATTCGTGGAACATAAATTAAATAGACAAATGTGCACCATCTAAAAATAACATTTTGTATTAAATTATTTTTATTTTGTTATTTTATTTTATATTATTTGTTTTAGATTTATTTTGTGGATGTTGGAAGATCGAAATGTGCCCGGGAGATGCCTATTGGTGGCGATGAGGTTCGCAACCCACCACACCGCGTCTCCCGCGGGGCGAAAAGAGAAGGATGGAGTGCCGCATCGGTTAAAGTGTGACAGTCCATTCTTTCTGCCTACCCTTTCGGGGAGACGGCGTGATGGTTAGTTAGTTAGTTAAGTTCAGAAGGCAAATACTCTTGACTTTGGAGAGTGTCTTGTCTTCCTAATATCGAACCATCTCTCTCTGAATGTAAAGGAAGTGAGGGAAATATGTCAGGAAAGAAAAGTGTGGCAGTCCATTATTTCTACCCACCCATGTGTTGGTTAGTTGGTTAGTTATTTTTTTATTATAATCTTATTAATAGATAAAAATTATGTTTTTATTTAAAAAAATAAAACAATGCCGCACTGAATGAAGAAAGATTCGTTAGTAATATGTATTGTTATAGTGAAAATATTCAACGGTTTTTTAATTTTAATTCAGAGCACACCCTTTCCAAAGTTGGAGCATTGATATTATTGGCGGAAACAAATAAATTAGTGTGAATATTCGAGTGATAATTTATGACATCTCACATCTCTTCAATGGCCCTTAAACGGACGCCGGGAAGGGCGTTGAATATACTTCAAACGGAATACAAAAAACTTCTTTGCGTCACAACTCAACGAGCGCTAAAAACAAGTGCAGTTGAATTGTTGAATTTTGTTCTCAGGATAAGTATGTAATGCCTTGAGCGAGGATGTGCTATTAAAATAGCAAAATTTCACACATACAGTTTTTAATGAAATTAATATTCTAAATTACGTAGTGGTAAATTATACATACATATATACAAACCATCGCGCCGTTTCCCCGTAGGGGTAAGCAGAGAGAATGGACCGCCACACTGCTCTATCCTGGCACCTGGCACGCCCTTCTAGCATCCTCCACATTTATACAACGAGTCATACACGCACGTTGATTCTTCCGACTTCTAACATGACCAACCTTTAAAATTTTATTAATTTGGTCATGCCATCTTTTCCTCGGTCTTCCGTACTCCATTTACATCATTAACGTATACTTTCCTAACCATTATTTCTCCATCCATGCGTTCCATATGTCCGAACCAACGCAGCGATCCTTTCATAATATTTTGTTCATAATACCTTTTTCCGCTCTACATTCCTTTCTTATATCAGCATTTGAGATTCTGTCGTATATCGTTCTTCCACACATACGTCTTAGGGACCTTATCTCTACCGCATTTATTCTGCTCTCATCCTTCTTCTGCCAGGTCCATGCTTCGCTTCCATACATTAGGGTTGGGACGAGAACTCCGTTGTGAACGGCCGTTTGGCCGCTTTAACTCCTAACAATCTGTTACGATGTTATATAAGACCAGCTCCACTAAATAATTGCTCACTGGCGACGCTGCTGGCAGGAGCTGATAAATATTAGCGCACTAATGGCAGAAGATTATTATAGTATACTCGTATTTGTATGAATTTAATTTCCACCACGTAAAGGGATCCTCATGTAAAGCCAATCGTTTTTATTTTTTGTACTCCTGAAGTTGCGACTGTGTCTTCAAAAATAGATTCATAATTAACATGTATTATTCAAAGTTCCGTTCAAATTTCCGTTATATAAGTTGCAGAAACAGAAACAGAAACGGATGTCAAAAAACGTGCAGAACTTCCGTAGTTGCGTAAGCAGAAGCAGACACTAATACTAGTATATAAGTTAGTGTATTTTCGTATCCACAAATATGGATAGCAAATTAATTGATGGATGTAATTGTTCCATCAAAAAAGCGCGTAATAGCTGTTATAAACCATATTTATAAAAGTATGTCGCGATGAAATGAGCGGTGATCGATTAATTAATAATTGATTTTGCTCTGCTTGTGTGGGGCGACAGGGGGTAGGCTGGGGTGGTAATCATACATGTACATGGGGTGTAGATTTAGGGGATGCTTCCACCCCAGTGTGAAAAAAATGCACGCCCTTTACTTTAAATGTGGCTCCGATGACAGTAGGGGAGGAACAGTCGTCACGAGAGAACTGATCGTAAAATTATTGCAAATAAACTGTTAAATTAAAAAACTTTGTTTTATGTATCACAATTGTATTTTTATTTTTATTTTACACGAAAGCTGTTTCGTCAACTTAATTTGACATCATCAGGTGTAACATTAGCATATAGTATATCAAAAACTTTTCCTTTATACAATCTATCAAAAAATAAATAATACTACCTTCAACTTTTGTCACCCTTCTTATTAATGTAATCTGCTTCCTTATAATGTTTATCGTCTTTAATTTATTATGTTTCATTGTTTTTGCCCCTACATTATGTGTAATTGTTCTTTCTAACTACTGTTTTTATTATTATTATGATTATTATTATTATTTATTATATTTTCCACCTTTAATATTTTCTCCTATAAATAGTAACTAACCGTTATTTTAATTAAAATAATTAAGTACCTAACTCAACTCCAGCAAGAACTTCAAAATTATATCAAAGAAATTATTAAAATTGACATAGGAACAAAAACACAAAAAGGTTCGAAAATTCACGAAAATTTGGCATTTGATATATTATTGTGTAACCTGATGATATCAAAATAGGTTGACGAAACAGCTGTCGCGTAAAATAAAAATAAAAATACAATTGTGATACATTCAACAAAATATTTTTATTTTACTTTAAATTTAAAGACTATACAATTATTGCGAATGGGCGAATTACATAAATAAATATTATAGTAGAAATTGGTACACTCGTATTGAAAAAATACAAATAAAAACCTCATAATGTATGGGATCGTATAGGAAATTAAAACTAACTAACTAACTAACTAACCATCACGCCGTCTCCCCGAAAGGGTAGGCAGAAAGAATGGACTCTCACACTTTTACTGATGTGGCACTCCATCCGTCTCTTTTCGCCCCGCGGGAGACGCGGTGTGATGGGTTGCGAACCTCATCGCCACCAATAGGCATCTCCCGCGCACACTTCGATCGTCCAACACACACAAAATAAATCTAAAACAAATAATATAAAATACAATGATATAAAATAAAATAACAAAATAAAAATAATTTAACACAAAATGTTCTTTTTAGATGGTGCACTATTAAATTTATGTTCCACGAATCTACCGTTTTTTTAATTTACCACATAATGTTTTTTTCGATGTTGCACATGTTGACATGGACGATCCGGACTTTTGTGTTTATTTAATTTACGTTACACGTATCCACCGTTTTTTTAAATTAGCTGTAATTAGGCACTTAACCAGCAAGAACTTAAAAATAATATTGAAGAAATTATTCCAATTGTCATTAGAACAAATGAAAAATGTATTTTTACACCTGTCAAAATTCTTTATAAAAACGATAAAACTAATATAATTTTAACAACAAAACAGTACAAACGTATTACGTTTCACAATTAACTATTATAAAGTGCGGCAACAGTTAAATTGACCAAAACAATTCACTTTTACACGAAATATCTCCCAATTTACAGGAGAACCACATGAACCAAACCAAATTTTCAAAATCAGAATTGAATACACATAAAGGTTCGAAAAATCACGAAAATTTGACATTTGATATATAATTGTAACACCTGATGATGTCAACATAGGTTGACGAAACAGCTGTCGCGTAAAATAAAAATAAAAATACAATTGTGATACATACAACAAAATATTTTTATTTAACTTTAAATTTTAAGACTATAGTATATATACTATAAAATAAAAGACTATGAAAAAATACAAATAAAAACCTCGTAATGGATTGGATTGTGGAGGAAATTAAGATACTGAGGAAAGGATACAGACTGGAAGAGAAGATAATAGACATTGTCTGTTATGCCGACGACCCCGTCATATTCGCCGAGACCGAGGAAAACCTGTAAATACTTTGAACGCATTCCATCTTGCTAGTCAAAAATATGAATGATTAGACTTAAAACTTCTGTTTTCTAGAAGGTTTATTATATTTGATGGAAACGCCATGCTTATGCATTATCAAATGGCATCCAAAAATGATTTATATAGACAATACATGTTAATATAGTACCATAAATATAATAAAACTTCTAGAAAATGTATGTATTAATTATATTTTTCCATGATAATTAATAAAACGCTGTTTTTTAACTACTTCCACTTATGGCTTTATTTTAACAGAGACCAGTTTTGGACATCAGGGTGGTAAACATGATTCTATACAAAAATAATCTAAAAGATATATGTACATTATACTGAATTTAAATATTGGTATTAAAGTTATTTATAAGGATTCTATTTAAAATATGTTGGAATTTAAATTTATTACAGCTGGCATATTTATTTAAAACGTTTGAAAAATTTATACTTTCTTTTTTAATATTGCTGATTTTAAATATTATAAAATATGTAATATATTTTGGTTCAACATTTTGAATGTTTACAAATACTTGTAGACGAATACTGGATTTTACCTATTGCGGGTTATCATTTTAAGGATTAATTGTATCTCAATAGAGACGAAGATGCAAATTGGAAACAGATTATGGTGGTCGAGGCTTTTACAGGACTTATGACCTGTCATTGGTTGGGTTAAGCGCACGCTTTATGTAATACAACATTCCCATTCCGCACTTCTTACGACCACCACGTCTGACAAATTTTTGGAAGATGTATATACCTATGTTACAATGTTGGGGAACACTTCACATTTTTTAGTTCAATCTACACTAGCGCCATCTATTAAGATTGGATTAATCCATGCTTAAGCATTAAGCAGAAGATCTTTATTTACGCAATGTGAAAGGCTTCCGCCATTAACATACATTGCTAGATAACGCCTGGAGATGTCTCTCCACCATATTCTGTTTCCAATTTGCATCTTCGTCTCTATTGAGATCCAATTAATACTGAATATTTTGGTTCGTTTGGTTTGCGTTCCCTTTTTGTTTTTTTTCCATCTATTAGTCCATGTTTGGGCTACAAAGGTATATTTTTACTATTTGCGACTTGGGTCGCTATTCTTAAAGGTCAAGCTAACACTCCTGCGTGCATAAATACAGCCCTTATTGTAATAATTTCACCTTCTCAGCGCTATGGGAAGGGCCCCCTCGACATAAAACCGCAAATGGAAAGACTAAATTGTAAAAATACTCGTAAAAATCTTAAGAGGGGGGTAACCTTTGTTTTAACTGCTTTCGCAGTGTGATCTCATGGGACTCGCTATATAACGTATCTATTTGTGGTGGTAACTACTTATTTTACTTATTTGCTTACACTGCTATTCGCCGACATACGACTGTTCGACTCTCCGCTCTTGATTCCTCCGCATTCATACATCGTAACATGCGCGTTTGTCGATTTTTCCGACTTCGAATGAGGCCGCCTTTCAGTATTTGATTAATTTGGTCATGTCATGCTTTACTTGGTCTTCCACGACTTCTCTTTCCTCTCACACTACTTGTATACAACATTTTAACCAATCTTCTCTCGTCCATTCGTTCCATCTGTCAAAACCATCTCAGGGATCCTTTAATTTTACTTATGATGCAAACATCTGCCTTACATTTCTTCCTTATTTCGTCGTTCGGTATTCTATCATATATCGTTTTCCCGCTCATTTTTCTCAGTGATCTCATTTCTACGTCATTTATCCTACTTTCAAACTTTCCTTGCCAGCTCCAAACTTGACTTCCATACATAAGGGTTGGCACTAGAACTCCATTATGTACTGCCATATTTGCTTTAGTATATTTCTATTTGCAGTGATGACTTTGAGAGCGTCATTAATTTTGTTTCCAGCACCAATCATTCTTTCGATATCTTTCTCATTTTTCCATCTCTTGTAAACATGTTTCGTAGATAAGTTCGTAAGGCTCGACACCAGAGAGCGCCAGCGTATATATCGAACCTCTGCGTGACACCCATGCCAACGGAAAGGCAACGTTCACTCCGATCAGTAGAAACAAGTGCAAACAACATAACAATTCCAGTCAGAGCCAATAAAGCCTGTTTTTATGATCGTGCTTTCAGCGTTGCGGGTCCGTTGGCGTGGAATAACCTCCATGTTAGTATTAAGTATGAGGATAGTGATGTTTAATTTAAGAAACTTCTAAAGACTGCACTAATGCGCCCTTGGAGTGATTGATTTTACAAAACGGCGCCCTTAAATTATAAAAACTAACTAACTAACTAACCATCACGCCGTCTCCCCGAAAGGGTAGGCAGAAAGAATGGACTGTCACACTTTAACCGATGCGGCACTCCATCCTCCTCTTTTCGCCCCGCAGGAGACGCGGTGTGATGGGTTGCAAACCTCATCGCCACCAATAGGCATCTCCCGCGCACACTTCGATCGTTCAACACACACAAAATAAATCTAAAACAAATAATATAAAATACAATGATATAAAATAAAATAACAAAATAAAAATAATTTAACACAAAATTTTCTCCTAAAAAATCCACAAAATAAATCATATAAAATATAATCATAACAAAATAAAAATAATTTTACAAGTAATGTGTCTTTTTAGATGGTGCACATATTGTCTGTTTAATTTATGTTCCACGTATCCACCGTTTTTTTAATAAGCTGTAATTAGGCACTTAAAACAAACCAACAACGGCAAGAACTTAAAAATAATACTGAAGAAATTATTCAAATTGCCTTTGGAACAACTGAAAAATTATTATTAATATTGTCATCAAATAACTAACTAACTAACTAACTAACTAACTAACTAACCATCACGCCGTCTCCCCGAAGGGGTAGGCAGCAAGAATGGACTGCCACACTTTTCTTTCCTGACATACTTCTCTCGCTTCCTCTACATTCATACATCTTGTCATGCACGCACATCGATTTCTCCGACTCCTCACGTGACCGACATTCAGTATTTGATTGATTTGATCGTGCCACGTTTTCCTCGGCCTTCCTCTATTTCTAGCTCCGTTCACGCCGTTTACATATACCTTCTTTACCATTCTGTCTTCACTCATTCTTTCCATGTGTCCAAACCATCTTAATGATCCTTTCATTATTTTGTTCATGACACCATCATTCGCACCGCATTCACTTCTTATATTTTCATTCGACACTCTATCATACACAGAGTATGCACACATTCGTATAAGAGATCTCATTTCTACTGCATTTATTCTACTTTCATCCTTCTTTTACCAGTTCCATGCTTCGCTTTCATACACAATATTCATCAAATAATATTATTAATAATAATTCGTTTAAGGGATCTGCATTTATTCTGGTCTCATCCTTATTCTGCCAGTTTCGTGCTTAGTAATTAAGTCAACACGTTTAAGTCGTTATACGTGTGTACGCAATACATGCTCAGGGATCCTTTTTTAATTTTATCCATGATGCAGTCATCTGCCTTACATTTCTTTCTGATTTCATCGTTCGGTATTCTATCAAACAATGTTTTCCCGCACATTCTTCTTAGTGATATCATTTCTACGGCGTTTATCCTTCTTTTGCCAGCTCCAAGCTTCACTTCCATACATAAGGGTTGGCACTAGAACTCCATTGTGTACTGCCATCTTTGCTTCTGTGTATTCTACTATAAAAATTCTACTATCAGGTAGAAAACAAACAAACCATCACGCCGTTTCCCCGCAGGGGTAGGCAGAGAGAATGGACCGCCACACTACTCTATCCTAGCAAACCTCTCTAGCTTCCTCCACATTCATATAACGAGTCATATACGCACGTCGATTCCTCCGACTTCTAACATGACCAACCTTTAAAATTTTATTAATTTAGTCATGCCATGTTTTCCTCTGTCTGCCTCGACTTCGTACCCCGTTAACATCATTAACGTATACTTTCTTAACCATTATTTCTCCATCCATGCGTTCCATATGTCCGAACCAACGCAGCGATCCTTTCATAATTTTGTTCATAATACCTTCTTCCGCTCTACATTCCTTTCTTATATCAGCATTTGAAATTCTGTCGTATATCGTTCTACCACACATACGTCTTAGGGACCTCATCTCTACCGCATTTATTTTGTTTCATCATTCTTCTGCCAGTTCCGTGCTTAGTAATCAAGTCAACACGTTTAAATCGTTATACGTGTATACGCAATAGACACACCGCATACAAATATCTCGAAGCAACTTGTAATTATCTTAATTTACGTTAGCTTTTGTTAATTTACGGTTTTCCACTTAATGGATTGAACGAGGAAATATCTCGCCGAGTGTAATTAAACGCTAAATTAGAATCAGGACTCGCGACACGTGCGTGACGGATTAAAAGGAAAACAGCGGTGATTAAGCCCCCCTATGATTTTTCCTTTATATCCTAAATACAGACTGATACAATATTTATTCGCGGGATCATTCATCAACTTCACGTCTACCCGACAGCGAGTGGAATGTGTTCAATTTACGATATAACTCACCTCTTTCAGTGTTGCCATTTTGAAAAAAAATATATGATTGAGTATTTGTTTTTGGGGAGTGAAAACTTTTATCTTGAAATGGTATTAAAAATTCATCAGCTTTTACATTGAATTAACGTGCAATGCGTATGTCAATTAAGAATATATTTATTAAGGTTAAAACTTTGAACTCGAAAGATTTTTGGTAAGTGCATACCGCCAATCGAAGCATTTTTTAAGAAAACAAAAGAAATTTAAATTGAAATATAAAAATTTATAAAAATTAAAATAAAACTTTTTTTGTTTTAGTAAATCAAATCAAATGAAATCAGTTTATTAATTCAAAAGACATTACAAACAGCAAAATGTTTAAGGCAATTGAGTACGAGGTCTGTTCAAAAAGTATCGCGAATTTTGAATTTCCGCTGGCTACGTATATTTGATTTTTGATTTTTTTGTAGCGTTATGTTGGTACTCATGTCCCTTACTTATGCTGACAAGGTCGGCCATTTTGAATGTTTAGTTAATTTTTGACAGCTGTTTTGCTTGGATGTGTTTTGGCTCGTCTTCGATTTTTGCCTATTCCAAAAAATGGATCAAAGAATCTGTATCAAATTTTGTGTGAAAAACAAAATAAAGTGCGCGGACGCATTTCGAATGTTGACTGTGGCATATGGTGAAGCTACCTTGGACCAAAGCAACGTTTATCGGTGGTACAAAATGTTCTCAGAGGGCCGAGAAGATATGAACGACGAAGAGCGTGCCGGACGCCCGAGCACGTCAACAACAGACGAAAACATTGATAAAGTGAAGAAAATAGTATTAGCCAATCGTCGAATCACCGTTAGAGAAGTTGCTGAGGACCTAAACATATCGATTGGCTCGTGCCATTCGATTTTAACCAATGATTTGGGCATGAGTCGGGTCGCCGCGAAATTCGTGCCAAAATTGCTCAATTTCGACCAAAAACAGCATCGCGTTAACATTGCTCAGGAGATGTTGGACTCGGTCCGTGACGACCCAAATGTGCTCCAGAGGGTCATAACTGGTGACGAATCATGGGTTTATGGTTATGACGTGGAAACCAAAGCTCAATCATCCCAATGGAAGCTGCCGCATGAGCCAAGACCAAAAAAAGCGCGCCAAGTTCGGTCGAACGTGAAGGTTTTGCTCACAGTTTTCTTCGATTGCAGGAGCGTGGTGCATCATGAGTTCTTGCCACAGGGTAGTACGGTCAATAAGGAATATTACCTGCAAGTTATGCGCAATTTGCGCGAAGCAATCCGCCAGAAACGCCCGGATTTGTGGAAGAACAAAAACTGGCTTTTGCACCATGATAACGCCCCTGCTCACACATCGTTGCTTGTGCGTGAATATTTGGCCAAAAACAACACAGTAATGGTGCCGCAGCCACCGTATTCCCCAGACCTGGCCCCCTGTGACTTTTTCCTGTTTCCAAAACTGAAGAGGCCCATGAAAGGACGACGCTACGCCACGATTGAGGAGATAAAGACGGCATCGAAGGAGGAGCTGAACAAGATCACAAAAAATGATTTTTTTAAGTGCTTCGAGGATTGGAAAAAACGTTGGCATAAATGTATTATATCCGAGGGGAATTACTTTGAAGGGGACAAAATAGATATTCATGAATAAATAAATACTTTTTGAAAAAATATAAAATTCGCGATACTTTTTGAACAGACCTCGTACAATATTAATTTAAAATTACGACAAAGAATGGTCAGATGCTATGTTTGGTCAGATGCTATGTCTTTGAAGAAAACGTAGCACGATAAAATAAATCAAATATTGAATGTCGGCCACGTGAGGAGTCGGTGAGATAGATGAGTATGCGTACATGGTACAATGTATGAATGTTGAGGAATCGAAAGAAGTATGTCATGATAGAACAGTGGAGAGTTCCATTCTTTCTGTCTATCCCATCGGTAAAACGGCGTGATGGGTAGTTAGTTAGTTGGTTAATATTATTATTTCTTGTTATTTGAATTCACGTTGTTTCAATTCATAAAAAATCATATTTATTGTTTCTTGAACAACGATATGAAAATTCTTCTACATATATTCGCCATCACTTTGTGTTGTGGATTCACATTTGAATAACTTTTAGAAAACATTGTATTTTCACAACACTTTTTCCACCTTTCACAGACATGTTTCGGGACACAAACTTCCCTTCATCTGTGTATAGTTAAAATTCATTAATTAATATACTGAAGAAGGGAAGTATATGTCCCAAAACATGTTTGTGTAAGGTGCAAAAAATTGTTGTTAAAATACAATGTTTTCAAATTTCTCTTCAAGTTATTCATATGAATTTTAGATAAACTTAAGGCGATAACACTGTAGAATTCCATAATCACGAATTTTTTTATGAATTAAAGCACTTTTTTTTCCACTTTTGAGTTTATTTTTCTCGGCATGTTTTGACGGCTTACACCTTTATAATCTATATAATATAATCGACATAAACTGTTTATATCGTTCTACCAATGATGAAGGTGTAAGCCATCGTAGCATGTCGAGAAAAATAAACTCAAAACTGGAAAAAACAGTGTTTTAATTCATAAAAAATTCGTTATTCAACTAACTAACTTACTTAGATAGTTGAAAAACGAATATTCATACGATATAAAACTCCATATTAACGAATTAATACAAATGAAAATCTCTGTTTTTTTATATAAATTTTATTATAATTAATGGGAAAATTTGCCACATTTGACCTAGAGTTTGTATGAGCGAAGCTGGCGAAAGGACGGCGCTGCGTCCTATAATACGATAACTTTCAATGTCTTTATTTAACTGTATTGTTCATTTGTATATGTATTAACAACCACTGTATGTTACCCTACAATATATAATAACAATAACTTCTTCAAAATTCTGTACGTCTTCATTTTTTCTTATATGTTCAAACCACCTTAACAACCCTTTCATTATTTTGTTCATAACATTTTCATTCGCACCACATTCACTTCTTTTATATTCATTCGACACTCTATCATACACAGATTTTCCAGATATTCGTCTAAGGGATCTCATTTCTAAGGCAAAACATGTCATTTCCATAAATTATAATAATACTTAATGTAATAATACAATTACTTAGGTGTTGATGTGTCAAGCAGCAGTGACCTCTACGAAGAAGTAAGTAAACTAACAAACAGGGCCGCCGTTGTAGCTGGCTGCTTGACGAATGCTGTTTGGAAAAATAAAAATATGCTAAAGGAGAGCAAAATTCGAATCTACAAGACATGCGTACGTCCTATAATGACATATGGAATAGAAACGAGAGCTGACACCATCAGAACAAAAAGTCTCCTTAGAACCACAGAAATGAAGACTCTTCGATCCGTTGCGGGAACGACACTCCGAGACAGAATAAGAAATTCTGAAATAAGAAAGATCTGCAATGTGGAAGATGTCGTGCGATGGGGAAGACTGAGAAGAAGCTACCGGAGAGAACATGTGGAAAGAGCATGTTCTGAAAGAGTGATCAATATAGCCGCAAATAAAGTACCAACAGGAAATCGACCGGCAGGAAGACCACCTAAAAGATGGCGAGACAGCTGGACATCTGTATCCCAGGAACAGGCTCCGAGAAATAACAGGACACAGTCCTAAATAAAGCAGAAGTATTCGTATACAAGTATAAGTATACATTCACAAAAAAAATATTGTAATCATTCTGGTCAAATTCTTTGGCATATAGATAGGAGTGACATCTCCAGGCGGCTTCTAACAATGCGCTTATAGCGATAGCCTTTCACATTGTGTTAATAAAGTAGTTCTGCTAAATGCTAAAAATTAATCTCCATAGATGGCGTTAGTATGTGGATTATATAGAGTAATCTTAAAAAGATTAACACATGTAATCAAAATCTTCATAGATGGCATATTGAAACTGTCATGTGAAATTAGGCATAGATTTGTAACATATATACAACTTCCAAAAAAAAAAAATTTCTTACAAGATAATAATACTTTTAGAAAACAGACGTTTTAATTCTTAATAATCACAAAAAAATATTGAAATGTATTTATTAACAAATTATTTCTTAGAGTGTTGAATTGAGAATTGTGCTGTCGTCAAGGAGAAAAGAGAGCGGAGAGGAATAGAAGGAATTAATAAAGTAAAGAGGGAATCCTTAATGACAACGCCACTTAGAGGGCCCTTCCCGCGCTAAACTTTTCCTACCACTTTTATTTTCACATTTTTCACGGCAGCTCCTCTGCTTTTAAAAATTGAATTTATTCCACAATGGCGCGTCTCCCCCGCGCTTCGGATTTCTTTGGGACGCCATGACAAATTAGTTCGGAAAGTATTTTGCGGTTTTATTAATATAAATTACTCGTAAGTAGATGAAATATGATAATCGTGACGGTTGAATTTCTCATTATCATGCAAAATATGCTTTTGACGCGTCGGGGAATATTTGTTTAATTTTTCTTAATAATTTTATTTAGCAGTGTTGATTATAAGTGCTTGCTTTTATACAGTAGGTACGTCCCCGGTAATCCTGTACGTCCAGGACTTCGACGATACCGGATATTTATTCACTGTAGTTACATTACACATACATATAATTTACATGCAGTGTTCGTGATTGTTAATACATATACAGTCAGCCTATTCCTAATGCGCCCTTGTAGACCTATGTGGTCTGTTCTCCAGAGTGTTGCTCATCCTGTGAGGTAGATTCCCAGCTGTCCTTCCATCTTTTAGGAAGTCTTCCACGAGAACAAGTCCCATGAGGCTGAATATGCAAATCAATATAGGGGAGTCTGGTGGTGTCCATTCTTTGAACATGACCGTACCAGTCCCTTTTTCGCTGTCTGCTCCATCTTATAATATCCTCAACCTCACAAATCTCTCTTATTCTGGTGTTCCTCACGCGATACCTCAGTGTCTTGCCTGCTAACGTCCTCAGTGTCTTCATTTCGGAAGTCCTCAAAACTTGTTAGCAATGTAAATCGAGTACAGAGTCGAGGTAGACCGAGGAAAACATGGTATGACCAAATTAATCAAAATTTTAAATGTTGGTCATGTTGGAAGTCGGAGGAATCGACGTGCATGTATGACTCGTTGTATGAATGTTGAGGAAGCTAGCGAGGTATATCAGGATTGAGAAGTGTGGCGGTTCCATCTCACTGCCTACCCCTACAGAAAAACGGCGTGATGGTTTGTTTGTTTAGAAGGGAGAAGAAACGAAAACTAACTAACTAACTAACTAACCATCACGCCGTCTCCCTAGAGGGGTACACAGAAAGAATGGACCACCACACTGTTCTGTCCTGACATACTTCTCTCGCTTCCTCTACATTCATACATATTGTCATGCACGCACGTCGATTTCTCCGACTCCTCACTTGACCGACATTTAATATTTGTTTGATTTGATCGTGCCACGTTTTCTTCGGCCTTCCTTTATTTCTAGCTCCGTTCACGTCGTTTTATTATTATTATCATTATTTTGTCGAATCGCTCTTTACATCATGACAGCATGAGCCAAATCGATGTAAAGGGCATTATTATAGCTATCATAGTGATTCTCGTGACATGTGATAGGTAGCTAATCTATCGCCATTTTATTTTCACGTGAATTCTACACCAGACCAAAGACAGTATGACAATCACACGGCAATCGAACCCGGAACCTTCGGGGTGGCAGTCAATGCACTTACCACTCGGCCACGAAGGTCGTCTAATATCTTATTCACCATTTTCTCTTCACTCATTCTTTCCATGTGTCCAAACCATCTTAACAACCCTTTCATTATTTTGTTCATAACACTTTCATTCGCACCGCATTCACTTCTTATACGTGCATTTGACACTCTATCATGTACAGGTTTATCACACATTCGCCTTAAAAATCTCATTTCTACTGCATTCATTCTACTTTCATCCTTCTTTTGCTAGTTCCATGCATCACTTCCATACATAAGGGTCGACACAAGAACACCATTTTATTTGCGATGACAACTTTAAGTGCACCATTTACATTTACAACAGATACAAAAACAGAAATATCTTTTCGGAAATGGCCAATCATTGTGTGAATTTTGACCATCATTTCGAGAGCAAAAACACATTTTTTTTACATATAGCAAATAATCCTCTAAAATTAGATAAATTAGAAAATTTAGAAATTTTAAAGGCCAAAAAATGTTATTAATAACCAAATTCCGTATTATTCCCCATAAGTATATAGTACAGTAAAAACTTTTCCCCTGTACAATATTGCTAAAAAATAATAATACTACCTTAAACTTTTGTCACCTTTCCTATTAATGTAATCTATGTACTTCCTGTCATTGTTTATCGTTTTTAATTTATTATGTTTCATCGTTTTTGAGTCTATACTATGTGTAATTATTCTTTCAAATTACTGTTTTCTTATTCTTATTATTATTATTTTATTATTATATTTTCCACCTTCTCCAATAAATAGTACCTAACTAACCGTTCTTTTAATTAAAATATTTTGGTACCTAACTCAATTTCAGCGAGAACTTCAAAATTATATCAAAGAAATTATTCAAATTGACGTAGGAACAAATACACAAAGATTAAAAAATCACGAAAATTTGACATTAGATATATTATTGTAACACCTGATGATGTCAACATTGGTTGATGAAAAAGCTGTCGCGTAAAATAAAATACAATTGTGATACAAAAAACAAAGTGTATTAAAGGATTGATTGTATCTCAATAGAGACGAAGATGCAAATTGGAAACAGAATATGGTGATCGAGGTGTTTACAAGACTTATGACCTGATTGGTTGGGTTAAGCGCACGCTTTATGTAATACAACATTCCCCATTCCACCTTTCCTACGACCACCTTGTCTGACAAATTTTTGGAAGTTGTATATATGTCAATATGTAACACCAAACTTATAAATTGGAGTGACATCTCCAGGCGTTATCTAGCAATACGTTAATGGCGGTAGCCTTTCACATTGCGTTAATAAAAAGATCTTCTGCTTAATGCTTAAAATCCAATCTTCATAGATGGCGCTAGTGTGTAGATTGAATCTAACTTGTGATGTTAGGTGTTACGTATTAACATATATACAACTTCCAAAAATTTGTCAGACATGGTGGTCGTAAGAAAGGTGGAATGGGGAATGTTGTATTACATAAAGCGTGCGCTTAACGCAACCAATGACATGTCATAAGTCCTGTAAACACCTCGGTCACCATATTCTGTTTCCAATTTGCATCTTCGTCTCTATTGAGATACAATTAATCCTTTAATTGATAACCCGCAATGGGTAAAATCCAGTATTCGTCTACTAGTATTTGTATACATTCAAAATGTTGTACAAAGTGTATTCCTTAACAGTTTAAAATAAATAATTGTTTTTAGATAGTTTTAAGATGTACGTATCATTATTACATCTTGACATTGTCTTGAAGCTATTGTAAATTATACGTATAATAAATTGATACGTTTATCAAGCCAGTTAACATGCCATATGATTCAAAAGCTGTATAACTTTAGATTCTCAAGTTCTGTTGAGCGTCCCTAGGAGGTACCCGGGCACCCGAACGATGCTTATTGTCTGAAACTCAGATTGACACGTCTGTGATATGTATCCGTTCCGAGCACGTCCCCTCGCGAGCACATTTCCCGATAATTTGCGGCCGAACCCCGCGGTAATGTTTAATATGTCGCCGCATGTGCGACCTTTCCCGCCATAATTCAATTATCCCGCCGAACCGGAAGGGCGGCCATGTTGGGCGGGGGGTGCAGCTGTTGCGAGACGCATAATGATATGGTAACACTGAGATCTAACGCAATTACTGCCGGCGTCAAGCCGATTCGATTGTTTGTGTTCACAGGCCATAAATACTGGATCACATAAGCCCCGATTGATTCCCCAATATTTGGAAACCATTTGTTCTCGCGTTTCTATAATACCATACATTGTAGCGGTACCTAATCTGAATTCACAATTACCTCCATAGAAACAATTAATTTCATGAATTAATTGTATCTCAATAGAGACGAAGATGCAAATTGGAAACTGAATATGGTTGATCAAGGTGTTTACAGGACTTATGACCTGTCATTGGTTGGGTTAAGCGCACGCTTTATGTAATTACAACATTCCCCATTCCAGCTTTCTTATGACCATGTCTGACAAATTTTTGGAAGTTGTATATATGTTAAAATCCAACACCAGAATTCACATGTCAGTTTCAATGCGCCATCTATGAAGATTTTGACTATATATGTTAATCTCTAAGATTACTATTTTACGTGGAAGTCTGTATAATCTACATACTAACGCCATCTATGAAGAATTGTGTTTATTAAGCATTAAGCAGAACATCTTTTTAACACAATGTGAAAGGCAACCCCGCCATTAGCGCCGTTAGAATTAATTTCACTTCTTCTTCTTCTTCTTCTTTTAATAGATCTAACGATCTGTGACACAGAAATCATATCTCGTCGGATGATGAGATCCAGCTGTCCCTCCATCTCTTAGGCGGTCTTCCAGGGGGGCGGTGTCCGGAGGGGATTTCATAAGCGGCTGTATATGCAAGTCTGTAGCAACCATTCGGTCTACATGGTCCTTCCTGTATCTTCTTCTGGATCTAATCGACTGAACGATATCCTCTATTTCGCAAGTTTTTCTTATGTCTACGTTGCGGACACGATCTCGGAGAGTTTTTCCAGTAATTCATCTTAGGACCTTCATCTCCGATGTTCATAGTAGTCCCTTGGTTCGCACAGAGTCAGCCCGCGTCTCTACAGCGTACGTCATGATAGGTCGCACGCATGTTTTAATTAATTTCACAACACTTTCAAATACATCTCAATATTCAGAGCGTAACCCAATGGAGTAAATGTTATTATTAATAATAATTAATTGTATCTCAATAGAGACGATGATGTAAATTATTTGGAAACAGAATATGGTGGTCGAGGCGTTTACAGGACTTATGATCTGTCATTGGTTGGGTTAAGCGATCGCTTTATGTAATACAACATTCCCCATTCCGCCTTTCTTACGAACACCCAGTTTGACAATTATATGTTACCATGTTAAGAAACGTTTCACATATTTTTAGTTCAATCTACACTAGCGCCATCTATTGAGACTAGATGTACACATTAAGCAGAATTTTTTTATTAATGTATTGTGAAAGGCTGTCAACCCAATTATCACACATTACTAGACAACGCCTAGAGAAAACTCTCCAATTTTTATATGCTTTTAACTTTGACCAGTTTTTATACAACATTTTGTGTTTTTGAATGTATACAAATACCTACTTGTAGACAAATACAGGATTTTACCCATTACGGGTTAATCATTAAGAATTAATTGTATCTCAATAGAGACGAAGATGTTAATTATTTGAAAACAGAATATGGTGGTATAAATCCAGTATTTGTATACATTCAAAAAAACTAAATGTAACAAATTATTATTCAATGTCTCCAAGTGCTTTGTTATGCCATACACACGAGCATCGAAAACATTATACTTTCGCTATCTTATGGATGGGGTTCAGCTTGAAAGAGCTTCTACATCCAGAGATCTTGGTATTCTGTTCGATGATCAATTATCGTTCAATCTTCACATAGTTGCTTTATGAAATAATAGTTCCAATAAAATGTATTTAGGAATGCCAAGATATTTTCGAACACTCGGGTACTTCGAGTATTGTATAATTCCCTGGTAATAAGTCGGCTGGAATATAGTTCCATTATTTGGTCACCGCCTGGGATCCGATATTCTCTGATGGTGGAGCGAGTGCAGAAAAAATGTCTGCGCTTTCTTTACCTCAGGGAGCGCGGTTATTACCCGTGGCTCTTTCCGACTGAATTCTTGCTAGGTATGCTAAGCTACCAATCATTGGAAAGAAGGAGGAATATCCACTTGGGAGTTCACTTCTTTCAGCTGATTGGCAGCCATATACAAGACTCGGATGTCCTGAGCGATGTAGGTCTATTTGTCCCTGATAATTACCTTCGTCAAAGACAGCACAGGTTTTTTATTTGCCGCGCTGCAGAACCAACCTGCCAATGGTTATGCCTGTGGGTAGGGCAATCTTATTGCTTAAACGGGTCGCCTCGAAGGTTGACATATTTCGTGATAGTGTGAGTTGCCACGGGGATGCAATATCAATGTTATGATTCTTTCTACTTTCTTAATCTTAATGTGGTTATTATGCTTCTCTTATAAATTCTTATAATGTAATTGTAAACGATCTGGAATTATATGTCTGTAATGTTTGTGATTTTTATTCAAATAAATGAAATGAAATAATTATTACCTTACTTCAAATCAAATCAATTTATTTCATCAAGAGACATTACAAAATTAAGGTTTAAGGCGGGTAAAATAATATATTGTATTTATAGTATACTACCAGAAACGTATGACAGAGAGTGATTGGTTTAGACACATGAAAAGAATGAGTGAAGAGAGAATGGTGAAGAAGGTATATGTAAACGGCGTGAACGGAGCTAGACATAGAGGAAGGCCGAGGAAAAAGTGGCAAGATCATATCAATCAAATATTAAATGTCGGTCACGCAAGGAGTCGGAGAAATCGACGTGCGTGCATGACTAGATGTATGAATGTAAAGGGATCGAGAGAAGTATGTCAGGACAGAACAGTGTGGCGTTCCATTCTTTCTGCCTACCTCTCCGGGGAGACGGCGTAATGGTTAGTTAGTTAGTTTGTTTGTTTTATGTATCACAATTAATATATTATTGTAACACTGATGATATCAACATAGGTTGACAAAACAGCTGTCGCGTAAAATAAAAAATGTAATTGTGATACATAAAACAAAGTTTTTTAATTTAACAATTTATAATGTTAAAATATCATAGTGTTTCGGCCAAAACAATCGACTATCTTCTTCTTTCCGTGTCCTGTCAGGTCTCCCCAACGTTGACTATCACCCTTGAGTAGGCCTCCCCGTCCTGGGCAGCTCGGAACAGCTCCTCCACGGTCCTCAGCCCTGTCCACTCTCGGATGTTCCTCAGCCAGGAAACCTGCCTTCTCCCAACACCTCGTCGACCCTCAATCTAACCCTCCAAGATCAGATATAACAGTGCGTACTTTTTGCCTCTCAGAACATGGCCCAAGTAGGACACCTTGCGGACTTTGATGTTGGTCAGCAACTCTGTGTCAACTCTGGCTCTATGGAGAACGTTTGTGTTGCTGACCATGTCAGTCCAGGAGATGCGTAACATCCTTCGGTGTATCCACATCTCAAAGGCCTATAATCGGTTCATAATATTATAAAGGGTCCATGACTCCACCCCGTATAACAGCACTGACCAAACATAGCATCTGACCATTCACTGTCGTAATTTTAAATTAATATTATCATCATAAAATATAGTTAATATCATATTCTGTATCATTGCATCTGGGACCGCTATCAAAAATATATGTGAAAGTTTTGAATTGGGGAAGGCTTGCTCCGGGATTTATTGTGTCTAAGTTAGCAACCAGTTCAAGGTTCACAGGTCCTGGGCGCAACAGGTGCCCGGGGTCGGGTTCATGACCCGACATTTTGTCATCTCCCTTTTGTTCGCACTTTCCCGCCACCGCCGATACATTTTCAATATCCGGCGGAAATGAAAACAGACCCTACTTTCGCGGGAAACTCAGACCGGAAAGTTCCAGAATGAATCATCGATTCTACAGCAAATTACGATACTTTCCGTTCTCATGCCGACCCTTGCAGATCTGCAAAGATGATGAAAGCAATTACAAACCAACACGCCGTCTCTTCGAAGGGGTAAGCAGAAACAATGGACCCACAATGCTGCCGCACTTGAGATAAACGCATTAACTAGGGTTTGACGCTTTTCGAGAAAAACGCGTTTAAAGTTTTAATTTTAATTTGCTTGTATCTCAGGAACTAGATAAGATACCAACATGAAAATTGTACCAAAACAAAGAGAAAGGGTTTTTTATTGTATACAAATACTTGTAGACAAATACTGGATTTTAACATATAATCTTAATAGATGGTGCTAGTGTAGATTGACCTAAAAAATGTGAAGTGTTCTTTAACATAACTAACTAACTAACCATCACGCCATTTCCCCGGAGCTCTGAGAAATGCTCTGTCCTGGCATACCTCTCGGGCTTCCTCTACATTCATACATCGTACCATGAACGCACGTCGATTATTCCGACTTCGAATGTGGCCGTCTTTTAGTAATTGATTAATTTGGTCATGCCATGTTTTCCTCGGTCGTCCTCGGCTTCTTTTTCCACTCACGCTGCTTGTGTACAACTTTTTAACCATTCATCTCTCATCCATTCGTTCCATATGTCCAAACCATCTGAAGGATCCTTTCTTAATTTTATCCATGATGACATATTCTTTAACATTTTATTTATTGTTATTAACTTTAACAAGTATTTTCAATATATTTTTGTCAGTATTATAAAATTCACATTTTTTATAATACCATTATGAAATTAAAATATTTTGTTTTGAATGCACAAAAATACTTGTAGACAAATACTGGATTTTACCCATTGCGGGTTAATCATTTAAGGATTAATTGTATCTCAATAGATACATGTAATCTTAATAGATGGCGCTAGCGTAGATTGAACTAAAAAATGTGAAGTGTTTCTCAACATTGAAGAATATGTACATCTTTCAAAAATTTGTCAGACGTGGTGATCGTAAGAAATGCGGAATGGGGAATGTTGTTAACATAAAGCGATCGCTTAACCCAACCAATGACAGGTCATAACTCCTGTAAACGCCTCGACTACCATATTCTGTTTCCCAAAAAACAATTTACCTCTTCGTCTCTATTGAGATACAATTGATCCTTAAAATAAGAGAAAGGGTTTTGGAATACTAAAAAATACAAACATATATAAAAATAAAATATAGTGTACACATAATTTTAAAAAAGTACTTATCGCTAGCAGCCTCTAATACTTTTAGGCCATTATAACTAGTCATGAACGCATCAACTACCCTATTTTATGCATTTATGCTTAGTAAATCAATTTAATGCATTTTATATAGTAAGCTTATACTTCGAAAAAAGCTAGAATGGCAGTGCACAATGGTGTTCTTCTACCGACCCTTATGTATGGAAGCGAAGCATGGAACTGGCAAAAGAAGGATGAAAGTAGAATAAATGCAGTAGAAATGAGATCTCTTAGACGAATGTGTAGATATTCTGTGTAAGATAGAGCGTCGAATGAAAATATAAGAAGTGAATGCGGTGCGAATGATGGTGTCATGAACAAAATAATGAAAGGATCATTAAGATGGTTTGGACATATGGAAAGAATGAATGAAGAATGAATGGTAAAAAAATTATATGTTAATGATGTAAATGGTACCAGAAATAGAGGAAGACCGAGGAAAACGTGGCACGATCAAATAAATCAAATATTGAATATAAGTAACCGTGAATGTGTGGATACTCCTTTTAATACTACTTTTTTAACAAAAAACAAACAAACAAACAAACAACTTACAAAAAAGTCAATTAATAAAAATATAACATTACTATAAAATAAGATAAAAACATCTTGAAAACAGACGGTTTCATTCGTACTAACTATAATATTTAATAAAGAGTTATACACACTTGTCTAAGAAATAATGCAATTAATAAATTCGAATACCTAAGAAATAAAACAATGGTGTTCTTCTACCGACCCTTTTGCATGGATCTAGCAAAAGAAGGATGAAAGTAGAATAAATGCAGTAGAAATGAGATCTCTTAGACGAATGTGTAGACACTCTGTGTATGATAGTGTCGAATGAAAATATAAGATGTGAATGCGGTGCGAATGATGGTGTTATGAACAAAATAATGAAAGGATTATTAAGATGGTTTGGACACATGGAAAGAATGAATGTAGAAAGATTGGTAAATAAGTATATGTTAAAGATGTAAATGGAACTAGAAATAGAGGAAGACCGAGGAAATTGTGACACAATCAAATAAATCAAATATTGAATGTCGGCGAAGAGTCAGAGAAATCGTCGCGCGAATTGTGAATATTATTTTCTTCTTCTTCCTTTGAAGGATAAAAGTAGAATAAATGCAGTTAAAATGAGATCTCTAAGACCAATGTGTGATAAATCTGTAGAATGTGAAATGCAAATACATATAAGAAGTGAATGCGGTGCGAATGAAAGTGTTATGAAAGGGTCGTTAAGATGGTTTGGACACATGGAAAGAATGAATGAAGAAAGATTGGTAAATTAGTTAATATGTTAATGATGTAAATGGAACTAGAAATAGAGGAAGGCTGAGGAAAACTTGGCACGATCAAATAATTCTAATGTTGAATGTCGGCCGAATGAAGTTATAAATGTTGAGAAAGCAAAGAAATATGTCAGGAAAGAAAAATGTGGCATTCCATCATTTCTGCCTACCCTTTCGAGGAGACTGCGTGATGGTTAGTTATTTAGTTAGTTAGTTATCGTGACGACCTTCGTGGCAGAGTGGTTACGAGCTCTGACTTCCATGCCGAAGGTCCTGGGTTCGATTCCCGGCGATGGCAGTGTGATTGTCACACTGTCTTTGGTCTGGTGTAGAATTCACGTGACAATAAAATGGCGATAGATTGGCTACCTATCACATGTCACGAGAATCAATATAATAGCTAAAAAAATAAATATTGTATACTGTAATTGGGTCCAAACGACCTGTTGTGTACATAAAAAAAAAAAAAAAAAAAAAAAAAAAATATTCACTGAAGTAAATATTTTCTACCCTTTAAAATTATCTACCCTTAATAAATTTTTTTTTTTGCGCACGTTCAAATCCCACAATTAACGAAACAAATTTGTTTTTCTTTTGTTTTCTACTCTACTGTCATACAACAATAATCAGAACCAAAATAAAAATTAGATTCAGAATCAGACCAAAATTTTAAGAAGTATTCCTCTTTCGCTCTCTTTTATTCAATGAATTCTCGCACCATTTCTTGATGACATTATGGTTTTTGCCTATTAATATTAAGAAATTATTAAAAATTAATTTAAAACTCTTTTCCGTGTTTTTGCACCACTTTAATTTTAAAATTCCATTGTTTTGGTCGTCACAATATGATACTTAACATTATAAACTGTTACATTAAAATACATTGTTTTATGTATCACAATTGTATTTTCATAATACCAAAAAAATCAAGGATAAAAACAAATCAAATGAGTTTTTCCATCAATAGACATTACAAAATTAAGCTTTAATGCAAATATTGAGAACAGGTAGCGTTAAGAGCGTACTGCTGTACGGATGTGAGACTTGGAAATCTACCGCGGACGTTATTGGAAAACTCCAGGTGTTTATAAATAGGTGCCTTCGCTCAATATTTAAGATATATTGGCTCCAAACAGTGCTAAATGTCGTTCTCTGGACCATTGCAGGCGAAAAGCCAATTAGAAAACAGGTCGCTAGACGCAAAGGTCACACTCTGAGACGGAACCCAGCCAGCATCGCTCACACTGGACTGGTCCCTTGTGGGGGGAAGGAGGAATCGAGGCTGACCTAGAGCCACTTTGAGAAGAACCCTGCAGGACGAGGTTAAAGCAGCGGGCCTCACGGGCCATCACTGATGTTAGGCATCAGGCATGCGATTGAAACGGATGGAGAAGGTTCTTTGAAGCCCCAAGCACCACGGAGGTGTGACAGGACAAAAATAATAAGAAGATGTGTGATACCAGAAACGCATGAGAGATGGTTCGACATTAGGAAGACAAAGTTTTGCCTTTTAAACGTACTTTCATTAATATGAAAGACGTCGATCTCCGAGGAGACCGCGTTCAGCAGATTAATTGCTCTTCCCACCGATGTCACCAGTGGGAGTCATATTGAAGATTGTATAATTTATTGTATCTCCAATATGAGCTGAAAAAATAGCCAACAGAAAGGTCCCCTGGATCTGGAGATAAGCGTTTTGTCCTCCAAACCACCACCCGGTTCAACAATAATATTAGTTTAATTATTAAACATTAAAAAGGATCCAATGATGTATAGATTCCGAGAAGATTTTGCAAAAAATACCTATTTTATTGCTAGATATATGCTAGATAACGATATATATTTATGCTAGATAACCTTTAAAATAATTTTTTGTTTACATTATATTTCAGAAATAAATTAAACACTGAATTATTTTGGTTGTTCAATCATGGACTAATGGATGGAAAAAACAAAAAGGGGGACGCCAACCAAACGGACAAAAATATATCACTAACTAACTAACTATCCATCACGCCGTCTCCCCGAAGGGGTAGGCAGAAACAATGGACTGCCACACTTTAACCGATGCGGCATTGCATCCTTCTCTTTTCGCCCCGTGTGATGTCATCTCCCGCGCACACTTCGATACTCCATTATTTGTAGTATCTTTTGAGAAAATAAACTGATTCGATTCGATTCACACACCGTGACATGCACACTCGTCGATTATTTCTACTTCGAACATGGCCGCCTTTCGGTAACTGATTAATTCGGTAATGCCATGTCCTCTTTGTCCTTCTTCTACAACTTTTTCCATTCACACTACTTATAAATCTCTTTAAGCATTCTTCTCTCATCCATCCATCCGTTCCATATGTCCAAACAATCGTATCTTGCCAACACGCTACCTAATAATATGTTATTATTCTATAGATTACTAACTAACTAACCATCACGCCGTCTCCCCGAAAGGGTAGGCAGAAAGAATGGACTGTCACACTTTAATCGATGCGGCACTCCATCCTTCTCTTTTCGCCCCCGCGAGAGACGCGGTGTGATGGGTTGCGAACCTCATCGCCACCAAAAGTCATCTCCCGCGCACACTTCGATTATCCACGTCTAAAAAATAAATCAATTATAGATTATAAATTAATTATAGATTACAATACTAGAAAATAAATTTTGGGAAGACTTTTGTTTGAGATGACTACTTTGCGAGTCAGAGAAATCTACGCGCGTGCATGACACGATATATGAATGTTGAGGAAGCGAGAGAAATATGCCAGGAAAGAAAAGTGTGGCAGTCCATTCTTTCTGCCTACCCCTTCGGGGAGACAATGTGATTGATAGTTAGTTGTCCTCATACTTAATACTAACATGGAGGCTATCCACGCCTACGCAACGGACCGAATTATTATGGAAATTAAATTATTATATAATTCAAAGCTATTATGATTTGTAGAAGCAGTCAGTTAATTGATCGCACAATATTCTCAAATGTCCGTAAGGTGTCAGCCTCGGTAAATAATTGTTCCATCTCAAGCCCTTGTGATGTCGTTAATATTAGTTACAGGGGAAGGGCGTAATATCGCGTGTCACCATAATCGCTTGAAACATCTAAAGAGATTCATCTTATTGTCATCAAATCTATGAGATCTGTTCCTGAAATTAATTGTGTAACTATATAACCTCACTTCTTACTCTTATCTTGAAAAAAAATAATAAAAAATTCATTCTTAACTAACTTAGTTTCTCCCTCAATATTTAAAATCTATTGGCCCCAAACAGTGTCAAATGCCGCTCTCTGGACTATGGCAGGCGAAAAGCCAATTAGAGAACAGGTCCCTAGACCCAAATGGCAGTGGATCGGTCACACTCTGAGACGGAACCCAGCCTGCATCGCTCAGGGTGCACTAGACTGGTCCCCTATGGGGGGAAAGAGAAAGCGAGGCAGACCTAGAGCCACCTGGAGAAGAAACCTGCAGGACGAGGTTAAGGCGGCAGGCCTCACTTGGGATGATGTTAGTCTTCAGGCATGGGATAGAGTCGGGTGGAGACGGTTCCTTGAGGTCCTTTGCACCACTGAGGTGTGACAGGACAAAAAGAAGAAAAAGAAGAAGAACTAACTAAGTAAACATCACACCGTCTCCCCGGAGGGGCAGGCGGAAAGAATGGAACGCCACACTGATCTGTCCCGACATACTTCACTCGATTCCTCAACATTCATACTCTCATCCTGACTCCTCACGTGGCTAACATTGAATATTTGATTTATTTGATCGTGCCACGTTTTCCTCAGTCTTCCTCTATTTATAGTTCCATTTACATCGTAAACATATACTTTTTTTTTACCGTTCTTTATTCATACATTCATTCCATGTGTCCAACCCATCTTAATGATCCTTTCATTATTTTGTTCATAACACCATCATTCGCACTGCATTCACTTCTTATATTTTCATTCGACACTCTATCATACACAGAGTGTCCACACATTCGTCTAAGAGATCTCATTTCTACTGCAATTATTCTACTTTCATCCTTCTTTTGCTAGTTCCATGCTTCGCTTCCATACATAAGGGTCGGTTGAAGAACACCATTGTTTTATTTCTTAGGTAGGTATTCGAATTTATTAATTGTATGATTTCTTAGACAAGTGTGTAAAACTCCTTTTTAAATATTATAGTTAGTACGAATAAAAAACGTCTGTTTTATAGAAATTTTTATCGTATTTTATAGTATTGTTATATTTTTTATAATAAACTTTTTTATATGTTAAAAAAAACGTCATTCCTTCATTCAGTATCACAAATATAACGAGACATCGTATTTAAAAATATATAAAAAAATAACACACTTGTAAATTTGTATTTAGACCACTTCATTATTTTCAACAACAAATCAGTTTCGCTCCCGCCGGAACTGGAGAAAAAAATAATGTGTTCTAAATACAAATTTACGAGTGTATTAATATTATAAAGTGGCGATGAGGTTTGCAACCCATCACACCGCGTCTCCCGCGGAGGTGAAAGAGAAGGATGGAGTGCCCCATCGGTTAAAGTGTGGCAGTCCATTATTTCTGCCTACCCCTTCGGAGAGACGGCGGGATGATTAGTTAGTTAGTTAATTATTAATATTATATTATAATTAAAATATTTTTATTTATCATATTTCAATTTAATAACTGAATTACGTTTAAAGTTCATACAACCTACTTTTTTAGTTTCTAAAACCGTTATCCATTTTTTTTTTTCAAAACAGCGGTTTGACTTGTCTTGCCTTACTAGAGTACCTAAATATAAATATTTCTTTTTTATTTAAAACCGTTTTTTTATAATGTCGTACTATTACGATATATATGTAAATATTATTTCTTTAACCGCTGGATTTAAAATACCGATTTGATATGGTAACATTATATAAATATATTCATCTATAAAATAAGTTAAGTACCTACCGATGAGTTTTTATTTTGCTGACATTTTGCAGAATAAAAGCAATTTTAAGAATAATTACAAGATCATAAATGAGATAAAATTTATTGATGACCGAGGTATTAGTTTTGTAAAACTCTATAATTAACTTTATAATAGTAAACACGATTGTTTAGTGGTTTTACTTGGATTGAATTTATATAAATTTAATAAACTATGACCAATTTGTTTCGCCTTGGCATTCTCAAACTGAACGTAATCGCCAAACAGTGTGTCCTTATATTGAATTTAATATAAGAACACACAGTTTGGCGATTAGGTTCGGTCTGAGGATGCCCTCGCAAGGCGAAACAAATTTGTCACAATTTATATAATTTATATAAATTCAATCCAAGTAAAAACACTTAACGATCGTGTTTACTATTATAAGTTAAGAGATAAAATTTATTTAACGATACACATTAGGTATTAATATGTATAAAATTAACCATAATCCAAAATTTTAACTATTTTATTTTAAGTAAAAATCATCAATACGTTATTACAAAATATTATTTATTTTTTCTTGAACAATAATGTCAAACTCCATATTAAATAATTAAAACGAATGGAAACGTCGGTTTTGTAGAATAACTATATCTAGTTTTATTATATTTAATGGGAATGACATGTTTCGCCCTTCGTTTGATAATGCCTTAGAAGGGCAAACATGTCATTCCCATAAAATATAATAAAACTTCTAGAAAACCGACGTATTCATTCGTGTTAATTACAACATATTGTGTTTAGTTAGTAGAGTTTTAATCCATATATTACAATAATCATTTTATTTGTACATAATATAATGTGTAGTGATATATTATATTACAACGAACTTATTTAATTATTATTAAAAACGCTTACCTTTGAAGTTTTCTTAAAGCTGTAAACACCGCGGCTTTTGCTCTCGGCTCCCACAAACTTATTTCGTCAAAACAAATCAGATATACCATGCGGTCCAAATATCATTTTATTCAAACAAAGCGCGCGAAAATGTCCAAAATGGCGCACCACCGAAGGCCGGAAAAATCGCGGGAACCGTCGAAAATTGGCGGGAAGGCGGCGATGACGTAATGAAACTCTATCGGAGCGGGGCGAGCGCCGCGGAGCTGTTTCCCCCGCGAGGGCTGACAGTCAAATGTGATGGTAATCCCGGTCGGGGGATGCGGTCCGCGGTAGGTACCGATTATAATACATACGTACAGATGCTAGGTACCTACCCACCGCTAGACAAGGGTGCACCTGATGATAGCACGGCGCTCACCGCACACACGCGCGGATTCGGAGTAAGTACTTAACTAACAGTGCATGATTTCAATACTAGGCGGCGCTCCCCCTATTTTTGAATAATATTGATGTTCCTAAAAGTGTTCGAATTTATGGCTAGTTTGAAATGTCACATTTTTATATTTTTTCTTTAAACATACAATATCTTAAATATCTTTTTCTATAAACATAAAATGCTTAAAATCCAATCTTCATAGTTGGCGTTAGTATTTCGATTAAAACTACCATGTGAAGTGTAGTGTTACAGATTAACATATACGAGGGTATTATTTGCAAACCGGGCAAACTCCACCAACAATCAAAAGTGAGATATGAATTGGGTCTTATTCATAATACATTTGCACACAATTTTATTTATTTTCAGTTTCAAATTCGGCTTCATTCTGAAGAATTTTGCTATTAAAATATAGGGTTTGTTGCAAACATGGCAACCTCCACTTGAGTGTTGCAAAGCTGGCAAACTCCAAAATGAAATTCATTATTTTACTTTAATTATCAACATAATGATGATTATTTCATGGCTGATTACTTTTAAAAACTAACTGGTTGAGATGAAAAAAATAAATATCGTAAAAAAGCGCATTTTATTAGCGTATCAGTTTTTTGCGATTAACTCAAAACATCAAATGATGGAGTTTGCCAGGTTTGCAACTAATACCCTCATATGCAACTTCCAAAAATTTGTTATACATGGTGATCATAAGAAAATGTGGAATGGGGAATGTTGTATTACATAAAGCGTGCGCTTAACCCAACCAATGACAGGTCATAAGTCCTGTAAACACCCCGATCACCATATTCTATTTCCAATAATTTGCATCTTCGTCTCTATTGAGATACAATTAATCCTTGAACATACAATAGTTTTATTTAAACTGTCAATGAATAAACTTTGTTTTTTGTATCACAATTGTATTTTATTTTTAAAGATTCGAAAAATCACGAAAATTTGACATTTGATATATTATTGTAACACCTGATGATGTCAACATAGGTTGATGAAACAGCTGTCGCGTAAAATAAAATACAATTGTGATACAAAAACAAAGTTTATTCATTAACAGTTTAAAATGGCACCTATCATAGTGTTTCGGCCAAAACAATAAACTATTTAATAGTTTTATTGTTTTGCCATGAGTAGAAAACTCATTATGGGACAAAAAATATAAGTTAGAGAAATTCAGAAAATAGTATTATAATAGAAATAAAACTAAAACATTTTACATTATTTACATTTTGTTACTTTATAAAATGTAAATCTTATATTATTTCATCATTTTCATATATCATAAAATTACGATATTTAAAAGACATAAAAAAACATATTTAAATTGTGAATTCCATTGAATTAATAGTATTCACTATATAAAAATAAAAAATAAAAACAATAAAAAAATAATTATTTCATACAATTGCACTTTTTTAAAGACTAACACCAAGGATTTCAAATAATGGTATTAGAAATTATTTTACAATCTTCAACATAAGCAGAAAATAGCTCATTATTATAAAGAAGGGATCTGGTCGTGCCCAGGCTTGAACCCATGTCCACTGGATCAGGAGCCAAGCGTTCTATCCCCTAGACACGTTAACAAAGTTAATTTCAAATGTGACACTGTATTTCTAATAGAATTTATATTAAATTTTAACTCAACTTCCATTAAATTAAACTTAATCATCATATCAAACAGTTTTTAATTTTACACAATTGCAAATGGTATGAAATATGAAACACAGTTAGATAAAAAGTCAAAATAATGACCAGGTATTTTTAATAGCATATATCTATATCTAATCATATACATAAATAAACAAACACAAACACGTACATACACTTAAATTTAAACACACAAGTACATATCACGCCAAATTACGTCAAATCACACCAAAATGACATTACAGAGAAATACCTAAAGCATTACATTACAGAGAAATATATTAGAGGAAAATACTTTTAAGAAAAGTATATTATATTAAATAAATAAGTTTTTTTCCTGTTCTATTTATCGCATAATTATTATATACATAATCTCAATGTTACAGTCATTTATGTTTATTTATTCAAACTTATGTTATTTTAAGATTTACTATTTGTTTGTATATAAATATGTAATAATCAATATATTACTTGTATGATACGGAACACTATTGTGAATGTGTCAAATAAATAAATAATTTAAAAAAAAAAACTTTGTTAGAGATTCAATCATAGAAATAAGGAAACGTAAACGTAGAATTCCAATGTAAAAACTTTGTAATTGAAAAACAATCCTGTTTATGTTTCACTTTTAATTTATTGAATATCTTTATGCAATAAAAATATTAAACGCGACAATGTCTCGGAGGTGATCTTAGGATAGAGGTTAGTGGTGCAACGGAAGTGTCAGAAACGGAAACAGATGTAAACGGTACATTTTAGCAGAAACAGAAACGGAAACGGATGCGTAAGTGTAAATACTATGAATAAAAAAAGAAAATATATATGCAAACACAATTTTTAAAGAAATTAATATTCAAAATTAGGTAGTGGTAAGTTATATTTGATGAAAATTTGTTTTTATACCTAACAATCTGTTTCGGTGTTCTTCATATATACGACCAGCTCCGCTAAATAATTGCTCACTGGCGACGCTGCTGGAAGGAGCTGATAAATATTGGCACACTTATGGCAAAAGATTAGAATATTTGTTTGAATTTAATTTCCACGGCATAAGGGGATCCTCGTGTAAAGGTAACCGTTTTTCTTTTTTGTTCTCCTGAAGTTGTGACTGTATCTCCAAAAATAAATTATCATTCTCGTTATTTGTAATGGTGTCTTGCTGATCTTCATTCATACTTAACATGGATTCTTCAAAGTTCCGTTCAATTTCTGTTATAAAAGTTGCGGAAACAGAAACAGAACGGAAGTCAAAAAACGTGCAGAACTTCCGCAGTAGCGGAAGCAGAAGCAGAGGTCTCTTGCGACACTAATGGAGGTCACCTCTGAAACATTGTCGTGTTTAATATTTTTATTGTATAAATATATTTAATAAATTAAAAGTGGAATACAAACAGACATATATTTTTCAATTCTAAAAATGTTTTTATATGTAATATATTTTATAGTTATCATAATAAGTTTGTAATAATGCATACAAAAATCGTTTTTGGTACTGCTCAATTATATAATAGACTAATTGTATCTCAATAGAGATGAAGATGTAAATTGTTTTTTGGAAACAGAATATGGTGGTCGAGGCGTTTACAGGACTAATAGATGGCGCTAGTGTAGATCGAACAAAAATATGTGAAGTGTTCCTCAACATATTAGCATATATACATCTTTCAAAAATTTGTCAGACCTGGTGGTCGTAAGAAGGTCGGAATGGGGAATGTTGTATTACATAAAGCGATCGCTTAACCCAACCAATGACAGGTCACAAGTCCTGTAAACGTCTCGACCACCATATTCTGTTTTTAAAAAACAATTTACATCTTCGTCTCTATTGAGATAAAATTAATCCTTAAAAATGACTAACCCGCAATGGGTTAAATTCAGTTTCCCAATTTGTCTACAAGTATTTGTATACATTAAAAATGTTGAATAATAGACTTATTATATGTACGAATAGACTTGTATATTATTTATAAGGACTATTTATTATTCTTCTAGTTCCTACCGTATAGTAGGTAAGTTGGCCAAAATTGCGTATCATTTAACTTATGATATAGCAGCTCTATACAGAGATATTGTGCTGCAACTGAACCATTCTCGAAGTTTTTCCATCTTCTCCTGACACTTCGCTTTCCGTTTATTTAGATAATCAGTTACAACACTTTGTATTTTTCGTTTCTCATAATGTACCCTGAGTATTCCAGTTTCTTGCACTTTATGGGTTTGAATTTATTTTTCTTTCTTCATTTATATTAAATTTGGACTAACTGAAATTTTATATGTTATTACGTACATTATTAGTTAGAAAGTTTCAATCCTGGGATTGGTTTGCAGCAATTTCTTCTATTCTTCTCTTCCATTCTTCCCTGTCTTGTGCGGCTCTTTTGAAATCTGCATATGATGAGCAGCGCACGTCCACCAACAGGTCCTCCAGGTACTCTCGGCGTGGGCGTCCCCTAGAGTTTGTCTCCTCGGTCATACCCTCCATTATGGCATGCAAGAGACCTTCTTGACGTATTACATATTATTTCCACAATATTATTATATTATCATATTATTTTGTTGAATCGCTCTTTACATCATGACGGCATGAGCCAAATCGATGTAAAGGGTATTATAGCTATCATAGTGATTCTCGTGACGCCATTTTATTGTCACGTGAATTCTGACAGCAATTGTCACGTAAACCAGACCAAAGACAGTGTGACAATCACACTGCCCTCGCCGGGAATCGAACCCGGAACCTTCGGGGTGGCAGTCAATGCATAATTGCTATCATTTTACAGGAACTGTGACTACATCGGCAAGAGATAGCACCACTAAGTAGTATAAATCGATATTTTTTATAATTTCCATTCATCAAATGCCTACTGGCTGATGGGCAGGCTGAAGTGGCGATGGGCTGGTCATATCTCTCGGAGAACCGACGGCCGATGGGGAAACGGGTTCTGGAGTGGAGACCGCGTACAGGATTCCGCAGATTTGGACGTCCCCCTGCCCGCTGGACCGACGATCTGAAGAGGATTGCTGGACATGGATGGATGGGAACGGCAATGGATAGGGGGCGGTGGCGTGCTTTGGGAGAGGCCTATGTTCAGCAGTGGATGACAGACGGCTGATGATGATGATGAAATGCCTGCTGTCAAATTTTTAACCAGTTCACTAAATCGGTTTGTGCTCGACAGCTATTAAAAGAGAATATCCTTTGTGATCTTACGCAATTGTAAAAAATGTATCGAGCAGTGATATAATTGTCATAACTTTCGGATGAAGCGCTAATTTGTGATGAAAATGCCAATATGCTCTGTTTTACACCACTTTGTTATTATTTTTATTGATAAAATCAAGGTTTTACTAACTTACTGACTAACTAATCATCACGCCGTTCCCTCGGAGGGATAGACGATAGGCGAAACAGCTGTCGCGACACTCTCGGTGAATAAAAAGGAATTGTGATATTATAACAGTGTTTTAAATTTTAACAGTAATTATGTTACAAAATATGTATATTAACTAACTAACTAACTAACTTTTACGCCGTCTCCCCGAAGGGGCAGGCAGAATGAATGGACTGCCACACTTTTCTTTCCTGACATATTTCTCTCGATTCCTCAACATTCATACATCGTGTCATGCACGCGCGTCGATTTCTCTAACTCCTCACATGGCCGACATTCAATATTTGATTTATTTGTTCGATTTACTCTATTTCTGGTTCATTCACATCGTTAACACATATTTTTTTTCCATTCTTTCTTCATTCATTCTTTCCATATGTCCAAACCATCTTAATGATCCTTTCATTATTTTGTGACACGATCATGACACGATCATTCGCAACGCGTTCACTTCTTATATTTTCATTCGACACTCTATCATACACAGAGTATCCACACATTCGTCTAACTACTGCATTTATTCTACTTTCATCCTTCTTTTGCCACGTCCATGCTTCGCTTCCATTCATAAGGGTCGGTAATATTATTCTATATTAAATAATCGGTAGATGTGTATTTACAAAACAAAAAGATAATTTGAGAGGTACCTACATACACGGTGAGTTATTTTGTGATGTGGGTACCTATTTACCCAGTTGTCGACTAGTACCACCTGAGATTTGCCGCGATTTTCATCGTAAAAAGACGGATAAAAAGGCTTTCCCGCAACCACCCTCTCCCCCTCCCTTGGCATTTCCAGCCAATCAGAATTCTCTCCCCCCTCTAGCGGGGCGGGGGCGGGGCCAATAGAATGCCACCCTGAAACAACCTGAAAAGACTGAAAATTGTTAATCGGATTACTGAAGGCGCGCGAGGAATTCGTCTGTTCTTTGTAAGTACATATCGGTCGAAATTAACAACAACCTCATAAATTCTTTTAACTTTCGAATTTATAAAACGATGTTAATAAAATATTTGTATATTTATTTACAACGTAGTATTTAAATCGTTTATAATTTAATAATTTATCAATGAAAGCGAAAATGGCCGTTCACAATGGAGTTCTGGTCTCAACCCTTATGTAATGAAGCGAAGTATTCACTTCTTATATTTTCATTCGACACTCTATCATACACAGAGTATCTCATTTCTACTGCATATATTATATTTTCATCCTTCTTTTGCTAGTTCCATGCTTCACTTCCATACACATGGGGCGGCACAAGAACACCATGAACAAAATAATGAAAGGATTATTAAGATGGTTTGGACACATAGAAAGAATGAATGAAGAAAAAATGTATCAAAAAGTATGTGTTAACGGAGCTAGAAATAGAGGAAGACCGAGGAAAACGTGGCAATCAAGGAAAAATCTGTATACGATAGATGTCGATTGAAAATATAAAAGCGAAGCATGGAACTGGCAGACAAAGGATGAGAGCAGAATAAATGCGGTAGAGATGAGGTATTTAAGACATATGTGTTGTAGAACGACGTACGACAGAATCTCAAATGCTGATATTAGAAAGGAATGTAGAGCGAAAGAAGGTATTATGAACAAAATTATGACAGGATCGCTGCGTTGGTTCGGACATATTATCAAATCAGTTTATTTCATCAACAGACATTACAAAATTTATTTTTAAGGCATCTATTGAGAACAGGTAAAATAATATATTATATATAGTATACTACCAGAAACGCATAATAGATGGTTCAACATTAGGAAGACAGGATACTCTCCAGAATTAATAGTATTTGCCTTCTGAACGTACTTTCACTAGCATGAAAGACGTCGATCTCCGAGGAGACCGCGTTCAGCAGACTAATTGCTCTTCCCACCGGTGTCACCAGAGGCAGATTGGTTCTGGCGGCCGGTAGGTAAAACAATCTGTGCTGTCGCTGTCGGAGATATCTATCGGGGACAAAAAGCCGAACACCCTCCAGTACGGCCGAGTTCTCGAAGTATCCCCTAAATAACATATGGAGCGCATGGGTGAAGAAAGAATGGTTAAAAAGTATACGTTAACGATGTAAATGGAGTGCGGAGTCGAGGTAGACCGAGGAAAACATGGCATGACCATATTAATCAAATTTTAGAGGTTGGTCATGTCAGAAGCCGGAAGAATTGACGTGCGTGTATGACTCGCGGTATGAATATAGAGGAAGCTAGAGAGGTGTGTCAGGATAGAGTGGTGTGGCGGTCCATTCTCTCTGCCTACCCCTGCGGGGAAACGGCGTGATGGTTTATTTGTTTGTTTTAAATAACAACAACTATCAAGGTTCAGAAGATTTCGCATCTGGGTCATGTACTGCGTGGAAAAAGTACCACCTCCACCTGATATTTGAGGAGAAAATACAGGGACACCGAGGGCCCGGTAGGAGACAGATGTCCTGGCTGCGAAACGTGAGGGAGTAGACCGGCATCCGAAGTGTGGAGGAGCTGTTCCGGGCGGCACAGGACAGGGACAGGTTCGCCCAGGTGATCGCCAACCTGAGGACCTGACAGGGCACTTGAAGAAGAAGAAGAGGAATATTATTTATAATGAAAATAAAATAAAAACTCAGAGGACAATAATGGATTTCAACAAAATATACAACAAACAAACAAAACCATCACGCCGTTTCCCCGCAGGGGTAGGCAGAGTGAATGGACCGCCACACTACTCTATCCTGGCACACCTCTCTAGCTTCCTCCACATTCATACATCGAGTCATACACGCACGTCGATTCTTCCGGCTTCTGACATGACCAACTTTTAATATTTGATTAATTTGGTCATGCCATGTTTTCCTCGGTCTACCTCGACTCCTTACTCCATTTACATTGTTAACGTATACTTTTTTAACCATTCTTTCTTCACCCATGCGCTCCATATGTCCGAACCAACGAAGCGAACCTTTCATAATTTTGTTCATAATACCTTCTTTCGCTCTACACTCCTTCCTAATATCAGCATTTGAGATTCTGTCGTACATCTTTCTACCACACATACGTCTTAGGGACCTCATCTCTACCGCATTTATTCTGCTCTCATCTTTCTTCTGCCAGTTCCATGCTTCGCTTCCATACATAAGGGTTGGAACCAGAACTCCATTGTGAATGGCCATTTTCGCTTTCATTGATAAATTCAACAAAATATACATTTTAAAAAGTTTTTTTTTTACAGTATTATTAACTAACTAACCATCACGCCGTTCCCTCGGAGGGATAGACAGATAGGATGGACCGCCAAGCCGTTCTGTCCTGACATACCTCTCTAGATTCCTCCACATTCATACATCGTAACATGCACGCTCATCGATTTTTCCGACTTTGAATGTGGCCGGCTTTCAGTATTTGATAATTTGGTCATGCCATGCTGTTCTTGGTCTTCCGCGGTTTATCTTTCCACTCACACTGCGTGTTTACAATATTTTAACCATTCTTATCTCGTCCATTCGTTTCATATGTCCAAACCATCTCAGGGATATTTTTTTAATTTTATTTACGATGCAATCATCTGCCTTACATTTCTTCCTTATT
Source organism: Lepidostoma basale (assembly GCA_022606425.2). NCBI lineage: Eukaryota > Metazoa > Arthropoda > Insecta > Trichoptera > Lepidostomatidae > Lepidostoma > Lepidostoma basale. The sequence goes on from JAHDVF020000068.1 coordinate 844,219, forward strand.
TCGTCGTTCGGTATTCTAACATTTATCGTTTTCCCGCACATTATTCTAAGTGATCACATTTCTACTGCATTTATCCTACTTTCATATTTTTTGCCAGCTCCAAGCTTCACTTCCATACATAAGGGTTGACACTAGAATTCCATTGTGTGCTGCCATCTTTGCTTTAGTTGAAATATTTCTATTTGCAGTGATGACTTGCCTGCATGTTACGATGTATGAATGTAGAGGAATCTAGAGAGGTGTGTCAGAACAGAGCAGTGTGGCGATCCATCCTCTCTGCCTACCCTTCGTTAGTTCGTTAGTTAGTTAGTTAGTGTCTCCTTCTTCTTCTTCTTCTTCCTCAGCCTATTCCCGTCCACTCCTGGACAAAGGCCTCCTCCATTCGCTTCTATGTCACTCTGTCATGTGCAGACTGCATCCACGTTATTCCTACATGTCTGTTCAGATCATCCTTCCACCGTAGTCGCCCCGCACTTATCTTTGCCGTCCACGGTTTCCAAGTCAGCAGTCTTCTTGTCCATTTTTCTTCTGGACTTCTGACTACGTGACCTGCCCATTGCCATTTTTGTGCCAGACTGTTGTAAAAAAGCTTCCAACAGGGGTCACTTTGGTGGGAGGCTTGTGGAGCCCACACTGGTTTACAACAAGGCTCCCACCTCATACAACGGCGGCATCCACACGCGGTTTACAACGCGCGTCCCCCCACAGAGGTTGTTGAAGGTCAAACGAATTTTTGTTGCAAACAAGTGTTTACACTGTTGTAAACCGCCGGTGGAGACCGATGTGGAGGGCTTGTTTACAACAGTCTGGCAGGGGTTTTATTAGAGTCGCCACCCGGTGGATGATGTCAATGACCTTCCAATGAGGTTAGTGCCTACATCCAAAGATTTTTCGCAAATTTTTATCAGAGAATAAGAACCATTTCACCGCGTGGGGAACATTTCTGTATTGACACGATGCACTCATCTACAGTGTATGGTAGTGTGCTCATTTGGACCAGTGGACTTGCTGACATGTGCATCTGTAAATTATTTTACCAAACTTTCGTATGAAGCACTTTATTTGTGGTGTGACATTATTAACCGTTTAAGTACCTACCGTGATGTTTTAAGCTTAGGAACACTCACATACCGCATGTTTTTAATTATTTAAAAAAATAGGGCTAATGGATTTTATGCATTATGTTTAAAGTTTACCTATAAAATGACATATCAAGTTTAAATTTTTCAAGTTGCATTATCGAAATTTCGTTTATTTGATTTTTCTTTCAAGGTTGTCACAAGCATAAATAAATATATTTTTTACATTTTTATATAAAAAATATTTATTGAAAGCAAACAAAAAAATCAAAGTATGTTGTATCCGTTCTTGTCTATTATCACTTGAAATTTAATTCTTTCAAGTGATATCATTTTGATCCTTTATATCAATCTCACTATAAGTAGTAACCCTAGTGCTCGACTTCTACAAAATTCCCTTTTTCAATAAGATCGACCAACGTCAGAAGGTTCATTTTTCTTGCAGAGATAGTGTATAGATGTCGCTAGCCACACAAAAAAATTGTTTAAATTCCTACTGGAATCATTTTTAATGCAAAGTGGCCTTACGGTATTGATGGTGCGCCTACGCAGCGGCCACCAGTGGCCTTGCGGTATTGAAGTGGTTAAATAAAATAATAACATACTTTTAGAATTTGTATCAAAACCACTTTATTTGGTAACACCAACCGGTTTCGCTTCCGCCGGAGCTTCGTCAGGGTGAGAGAGTAAACTGAAGCTGTTTACTCTCACCGAGGAAAACGTGGCACGATCAAATAAATCATATATGAATGTCGGCCACGTGAGGAGTCAGAGAAATCGACGCGTGAGCATGAAATGCAGTATGAATGTTGAGGAAGCGAGAGAAATATGTCAGGAAAGAAAAGTGTGACAGTCCATTCTTTCTGCCTACCCCTTCGGGGAGACGGCTTGATGGTTAGTTATAATATAAATTGTCAGACAATGCAGATTAAAATCACATTTTGTAAAGTACCGCATATTTCAGACTGGTGTGTCTGTTTCAAAACGACTTTTTGAACTCATAAATTATTTCCCCCAATTTTTATTTTTCTTTTTTTAAGTTCACTGGGGTTTGAATGAAGAGTGCGGGCAGCCCATACTATTTCCATAGACACCACTCGCGCGTATGACGAGCCCGGAGAGCGAGCATTATGCATCTTGGAGTGGTTTCGCCACTCGAGAATAAAAAGGAAAATGTAAATTATGTAGCCTTTTAGAGCCCTCCGCGTCTCTATATCTGTATTACTCCAGCTCGCGTGCTGGAGATTGCACACAAAATGTAGGCCAGTGACTTATGAGCCTTTGCTAGACTGATTAAGGATGTGCCGAAGTATTGTCACATAACGCAAAACCTTAACCCTTACCACTGCTTTGTCGAATGCCAGCCGACATCAAATCAAATCAAATCAGTTTAATTCATCAACAGACATTACAAAATTTAATTTTAAGGCATCTATTGAGAACAGGTAAAATAATATATTATGTATAGTATACTACCAGAAACGCATAAGAGATGGTTCAACATTAGGAAGACAGGATACTCTCCAGAATTAAGAGTATTTGCCTTCTGAACGTACTTTCACTAACATGAAAGACGTCGATCTCCGAGGAGACCGCGTTCAGCAGACTAATTGCTCTTCCCGCCGGTGTCACCAGAGGCAGATTGGTTCTGGCGGCCGGTAGGTAAAACAATCTGTGTTGTCGCTGTCGGAGATATCTATCGGGGACAAAAAGCCGAACACCCTCCAGTACGGCCGAATTCTCGAATTATCCCCTAATTAATCTAAATAAATGGGTAATCGCTATATATACGCTACAACTCAGTTGTCATTTGTGTATTTTCACGTCAAATACACGTGTCGTTGTTTCTTGTGATTATTCGTTTAAAAAACATTTAATTTCACGTTTTAATAAGATTTTGACTGTTTTCCGTTTTTATTTTACTATAAAATAATCCTTGCAAATTCACATAATCTAAAATGGCGGGAACTTCGCGTGATACGTCATGCAGAGGAGCGATTAGAGTACAAGCCCCGCTTCATTGCGAATCTGGACAAAGGTTCTAAAGACTGTACTGTGTGCAGTAACAGAAAGATTTCAGGGGAGACGGGAAACAGTGTGGTTTTGTGAGACCTGTTCCAGAAAACCTGGTCTCCATCGATGGGTAGATTGTACGTACCGAAACGTTATCCTCGCACAAATTTCGGGGCCTTTTCTGTAGCTGGCCCCTCGGCCTGGAACGGTCTCCCTGCAGACTTAAAGTAGGTACATTGAAAACCCGTCAGAGTTTAGATCGAGGCTCAAAACGCACCTGTTCAAACTATCCTATCCTGATGCAAATGGTGATCGACTGCGTCAGGTGCAGCCCCGTACTAAAATGTTTTATTTTTAACAGAAATGTTTATCTTTAATAAAATGTTTGTTTTTAACAAAATTTTAACTAAATGTTTATTTTGACAAAATGTTTATTTTTAGCAAAAATGTTTATTTTCAACTGAATGTTTATTGTTAACAAAATATTTATTCTAAACCAAAATGTTCATTTGAACTAAAATGTTTATCTTCAACTTGTTCATAAAATGGAGCTACAGCGCCCTTGAGATGATTAATTTATTTTAAGGTTATGCCAGTAGGTAGAGCATTATCTTTGCTTAATCGTATCACCTCGGAGTTTGACATATTTTGTGATAGTTTGGCTCATCTGAGGGAAGCACTATCTTTATTATAATTGTATGGTATATTTATTTTATTAATTTGTCATACATCTTATGTTTCTCGCTCTTTTTATTAATCTATTATGTATTACTTATTATTGTGTATCTCTAACTTGTATCTTTAGTGTATTGGGAAAATAAATCTGTAATGCTTTAGATATGTTTAAAAATAAATAAATGAAATGAAATGAAATAAATGAAATTTATAAAAATGGCGCTCTATAAATCATCCAATTTATTATTATATTTTTATTATTGTATTTGTAAATTAAAATTGATTATTTAATCGAGCGACGAGATGAATCTTCAGTCTATGCACAAATAAAGGTTTGACAGAGCATAAAGAAAATTAATAAGATCGATAACTTAATTGGCTTAACTTAAGACACTGAGGACGATAGCAGGCAAGACACTGAGAGATCGCTTGAGGAACACCAGAATAAGAGAGATATTTGAGGTTGAAGATATTATAAGAACCTCAAAACAACCATTAGGATGCAGGTTATCCTTAAATGACAGAATGCTGGAACAGGTTGCAAAGTTTAGATATTTGGGAGTGAATCTGCTCAGTCAAAATGATATTGTCCGTGAAATAATAGGACAAGTTAATAAGGCTTTGGCGGTATCAGGTTGTCTCAAGGATATAATATGGAAAAACAAGTAGGTACCTATATGAGAACTGACAGTAAGGTCAGAATATATAAAACCTGCGTAAGGCCTATACTGACATATAGCATTGAGACCAGAGTGGAAACCACAAGAATGAAGGCTAAAGTACGGGTGGCAGAGATGAGGACGCTGTGGATGATAGCAGGAAGGACTATTCAAGATAGGGTGAAGAACACGGCTATCCGCGAGATCTGCAAGGTGGAAAATGGGGCAGACAACGCAGAAGGTACTGGAATGCGCACGTGCAGAAGATGGATCCTACCAGAATCCCTCACGCTGTAGCGCATCAGATTCCTGCCGGCTGCCGTCCCCCCGGAAGACAGCCGAAGAGATGGAGAGATAGTTGGGAGTCAACCTCCCAAGAGAGGCCAGCCTGATTTCAGGAACAGACCAAAGGTCTATAAGGAGAAGTAGAAGAAGAAGAAGGATATTATAAGATGGAGCAGACAGCGAAAAACCGACTGGTACGGTCATGTTCAAAGAACGGACACCACTAGACTCCCCTATATTTCATTGCATAATCAGCCTCATGGGACTCGTCCTCGTGGAAGACCTCCTAAAAGATGGAAGGACAGCTGGGAGTCTATCTCACAAAAGGAGCAACACTCTGGAGAAAAGATCACATAAGTCTACAACAAGGAAGAAGAAGAAGAAGAAGATGATAACTTAATTTAAAGTTTTCCATCTGCCTGTTTATCGCACTAACTACGCTCAGAGCGCGACAATGTCAATGTCATTTGCCGCAACTACAATAAGCATTTTGGAAACATTGATATTTTCCATCTGAACGAGCGAAATTTCAGAAAATTGATCGGAACAACCTTTTGGCGTGGAGGAGACCATAATGTTACATAATATTATTATTTACCTATTTATTTTCTTTTTATTTCCAATCATTATTTTTTTTTAACCCATAAATATTTTGTTTAACCTCATTTTGTCATTTAACTTCAATCTCATTTCATACTGTCGTCCGTTAACTATTTATATTAATTTGTACGTGTGGTAGCATGTAATTGGCCTAATTTTATTTTTTCTAAATGTCTAAATGTAAAAAAATAAAAAATATCATAAAACTCCAAATCATCTATTTTTACATGCATATTCATTTGTTTTCATAGCGTATAAACGTATGTACGATAACATAACTGAACAGTTACAGTTTTATTTTTTATTTCAGCAATATTACAAATTTGTCCAGTTTTAAAAATATAACCTCTAACTAAGTGACACATCAAAGCACTATCACAACGAGGAAAAGGAAAGAATATGTATACATATACATACTTGTACATATTTCAAACATTTTCGACCATTTTGTCCGAACTATGCGTCGTGTCGAGTGGCATCTTAAGTTGAATTTTAAAAGCTTTGGTGCAACGATAGAATCATATAGCAATAGCCAAGTTATTGCAATTTTTACATTTCCAAAAAAGTTATTTATTAGATCAATACTTAAAACTATTATGTAGTCCAAAACATTCTTTATTTCGTATGTAGATGGCGTTGGACTTATTTCATTTACTACTAAAGTCATATAAGCGCTTATCGAAATAATTTCTTAGTGACAAAAAATTATACTGTAAATTATAAATATTTGAATTCATTTCGCATACAAGCCATATTTTATGGTTTTAATTTAGGCTTAATTACATTTTTAATTGTAAAAGAATTCTTTGAATAGTAGCTAATATGACTAATATTTTGTTTAATCGCGAACGCTTCCATTTTGATCGCCATCTTTCGGTTAGCTTTCACACGTCTACTTTCGCTAAACGAGACAAAATGAAGTACGTTGACAGAGATAAGGTTCCGTTGTACTACATAATATTATAAAGGTCGGTAATAATCTATATTTTTTCGAATATTTATATGAATAGCTACATGTTTTACTTTTGACTTGTAGTTTTATCGTTAGATTGCGTATTTCCGAAAACTTCACAAATGCCGCCTAGGCAGGGTCGATGGCTCTGTTGGATCTGCCAGATATTACTTTATCCTTATTTATTTACGTACCTATCATTAATTTTGTATAATTTTATTTTAGGGTAGCTCGTGCCGATGCCGCTAGTTATTTAAATTTCAAAAGAAATCTAATTGCATTTTTACGAGTAATATTCAAAATCAAAATGTCAACAACTAAGCAAGTAAAAGTTGACAACTGGGGAGTTTTCTTTCTTCAAAGACTTAAACACTTCTTTAATAGAACGGATTATTGCGATTTGACTTTACAATTTCAAGATTACGCCCAATTGAAAGTCCATCGCCTCGTCCTTAATGCTTGCACGGAATACTTCGAGTTGCTGGAGAGGACGTGCGAGATGTATGACGACTGCCTGATCATGCCGGATGACCTGCAAGTGGACGTGGTGGTGCCCATTGTGAACTTCATGTACACAGGGCAGCTGGAATACGAGAGTGCTTTATACGACCGGCTTTACTCCACTGCACAGATCATGAACATGTCTGTGCTCACCAAGCTGCTAGATGCGCAGAATACCGACCCGACTCCAGCCAAACAGCCCAAGAAGGAGATCATCATCATGAACGAGCATCTATCGGATAAGAAGTTATATAGCAAAAATATGAATAATGACGTAAACCAGTTCCAGAAGAAGAGATTACCCGTGATAAGCCGGCGACAGTACGGTCCCGGACCAGGCTTAAAGCCAGAGGGGCCCCCCGCAGGCAGCACCCGCCAGATTATCTCCATTCCCAAGAAAACTAAACCCAAATTTGATTCTCCACGTCCCACAAGATACGAAGTTCCCGAAGAATTAGAAAATGAAGACATTTTTGAGTCTTCCTTTGCTGATATTTCCTATGAAAGTCGGCCACTAATGAAATCCAAGAATGAGGTCCCGCAAGAAACGGAAAGGACTCAGAACATTTACGACGAAGCCTCGTGCTCTCGGAAGTTCGAAGAACTGCAGCGGGGCTCGAGCTACAAGCGGCCTCGCTCTTCCTCCTCCGATGCAGCAGAGGGCAAGCACATTGACTTGGACCAGATCCACGAGTTCACCTACCAGCAGAAACTGCGAGCCGAATATGTGGCGCAGGAGGAACAGTCTGATGATGAAATATTTGATAATTTAACTATGGATTACGAAAAAGAACCCCCTAGGAACACGGTGAAAGAAGATTCCAATACCTTTTTCGGTAAAATAAATGACAATTCTTCCAATAGTAAAAATAAATTGATGATTTCCAAAGATTCTCAAGCTAATTTGAACCACGCCAAAATAATAAGTGAAGTTCTGAAAAAGTACCCTCACCTCGTCAAAAATAACAAAAACATTAAATTAAAAATTATGTCTGGAACTAACAAATCTAATTCCAGTCCTAAAATTTCCCCGCGGACCTTTCCAATTAATCAACAAAAGAAAATATCCGGTAACATGACAAAAATATCTTGCCAAGACGACGACGTGAAGCCCGAATGGAAGTATGTCAGTAAGAACATGAACTCTGAAGCTATGGCCAAGCTGGTGTCTCTGGGAGCGGCCAACACCACGGGCCCGTGGCTGTGCCTCATGTGTGGCACCCCGGGCAAGGCTCTGAGCTTCTCCAGCTACTACATCTACTACCACCACCTGGTGAGCGTTCACAAGGAGAAGATCTCGGCCAACATCTGCGAGTACTGCGGCTACAAGTCGGGCAAGAGGAACCACCTTCTGCACCACCTCTACACCAAGCACGACGTGCCTCCGCCCTCCACCCACAGCTTCCCCAAGTGCAACCAGTGCTCCTACATTGCCCTCACCGAGGCCTTCCTTATCAAGCACAAACTGTCCCACCAAGATAATCGGGACTTCTCCTGCAATGTCTGCAACTCCATGTTCCGCACACGCTCGCAGATGCTGTTCCACATACAAGTTTCCGGACATAAGATAAGTCCTGACAGGAAAGCTTCCAACCAATGCGTTTACTGCAACAAAATATTTTTACGAGAAACCAATTTGTATACCCATTTGAAGTTAGCACACAAAGAGATTGCAAGAAAAGATGGCATCATAGACAATTCCGATGAAGAGGAAGCTTACGAAGATGAAATCAAGTATTCTGATACTCAGAGTAATTTCTCTCAAGAACATGTTTCTATCAAAAAGGAATACGATGGAAAGTTTCAAATAGTAAGGAGTAGCGTATCTAAATTACCCCGGAATTCTCAGAAAGTATTAAACTCGCAGCTCATTAACAAAAGTGCCATCGAACAAGTTCGAAAGTCTTACGTGCCGCCTATGAGAAACTTAAACCGCGAAGATCCTACCAATGTCATTCAGCTTATGGATCAAAGCTCGGAAGTCGAATCTCTGGGGACCGTAGCCACCGGCATCGCTGCGAGCCTCGGGCTCGTAGATCGTATTGTTGTACTAAACGATAATGAATACATCTTGCAGTCGGAGCAAGAAGATACTATGGAACAAACCATAGGTCATTTAGATAATGACTCTCAAGAAATGGTATTCTCTGATTTGCCAGACAGTGATTTACCGGGACAATCCACTCTAGAAGTGAATATGCCCAAACACACTTCCTCTGCAAGACTCATAAAAACTTTGCCTAAAAGTCAACCGGTTAAAAACTATATTAGCAATCAAAATCAGCCTATACAAATAGTGGTGTCTGGTAACCAACAATACAAAACTCTTGTATCTGCTGCGCCTTTGGTGTATACAACCAGTAGCGAAGCCAAGACAACGGAAGCATTAACATATCAACCACACACGGCAGCTGTAGAACTTCAAAGTACTCCCGAGGGTACAATGATGGTTCTCCAAGACCAAGATTTCAATATGGGTCAAAATATACCTGGTGATGGTTCTAATATCGTTGTTGTATATAGTCATCCATTAGAATCTGATGGAAAGGATTACGTAGTTGATGATAACCAATTTACCCAAGTTGATCAAAACCAATATGAAAATTTAAATGAGAATCCAGAAACAGAGGCCCAAATAGTACATGCTGAAGATAGTAATGTCGAACCCGAAGCTGTTCTCTCCGATCAAGGATTAGTTCACGAGACTGTGGAGGCCTGGCAGGATGAAGCACCACAAGAAGAGGAAATCAAGGAATTGGAGCCAATGGAGGTCCAGGTTGATGAAGATGTCGCTGCTGAACAAGATATACATTTAGTCGAAAATGATAAAATCACTGCAACCGAAGATTGCAATGCAACGTGTGAAATAAATACTGAGGATATATTGGATGAGAATACTGAAATCATTACATCTGAAGCCAATGAAGTTGTCGTATCGGCACAAGATACAGAAAACCAACTCTCTTCAGAATGTGATGTTATAGAAAACGCAGATGTGGAACATGACATCCCTGAAGCTGAAGTTGAACAAGTATCTTCCAATATCGATCAAGAGACTGTAGTTATAGAACCGTGCAACGAAGTGTGCCCCGAACAGCAAGAAGAGCTACAAGAAAGTGTTATCATAATGGAAGCTGAAGAGGAGGCGATAGAAATTGTTCACGATGAATCTAACATAGAAAATGAAATTTCCATTGAAACAAATGCAATAGATGATGAGATATCCCAAGAAACAGTTGAAGTTGAAGGATCTGCTGAAAATGTAGAAAAACTAGTTTCTGAATGGTCAGATGACGAAAATTCCGCAAAGAAGGAGACTTCCCAAGATTTAGACGATTCATATGCTGCTGACGAAACTTCCCAAGCAACTCAGCCCATGGAAATGGTGGAGGAGGAATCAATAGAGAATATCCAGAAAGAAGTTCAGAAGCATATGGAGGAAAAAGAAAAAGATATAGAATCCAAATCAGATTGCCTTTCTATGGGCAGTACAGAAATAGTGCAGAATGAAGGAAGTGATATCACGGAGGAACAGAATGAAGATAACGGCCACGATTTAGACACTTCTAATCACTCCACAGCGAAACCTAAAATTGTCGAGAAAATTTCCACAATTCTCAACGATTGGGAAGACGACTCTCAGTCAGAAGCCATGGAGATTGAGGTTAAAAAAGATTAATGCAATAAAACAAAGCCTACACTAAACATGAACTGCACATGCTGTTGGTTCGTCTGTTTAGTTTATATCATTGAGCGTAATCAATTACTTTTAACAATAATCTTAACTCCATTTTGCTGGCTGGAATGAAAGTTCTAAATTCATTTTAGTTCAGAAATTAATAATCAAATTTATATATATTTTTTAATCAATATCACACTTCTCTGATGATTTTTCATGCCAACAGATCGTTACTATGTTATCATGTCTCCTCATTTTTTAATTGAACTTATTTCTGAATTAATATAAGAAACTTTGTTTTTATGGCACTTACACTGTTCACAGAAGTGTGTCAATTGGTTCTCATCCTTCTTCAGCGTAAAAAAATTTACCCCGATGAAGGATAAAAACCATACGAAACATATGTGAACAGTGTTTTAAATTGATTCAAATTTGATATAGAATGAATTTATTTCTGTTTATGCAAATTTTTAATTTATAAAAACTATATTTTTCATAATCAAAGATCGTAACATCCTCATACTATTGTTTATACATCGTAGTGATATCCAGTTATTAATATAACGTATTCCCATAATATAAATAAATTTATAAACTTGTTTTCTATCATTGTTTAGGGTATCCATTATAAAACAAATGTATAAAAAAGGCTAGCGCAGTTGGGACTTGGTATAGCTTAATTTAAATCTTAATTTTCCATTATAATTCTAAGTACACTTAAATTTATGGGGATGATGGGTTTAAATGTTTATAATTTATTTCTTTTTATATAAGTGTCGAGTTATTGTGTAATTTTAAGATATATATATCATTTATTGTAACACTGGATTCATACTATGTTACGCAGTGGATTTATGCACCCAAGATACGCATCACATTTTATAATAGTTTAAGTGATAACGTTTCCAATCAAATATGTTAGAATTTTAATTTTTAAATATTTTTTTCATTTTTAAAAATGTCTATTTATTTCCATTTCATTAGTGTACTTGTTTAAGAGTATTTGTAGTTAAATTGGAAATGAATACATGAAAAACAAATTGATTGTAAAATTTTACAACTTGAATGCATGCATTTTTATATTTAAAAAAACATTATTTTTAACATCATTAATCTCTCGACTAAATAAAGAAACATTGTTCAGTCGATAAAATGTGTACATCTAGTTATATTCCTGAAATAATAACTTCATCCCAAACACGGGGCCATATGTTATCCGACTCTCATTCAGGGTCTCTTATTGGATGGTATGCATGGAGACTTTAATGTGCAGGTGTGTATTATGTTCCAGACCAATTTATAAAAGAATTTAATCAAATAATTGTATCATTTTTTATGTGGTCTTTAATCTTATGTGATTTTCCGTGAATAAAGGTGTGTTTACCCAGTGCGAGTAGCTTGCCTGGCGAGTAGGCAGCAACTGTCACGCCAACTGCCATGACAGTTGCTGCCTGTACCTCGACTGTTTACACGGAGAGCTGAAAATGATAGTTACCGGCCAAATTTAATATTAATATAAGGATTAATTGTATCTCAATAGAGACAAAGATGTAAATTGTTTTTCTGGGAACAGAATGTGGTGGCCGAGGCGCTTACAGGACTTATGACCTGTCATTGGTTGGGTTGAGCGATCGCTTTATGCTTAACAACATTCCCCATTCCGCCCTTATGACCACCACATTTGACAAATTTTTTGGAACTTGTATATATGCTAGCATCCTGCGCTTATCTTTACATATTTTAGTTCACTCTACGCTAGCGTCATCTATTAAGATTGGGAAGCATTAAGCAGAAAATCTTTATTGATGCACTGTGAAAGTCTCTGCAAATCATGCAGTACTAGATTACGCCTGGAGATGTCTCTCCAATTTTTATGCCTACTTGGACCAGTTATTTTTATACAACATTTTGAATGTATACAAACATTAATATTAATAAACGAAAAACACGTTATCAAAAACACTTTAAAAAAACAGACAGTACACTCACGTGGGAACTGAACAAGTCTGGACTGGTAAGGCAGTAACTCAGCTGTAGTTCACACAATGACAGTCGCGTGCAAGCTACTGTCATGTGGTGTGGAGGGGGAAGGCGAGTGGACAGTGAAAACAAAATATTGTATAGTAGCTTGCCCTCCAGTCACTGACAGTAACTCGTATGATTACTTTACACAATGACAGTAGCTGCAGGACAGTTGCTGTCTATGCCAACTCGCACGCTAGCTCGCACTGTGTAAACACCAAAATGGTAAAGACACACCCTACAATACTTTTTTTGTTTCATTTTATACTAATGTTTCAAAGGGACTGAAAATGGTAAAGGTTATTTTAAGTATACTGACTTTAAAACGTTGTTTTATAACGCTGTAAATATATTTTGAAAGATTATATGGTACAACAGTGATGCGTTCTTCATCAATCAGCCAGAACAGTAATAAGTGAATGATGCTTTCTATGCAACTTATTTTTACGAGTCATAATGCATATCTATTGGCAATTAATAGATTCGATAAATAATAATACTTAATTCTAATCGAATTTGTTTTAAAACAAATGCCTTAAATTAACTACCTGCTGTAAATCTTTTTTTACAATGTTGGAATTGTAGTTGAAATTTTGCCAATAGAATACAGAATTGGTGTCATCGCAGAGAAATATTTAGCATAACTTATATTTGCAATGGAATATCATTTGTCTTTTTTATTTTTTTTATGGTATATTAGATTGTCAAACATTTTCATTGTTTTATTTTCTCCATTCCCATGCTCTTTCTTCCATTGGGGTACTAATATAAAATATTTTCCTGAAATCGTGGTAATTTAGTTGAAATCTAGCTCCCATCTGGAGTTATGCAGCCTCAAGTCCTTCGTGACCGAGTGGTAAGTGCGTTGACTGCCACACCGAAGGCCCCGGGCTCGATTCCCGGCGATGGCAGTGTGATTGTCACACCGTCTTTGGTCTGGTGAAGAATTCGCATGACAAAATAGCGATTAGCTACCTATCGCATGTCACGAGAATCAATATGATAACTAAACCCTTTACATCGATTTGGCTCATGCTGTAATGATGTAAAGAGCAATTCAACTTAATAATAATAATAAGAAAACTTCAACTCCTGCAAGATAAAGCTATCCCATTATCGGTAGGTGCGCCTTCGTGAACCAGGATCACACGTCACCTAGAATCAAGAATCACAATGACAGATGAATAAATTCAGAAACTCACTGAACATTTTAATGAAGGACTCCCCCTTCACATCCTACAATAAAAGACCTCAAATTACAAACCAAAGACTCAGCTACAAGTTTCCAAAATCGATCTTCCTTCAGAGTAAGACTCCAGTCCACGTGGATAAAGCTGCTGCATAAATCGCCAAATCACCTTTCCAACAATACTCCCATTAGAAGTGACAAGAGCCGAACCTTTCTATACCAGGAGATCCAAGTCCAAATGTAAGTCTAATGATTCAGTGAAGTTTTAGGAACAAGAATGTACGAAATATGTGATGAATATCCGCAGTATAAAGTAAACTAACTAACCATCTCGCCGAAGGGGTAGTCGGAAAGAATGGACTGCGACATTTTTCTTTCCTGACATATTTCTCTCGCTTCTACAACATTCATACATCGTGTCATGCACGCGCGTCGATTACTCCGACTCCTCACGTGGCCGACATTCAATATTTTATTAATTTTATTGAGCCACGTTTTCCTCGGTCTTCCTCTATTTCTAGTTCCATTTACATCGTTAACATATTCTTTTCTTTCCATGTGTCCAAACCATCTTAATGATCCTTTCATTATTTTGTTCATAACACCATCATTCGCACCGCATTCACTTCTTATATTTTCATTCGACACTATCATACACAGAGTTTCCACAAATTCGTCTTAAAGATCTCATTTCTACTGCATTTATTCTACTTTCATCCTTCCTTTGCCAGTTCCATGCTTCACTTCCATACACATGGGGCGGCACAAGAACACCATGAACAAAATAATGAAAGGTTCATTAGGATGGTTTGGATGCATAGAAAGAATGAATGAAGAAATAATGTATCAAAAAGTATGTGTTAACGATGTAAATGGAGTTAGAAATAGAGGAAGACCGAGGAAAACATGGCATGACCAAATTAATCAAATTTTAAAGGTTGGTCATGTTAGAAGTCGGAAGAATCGACGTGCATGTATGACTCGCTGTATGAATGTGGAGGAAGCTAGAGAGGTGTGCCAGGATAGAGTAGTGTGGCGGTCCATTCTTTCCGCCTACCCCTACGGTGAAACGGCGTGATGGTTTGTTTGTTTGTTGTTCTAAGCATATTTCCTTTGGTGTTCATTTTTCAAGTGTTTACATCGACTTTACTTGCACTGTAACGATGTAAAAAAAAAAAAAATTAAATAATATGAATGTGAAATAAAAAACAAAGACCTACAAAACTAATAATCTTTATTTACAAAATGACTATGGCTCACAGATAATAACATCCTATGTTAAATAAATATGTACATTTATTTCACTTCTTCATTTTCATCCCAGGGTCTAGGGATTCGAATATTTTTCCAATCGTCCACATCAATTTCTTTGATTTTTTCATATTCAGTTTCCAGTGTAACCTCTCCAGGCTTCTTCATCTGAATTCCTTCTTTCTCTGCTTCTTCTTCAGTTATAAATTTTCTTTGTGAATATTCATACCTAAAATAAACATTCAAATAGTGAATATCTACTAAGAAAAAAAGACTAGATTGGTTTAGAGTAACCATTTAATATATTAAAAACTATCTTTAGGAATAATATCATAACAGCAATGAAAATTAAGCCGTAAGTCAAGTTGTTGATATTATTTACTTCATGTCAACATAACACTGATATTATGAAACTTAAATTATATGCTAAAAAACATAAATACCTTAAGTTAGAAAAATGTCTCAAGCCAAATGAACCACCAATAATCAAAGTAAAGAAGGGAACAGCAAATTTTATAGACCTTCTTCTAGAAAGTAGTTTTATTTTAGTTAAAAATGTTTCTACCCTGGCAGAAGCATTCATTTTCAAAACTTAAATAATCAGCTGTCACAGAAGACACCCATAAATTTCGATACACACGGTTTTGTTGTCTATGAATAAACCTTGTCTGTGAGTTCATATTATAATCGTTTCTTTTCTTATCATAGTCCCAATTTTTTGGTCCATTATTTTGTTATATATTAAAGTGAATGAAAAATAAATGTACATAATAGCGAAACAGCATCATCAGGCTGCATTGGATATTAAAGCCACCAAGTTTTTAACAGACAATGGTGGGAAATGTTTAATATCTAATAAGGAAAATAATGCTCGATGGAAAGAATAATTAAATGTACAGTAGAATGTCGTTTATCCGGACTAATTGGGATCGGAGGTGTTCCAGATAATCAAACAGGCGCTAATTCTTTTAGCAAAATAAGGTGTAAATGCTTAGAGACATAGCTATTTAACACCTTTCTGTAAAAACAAAGGAATTCACCAAGGTTTAGCTCTAAGCCCCCATCTTATGGATCACTTAACAGAGAACATACCACACACACCCTGTGGTGCATCCTGTAAGTGGACGATATCGTCTTGGCAGCCGAATCAACTAGGCAGCTGCAGGAAACTCTGTGATCGGCCTTGGAATCTAATTGCGAATCAACAGGACCAAAACGGAACATATAATGTACTGCAGTTTTGGTGATTCACCTACAAAAGTCATAAATACCCTGTATATTAAAGAAACTCCCATACCACAGACGACAGAATTTAAATGTCTAGGTTCCACGCTTGCCGCAAAAGCCAGCACTGAAGTAGGCATTCCGTGTAGTCCTTAATTCTTTTCATTCTTTGCGACACAGGGATGCCAGGCAAATGCGAAGGCAAAATCTACGAGACATATATATTCAACCAGCAACGCCAACGCAATACAATGCTGAGTGCTATGACATGAAAAATATTCACGAAGAAAAGCTCCGCATGATCGAAATGAAGATGCTCAGATGGGCTGGAGGCGTAATCAGATTGGATAAAGTCGGCAACGAGAATAACTGGGGCAGTTTTATGGTCACCACTGTACTTGATAAGATTGAAGAAGCGAGATTGAGATGGTTCGGCCACGTCATGTGCGGAGAAGATGACCACATTATAAAATCTGCCCTTCGAATCCCAACGGGCCAGAGGAAAAGAGGATGACCTTTGGCCGCAAAGGAATCATTTATCGAGGCAACTCTCAAGAAATGTGGACTCAATAAAGAGCAGACCCAAGACAGAACGTCCTGGAAAAATAATGTTAGGAAGAAAATAGCAAAAAGAAAGAAGAAATAAAAATATTTTTATGACAATGAATATGATCAAATTAAAAGTACGAATAATAACAAACCTTTTATTGGCAGACTTGCTTATTCTAAATGAAAAAGAACTCATATTATGGTTTTCAATGAACATTTCCCCATTTTTTTAGATTATGATTCGTCTTCTGTGTTTGGAATGTTTCTTTTAAGATAATTAATAATACATTTACTGAAAGGCAAAATAGAATATACAGAATGATTATAGCATAGCGACGTCCCCCTTCCCCTTCGGAGAGACGGTATGGTAGTTGGTTAGTTAGTTTAGATTTCTAACAAAGAATTTCAAAAACAAACATTATTAACGTCAATTTCAACAGCAGGCAGTAGTATAGGTGTAAGTAATTGTAAGAATCCGTGAATTTTACATCGCGTGCTCATCCAAGAAGGAGAAGGAGAAGAATGATTTTAGTATTAGGCGTGTTTGCAGGTACAAAAAATAGCATGCGCATGCTTTCAATTTGACAGAATTAGTCTTAAATCAAACATGAATGCTACGTACGTTTAAAAATATGCGCATATTATTTTATTCGTACCGAATTGCGATGTGAGGCCACGAAAATTTAAGAAAATATTTAAAATATTTTATTTATATCGAAGCTAACTTAAATATCAAAATAAAACATCAAATATTCGTTACCAGTTATAATCTATAACCTCATTCCCCACATGTACGACGTTTACATTAAGTTAGTTACAAAACTCAACAACAACAACAAACAACAAAACCATCACGCCGTTTCCCCGCAGGGGTAGGCAGAGAGAATGGACCGCCACACTACTCTATCCTGGCACACCTCTCTAGCTTCCTCCTCATTCATACATCGAGTCATACACGCACGTCGATTCTTCCGGCTTCTGACATGACCAACTTTTAATATTTGATTAATTTGGTCATGCCATGTTTTCCTCGGTCTACCTCGACTCCTTACTCCATTTACATTGTTAACGTATACTTTTTTAACCATTCTTTCTTCACCCATGCGCTCCATATGTCCGAACCAACGAAGCGAACCTTTCATAATTTTGTTCATAATACCTTCTTTCGCTCTACACTCCTTCCTAATATCAGCATTTGAGATTCTGTCGTACATCGTTCTACCACACATACGTCTTAGGGACCTCATCTCTACCGCATTTATTCTGCTCTCATCTTTCTTCTGCCAGTTCCATGCTTCGCTTCCATACATAAGGGTTGGAACCAGAACTCCATTGTGAACGGCCATTTTCGCTTTCATTGATAAATTCTTGTTTCCAAAAACTACTTTTAAAGCTCCATTCACTTTGTTACCCGCACCAACCCTTCTTTCAATATCACTGTCCGTTCGGCCATCCGCTGTGAACATGCTACCTAAATACACAAATTCGCTCACCTGTTCCAAGTTCTCTTCATTTACACTTATATTACAAACTGTCATTTGCTCTTCCCTTTCAAAAACTAACACCTTTGACTTTCCGACATTCATCATTAAATCGTTCGACTTGCATACCTCATACATTCTCGACACCAAGACTTGTAA
This sequence comes from Lepidostoma basale, assembly GCA_022606425.2. Taxonomy (NCBI): domain Eukaryota; kingdom Metazoa; phylum Arthropoda; class Insecta; order Trichoptera; family Lepidostomatidae; genus Lepidostoma; species Lepidostoma basale. Next base: position 862,537 of record JAHDVF020000068.1, read on the forward strand.
TTCGTCCGCACTATTCGCAACGAGAACGGCGTCGTCCGCGTAAAGCAGACAGTTTACAGACAGATCACTCATCTTAGCACCAGCATTTATACCTTTAAGTTCTTTCATACACTTGTCCATATACAGATTGAACAACCAAGGGGACATCACGCAGCCCTGCTTAACACCCTTCGTGATATCAAACCAGGGCGTGATGTCCCCATTTACCCTAACACTGGCAGTGCTCCCTTCGTAGAGAGAAGCAACCGCCCGTATCAGTTTTGTGCTCACTCCGTATTCGGACAAGATTGACCACAGTTTTTCTCTGTTCACTCGATCATAGGCTTTTTGCAAATCGACAAACGCACAGAAAAGCTTACGGTTTTTGGCCATAAACTTCTCCGCAAGCGTTCGAAGTGCAAAAATCTGATCCATACAACCTCTTCCGGTCATAAAAGCGCCTTGCACATCCCATACTCTTTCAGTCGTCGTCTTTTTTACTCTTTCTATTAAAGAGTTTTACCAACGGCGCTTAATAGACTTATTGCCCGGTGATTTCCACAGTCCATACGAGACCCCTTTCCCTTATAAAGAGGCATGATAACAGCCCTCCTCCAGTCGAGCGGCGTATATCCCTCCTCTAAACACTGGTTAAAGAGTCTATATAACCATGCTGAAACCACCGGCCCACCGTTTTTGATAAACTCTAAGGCTACACAGTCATATCCGACAGCTTTTCCACCTTTCATACATCTTACAGCACTTACTATCTCGTTCAAATTTATTTCAGTAATTTCACTTCCGCTGTTCGTGCAACTCTCATTTGTAAAGCTCATTCTTATTGAATCTTCAGTCATTTCACTGCCATACATATCTTTAAAGTACTCCATCCATCTTCCTTGTATACTTTTGAAATCAGTAATCATTCTTCCCTCACTACTTAAAATTGCTTTCGCACAACCACTTTCGGGAGGATTTCGGGCTTTTTTGACTTCCTTCCAGAACATTTTTATGTTGCTCTGGAAGTGATTTGTCATCTTAAGTCCGTCATCCTCCTTCATTTTATCCTTTTTCGCTCTCACTTTCATCTTATATCAATTTATCTTCATAACAACAACTTATATGTATTGATGTAAATTGTTTTGTTTTATAGAATTAGATCAAAATAAAAATAATAGAAATAAATAGTGTCAAATAATTATTATATTATATGGCAATACTAAAAAAACTTTGGAATAGGAACCTACCGCTATGTTATTGCGCATGAAGAGGGCGCTAGTAGTTATGATGTGCATACCACAGATAACAACATAGAAGTCTAATAAGTTCATAAGTCTACTTTAACTGGTCTCAAAAATAAAATAGTTCTAATTTTCGCCACAAGCGGTAGGTATGGTAGGTAGAGAGAAATTTGTTTAGGAATGGAATTTATCACTAGAGGCGCCAATGGTTGTGTTCTATTGAGAATCAAGATTGAGGGATATTATCATGGCTGATCAAAATATCACGATATCTCTACATATATACTGAAAATACTTCAACTAATAAGTTAAAATCTTAAGGCATTGTACGTTTGTCAATAGATATATGTTATTGGTTTCTTCGGAAATCTGTTTTGTGAGTGATTCATATTAATAATATCGTAATGTTACTAATCTCCGTCTTAAGGCTTTTATGATTGTCGAGATGTAAACATACCATGAAATACAATCTGTTTATTTTTAATTTAGAATTTCAATGTTTATTTTTGTTAACGAATGTAATTGTTTACTCACTCTACCCAAGCTTTAATATTTATATGTCATTTCAAAGTATATTGACGCTCAAATAAAATTGTTTTGCATTAGAATTTCTATTTGCTAATTTATTATTTACTTTGGTTTCAGGTGAATTGCCGATTCCCTATATACAATGTCAGTTAAGGTTAATTTTGAAATAGGACACGAAGCTTCCATAAGAACTAAGCGAACTCCTGAAGGATTCACTCACGACTGGGAAGTCTGTGTGAGGGGCATTGATGCTGCAGATATCAGTCAGTTTGTTGACAAAGTTGTATTTCTCCTCCATGAAACATTTCCTAAGCCAAAACGAGGTAGGGTGCTTTAAGATTTTGCATTGTATTTTATTTATTTTTCAATTTCTATTCATATAAAACTCAATGACAATTGTACAAAAGTTTGTTTAATGACAATTTTTGCAACCAATTATGTTGAATGATTGCCTATGCAATTAGTAATACATTAATGTAGTGTATCCCTTAATAAATTATAAGTAATGAATATGAATAACAAAACGGTCTGTATTTTCTATTTGTATATAGTGTCAAATGCTAACATAAGAAGTGAATGCAGTGCGAATGAAAGTGATATGAACAAAATAATGAAGGGGGTATTAAGATGGTTTTGACACACGGAAAGAATTGATGAAGACAGAATAGTGAAGAAAGTATATGTAAACAACGTTAACATAACTAGAAATAAAGGCCGAGGAAAATGTAGTACAATCAAAAACTAAATGTCAGCCACGTAAGGAGTCGGATAAATCAACGTGCATGCACTACACGATGTATGAATGTAGAGGAAGCGAGAGAATACAGTATCAAAAAGATTAATTGAAACAAGATTTTTAAAAAATGGAAAATCTTTTATTTGTTAGTTTTACAAAAAATATAACTAAATAACTAACCATTCACGCCATTTCGCCGGAGGGGTAGGCAGAGAGCATGGATCGCCACAATGGCCTGTCCTGGCATACCTCTCGGGCTTCCTCTACGTTCATACATCGTACCATGCACGCACGTCGATTATTCCGACTTCGAATGTGGCCGCCTTTTAGTAATTGATAAATTAAAAAAGGATCCCTGAGATGGTTCGGACATATGGAACGAATGGATGAGAGTAGAATGGTTAAAAAGTTGTACACAAGCAGCGTGAGTGGGAAAAGAAGCCGAGGACGACCGAGGAAAACATGGCATGACCAAATTGATCAATTATAATTAAATATCACAAACTAATATTTAATATGACCTCCTTTCGCCTCAATCAAAGATTTTACTCTTATTGGCATCGATTCTAGGAATGCTTGGAACCAATTCTTTACAGCTTCGAAGAGATAGGCATCTCATTACCCATTTTTTAAATTTAATCAGGGGATATTTCGAGAACTCGGCCGTGCTAGAGGGTGTTGGTCTTTTTGTCCCTGATACATTTCTCCGTTAGCGACAGCACAGATTGTTTTACCTACCGGACACCAGAACCAATCTGCCTCTGGTGACACCGGTGGGAAGAGCAATTAGTCTGCTGAACGCGGTCTCCTCGGAGATTGACGTCTTTAATATTAGTGAAGGTACGTTCAGGAGACAAATACTCTTGACTTTAGAAAGTATCTTGTCTTCCTAAAGTCGAACAATCTCTAATGCGCTCCTGGTATTATGTTGTATTTTTATAATATTTTACCTGTACTCAATAGAGGCCTTAAACATTTTGCTGTTTGTAATGTCTTTTGAGTTAATAAACTGATTTGATTGATTGATTGATTTGATTCTATGAGGTTTTGGCACGTGGACGCCATTTTTTCGCCTCGAAACCATACCTGAATTATGGATGAAATGAGTTTCTCCTGAAATATCCCATCACCATTTGACCATCGCTTTGCATCTCTGGTAGCATCCTTTCCAGTAGAGTTGGCTGATACTTCTCGCTATTCATAATAATAATAATATGCTATCTTTTAACGCGCCGTTTTTGTGATGTAATCACCTCAAGGGCGCATTAAGATGTGTTTTAATCTAAAAATCTAAATGTGAACGCTGCATCTGATTTTTGCGATCGGTTAGAAAGTATAATAGAACAAAATATAAATGTTTAAATTGGGTATGAAATATGAAAAAGATGGGTTTTCAGTTTAGATCTGAAATCTGTCGGATCATTTATGCGTCTGAGGTGTGAAGGGAGATTGTTCCAAGCTGATGGACCGGCTACCGCAAACGCTCGATTCCCAAAATTTGTACTGGGGCAACGCTTCGTCTCAACTAATCTTCCTATTGCCGAGGAGTTCGCTGAGCGAAGTGTGAATTTCCTTGTATTTAGGCTGTCGGTTATACAGAGTTCAGATATATAACTTGGTGCCATTCCATGTAGGGCTTTGAAGACTGTCCAGCAGAGTTTATACTGGATTCTTTCTGGACTTTTAAGCCAGTGAAGTTCTTTGAGATGTGTTATATGGGACTTTTTTGGAATGCCTTTAGTGAGTCTTGCTGCTGCATTGAACGCAGATTGAAGTTTGATTTGGACTCATCATCCCAGTCACTGGAACAAGCGGCCCTGGTCCATTATATGAGAAACACCCCCAAAACGCTTTCTAGAGAAGGTGTTTGGTGTTTTGAATAATGTGAAAAGAGAGCTTTTCGTTCCCTCTACGAATGAAGCGGAATTGCTGGCATTGTACGTTAAAATGTCTCTCATTGGAAAACTCCTGTTCTCTCCTTCGTCCAGGACTCTCTTCCAATCTTCTACCATCCAATTCACATATTTTTTTGCCCATGTCAATCTCCGAAATTAATTGCACTACGGTGGAGAAGCTCATTTCGTCCATAACTAGGCCGTGCTAGAGGGTGTTGGTATTTTTGTCCCTGATACATTTCTCCGTTAGCGACAGCACAGATTGTTTTACCTACCGGCCACCAGAACCAATCTGCATCTGGTGACACCGGTGGGAAGAGCAATTAGTCTGCTGAACGCGGTATCCTCGGAGATCGAAGTCTTTCATATTAGTGAAGGTACGTTCAGGAGACAAATACTCCTGACTTTAGAAAGTATCTTGTCTTCCTAATGTCGAACAATCTCTAATGCGTTCCTGGTATTTTTACCTATACTCAATAGATGCCTTAAACATTTTGCTGTTTGCAATGTCTTTTGAGTTAATAAACTGATTTGATTTGATTTGAAAATTTAGGTATTGTTTCAAGACAAAAAAATGACATCCACACGCCAAAACCTCATAGAACGATGCCAAGAAGAGTAAAATCTTTGATTGAGGCCAAAGAAGGTCATGTTAAATATTAGTTCGTGATATTTAGTTATTTTTTTTTACAAAGGATGGGAGAGTGGAGAATGATATTGAAAGAAGGGTTGGGGCAGGCAACAGTCTTGTTCCGACACTTATGTATGGAAGTGAGGAATGGAACTGGCAAAAGTAGAAATGAGATCTCTAAGACAAATGTGTGGTAAATCCGTATATGATAGAGTGTCAAATGCAAGTACCTATAAGAAGTGAATGCGGTGCGAATGAAAGTATTTTGAACAAAATAATATTCGTTAAGATGGTTTGGACACATGAAAAGAATGAGTGAAGAGAGAATGGTGAAGAAGGTATATGTAAACAATGTGAACGGAGCTAGAAATAGAGGAAAGCCGAGGAAAACGTTGCACGATCAAATCTATCAAATATTGAATGTCGGTCACGTGAGGAGTCGGAGAAATCGACGTCCGTGCATGACAAGATGTATGGATGCAGAGGAAGCGAGAGAAGTATGTCAGGACAGAACAGTGTGGCGTTCCATTCTTTCTGCCTACCCCTCCGGAGAGACGGCGTGATGGTCAGTTAGTTAGTTTTTTTTTTTTTAAACTAACAAAAGATTTTCCAAAACTTTTTATCTTGTTTCAATTAATCTGTTCGATACTGTATGTCAGGACTGAACAATGTGACGGCGTGATGGTTAGCTAGTTACCAAAATTTTAGACTTACAAGGGAGGGCATGACATTGATTATTTTTTATGTACACGAATTTTTAGTTCGGAATGGGATTTTGCAGGATTATAATGCCCCCTGAGAGTCGTCCATAGTCAGAGTAAGAAATCGCAATAGCCAGCCAATTTCTATAAAAAAAGCTTACCGTTACTTAGGGTGCGGCCACACCAAAGTGCCTAGGTCGGTGGCTAGGGGGACCCCTGGCGAACCAACGTATGGCGTACTATGGGACCTGCCATACTATGAGGCTCGCGCAAGCGGGCGATCACAAGCCGCCTGCTTTCCGAAACGCTTGCCGAGGTTTATGGTACTAATCACAATTATCTATGCAATTATCAACCTCGTGCTCTTGTCATTGACTGATTTTCGGGATTACACGTATCGTCCGCAGTTTAAAAGCGATAATAATTTCCAAATTTTCTATTTTTTTTTGTATACATTGTTTTTATTAACCTCAATGTTACAACAAGTTGTTCCTCTGGTGTTATAGAACACCGGAAATGTGTATCCTGCTTTTGCAGTGACTCCCTAACAGTAAATAGAATGTGCCCTGCTTCCTTTTTAAATACCTAAAAATGTTTTCATCACATTTGCGAAGTTCTTTATATAATAGTTGAAATTCTCCATTACTATTTCTTGACATATTTATTTCATGCACCCAGCATGTTCGAATTTGTGATTTTCGAAATTATAAATTGATACATTCTGATAAAATTAGCTTTTTATTACTTTAGTCAGTGGCATTCTTTGTCTCGAGCTAGTTTGCAATATATGGCAAAATTTGACAGTTCAGAAATCAAACGATATTACATAGATAATTTGGGTTAGTACCATAAAAGAACACCGCGGCGCTAAAATCGACGGGCGTTACATTGTGGCAGGTCTAATTAAGTCGCCGACCTAGCCACCGACCTAGGCACTTCGGTGTGGCCGCACCCTTATATATTTGTAATTTGGCCACTGGTATCGATAGCTAGGTGACTGAACGGTTAGCTCGCCTTCTCTTAGCCGACTAGTCTCCCGTTTCAATCCCGCATCATGCTTTTAAAAATAATGATACATAATGATAATATAAAAATTTACTTTTTTATTAGTCTCCCAAGCTCCCATTCCCATATGCAAATTAATCATTTATTAATTTCTATATAAATTATGTCTTTTCAACTGTATGTTTTTTCTAAATTAATTAACTAACTAACTAACTAACCATCAACTAGCCGTCTCCCCGAAGGGGTAGGCAGAAATAATGGACTGCCACACTTTTCTTTCCTGACATATTTCTCTCGCTTCCTCATTCATACATCGTGTCATGCACGCGCGTCGATTTCTCTGACTCCTCACATGGCCGACATTCAATATTTGATTTATTTGATCGTGCCACGTTTTCCTTGGTCTTCCTCTATTTCTGGTTCCATTTACATCGTTAACATATAATGTTTTTACCATTCTTTCCATATGTCCAAACCATCTTAATGATCCTTTCATTATTTTGTTCATAATACCATCATTCGCACCGCATTCACTTCTTATATTTTCATTTGACACTATCATACACAGAGCATCCATACATTCGTCAAGAGATCTCATTTCTACTGCATTTATTCTACTTTCATCGTTCTTTTGCCAGTTCCATGCTTCGCTTCCATTCATAAGGGTCGATGATGATCATTTTTCTAAATTACAATTTTATATTTTTATATTATCATTGTTTAATATTATTTATTAGTTCTTACTGTTAAAAAATAATTATATTAGGTGTATAACTTTGCTTCCGCCGTTTTTTCCGAAATTCGAGGCTTTATCGTAAAAAATTGGTTATACATTTATGATTCAAAGTATTGTCCATCGCTGGCCACTACTTTCTCCCATCTTTCGGGCAGCATACGAATCCCGCGTTGAAAAAACTGTTCATCTTTTGAAGCGATCCACGAATGGATCCAATTTTTTACTTCTTCATAAGACCGGAAGTGCTGGTAAGCTAGGCCGTGTGCCATTGATCGAAACAAGTGATAGTCCGAGGGAGCAACGTCTGGAGAATACGGCGGGTGGGGTAGGACTTCCCATTTCAAAGTTTCCAAGTATGTCTTGACCACTTTCGCAACATGGGGTCGAGCATTGTCATGCTGTAAAATCACTTTATCATGTCTCTCGTTGTATTGCGGCCGTTTGTCTTTCAATGCTCGGCTCAAACGCATTAATTGCGTTCGATAACGATCGCCTGTGATTGTTTCAGTCGGTTTTAACAACTCATAATACACTACGCCGAGCTGGTCCCACCAAATACTGAGCATAACCTTGGAACCATGAATATTCAGTTTGGCCGTCGACGTGGAAGCATGGCCGGGATATCCCCATGATTTTCTGCGCTTGGGATTATCGTAATGAACCCATTTCTCGTCCCCAGTCACAATGCGATGCAGAAATCCCTTCCGTCTTTGCCTTGCAAGCAGCTGTTCACAAACACACAAATGCCGTTCAACATCTCTCGGCTTCAACTCGTACGGCACCCAATTTCCTTGTTTCTGAATCATTCCCATGACTTTCAGGCGTTTTGAAATGGCTGGTTGCGTCACTCCCAATGATCCTGCCAATTCTTGTTGCGTTTGACACGAGTCTTGATCAAGTAATGCCTCCAATTCTGCATCTTCGAAAACCTTCTCTCTTCCACCGCCATGCTGGTCTTCGATGTTAAAATCACCGTTCTTGAAGCGTTGAAACCACTCTCGGCACGTTCTTTCACTAATAGCGGCCTCACCATAGGTATTTGAGAGCATTCGATGAGCCTCAGCCGCAGATTTCTTCATATTAAAGCATAAAATTAAAACCGCCCGCAAATGACGAGAATTTGGCTCGTAAGCTGACATGTTTAATCGGGAATAACTTTATGATGCAGACACAAATCGACTAATATTTCGATGGCGTTATGTTTACAAATACTTTTATTGTATGACATCTATGATCTATTTATTCCAACTACCACTTACCGCTACTGCCATCTATTGCAAAACGGCGGAAGCAAAGTTATACACCTAATAACAATTAGCCCAGGTTAATTTTTAAATTTAAATTATTGTATCAAATTTAAATGCCTTTTTTCTATTAGTCTTTCATTGTTTAGTTTTTAATATATATTTACACCTGAAGATGGAGGTATCCTCCGAAACATGTCATGTTTTTTAATATTTTGTGGATAATAAACAAAGTTATTTTAAATTTCCCAAGTGTATTGCCTTAGCTTTCAATATACGTATATTGTTTTTTAAGCCATTCATTATTTCTACAACAACCTAATATAATTCATTTTTGAATAACAACACTAGAGTAGAATGTCGTTTATCCGGACGTCAGTTAACCGGAACGTAAATTATCGGAACAAGCCGAGATGATGAAGCGTTCTATACCATGACCTACGCATGACTAAGCTTCCACCACACTTACACAACGCTGGGTGTGGGTTGCATCATCCTTCTTCTCCTCTCATTCTTCCCCACACCCTACGGACAGTCAGCCTCCCGCTGTGTTCGAGTTTCAATGTAAATCCGAAAATCGGTATCCGGAACACCTCTGGTCCCAATTACTTCAGATAAACGACATTCTACTGTATTATTATAGAATAAAGGAGGCTTTTTTCTTCTTCTAGAAATTGTCTGACTATTGCGCTTTCTTGCTTTGACTATAAACGACTCTTTGGGGGTAGTATAATCCTGCAAAACCCCATCTTTAAATCAATTTCCTATGTCATGCCCTCCCCATGTAAAAGTTTTATTTTAGTTTATTTTGTCTGCGTATAATTATCAATTATTTCATGACTATGTATTTGAGAAATAGCTGTGTGTATAAGATTTTCAAAATATATTCTTTACTTGTGCATGTGGTTCATTTTATCTCATATAATTAATCTGATGCATTTTTGAGTCCCGGAACTGATCCGAAGCTCTTGTTACAGTATGCAAGGAGCCCCCGTACTGCGTGAAGGAGTCTGGATATGCTGGATTTAATTTACCAATAGACATATATTTAAAAAACCGAGATGAACCAAAGAAAATACGGTTCAATTACGATTTACATCTTCAACAATCTGGACCCGCCATCATAAAGACACAGAGAGAGAAATATGTCTTTCCAAATCCATCGGATGACTTTCGGCGAAAACTGCTCAAGGGTGGAGGCATGGTGGTTAATAATTCTACATTTTCCCTCCACTCGAATGCTGACCACGAGAGGAACAGTCGGGACTCCTTCACCGACGAGAAGCCACAACAACTGATCGGCAAACCTAAGCTCGGAGGAGACAGCTCTAAGAAACACAAGTCCAAAGAGCACCGCTCGGAAGACCTCCCGCGGCCCTCTAACTACTTTGTAAACCTGTTTGGGACGCCCATTCACAAGACTTCCCGAGTTTCCCCTGACCCCAAAAAGCCTTCTCCTAATCCTAAAGTAGAAAAAAAAGAGAAAGAAAAATCTCATGTAGAAAAAGATAAATTAAAAACGAAACACGAAATTAAAGAAAAGGATTACAGAGAAGAAAAATCAAAACTGGTCAAGGAAGATAAGGATAAATCAAAGGAAGATAAAAGATCCAAGAATCACAAAGAGAGGGAAGTTTCTAAGGAGAAGAGTTCCAAGAGGCCCGCAGAAAGACCTCCTTCTCCCGCTCCTCCACCTAAAAAGTCGGCCCCTACCTCTGTCCAGCAGCATTCTCCGGGGGCCAAACCCAATGGTTCCCTGCCCAAGGAGGAAGTAAAATCCACAAAATACTCCGAGGACAAGAATAAACCCTCCACTACCAAACCAACAGAGACCAGTCCCGTCAAAGCTGAAAAGAAAGCCAAAAAAGAAAAGAAGAGCCACGAGAAAGACCGCGAAAGCAAAAAGGAACACAAAAAAGACAAAGAATCCAAGGTGACTTCTCAGGAAGTTAAACCTAAAGAAACTGTAAAAGAAAACCCCCCTCCAGCCAAAGAAAAAGACAAACCTGTCTCCAAACCTTTCCATAAGCTTTCGCTTGAAAACTTTATCAAGGAACCCACTGATGTGACTAAGTACTCCGATGGCTCCAAGCACAAGGACAGGGGTGATCGTGAGAGGAAACATAAGCACAAAAAGAAAGACAAAAAACGGGACGAGTTTAGAGAAAAATCGAAAGATTCAAACAGTAAAGAAAAGAAGCATAAAATGGAAAAGCATAAGGAAAAGCTACATTCCGAAAGTAAAGAGTCGCCGAGTGTATCAGAAAAAATAGATACCAATACAATACCTCGGGAAATTGATAAAGTTGCACCCGCACCAAAAATATTTAAAGAAAAAGAAAGAAGCCAATTAACTATCTCACCAATCTCCATAGACACTAGTTCCCAGTCAAGTTCTAAGAGTAACTCTAAAGGAAGTAAATCTTCTAAAAATCCTTTGGGTTCCATGATCGAGGCTCTCAGCTGCAGCTCGCGGAGCGAATCTGAAGCATCGGCCATATCTGATGATGAAGACGTGTCGCTAACTTCTGAAAACAATAGTAGATCTGTTAAATTACCCAATAAACCGACACACGTCGAACCTGTGAAAAGTGAACCTAAACCCAATCCTATTCCCGAGATAATCAAAACTGATAAACCCGTTCCAGAAAAAGTGGAAAAGAGCGCATCCGGATCTAGCCATAAATCTGGAAAAAATAAAGATAAACCAAACAAACACGAGACAAAGGAAGAGAAGAAACAGAGGAAAAGAAAGAGCGGCTCGAGCGTCGACGATTCAGAGATTAAACCTAAACTCGCTGATGAAGTCGAACACGCAGCCAAACTGAAGCGCACAGACAACGGCAACCCCCTTGAGACTGTCTCTAGAGTGAAGTCGGAACCCTCGCCACGGGTAAAAACGGACACGAAAGTGCAAGACGACGGTGTGTCCAGCAGCCTGAGCGACCACCCGCTGAAGTGCGACTCGCCGCTGAGCGAGGACGCCCCGGTGGAGCGCAAGCAGATCTCGCCCGACTACATGATACAGCTCAAAGAGCTGCAGCACCGCATCATGACGATCCAGAGCAACGACGAGCTGGAGCGGGTGGTGAACCTCATCGCCGAGACGGGAAAGTACGAAGTTACCAAAAAGACATTTGACTTTGACCTCTGCTTGCTGGACCGCTCCACGGTTCAGCAGCTACAAGAGCTGATTGGCTGCGAGTCCCGTGCCTAGTGCCGGCTCATCTCGCTTCCGGAAGATCACCCCGGAATCATGTGTATATGTAGATAGGTACTCTGCAACAAAATATGTTTTTATTATTTAAATTGAAGGCTGGTCATTACAAAAGTGTTAAATGGTTTAAACATAAAACAAAAAAAAGGAAAGAAAAAAAACTGTTTGTAACACATGTCATTTCTATCCAAAAAAAAAAAGCTAAGATGCCAGTGCACAATGGTGTTATTGTGTAGAAGTGAAGCATGAAACTGGCAAAAGAAGAATAAATGCAGTATGAATGAGCTCTCTTAGATGAATGTGTGATAAATCAGTATTTGATAGTGTCAAATCCAAATATAATAAGTGAATGAAAGTGTTACACAAACAAAATAATGAAAAAGTCATTAAGATAGTTTGGACACTTTGAAAGTGAGAATGGAGACAGAACGGTGAAGAAAATATATGTAAACGACATAAAATGGAACTAGAAATAGAGGAAAACGTGGCAGAATCGTGCATGACACGACGTATGAACTTAGAGTAAGCGAGAGAAGTATGTCAGGACAGGACAATTTGGCAGTCCATTCTTTCTACCTACACCTCCGAGGAGACGGCATAATTTTATGTCATGTAACACATGTGGCAACTTTGAGATGACATTTGAACTACACTATTTTATTCAATCACTTTGCACGGTTATTGGCTTTTATATTTAACACCAATTGGGATCAAAATCTTTTTTGTTGTTGTTGATACTTGTCACCTTTGTAATGTCCAGCCCTCTATTGTTTGTTTTTACATACATATATATTTAAGTTTCTCATAATTATTTATATTTATTCCCTTTAGTTACGCAATGCAATGTTATTACACATTCTCCGTCGTAACTCTTTGGGCATTATAGATTACGTTTTCTCTATGTGATACATTTAATTATAAGAGTTTAACCGTACTTACACTGTGAAGTAACACAGAAACTTTCAAACCTTTATATGTACCCATATCCGGTCCAGCCCGGAGGCAATTGTTGCCGTTTAATGAGACAATTATATCGCTGGTAAAAAATCAAATAGACGGCAACTTAAAAGTACTTATGGATGTAATTAAACAATTTTTTTTATATAGATGCTAGATTATTATCTGCTGCAGATTTAAATATGTTTCATGTTAAATGTGTTTGTATATAAATGTACATGTATATTACGTTCAAATAATAATGAAATAAAACAATGTTTTTTAAATATTTTCACTTTTGTCTTTATTTCGACAGCGACGGGTTTCGCCAGGCTCGCTGGCATCGACAGACCAGTCGAGTCTGTCGATGCCAGCGACAGAAGTGGAAGTAGTTTAAAAAACATTATTTATTTCATTATATTAAAAATGAACTCCCATCAAGATATTTCAGTAAAATCATTTGATTATATTATGTTTAAATAATTAATATTTTTAAATAAAATAATAATACGCTTTTAGTAATTTGTATTAACACCACTTTATTTGATAACTGGCAAAAGAAGGATGAAAGTAGAATAAATGCAGTTGAAATGAGATCTCTTAGAAGAATGTGTGGATACTCTGTGTATGATAGAGTGTCGAATGAAAATATAAGAAGTTAATGCGGTGCGAATGATGGTGTTATGAACAAAATAATAAAGGATCATTTAGATGGTTTGGACACATGGAAAGAAAGAATGGTAAAAATGTATATGTTAACAATGTTAATGGAACCAGAAATGAGGAAGACCGGGGAAAATGTGGCACAATCAAATAAATCAAATATTGAATGTCGGCCATGTGAGGAGTCAGAGAAATCGACACACGTGCATGACACAATGCATGAATGTTGAGGAAGCGAGAGAAATATGTCAGGAAAGAAAAGTGTGGCAGTCCATTCTTTCTGCCTATCCCTTCGGAGAGACGGCTTAATGGTTAGTTAATTTTTTTTTTTTTTGATAACACCAACCGGTTTCGCTCCCGCTGGAGCTTCGTCAGGGCGAGAGAGTAAATTTAATATGATATCATATTGAGTATACTCTCTCGAAACCGGTTGGTGTTACCAAATAAAGTGGTGTTAATACAAATTACTAAAAGTGTATTATTTTTTTATTTGATAACGTCACACCACAAATTAAGTGCTTCATAAGAAAGTTTTTAATATTTTTAATTGAAATTTCTTGGTAGAAGTTTATTTTAAATAATGAAAACAAAAAAATAATTATACAAAATTACTTAATTATTATATATTTAGTGTGCTCTTCTGGACTGACCAGAAGATGGCAGCAAACTGCGGAAACTGGTTGACATTAAACACACTAAATATATAATAATAAAGAAATTTTGTTTTCATTATTTATATTATGTATATTGACAAATGCCGACCTTTGTGGCAAGTGTTATGACTGCCACACCGAAGGTCCCGGGTTCGATTCCCGGCGGCAGTGTGATTGTCACACTGTCTTTGGTCTGTTGTAGAATTCTCGTGACAATGAAATGGCGATAGATTAACTATCAATCACATGTCATGAGTATCAATATGATATACCAATGCCGTCTTGAAAGTATTTACCAGGCCGCAAGCACATAGATAATATTTGCAACATGGAGCTATTGTAGGCCGTTAGTATGTGTCTCGTGCCGTGATCTCGTATTTTATTTCGATTATAAATGTGAAATACGACTACGATCGTATTATTATTCCTTATATATGCGGTAAAAATATTTTAATATACTACATTTGTGTTTCCGCAGTGCTGGTATGTCAATTTTACTTTCTCCTCGTGCCGGGCCATTTATAAAGTATTTATATGCATTTTCTTCAGTGTTTTTACTTTATAAAAGTACTAGTAATATATTGAACACACATTGAACTGTATAATAATATATAGTTTGTGTACAACTTTTGTACGTAAAATTTTCAAAATAATCTTTCGATATAACCTCAAAATTCATAATAATAATAATAAATTGAATAATTTATAAAGCGCCATTTTTATGAATTACTCATCTCAAGGGCGCTGCAGAAAATGCTCCGTTTTATCAAGCTATAACTCTTAATGTTTTGGCACATAGTAAAAGTTCACAAATTATTTCCGAGAATTTGGGCGTTCCCTCATAAATCATCCTGTTGCACTTCACACAATTCCCTGGACACTCGGACACACATGTGGCAACCATCTTTGAGGTCTCGACTCGGAAATAGCCGCTTAGAGACGTTTACACGATGCACTTTATATTAAAAACTTTCACGTATTTCAAACTTAATTTGTTCTTTTCACTGAAACTATACGTAAATAATTAATTTTGGATACACAGATTTGTTTGGATTCATTAAAAGGTGATAATAGATGTTAAATAGACGCAAATGGAGTACTCAGACCCTCAAAATTTTATTTAAATAGGGAGCTATTTGAAAAAACGTCCGTCAGCTACAGAGCGCCAGGACATAATATATTAACTTCAAAATTTGTAGCACAGAAAGCTCAAAATTCATAATAATAATGCCTAATGCAATAATATCGTTAAAAATGTTTATGTTTATTAATTGTTTCGAATAATTCGCGATATTTTTACCAAAATTATCTGACATTTGACAGCTGTCAGATCGATGGACCCAGAGTTATAAACTTAACATTGCGGCTTGATAACATAGATTCGAGACGGCATTGGCTATACCCTTTACATCGATTTGGCTCGCGCTGTGTTGATGCAAAGAGCGATTCAACAAAATAATAATAATCTTGCATCTATTCTAATATACTTGGTTTCGTCCTTGTCCGATAAGTACTTTTAAATTCCCCGCTTGGCTTTATACTTTCGATATAATGTATTAAATATCGTTACCAAAAATTGGAATTAGAGCGATGCACAATAAAAAAATTACCAAATTTTAAACCGATATTATGATAACCTCAAACTAGTGTACAGTATTGTAATGATAATATCATTTGTAATGTATTAAATGAAATAAATTTATTGCATTTGAAGTTTGTTTTCACAATGTATGACTTGACTCTTGCGTAAATGTTTAACAAGTGCGCGTCGAATAAAAATAAAACATAACTACCTCCGCTGCCGGTGTTTCTCTTTAGAGCTGTAGACGTAAGAGAATTAGATTTCAGATTCTCTTCTACAGATGAAATATATTGTACATAATACATGTATATAATACGTGAAATTTTCACGTAAGTAAAGATTTTCTACCCTTTAAACTTGGTTAACTGTACAATTATAATCAATAATAACTACAGTAAAACCTCAATATAACGGACTAATAGGGGGGAGGGGGTGTCCATTAAAGCCGAAAGTCTGTTATGTAAAAATAGGTTTAAAACATATTGTATGTAAAATACAATACAAAACACAAACAAAATTCTATTTAATGCCTTCAGACACTCGTCGTGAAGTGACGTTGCTGTTTGATATTGACGCGTTATTATACCAGGGAATCCTCTAATATACCATAGCTCCGGCTAGGTGCAGTCTACGAGCAGGACGGCATTATGTCTCAAATTCTAGTGCTATACGTATGACATGATTATCATGGCCGCTAAAAATTGTTTACATGCGGCGACACTTGTTTTAAATTTTTTTACATTTGACCAGATTATTTGTCCGTTAAATCCGAAGTTCGTTATATCGAGATTTTACTGTGTTATCTTTTAACATAAATCATTTCTTTTCACACACGTTAATAATATCACAATTAATAATACTAAATTGTTCTCCTTTTGTTTTCTACGCTACTGTCATACAACAATAATCGGAACAAAATTCAAAATAATCCAGATTCAGGCATCGAGTGCATTTCAAATTACTTTCAGAGAGAATCAAAGTATTCCTTTCTCGCTTTTTTGTATTCAAAATATTATCGTACTCTTTCATGATGACTTCCGAATTTTTGCCTTTTTATATTATGATATGGCTTACGTATATTTATATAATTTTTAATATTTAATACATTCATCACTTCATGTTTTTTTTCTTTTTTAACCGCCCTACCTTTGGGTTATTTTCTGAGAAACGTGCAAAAAAACAAGCGGTTTTTTTATTAATGAAATTGAATTATATACTAATTTAATTTTTTTAAATTATGAAACGTCAAATACTCGGCCGCACACTTGGCCTGCCCCTTGTAAAACTATCATATTTATGAAGACTTGTGCTCAAGTTTCGATGGCGCTCGCGCGTATCCCTAAAACATTGTACATTACTTTTTCTCAAGCCCGTACGTGATACGGGATATCGTAGAATGGTACAGTCAAGGTGAATGTATCACGTACGTTCAAATTGGTAGGGTGGTTAAATTGAATAAATTTATTTTGTTTAATAGACAATTTTTTTTAAGTTGCATAATTATTTTTACATAATGAGTCTGAAGCGTGTACTGCAATTTTGCATTTGTGTGTTATTTTAAAAACATTTATTTTGGTAATATAAAAATGTTATATTTAATAAAGTGTATAGTTTGGTTTACTCATAATAAAATGATGAAACATCAATGTATTAGCAATTAATTAATTGTTATAAATATTCTTTACTACGCAGGTTTCATCACTATTGATTTTATATCTTTGAGAATGTTTGTCAGTTTTAGATTTAAGGAATAGACCCACAGTGTTATAAATGGTTATTGTAGTTCCTGAACAAATGTGTAATTAAAACGGTGTTTTTTTTTTTTTCATTTTTTTCAGTTTTTGTATTAACCCTTACCACTCCATTATTTTTTTATATTGTTTGTCAGCCAACTCTAATTTAAATAATGTCAAAATATTTTTATTGATAGGTAGTTACAAAAAAAAAATCATTAAAAATTCATTTGTAATGTAAAACAATTTACAAAAAACATTATGGACTATTTATAGTTTTGATTAGTATGGTACTTTTTAAAACAATCTCCAGGATGGAGACCAGGTTTTCTGGAACAGGTATCACAAAACCACACTGTTCCCCGTCTTCCCCCTGGAATCTTTCTGTTAAAGCACACAGTACAGTCATTAGAACCTTTGTCCAGTTTCGCAATGAAGTGGGGCTTGTACTCTAATCGCTCCTCTGCATGACGTATCACGCAAAGTTCCCGCCATTTTAGGTTATGTGAATTTGCAAGGATTATTTTATAGTAAAATAAAAACGGAAAACAGTCAAAATCTTATTAAAATGTCAAATTAAATGTTTTTTTAACGAAAAATCACAAGAAAGTCAAGTTTTGCGCGTGAAAATACACCGCGTGCGCAAGTTTTATCTTGTCTGCCGCCAGCCGACAACTGAGTTGTAGCGTACATATAGCGATGTCGGCTGGCATTCGATAAAGGAGTGGTAAGGGTTAATATTTCTCGACATTCGAATGATTAAAGTTTCATCGTCAGGAGAACGATATAAACTCTGATATTTTAAGTTTAAATCGTTTTCCCGTTGATGAAGATGTAAATCCTTCGAAAAATGTGTTATTATACAATAAAATCGGATTTAATATATTTTACACGCATTGCAAGGACATTATTTTATTTTATTGATATTATGTTCTTGAATAATATTTGTCCCTATTATAAATATCTCGAAAATAGACAAACACATATTTAAGAGATTTAACATATTATCTTATAGCTGGTCATACATTTAATTTTTTTTATAAGATTGACAAACTGATTTTAAAAAATACTATTCAAAATGCATTCAAATTTATTTTTTATTTTTGCTCTAGTTCTGTTAACTTTAACTTGAATTATATCCAAAAGATTAATCAATAATTGTTTTTAACCCTTTGTCTGTTACAATATTTTTGGGTACGGCCATGCTGCAATGCCAGGGTCGGAGGCTAGGTGGAAACCTGGTGAACCAACATATGGCGTTCTATGGGACCGGCCACACTATAGGGTTCACGCCATAGGACGTGATCACAAGCGAACTGAGTCTTGACTCCTACCCAGACACTCCAGTGAGGCCGTATCCTTTTTGTTACAAAGTACTAGCGTGAAATACCATCATCGTTAATCCCTATATTGCAGCTGACTACATTTGCAGTCCATCAAACTGCGGTAAACTACATTTGAAGCTCATATTTGAATATACAGTAGAACGTCGTTTATCCGGACTTCAGTTAACCGGAACTTTAATTATCCGGACGTGCCGAGATGATGAAGTGTTCTGTAACGTGACCTACGCATGGCTAAGCTTACCCCACCACACTTAAACAACGTTGGGTGCGGGTTGAACGATGATGAAATTGTTTCTCTGGTACAAAAAGAGAGCGAGGATGAAGATGATGATGAATCATTCATGGAGAAGCCTTTACAGCGTTAAAATCATGGTTTGTAGAGCAAGAGAAAAGCAGCTCAACTCAATTGTTCTTATTAAAACGAATCCGCATTTTATCTGCAAAAAAACGAGGAAATCTTGTTGAAAAAAATAATCTCTGATTATTTTCCCAGTACTGTAGAGTACTGTAAGCCTTTTTATGTACATGTACTACATACATACTTGTTTTTGCAGTAAAATTTGTAATTTCATAATCAATAAATTAGCTGAGGAAAAAAAATCGATTTACACCTTACTTTGATAAAAGAATTAGTGCCTGTTTGATTATCCGGAACACCTCGGGTCTCAATCAGTCCGGATAAATGACGTTCTACTTCCTTACTACTAAATTGTGTGTAAAATTATGATGAACCGGGATTATCTGTAGAGCTGTAAATGTAGCCAACTGAAGTAAGAGACGATTTAATCATACTCCAAATGAAGTCAGCCGCATAATAGAGGTTAATTAGTTTTTAATAAATTACAGACTTCATCGTTTGCGCGTGAAAAATACCGTGCATACTGTCTACCAAACTCTCTTTCACTCATGTTTGATGTTTTAATTTAATAATTTAGATGTCATCCAGTGGCGGTACTCCCATAGAAGCCCAGAAGCCCGGCTTGCATAAGAAATTTTCGATCGAAACCTCTTCTGACTTACAGAGGTTCGACTCTTGTGGCTATTCCTCTTACATCTGATGGAAACATTGTTGGAAGGTGATTTGGTGGGTTGTTGGTCTATCCGGGGGCACGATTACTTAGATTTGGAGGTTTTGATTCAAAAATTCTTACGCAAGCCAGGCTTCTGAGCTACTATCGGAGTACCGCCACTGACGTCATCTTTAAGATGGCGACGATAGTTGTTAACATTTATCGACAGTTTTGTGAACAGCGAAATATCGCTGCTTAGCATTTTAACGGTTAAATTCTTATTTTATTAGAATCAGATAAAACAAGTACCCATTTTAATCAAAAAATTACTTATTTTTTTTCATTAAACATTGCCTGTAAAAGTCCTGGGATGATGATGTATTCTCCGTGTGGTCAACGTGGTCTCCCCAAAAGCGCATTCTGCGTCTTCCCCATCTTACTATGCCCTCAACACTGCAGACAGACGTTATCGTTTCATTTCTGATCCGATCTCTGAGGGTTTTATTTATATGAAACATTTAAATGCTAAGATATTTTTTAACTACACTATATTACCAATTGTAGCATACGATACAACTGAACCAATCTTAAATCTATGAAATATTAATGTTGTTAATTGAAATTTCTTACGTTCATTGTAAATAATGAAAATAAAAAATCTTTTATAATATGTCAAAAGTTTTTTTCCTCTTGTTTTGTAGTTTCGACTGGTCTGCCATCTTCCGGTCTAACCAGAAGATGGCAGCGAACTGCCGATGGTCAAAAGTAAAAACCAAGAGAAATGAAACTAAATACATATAAAAGAATTTGTTTATTTATTGAAATCATTGTAATAAAAACAAGTAACATAGCACAATATATTCTTAAAGAATATCATTTTTAGGAACTATAATACTATACATCGCAATCACCTAAAATTCTTCTTGTTCTTTTTAGTAAAAGGTTTTCTAGTAATATTATCTCTTTATAATCTAACTGAATATTTGTTTTCAATCTGTTACAAAATTAACCATTATTTCTTCATTCAACATCGCAAATATGACAAAATATAAGAAGTATTTACATATTGAATATTTAGTTTATTGTTTAATAAAAATGTCTGTTTTCTTGAAGTTTTTATTGTATTTTAAGGCAATGACATGTTTCTCCTTCTTCTTCTTCTTCTTCTTCCCTTTTTGTAGACTCAGGAGTCTGTTATTTCAGGCGGGTCCTCTTGAGATGCTGAACTCCAGCTTTCTCTCCACCGTTTCGGGGGTCTTCCTGGTCGGCGTTGTCCGTTTGGCGTTCCATGGAGAGCTATGTGTGGTATTCTATTTGAGCTCATCCTTTCTACGTGTTCATGCCAGTATCGCCGTCTTTGACGTCCCCATCTGACCACATCTTCGACCTCGCAGATTTCTCGGATTGCTGTATTCCTAACTCGATCACGTAGGGTCTTGCCAGCTATAGCGCGGAGCGTTTTCATCTCGGTTGTCCTGAGCATGCTCTTTGTCTTGACAGTATCTGCCCTCGATTCAATGCCATATGTGAGGATTGGTCGCACACAGGTCTTGTAGATGCGTACCTTGCTGTCAGTCCTCATGTCCCTGTTTCTCCATATGACATCTTTCAGGCAGCCTGCAACTGCTGCAGCCCTATCCACCTGTGACCTTACTTCTCTGGGGAGGTCATTAGAGCTTGTTTCTCCTTGCAAGGAGATGTTTCAAGAGATGTTCAAGGAGATGTTTCTCCTTGATAAGTAATAATCAAATATTTTATAATACCTTAGCAATGCGAAACGTGTCATTCGACGATCTTCGTGGCCGGGTGGTAAGCGCTTTGACTGCCACCCCGAAGGTCCCGGATTCGATTCCCCAGCGATGGCAGTGTGATTGTCACACTGTCTTTGATCTGGTGTAGAATTCACGTGACAATAGGCAGATTAGTTGAGCGGACAAATTTTTCGGAGATCGGGCTTTCGCAGTGGCAGGTCCATCTGCCTGGAATATGCTTCCTGCACGCTCAAATGCATTGACAATCCGACAGATTTTAAATCTCACCTTTTCAAAATATCGTATAAAATGTAAACGCCCTTGAGGTGAGTTATGCACGAAAACGGTGCTATACAAATTAGCCTAATTATTATTATTAATAAAATGGCGATAGATTAGCTACCAATCACATGTCACGAGAATCAATATGATAGGTATACTCTTTACATAGATTTGGATCTCGCTTTAATGATGCAAAGAGCAATTCAACAAATAATATTCCCATAAAATATAATAATACATATAGAAAACAGATTTTTTCATTTGTATTAATTATTTATTATGGAGTTTTACAATAGGCTTATTGTTTCTTGAACAATGGTTTAAAACTCCTTATTAAATATATAATATTAATGAAAATTTCTGTTTCGTATAAGTTTTATTATATTTTATGGAAATGACATGTTTCACCATGCTTAGCCGTTATAAAAATCAATATTGGATAATGATTTAATAAGAAGAAATATGTCATTCCCGTATAATATAATGAAACTTAGAATTTTCCAGAGAAAACAGACCTTTTCTTTTACAATAAATATGAATAATTTATATTTTTGATAATTCGATTTGTAATACACTCTTTAACCCCTATAGTGCGTATGACTACATTTGCAGTCCAAAAAAAAGTATTTCAAACTGCGGCAGACTACATTTGCAGCTCATATATGAATGTATCTTATAAACTTTTTGTACTTGTTCCTTACTATTAAATTGTTTGTAATATTATGATGAATTGTGACTATCTGTCTGAGCTGTAAATGCAGTTTGAGACCAATTTTTTTACTGCAAATGAAGCCAGCCGTGCAATGGAGGTTAAATATCATATGCGCCATATTCTCGGTGTTGGATCTTAAATATTGGTTAATTTCTGTGCCAAAAAATCTATCTATATATATAAAATGAATTTTTGTGTGTCTGTCCATGCTTTTCTCTGTTTTCACTGAATATATCACAGTTTGTTCTTATTATTCCCAGGAAGGTATAGAGATTAGTTTGAATGAAATCCAAAATGTAAAACTGTTGCTATAAGGTTTTAAAATTAGTATGAAAAACATTAAAACTATCAGGTTGTATTGACTTAGCCCATAGATATATCACTTTGGTTTGCCATAGATTAAATATAACGCAGACGAATTTTTGTTTGGGTAGAATATTTTCAAATGGAAAACACAAGTAGGTACCTACATAAGAACTTTTTTATCGGACAAATGTTTGTTTAGGTAAAATATTTTCAAATTGAAATCACGAGTAGGTACCTAAAAACTTTTTTTATATAATATAAAAAATGATCAACACCGTATCTCAACAGGCAATTTTCCGGTGTCAGGATTAGTATATATTTAGGAAATTTGTTAAGATCTGTTGTTCTTCACATAAAAATAACTATAATGTAAATTTTTATAAGAATGGACTTGTCGGCAAAATCGTTTTTTGTGTATTTATAATATTAAATAATTAAGTATTATCATTAATTTACGTAACGTAATAATGTAGTTTCCTAATGGTTTAATATGTTAAAAGGTTTTACTAAAAAAAAATATGAAATAATAAAACTTTTTAAGTTAATGGTAATGATTATTATAGGTCATATTTATTTGTGAAAATGTTAATATGGTTTTTAATTTATTTGTGGTTTTCCTAGAAAATGTAAAGAAATATTATGTTTAAGTCAATTTTTATTGTTAATTCATTGGTTTCTCTCGAGGACCGGGCGATTAAAAATATAAAACTCTATGTAAACGGAGAAATGAAAAAATATATTTATGTGGACATGATTTTTGAGACACTGATAATTCAATTTTTTGTTATAATCTACCATATTCCAAATGCTTCTTCTTTTTATTCTATGGTTTTAAACTATTTCTAATGAGAGTAGGACATGACTTGAGAAAATTGACTTCGATGTGGGATTTTGCAGAATTATAGTAGTGGCTTTATCCCACTGCATTCCTCTTGGGCATGCTGTGGACCAATAGTTTACAGAGATGGGTGCACACTTACCAATTTCTTCAGACTTATAAGGGGATTCTTTGAGAACTCCGTTATCTTGGAGGCTATCCATCTTTATGTTCCAGATGGTTATTTTCGACAGCGTCAGCACATACTTTTTTATCTCCCAGCATACAGAACCAACCTGCCTCTGGTGATGCCGGTGTGGAGAGCAATCAAACTGCTGAACATGATCGCTTCGGAGATCGACGTCTTTCATATTCGTGAAAGTACGTTCAGAAGGCAAATACTCTTGACTTTGGAGAGTATTATGTATTCCTAATGTCGAACCATCTCTCATGCGTTCCTGGTATTATATATTTTTTATGTTTTACCTGTTCTGAATAATGCCTTAGTGTAGTTAGTGTAGTCTTATAGGGGTGGGCAAAATGAATCATCTCAGTGATCCGAGCTGAACGGATCGCTCGGCAAAGTGAACTGACTCTTTTTCATAACTCACGACTCATTCTTTTTTGCGCCGTTGTTTTCATAAAAATGAGTCGAGTCATCGTGACATATTTTTATTTGTAAGGAAGGCTTTTTTTTTAGCTCATTGGGCAAAATCGGTCGGTTGAAATCTCATTTGGGAAAATGGAATGTCCGATTTTCACGAATGAGCTATAAAAAAAAAGTATTAATGCACATATTAATAATAATGCGTCACGAGGAGTCTCATGAGCTGATTCACGAAGGAGTCGACTCTTTCTTTTTTGGGAGTCATCACTCACTCGCTCGCCAAAGTGAGCCGGCTCTTCGAGTTAACTCGTGAGCGGATCGCCTACCCCTGGTAGTCTAGTACTAAGAGCCAATTTTGTTAAAAAAAGTCTTAAAATTTTCACCTTAGCTTATCTACTAAAAATGTTCACAATATCTTTAACAATTAAACAGCATAAGGGATAGAGCGTTTCCACCATCCTGTTGACCGGGTGGTCATGGATTCGAATATCGTCTTAGTTTTTTTTTTCGAATTAATTCTCTTTTGCTCTACAGTACCGGGTGAACCTTGGATGCCCCCAAAAAGTTTCTCCAGCCGACCCTATCCCAAGAATTGTAGATATCTTCTGGTATGTATGCACCTAGCTATATGATTACAAGCCAAAAATACACAAGTGCGACAGAGACCCTTTTACATTTTGCAAGCCCAATATGAAGCCCATCGAAAACATGAAACAAAACATGTGGACGTAGGCGATTTAGCGGGCATCTCACCTACGGTACGTATGAGTGGAATAAAACATACACGTAGGTCATTTCTGCGCATGTCAGCAGAGTCATTTGTAACAAAACGAATTAAATTGCTTTAACTCGCGCGAAAATTCAAAATATTGTTTTATTCGTAGACGGCTCAAATGCGCAAAAACTATTGTTTTATTATAGATTTTTAAGGCAAGCCCGGCTTCTCGGCGGCTCGTATTGACGTACCGCCACTGCCTGTATGTACATGTAACATTTAAATATGAATGTGTTTTGTTTTCTGTATTCCCGCATCCATAGTTTATTTCAATAGGTCCCTTCAAAAACGATAGATCGAGGTATCACTGTATATTATTTAAAAACTTATTCTTATCGCAAAGTCAATTCATTCCAAGTCATGTTCTCTCCTTGTAAGCATAAAGAAAAAGAATTTAGGATACTGGCAGATAATCTAAGAAAGTTTGAAATATTTTTAATTAATTTTTGATCTCGCGTAGTAATATAGATCTGATTACTGCAAACCAGAATATAAAGGTTGTTTTTTTTTAGAGGTATACAATGCACATTCATAATGAAAAAAAAAACACATTAAAATAATGTCAATGTCTATGATATTGGCTTTATTTAATAGATAATTTTATGCCATTATTGTTTAAATATGATTTCAGGCATATGAGCGCCACGGCTAGCTCGAATGAAGCACAATCGTGAAATCCAATTTTCGACAATTGTCATCTTTGTGAATGCGTATTATCCATTAGAGTGTACGTGGTGCGACAACGATCCATGGTCTTCCGAATAACTTGCTCGGAAGGACGATTATGTCGACCGTAAAATGGACGTAGTGCACGATAAGTTTGGCGAACCGAACCATGATTTTCAAAATAATTTTTCACAATTTGCAATTTGCATTTTTCGCTGTTCTGACGTCAGTCTATTCATGGTGAAATGGCAAAACGTACTGACTACAAATCAACTGTCAACTCTCAAATTGACAATCTGTAGAAACAATGTTGCCAGTTTAAAAACCAAACCTCTATAAAAAACACCCAATATATTGTGCATACATTCGTTATAATTATGATGTTTACTGTGTTATATATTTTGCGTAATATGAAATGGTATAACACATTCGTCTTTGTTTTAATTACGTACAAGTACGTCATAATAAAATGCTATTTTTATTGGTTTCTTTACAAAAAAAAAAACGTTTATATCAAACAGTTGTATAAAAAAAAATTGTGTAAAAATGAAGATGAAATTAATTTAAATATAATTAATATAAAGAGATAGCGAAGTATCACAGACTTACCGATGGTAACAATCAAACTAGTGTTAAAATCTTCTTTTTTTTTTATTCTGACAACAGCAAAATGTTGGATTCTTATTATCTATGAAATGTCTCTTTATATTTCACCTTTTGTGTCGTGTGTTATGTTCCACGAATGCAAAAGACATTTAAAAATATCTTTTCAATGACAGAATTTATAAAATTATCAATGTATATTTTTGCAAATATTATTAGAGTTTATATTTTGTTAGTGTTTAAAAAAAATATCCAAACGAATTGAAGTATCGTCGAATGAGGAATCCGGCAATACCCAAAATTACGTCATCTATATCTTATTCACTTGAATAGATCGTCCATCTATCTTGCAACACATTTATATTTTGACTTTTTTTTTCTTCTTTTTGTCCTGTCACACCTCCGTGGTGCATAGGGCCTCAAGGAACCTTCTCCACCTGACTCTATTGCATGCCTGATGCCTAACATCATCCCAAGTGAGGCCTGCTGCTTTGACCTCGTCCTGTAGGGCTCTTCTCCAGGTGGCTCTAAGTCTGCCTCTTTTCCTCTTTCCCCCCATAGGGGACCAGTCTAGTGCGCCCTGAGCGATGCAGGCTGGGTTCCGTCTCAGAGTGTGACCGATCCACAGCCATTTGCGACTAGCGACTACAATTTTGCTCTATCCTGTGTAACTCATCTATCTTTTTGGGGTTGACCAACGCTTCATTTTTCTTCCCACGATCTCCACGTCAAGACTCTGTGTGTCTGGCGACATGTCCTGCCCGTTTCCTGACATGACAACCAAATGGTTAATATAGCTGTGTTAAGTAATGGTTACTTAAAATGTTCCATTACATTTAATAACATTTGTGCAATAACAAGACTGCAAGAGTAGTCTTAAATAGTGTGACCTCGTTGGAAGAGTATATTTCTCATAGTAATGTATAAATAGATTGAATTATTACTATAAACCGACAGAAACTGTACATAATATTATGTTTTGGATCATGTATTCAATTTTTATTTCAATATTGTGTACTTAAAAACAAAAATTTTGCCTTATCACAAACGAGCATTTGTGTGCTTGTATTTTTGGTGACCTTTTTGACGTTATTCGTTAAGTCGTGTTTTATGTTCCTGAATACGATTTTAAAGGTGTTCATATAATATTTTTGCCCTGTTTGAATATCATATATTGTGCAATAAAATATATTTACCTATACAAATAATGAAAGTTCGAGAAAAATAACAATACCATCTGTGCTAACCTCAAACGAGTACAAATTTTAACAGGCGGCAAGTACATTTTCTTTCTGCTATAGACCTATGTGACCGGTTCTCCAGAGGGTATGTTCTACAGTAAGATGGATTTCCAGCTATCCTTTGATTATCAGGTATTTCACGAGAACGAGTCCCAAGAGGTTGATTATATAATGCAATATAAAGGAGTTTGGTGGTGTCCATTCTTTGGACATGACCGTACCAGTTCCTTCTTTGCTGTCTACTCTATCTTATAATATCCTCAGTCTCACGTATTCTGGTGTTCCTCGTGCGATCTCTTAGTATCTTGCCTATTATCATGTTGTTGCCTGTTTTCATCTTCAAATCAAATCAGTTCGCACCGTGAGTGTAAAACCGAGGTAAGTGCAAATATACAGTTTGGGGATATGGGAGTTTAAAGATTTCGTATTGCTTAGAAAAACTGTTTTTCTTTTTAATAAACCAATGATTTTCGGTTTAAAGTAATATACCTATAAACCGAAAATCATTGGTTTATTAAAAAAAAAAACAGTTTTTCTAAGCAATACGAAATCTTTAAACGTCCATATCTCCAAAATGTATATCTGCACTTACGTCGGTTTTACACTCACGGTGCTAGTTTATTTCATCAACAGACATTACAAAATTATTTTTTAAGGCATCTATTGAGAACAGGTAAAATAATATATTGTGCGTAGTATACTACCAGAAACGCATGAGAGATGGTTCAACATTAGGAAGACAGGATACTCTCCAGAATTAAAAGTATTTGCCTATTGAACGTACTTTCACTAATATGAAAGACGTCGATCTCCGAGGAGACTGCGTTTAGCAGATTAATTGTTCTTCCCACCGGTGTCTCCGAGGCTTGAATATCTCTTTGGTCCTGACTGCTTCTGCCCTTGCTTAAACGGCATATTGAGTGGCTAGTACTACAAATTTGTTTAAAAAAGAAGTATAAAGCTAAACATCTGTACTGTATCTGTCGTGTATGTACGGCGGGACATTGAAAAAGGATAAGGCCAGGTTCCCATTATGCCTAAGAGCTAGTGGCTGTACAATTTATATGAAGCTATTCACATTATGCCGGATCCGGCAAAAACACCGAGCTCGACATTTTTACCGAGCGTTTTGTCACTGCGAAGCGCCGGTTGAACACCCGGACCAGAGTAATGTGAACAAGTTTGCCCTGGTGTCCCCCGTGTCCCCCGCCCGTGCTCTCCCGTCATTTCGGCTTCGCATTCTGATAAAGAACATCTATACCTTCATCTCAGTCATCCTAACCGATTCCAGCCTCACCAACAGCATTTAGTAATCATTCCGTACATTCTCAAGATTTAGATTTTGAAAGTGAGATGAGTACTTGACTGTCTGGTTTTCTTGTGAGATCCGGTGTTAATGTAAACACTTGTCCAAGAGCCGATTTCCGGAAAATCTGCCGGTTTAGCATTAACATTCGTCTTAGACATCTCATATCTACTAACTTTATATACAGATATTCAATGGATGGCCTTACTGCAGTGCTTTTACCCCTTTTTGTCAAGTTTATCTAATAATAATAATAATAATGGAATATAAATTATCACGTTACGATAATATCAAGTTCGTATCTCCACAATGTATACACAAATTATAGAACTTTAGAACAGTTATAGGTACGGACCAGCGGCAAACAAACGATTTGATTACGAATGAAGATCTCACTTTTAAAATTAACGTTGTTTATGTAACTAACATTCTTTTTTTTATTAGTTTATCATAAAAGACTGAAGACATTCATATAGAAAATTCTAGATATGACATAGCCACACCTTTATTGTATATCTGTAGAATTCTTTTCCATATTTATTCCAGTGGGAACACGCGCTTTAGACCTTTCATTGTACAAGCTAAAATAAATAAAGTCGATTAAGGTGTGTACTAATTATGCATAATGTATTAAGGATTCAATCTCCCGTAGCAGTGGTGTCACGTGGAACAGTAAAAGTTTAAATCGCATAATGAATCATTAAAATACTCCAGTATAATTTTTTTCACTATAGGGAGATGATTTGCAATCGTGTTAGTATCACCTAGAACACACAGCATTAGCTTCTAAAATACTCGGTGATTAAAAAATTATTACGATCTCGAAATTAAGAAGCGTAAGGACATGTTTTTGAATTTTCTATAACAACACAAATTTGCCGGAAAAGACACCATTAGCGGGACACCAGATATTTGAAAATATTATATATATAAAAATAATTCCTTTATATTTTAACATTGCACAGTATAATTATGAATTTATTGTTTCTTGAACAATAATCTAAATTCCATACTAAATAATTAATATAAATGAAAACGTCTGTCTTCTAGGAGTTTTATTAAGTTATTTTTTATGGAATGAATTGTTTCGCCCTTCTAAGGCATTATCAAATGTCACATTTAACCCTTTCCTTACGGCTCGGTCAAATACGAATCGTACCGTCAAATACGGCGTGAATATTTCTAACCAATTTTTTTGTTAAAAACTTATATTTGAAGGGCTATTTTCGCATATTATATTTGTTCGGTTATCCTTTAGCTATCAGATGATGAAGGAAAAAGTATTTTATATATTAACGCACATTCATAATTCACTGTTTGTTTTCTGTACCACACAAAAATAATAGAAAATGATTAAAAATATTCAGAGTAGAATTTATCTCAATTTATGTCGAAAATCAAATGCGCACGTGACGCAGGAAAAACAAATATAGTATAATGGCGGCCGATGGGATACTTCACAGATGTGATTTACCGACAGCGCGCATGCGACCCGTAATTATGACGAAGTAAAACACATTTCATTTATTATCTTTACAGATTTCTGTAAAGGATAGATGTAGGTAAGTATTGTAGTAATTTGTGGTTCTAAATTCTTACAAAAATGTCACTACGAGTACTGCAAAGTCGCAAAACGATATATCACGGCTACCGATGTTAACGGTTAAGAAATCTTACACGTGATATGACGGCTAACGATGCGAATAATAATGGGCGAAATATGTCATTCCATAAAAAAACTTAATAAAACTCCTAGAAGACGGAAGTTTTCATTTATTTTAATTATCATTATGAATATTAGATACATCCTTAATTGTTTTTCCAAGAAAAATCAATAAACAACATTAAATATTTAATGGACATTATTTTTATGTCGAATATAAAATATTAAATAAAAACACTTTTTGTAAACATACTGTCACTCACATTATTGTAAACAATCTCCCTGATATGAATGAACTTTTCTTGGTCTGAAGTATTACTCATCTCGTTCCACCAGCCACTAATATAAGTCATAGAATCTGTCATCATAAAAAAATAAACTTGTCTAGATGTATTAAGAGCTATTTCTTTTGGAGAATAAAGTGAAATTATATTTATAAAGCATATATAAGAATAAAAGTACAAATCATAAATATGTTATTATCTTGTATTTGGTATAACGTTTTTCGATTCGAGCGGATGGGATTATGCCTGTCTCTTCAATGTGTAATGTTTTATACATTTTGTGTCTGTCTTGAATAAATGAAATGCACAACAAATCCTGCTTTTACATTTTACCTCCTAAATATTTTATGACGAACAGTTAAATAGGATGGGAGCAAATTGTCAATGTGGCCTGTTATGCAGACGATGCTATAATCATAGCTTAAAACAATAATGACCTACAAAAAATGCTAGACAGACTACATCACGCCTGTAAGAAATACAACATGACAATCTCTATGAAAAAAACAAAATGTATGACCTTTTCCAAAACATGTAACCTGGTTATAGAAAATCAACCTATAGAACAGGTCAGGACCTTCAAATATCTAGGCAATAGACCTGGCGGAGGAAGCTGATCTGCGGGAAGAAATACAAGCGCAAGTAAACACAAGACAGCTGCAATCTCTGGGGCTCTAAAATCCACAATATGGAAAAACAAAGACATGGCAATTAAGAGTAAGATGAGAATCTATAAAGCATGCGTAAGACCATATGGCGTCGAAGCAAGGGCAGACACATTAAGGACCAAACAAGTTTTGAGGACTTCCAAAATGAAGACACCGAGGACAATAGCAGGCAAGACACTGAGGGATCGCGTGAGGAACACCAGAATAAGAGACGATATGTGAGGTTGAGGATATTATAAGATGGAGCAGATAGCAAAAAAAGGGACTGGTACGGTAATGTTCAAAGAATGGACACCACCAGACTTCCCTATATTGCATTGGGACTCATCCTCGTGGAAGACCTCCTAAAAGATAGAAGGACAGCTGGGAATCTACCTCACAGGAGAAGTAACACTCTGGAGAACAGACCACATGGGGCTACAATAAGGAAGAAGAAGAAGAAGTTAAATAATAAAATGATATTTTTTAAAAGAACTACTTTCACTTAGTCTTTATTTTGACAGCGACCGTTTACGCCAGGCTTGCTGGCTTCGATAGACAGGTTTGACCAGTAGTTCTTAATAAATGTTATATTTAATTATTATTTCAAATGAACTTCCATCAGAGAAGTTATCATAAGATGGAGCAGACAGCACAGAAGATACTGGAATGCATACGTGCAGAGGATGGATCCCTCCAAAATCGCTAAAAAAGTTATCCCGGTGAGCTAAAAAAAAAGGTCACCAAAGATTTCAAAGTTGCAAAAGTGACTGATGAAATTTATTGGTGACCTTATTTTTTTTTTTTAGCTCGTTTCAGAAATTCATTTTTATGAATGACTCAAAATGGTGAGCCATGAATTATTAAAAAGAGTCGGCTCACTTTGCTGATCGGAACCGTTCAACTCAGATCCCTTAAAGAGCTCACTAAAAAGAATAGACTCTTTTGCAATAATTCACGATTGACCCAGCTGATCATTGAGCTGCTGCTCTTTTTTTATGAATTTTCGCTCACTCGCTTACCAAAGTGAGTCGACTCTTTGAGTTAACTCGTGAGCGGATCGCACATCCCCCCGGAAGTCAAAGAGATTGAGGGATAGCTGGGAGTCGACTTCCGAGAGGCCAGCCTGACTACAGGAACAGACCAAAGGTCTAAAAGAAGAAGAAGAAGAACTCCCATCAATAGATTTCAGTAAAATCATTAGATCATCTTGGTGACCCTTTCTTAATTTCATTTAGGACGCATTCATCCTTACATTCCTTAAAAAAATTAACTAACTAACCAGCACGCCATTTCTCCGGAGGGGTAGGCAGAGAGGATGGATCGCCACAATGCTCTGTCTTGACATACCTCTCGGGCTTCCTCTACATTCATATATCGTACCATGCAGGCATGTCAATTATTCCGACTTCGAATGTGCCCGCCTTTTAGTAATTGATTAATTTGGTCATGCCATGTTTTCCTCCGCTTTTTTTTCCACTCACGCTGCTTGTGTACAACTTTTTAACCATTCTGCTCTCATCCATTTGTTCCATATGTCCAAACCATCTCAGGGATCCTTTTTTAATTTTATCCATGATGCAGTCGTGTACCTTACATACTTTCTTATTTCATCGTTCGGTATTCTATCATACAACGTTTCTTTCTTTCTTCTTAGTGATCTCATTTCTACGACGTTTATCCTGCTTTCATCCTTCTTTTGCCAGCTCCAAGCTTCACTTCCATACATGAGGTTTCCTTAAAATAAAAATAAAAATCAATGACTGTTAGAAGGATAATTTATTAAGCAGTCAAAGGATTCAATATGTTATATAAATTGAAATAATAAAAACAATATTCTGTAATAACAAAAACTTAAGTCAACAACAAATTGTACGGAAGAAAAACTATAACATATGTTAACACTACGCCAAACTATCCAGTACTGGGGCAGCAGAGAAGAAGAAACAGTCATTTCATCATTGGTTACATT
This sequence comes from Lepidostoma basale, assembly GCA_022606425.2. Lineage (NCBI taxonomy): Eukaryota > Metazoa > Arthropoda > Insecta > Trichoptera > Lepidostomatidae > Lepidostoma > Lepidostoma basale. Next base: position 896,005 of record JAHDVF020000068.1, read on the forward strand.
AATAATTCCCATCTCTCGGCAATTGATAAAAATAATTCCAAACTTGAATATTTTAGAACCACTCAATTTATCCGCAACCCAGTTAATAATCCAGAGTTGTCTGCTTCACTTGCAAAGAAAAATGACAACTTTGCTTCTGCGTTTCCCGCCGGGCCAACTAAGTCCTGTTAAGCCTTGCCCCACTGATCCGACAGTGTCCTTCGAAGTGCGTCCCGTCCCCATTGATATCGGCGAGCCGTATTTTTTAAGATCATTTCCTGCACTCAATGGCGCAGCTCATAAATTTCACCTTTTTCGGCTTCCCTTTCCAAAGCAGTGCTTCCACTTGGAGCAGAACTCCTGGATGCCTTCGACGGTCACGCCTGCGGACTGCGCTAGCCCCGAATAACTGAAATCCTTTTGTTCCGTATACGTGGAGTGATTAGAACCGGTTAACAGCACGACCATGTTTACGTTACTATCATTTTTGGATAAATTTTCTGTCGTATCTAAATTCTTTTCTTCATCTTTCTCTGTTATATTTTTACCATCTCCTGATCCATTATATATTTGGTTACTGACAGATTCAGTTGAGTCCTTTGATAAGAAAAAGTGGCAGAATTCAATGATTTGGATGAAGTTTTGAACATCTCTATGCATCTTTTTAGGGTATTTGACACAGGGAACGGGAGCAGTTTCTGTAGGCCTTTGGGTGCGGATGAAACGCGAACCGTTGCGCAGTTGTAGTTCCAGCCAGCGTATAGCACTCCGAGCGGCTCCGGAATCCTTCTTCAGGGCGTCTATCGTTTGTAACACTGCAAAAATAATATTACAAACATCAATTTATGCGAGATGTGAGACTTGGAAATCTACCGCGGACGATATTGTAAAACTGGTGTTTATAAATAGGTGCCTTCGCTCAATATTCAAGATCTATTGGCCCTAAACAGAGTCAAATGCCGTTCTCTAGACCATGGCAGGCGAAAAGACAATTAGAGAACAAGTCGCTAGAAGCAAATGGCAGTGGATCGGTCACACTCTGAGACGGAATCCAACCTGCATCACTCAGGGCGCAATAGACTGGTCCCCTATGTGGGGAAAGAGGAAGCGAGGCAGACCTAGAGCCACCTGGAGAAGAGCCCTGCAGGACGAGGTTAAAGCAGCGAGCCTCACTTGGCATGCTCCATCAAGCATGCGATATGAGTCGGGTGGAGAAGGTTCCTTGAGGCCCTATGCACCACGGATGAGGTATCCAAGCGAAACGATTTGATGATGAATGTGAATAAGTCCAAGGTAATGATTTTCAAAAAAGAAGGAAACATGACAGTCTGCAACATTAGTGTAAACGGTGAAAATCTGGAACAAGCGGATGAATTTATTTATTTAGAAAGTATGTTAACAATGGATGGGAGAGTGGAGAAGGATATTGAAAGAAGGGTTAGAGCAGGCAACAGAGTAAATGGTGCACTTAAAGTTGTCATCGCAAACAAAAGCCTATCCAAAAAAGCTAAGGTGGTAGTTGCATAATGGTGTTTTTGTGCCGACCCTTATGTATGGAAGTGAAGCATGGAACTGACAAAAGAAGGATGAAAGTAGAATAAATGCAGTACAAATGAGATCTCTAAGACGAATGTATGTTAAATCTGTATATGATAGAGTGTCAAATACAAGTGTAAGAAGTGAATGCGGTGCGAATGAAAATGTTATAAACAAAATAATGAAAGGGTCGTTAAGATGGTTTGGACACATGGAAAGAATGAGTGAAGACAGAATGGTGGAGAAGGTATATGTAAACGACGTGAACGGGAATAGAAATAGAGGAAGGCTGAGGAAAATGTTGCACAATCAAATATTAAATGTCAGTCACGTGAGGAGTCGGAGAAATCGACGTGCGTGCATGACAAGATGTATAAATGTAGAGGAAGCGAGAGAAGTATGTCAGAACAGAACAGTGTGGCAGTCCATTTTTTCTGCCTACCCATGCGGAGAGACGGCGTGATGGATGATTAGTTAGTCATATAGATTTAATACACATTTGTCTAAGAAATCTCATTTCTATCGCATTTATTCTACTTTCACTCCTCTTTTGCCAATTCCATATATAAGAGTCGGCACAAGAACACCTTTATGCAACGCCAGCTTTAGCTTTATTAGATGGACAACCTGTAGTTAAATAAAATAATGATAATCTCACCGATCGTGGGGATCAGGACGATGACCTTCCTGCAGGTGACGAGCTGCTTGACATGGTGGGTGTGCTGGCAGAGGGCTTCGGTGTCCAGAACCACGTAGGCCGGCATCTGAGGACGCACCCGTCCGCGGACCTCGCTCTCCAGGGCCCGCACCTGCTCCCGCAACCAGAGTTGCCCTAAGCTCTTCATCAGGGATCCCTCCTGCTTCTTCGGCGTACTGTCTGATTCACACTTGGGCTTGGATTTGTATGTTTTCTGCAAAATGCATCAAAATATAAGTAAAAATCAAATGAAATCAGTTTATTATCTCTGTGGGGAGAGCATCAAACTGCTGAACATAATCGCTTCGGAAATCGATGTCTTTTATATAAGTGAAAGCACATTTAGAAGACAAATTTTATGACTTTAGAGAAACTCTTGACTTTAGAGAGTATCTTGTATTCCTAATGTCAAACCATCTCTCATGCGTTCCTAGTATTATGTAATTTTTTTTACCTGTTCTCAATAGATGCCTTAAATTATAATTGTTGTTTATAATATCTTTTGAGAAAACAAACCGATTTGATTTGAAGATGAACACCTGGCGAACCAACGTATGGCATTCTATGGGACCAGCCACACTATACGCCAAGCGCGTGATTACAAGCCACCTGTGGTAAACACTCAGACATTTTGGTGATTGTAGCGCTGTGGTGATCTTTTATGGTACTTACCACAATTAGATGGAACTAATGACGGCACTGTCATTTCATACTATTCCCAAATATTGCGAAATCGATGAAAATTTTTATATTTACTTTATTTTATGAATAAATTAATTGAAGCAAAGGGTACTAATGATTAATGACCACTAAATTAAGGATCATAAGTTTATAAACTCACATTTATTTTCAAATTGAATATTTCTTTATTGTGATTAGTACCATAAAAGATCACCGTGGCGCTACAATCGCCGAAATCTCCGAATTTTTAGTGTGGCGGGTCAGATTAAGACTCCCACCTAGATTCCTACCCTGACACTTCGATGTGGCCGTACCCTAAGAGATTCCTGGGCCCTATGATACTCGTCAGATGAACCAAACTGCTGTATACCACGCAAAAATAAATCAAGAAAAAGATGGACGGACTACGTAGAAGAGGACCAGTAAAAACTGGAGAGGGATGACCAGGGATAGGGGCCAGTAGAGGACTTCTGTAGAGGAGGCCAAATACCACACCGGATGTAGCGCGGAGAAAAAATATTAATACTTACAGAATTTCTTGTATGATGAATATCCCTTGCAGATTTTCCATATTTCTTATTATTCGCAGCGGATTTCTTGTTAGTTGGCTTCCTCAAAACATACAACTTCAAGCGCTTGTTGTAAATGATGCCAACATTGAGCTTGACGATAAAAATACCAAAATCGAGGAATTTCAATAAACGGACGGCATTAGCCTGGTCCAAGGGGAGATTTATGTTGCGACGTCCCCATTCCAAGCCCCGCGTCCCCTTCTCAAGCGCCTCCAGTGAACGAGTTTCGTAGTCTTCCGGAAGAGGTGTCTTTCTATACGAGTATTTCAGAGCGAAGAAAAGCTTGTGGAAAGGCAGCAGCGAAGGATGATACTGATTCTCTACGTAGTAGGTGTTCCGCAGGAGTTTGGGAAATATTTGCCTGTGAATCGTGTTCAGGATGTCCACTAGAGTCTGGAACAGCGCCCGCCCGCTTGGTCCGCAGGAAATTATCAACTGTGCCTCTCCGTACAACCAGTTTAAAAGCAAATATAATGATGACAGAATATTATCATTTTCTAAAAATTCTTTCAAACTTTTTTCATTGAATTCTTTAATGGGATTCTCAATTTGCGGTTCTATTGTATCCGGTTCTGGTAAGGTAATAGCAGGCGTATCTTCAGTCTCCGGAGAATCCTTATTATCAGGTACAATTTCATCTTTGAGTTCTTTATTGTGCAAATCACCGTGACTAGATTCCACACTGTTTTCTTTATTTACACAAGCCTTCTCTTGGTCCTCGGCATCTTCGTCATCTGAAGAAGCGGATGAATATGAGTTAACGCTGATATTATCATCATCGGATGTTGATGAATCATCTTCACCGTCAGAATTTTTTTCATCAAAGTCACTTTCATCCGTGAAGTCTTCGGAACCAGTTTTATCAGAGCTATCAAAAGAATTAGATCGGCGACGTCTTCGTCTAAGTTTTTGGAGAATGGATGGTTTTTTTAGTTTATTTTTACAGGTCTTGACATCATCGTGAGATATTCCATTTACGAGGGCAGGTTTATCTTCGGCACCGGATATTTCAACTTGAGAGACATTGTCATCGCTTGTTTCGATGAATTTTGAATCTGTGTCGCCTTTTGAATCATCTTCCTTGACTAAAGTAATGGAATCTGCATCATGGGCATCGTGAAAGCCGTTTTCTATTGGAGCATCCTTAGCTGGGGCAACTCGAAGACTCCTGATTCTCTCCTTGTAGCTCTTGACAACGTTAACGGGATCGACAATTTCAAATCCCACACTGACAAGATCATTTTGTAACTTCTGCAAGAGTTGAGACAGAACGGCGAAAGCAAAAGCTTTGAGTGGGAACAGCTGAGAGGAACTTTCCTTTTGGAGCTTGTTCACGCACATTAAAATAATTATTACAAATTTATTGATAAGCTTGGGTGTCAGATATTCCGGAGTGATTTCATTTTGAAGTATGTATTTGGTGTAATCTTCGGGGGTTGTGTTTCCACCCAAATCCGGGCTGGCAAGGGGATGGAACTGGAGACACTCCTTCAGGTCGTAGAGAGTGCTAGCGCACAGCTCGTTGAAGTCGGGGACATCCTTTTCCGAGTACCAACAGTCAACGAGTGACAGAAACTTGCATATAAGAAATTTAACAGACTCTTGCTGATCTATGACATCGGGGTTTTTTATGATCCCTTCTAGCTGCTTGGAATTCTTGTCAAAGATTCTTAGGAGGTTGGCCTCCCCGCCCTCAAAGGGATTCTCGCAGGACTGGCAACAGAGGTAGTAGTGTACCGAGTCTAGATGGTAGTTACGTCCGGTGTAGAGCGTGCCCAGCTGATTGTAGGGAGCTCCGGAGCATGGATCCATAGCGGCGGCCTGAACATAGTATCGGTGTGCCAGTGATGGGTCGCGGACTTCCTCAAACTCAATCTTGTACCTGCATAAGTCTCCTAAGTAAATAAGGCAAGTTTGAACAAAAGACTTTCCCCAGATTTTTAATTCTTCAGAGCGGGAGTATTTGTTACCAGGGAAATTGATTTTAATGTCGAGTGGAGAATAGTCAATGGCAAAATTGATTTGGAGATCTATTTCTGTCTGCGCCCGAAAGATGAGATGGTGGTAGTGGCCAATGCCGGACTCCAGGTGGGCGAGAAGCAGGCGTTCTTGGCCGGTGGATCGTAGACGCTTCGCCGCGGCCACGGCTTCGTAGTAGCCTTTCCTCCAGAGCAGCTCCTGGGCCTTGCGGCCGTATAGGAGAGGGTCGGCGAAGATGAGCTTCTCACAGTTCTCCCGCAGGCGCTGGCGATGGACCTGCAGCGGAGGGGCGAAGAGACCGGCCACGCTGTCTGCACGGGCGCTCCCCTCTTCCACGCGCCGAGATGCCTCGCTGATGTATCTGAAAGAACAAGAAAATAATACAAACTGACCTTCATATTTCAGGTGCAGAAGAGAAGAATACATCGATTGACTCCACGCACGCAGGATGGCGATTTTATTTTATATATAATACTTAAAATCATTAGTCACCCTGAAATATGTAAAATCATTTGTAAACAATTTGTAAGAAGATGTTTTTCTTAGAAACACTTTATTTCGTACTACCTCAAATAACTTATTTTTGTAACATTTTGTTTTGAATGTATACAAATACTTGTATACAAAACAAAATGTTGTATAAAAACTGGTCCAAGCTAAATCATAAAAAAATTGGAGTTTTCTCCAGGCGTAGCGATAACTGCGTAGCCTTTCACATTGCATTAATAAAGATTTCTGCTTAATACTTACATCTAATCTTAATAGATGGCGCTAGTGTAGATTGAACTAAAAATGTGAAATGTTCCTTCCTTTCAAAAATAATTGTCAGACGTGGTGAATGGGGAATGTTGTATTATATAAAGCGATCGCTTAACCCAACCAATGACAGGTCATAAGTCCTGTTAACACCTCGACCACCATATTCTGTTTCCAAAACAATTTACATCTTTGTCTCTATTGAGATACAGTTAATCCTTAAAAAAACTTATTTTTGATTTATATAAGATCATTTAGTATCCAAACCATGTAATCATTGTCATAAAATTTCTTAACGAGTTCCAAGAAACACTTTCCAATATTTCTGGACCTACCCAAATAATTATTTGTTAAAAATGTATAAAGTCACATAAATTTTCGTTCAGTATATAAACTGCAACGACTTGAAGTTTCATCACATTTGATAATGCCTTAAAAGGGCGAAACATATCATTCCCATAAAATATAATAAAACTTCTAGAAAACTGACGTTTTCATTCGTTTTTATTATTTAATATGGAGTTTTACATCATTGTTCAAGAAACAATAAACAAACTGACCTATTTATTCTTTTCTCTATTCGTCACCTTCAAGCCTACATTCATTAATTTATTATTTCTAATAATGCAATTAAAATCTGTGCTCTTTTTATAAAAACTTTAAATAAAGAACAATCTTCGCTAGTTTCAAACCAAGGTCTTAAAGGCGTTGCACGGAATGGCACCGGCTTATATATCTGAACTGCCGCTGCAGGGAATCAAACAAATTATAGCTCTTGCCACTCGGCCACAAAAGTCGTACAGACACGTTTTATTTTTAAATAAATATCACAACTCTTCTGCATTCAATGCAGCAGCAAGACTGATAAGAGATGTGCCGAAGAGTTGTCACATAACACAGCATCTGATAGACGTCCACTGGCTGAAATGTCCAAAAAGGATACAATACAAGCTCTGCTGGACGGTCTTCAAGGCGTTGCATGGTATGGCACCGGCTTATATATCTAAACTCTGCATCAACGAGAACCTGAATGCCAGACAGTCTACATTGCAATCAGCTAAGTCTTCTGCGATCGGTAGATGAATTGTGCCAAAACGCTGTCCTAGCACAAACTTTGGCGACCGAGCCTTCGCATTAGCCGGCCCTTCAGCCTGGAACAATCTTCCAGCAGACTTCAAGTGCATTGAGAATCAGTCAGATTTATTTATATATTTAATCAATCAGAGTTTAGATTGAGACTCAAAACACACCTTTTCAAATTATCCTTTCCTGATGTAAATGTTGATCGACTGTGTCAGATGCAGTCCTTATATTAAATGTCTAATGAGTAATTCATAAAAATGGCGCTCTATAAAGGGATTGGTTTGCAGCAAACTGTAACATTTTTGCTGGTTCTTGGGATGCCACTTGGGCCTTTAATGTGGTAGTTTCCCGTTGCTTTCCACATTTGTATAGCACACCTCTTATCAGTCTTGCTGCTGCGTTGAATGCAGACTTGAGTTTATTAGTTTGTTGTTTGGGGATGTTGGCTAATCTAGTTGTGATACGACGAAAGAATTGATTAATGATTTAAAACTGTCAATAGGAATATTTATTTTTATGGATTTTAATTGCCTTAGATGAAAGAAGCTACTGCTGACTGTTTTATTGATTTGAGTTTTCAATGAAAGATCAGTCTCTAGATGGGACGCCAAGAAGTTTTATCGAATTTTTAGGAGGGATATCTGTGTCGGATGTAGGTACTGGAGAGCGATCAATTAAGTAGTTGATCAGCCCTTCCTATCAGACTGGATAATGATTTGAAAAGGTGCGTTTCGAGTCTCGATCTAAACTCTGACTGATTATCTATGCACTTTAGGTCTGCTGGAAGATTGGTCCAGGCTGAACGGCGGGCTACCGCGAAGGCTCTGTCGCCAAATTTTGTGCGAGGACAGCGTTTTGGCACAGTCAATCCACTGATCGCAGAAATCTTAGCTGATCGCAATGTGTGCTCGTTAATGCAGAGTTCAAATATATAAGCTGGTGCCATTCTATGCAACATCTTAAAGACCGTCCATCAGAGCTTGTATTGTATGCTTTCTGGACATTTAAGCCAGTGGAGCTCTTCGAGATGCTGTGTTATGTGACAACTCTTCGGCACACCTCTTATCAGTCTTGCTGCTGCGTTGAATGCAGACTGGAGTTTATTAGCTGTTTGGGGATGTTGGCGTAGACTCCATTGCAGTAATCTAGTCGTAATACGACGAAGGAATTGTTTAATGTTTTAAAACTGTCTACGGGAATATTTCTTTTTATGGATCTTAATTGCCTTAGATGAAAGAAGCTACTGCTGGCTGTTTTAGACACATATAGGTCAAGCAAGCTAGTAAAACACGCGGAAATCTACTAGCAAGAATTATTTACACAATAGAAGATAATTACGGAGATTCCTTAGCTAGCAGACGCTTTGCTCTAGAGAACCTCCATGACAATGGTGGATAATTTTTAGATTTATTGTAAGTGAAAAAATTGTGCTACAATGCGACAATACCTTTATACCAGAAATGCTAATTTCTTACTGTGAGTGAGAAAACTTAGTCGTAGGAAATGGATAGCACACCAAAATGATTAACATGTATGCGAGACTAGAATCAAAGAAGGTTAAATGTCAAAGGTTATATAAATTTTACATAATGAGAAGCAAGTCTAAATAACCTTAAATTTTAATCACTTTCAAAGGTTTCCATTGGGTTCGTGTTATAGAGTGGAATAATTCTTGAACAATTACAGAATATCCACAAAATACAAATAAGTCATGTGTCATATATCCCATAAATGTGAAAAAAATTAAAACAACAAATGAAATGATTTGATATATTATGCATACCGATATCATTAAACGATAAGATACCTAGAGAAGTACAAAATTACGAAAGTGCAAAGGTTCAAAGTTGGAAAAAATAAAGATAATTGGAATAAAAACAGTGTACAAACAATAACAAAGAAAATTCTTGTTTAGTTACCGATATAACTTTCTTGTGAGAGCATTGCGCTCTGTGGCATCACCTTCCAACGTCTGATTGAGACTTTTCATCATTCTTCAAGTCATTTTCTCGAAAACACATGTCAAGATTTCGACATTAAATTGCCAACATAGTGTGGGTCGGCAATCGGACAATAATATTTATTCATCTTCAAATCAGTCGGAGCAAAATTTTGCCACAAACGTAACACCATAACAATTTCAAATAAGGTTGATAAAAAATCATAAAAACATTTTCCGTCTTATTTCGTCTTCCGAATTTATCGCAATACAGTAAGACCGCCACACGCGACACTCCGATATGACGGAAAACTTGAATTGTAAAATGACTCAGAGAATCCGTCGGTAAAATAAATTACATTTTTTAAATAAAATAGGAATCTGTAAATTGTGCAATATTTTATTTTTATAAAAATTCAACAGATGTCTCTAAAGGTAATAATTTTTCAACGCGGGCTCAAGCGACACATTCCAAATTTTTTTCAAGTATAAAAAATCCGTATTTAATATGATTGAATGAGCGCATATAGTATAATGTCATTTAACAAATAAAATAATTGAATAGGTTTTTATTATCTTTATTATCTGTTTTAAAAATTTATAGCTTATTCAACCTTGGAGCGTGAAACAGTTTTTTTTACAAAAGTATTTCAATCGGTGATATGATATAATTATAGTCATCATCAAAAGACACGAAGGAATTATAACAGAGACAATAAGGTAATTTAAACATGCCTACACGAAAATAATGTTTTTTAGCCGAGAAAAGTACATAAAGAGAAAAACGCGGGAAGCAGAGAATCGTTCCATCGCCATCTTTATTATTGATAGTGAATGTCTGTAAGATTTATGTCCGCTTATATTCTCGTGTTTACGATTCACTTTAATACAGTGATGGCCAAAATAATCGTGTAATCCAGGGGTTTGCAAAGTTTATTAATACAAGTTTTTTTGGTACTTATTTACAACGTGTAAACCTTTTTTTTTATTGTTTATTAAAGTTGTATATTTATTTTTATTATCCTGAGATTTCAACGTCTATAAATATTATTGTATTTGAAAATTATTAAAATCTGTATATATCAGTGTTTGTGTCTAATTTAAAAATGAGTATTGTAATAACAAGCGTAACAACATCACGTTATCGGTGAATAAGGAGAAACACTGAATCTTTACAAATATAATCCGAATCGTATTATTTAATTGACATTAATTATCTAATTCCAGATATCCAACATTACCCGGTTCATTATAGAGGCATATCACTCTATATCTGAATACATTTCGAACGCAAATTTAAAATTAAGTACACCCGCCACATTATCTGTTCGCGTAGGCACCACGTGTTCACGCGAGTAGGTACCTGCCCGCAGTTGTGTATCTATGCCATAATCTATATCATCGCTCGGCGGCCAAAACACCATCTGATTTGTGCCTGCGAGCAAATGCTTATTTTAAATACTTCTGTTGATAATGTAAGTGCCTCCAGTATGTTAGTATGCCCGTGTATTGCGGCTGGCATATATTAAAATATTTATCAAGTACGCACTCACAAAAGTAAACCGAAAAAAACCTCGCATTGAGAACCCGCTTGAGAGGCACTTATGCCGGCCCGGCCGGGGGGGAGAGAGACGCATTATGACGAGCAGTCCACGTGGACTTGGAAACAAATGTCAAACAAAACCAACCAATAGACAGTCACTTTACTAATGTATTTCTCACCTCTTCCCATGAAAGATAAATATAAGAGCTTGCATGTGTCAGAGCGAGATGCCGCTCGGGACAGAGCGGCATTCGGCATAAAAATGTTGAAATTATTATCTTATAAAAAATATCTTCTGAACGCGTGGACCAAAAATTAAAACCATTATCAAAATAATTTGGTTATTGATTAAATATTCGTTATGATTAAACTCTTTAAGGATGTTTGAGCTCATATTTTTTCTCTTCCCTAACAAATGCACTGATTATTCGAAATCTAAATGTTTAAAGTCATTCGTGTCCCATTATTTTACTAAAGCTTGATTTAGAAGAAAATAATTTAAATCTTCGTATCAAGCTTAAATATAAATCGAACTAACTTACTAACCATCACGCCGTCTGCGTCTCCCGGAGGGGTAGGCAGAAATAATGGATCGCCAAACTGTTTTATCCTGACGTTACTCCTGCGCATCTTCTACATTCACGCACTTCAAACATGACCGCCTTTCAGTATTTGGTTAATTTGGTCATGCTATGTTTTCCTTGACCTTCCTCGACTTCTTTTTCCATTCACGCTACTTTTATATATCTTTTAAACCATTCTTCCCTCGCCCAAACCATGTTAGTGACCCTTTCTTAATTATATTTAGGACGCATTCATCCGCCTTACACTCCTTTCGAACTTCTTCACTGGGTATTCTATCACCCCCTGCTGATTTATTTTATTTTGTGTGATTTTCACGAATGAGCTAAAAATATGTGGTCTTTAACCTTGCGCGGACCCCCTGACGTTGTTCAGGGACCCCCAAATCAATTTTAATTTTCCACGGACCCCCTGAATGATCCCAGGGATCCCTGGGGGTCCGTATGGACCACTTTGGGAACCACTGTTTTAGGAGATCTAATTTTCTATTTTCATCCCTTTTCTGCCAACTCCAAAGGATCGGCACTAGGACCCTATTTTGCAATAACATAAAATGATCAAAAAAATTGATTTATTAAAAAAAATTAATAACATAAAAACGTCATTGGCGAAGCTAATGCAGCCCTGCCCACTGGGGAAGAATGATTTGTGAGTGAGCGAGACGGACAAATCTTCACCGCAAAACTTGGCGGGTGCAAGGAAGACAGGGACAGTTATTGTCCCTTGTCCCCCGCGCGCAAGACGCATAAGGCTGTCTCACTCCCCGCAGAACAAGTGCTCCCACCTTAATTATATAGCATTTAATGGTTACCCCGCGCCTGGCCTGGCTATTGAAATTTCTTCACGGAAATGTTTTTGTTTCTTTTTTTCCCTCCGAGCAGTAAAAGGGCCTAATAGTCCCGCCATAACTTACCCGGTTTCCTGAGAAACTAAAATCTTGATATTTTAGAATTCGGAACGTTATCTTCAAACTTCGAAGGCGATACGTCAAATTTGTTGATACAAGTACTGACGTAACCATAACTAACCTAACCTAACATTTCTTAACCAAACTAACTTATGACGAATTTTTGTGAATTAAATTTATTTTTCTCGACATGCTTCGAAGGCTTACATCTTCATCATCGGGAGAATGAGTTTATATCGTTCTCCCGATGATGAAGCTTCGAAACATGTCGAGAAAAATAAACCCAAAAGTGGAAAAAACAGTGCTTTAAATCATAAAAATTCGTCATTATGGAATTCCACAGTGTTAACGCTTTAAGTTTATCTAAAACTAACTAACCATCACGCCGTCTCCCCGAAGGGATAGGCAGAAAGAATGGACTGCCACACTTTTCTTTCCTGAAATATATCTCTCGATTCCTCAACATTCAAACATCGTGTCATGCACGCGCGTCGATTTCTCGATAAGATGGTTTGGAAAATTGGAAAGAATTAATGAAGATAGAATTGTGAAGAAGGTAGGTAGGTATATGTAAACTACGTGAACGGAACTAGAAATAGAGGAAGGCCGAAGAAAACGAGGCACGATCAAACCAATAAAATTATAAATGTCAGGCACGCGAGGAGTCGGAGAAATTGACGTGCGTCCATGACACGATGTATGAATTTAGAGAAATCGAGAAAAGTATGTCAGGACGGAACAGTGTGGCGGTCTGGCGTGATGGTGAGTTAATTTTTGAAGCTTTAACACTAGGTATGGAATTCTTCAATGATTGTTTTTTTAGTTAATTAAAACACTGTTATTTTTATTAATTATAAACCAATAAACGTTAGATTAGTGCCTTTTTATTATATTTATTTTGAACATTTATGTATTTAAAAAAAAATTAAATAAATAAGTGACATATTAATAACCGCCCTATTACAAGTAATTTTCCGAGAAACATGCAAAAAAGCAGGTTTTTTACTAATTAAATTTAATTATAGGTATATCAATTTTATTTTTTTTAAATTACGAATTAAATTAGAAGGATGAAAGTAGAATAAATGCAGTAGAAATGAGATCTCTAAGACGAATGTGTGGCAAATCTGTATATGATAGAGTGACAAATGCAAGTATAAGAAGTGAAAGTGTTATGAACAAAATAAGGAAAGGGTCATTAAGATGGTTTGCACACATGGAAAGAATGAGTGAAGACAGAATGGTAAAGAAGGTATATGTAAACGGCGTGAACGGAGCTAGAAATAGAGGAAGGCCGAGGAAAACGTGGCACGATCAAATCAATAAAATATTGAATGTCGGACACGTGAGGAGTCGGAGAAATCGACGTGCGTGCATGACAAGATGTATGAATGTAGAAGAAGCTAGAGAAGTATATCAGGACAGAACAGTGTGGCGTTCCATACTTTCTGCCTACCTCTCCGGGGAGACGGCGTGATGGTTAGTTAGTTAAATTACGAAACGTCTAAGACTCGACCACATACTTCGCCTGCCCCTAGTAAAATTATCATATTTGTGAAGACTTGCACTCAAGTGTTGTTGGCACACGCGCGTATCCCTAACAGTGTGTACATCTTAGGTAGGTACATTACTTTTTCTCAAGCGCGTACGTGATACGGGATAGCGCAGAATGGTAGTCACAGTGAACGTATCACGTACGTTCAAATACGTAGGGTGGTTAAATGAATCATCGAACAAATTTCAAAAAATCATCATCTTGTTAAATTTCAAAAATCTGTGTCTACCTGAAGGCATGAAACCATAAGCGACAGCATGCGATGATTTGTACTCGTATAGACCAGTGGTTCCCAAACTTCTTTGGCCCGTGGACCCCCTGCTGGTTTATTTTATTTTGTGCAGACCCCCTTTTCCGTAACACTATTTTTTATAACAAATATTATATACATAAAACTGGGTGAGGTTTTCCATGGTTTCCTCAGCTGTAAGTGCCCTCCCCTTGTAAGTAAAGGAATTATGAATGCAACAGTCTTCTTAACCCTTTCGCGCTCAATTAGGATAAGGTAAGGCAGATAAGGTCTGCTGCAAGATTGTTCCAGGCTGAAGGGCCCGGCTACAGCGAAGGCTCGGTCGCCAAAGTTTGTGGCAGCGTTTAGGGCTAGGGCAGCGTTTTGGCACAGTCAATCTACCGATCGCAGAAGACTTAGCTGATCGCAATGTAGACTGTCTGACAATCAGGTTCTCATTGATGCAGAGTTCAAATATATAAGCTGGTGCCATACCATGCAACGCCTTGAACACCGTCTAGCAGAGCTTGTATTGTATCCTTTTTGGACATTTCAACCAGAGGAGCTCCTCAAGATGCTGTGTTATGTGACAATTCTTCGGCACACCTCTTATCAGTCTTGCTGCTGGGTTGAATGCAGACTGGAGTTTATTAGTTTGCTGTTTGGGGATGTTTGGGTATACACCATTGCAGTAATCTAGTCGAGACACGACGAAGGAATTGATTAATGTTTTAAAATTATCAATGGGAATATTATTTCTTTTTATGGATCTTAATTGCCTTAGATGAAAGATTGCTGACTGTTTTATTGATTTGAGTTTTCAATGAAAGATCAGTCTCTAGATGGACGTCAAGAAGTTTTTTTGCTTTTTTAGGCTACCTAAAATTATTGTTAAATATCTTAAATAATGATCTGAAACGAGTGTTTAAGAGCTTGACATGACGGCCACTCTAACTAACTAACTAACTAACCATCACGCCGTCTCCCCGGAGGGGTAGGCAGAAAGAATGGAACGCCACACTGTTCTGTCCTGACATACTTCTCTCGCTTCCTCTACATTCATACATCTTGTCATGCACGCACGTCGATTTCTCCGACTCCTCACGTGACCGACATTAAATATTTGATTGATTTGATCGTGCCACGTTTTCCTCAGCCTTCCTCTTTTTCTAGCTCCGTTCACGCCGTTTACATATACCTTCTTTACCATTCTGTCTTCACTCATTCTTTCCATGTGTCCAACCCATCTTAATGACCCCTTCCTTATTTTGTTTGAACCAATCTGCCTCTGGTGACACCGGTGGGAAGAGCAATTAGTCTGCTGAACGCGGTCTCCTCGGAGATCGACGTCTTTCATGTTAGTGAAAGTACGTTCAGGGGGCAAATACTATTGACTTTAGTAAGTATTTTGTCTTCCTAATGTCGAACCATCTCTAATGCGTTCCTGGTACTTTGTTGTAATTTTTTTTATGATATTTTACCTGTACTTAATAGATGCCTTAAACATTTTCCTGTTTGTAATGTCTATTAATTTAATAAACTGATTTGATTTGATTTGATAACACTTTCATTCGCACCACATTTGTCACTCTATCATATACAGATTTGCCACACATTCGTCTTAGAGATCTCATTTCTACTGCATTTATTCTACTTTCATCCTTCTTTTGCCAGTTCCATGCTTCACGTCCATACATAAGGGTCGGCACAAGAACACCATTGTGCACTGCCATCTTTTTAAATTGTAATTATGAATGTGGATTGTTGGAAAAATACGGATGTATTTATTAAAACATGTGTGAACCGTGACGTAGGCAAGTCGGTGGCCATTAAATTTGTCCAATCTGCAGTCACCTTTCCCGCGTTTACGCCGCTCAGCCTTACCCGCGCGTACCTGACGCGGGCAATTTAAAATTGGAACACGGGTAATGGCGGGAGCCGCCATGCCAGCGAGAGATTCGCTTTTGTTTTTTTTTCGCTGACATATGGGTGTTGGTCGCGTTAATAACAGCTCGGTAGCGGAGGATTTCCGTCATACAAGTGGCAAGGGCCCCTTCACCAGGGTACCTATCAAACTACTGCACTTTCCTACTTAAAATATGAGATATTATTTTTTACGGCTTTATTAATTTTTCCCTTTCGAATACAATTACAATTTGAATTATGTGTCAATTAAGAAAAATGTGCATAAAATTTAATCAAATTCACAGTGCATTAATAAAGATTTCTGCTTAATGCTTCCCAATCTTAATATATAAGTGTCACGGTTAGATTATTGCAACGGAATGTACGCTGGATTGCCAAATAATCAATTAAGCAGAATACAAAGCGTATTAATGCTGCTGCCCGATTGATTATGCGGCAACAAAAATACTGTCATATCACGCCGCTCTTGAAGGACCTTCATTGGCTTAAAATCCGAGAGCGAGTAAAATATAAATTGTGTTTGACAGTATTTAATGCTCGACACCAGAGAGCGCCAGCGTATATATCGGACCTCTGCGTGACACCCATGCCAACGGAAAGGCAACGTTCACTCCGATCAGTAGAAACAAGTGCAAACAACATAGCGATTCCAGTCAGAGCCAATAAAGCATGTTTCTATGATCGTGCTTTCAGCGTTGCGGGTCCGTTGGCGTGGAATAGCCTCCATGTTAGTATTAAGTATGAGGATAGTGACGTTAAATTTAAGAAACATCTGAAGACTGCACTGTTCGGTTAGTCATTTCCTAGTGCGCCCTTGGAGTAATTGATTTTACAAAACGGCGCACTTAATATACAAATCATCATAATAATAATAATAATGACGCTAGTATAGAGTGAACATAAAAATGTAAAGATAGGCGCGGCATCTTAGCATAAATACAACTTCCAAAAATTTGTCAGCCGTGGTGGTCGTAAGAAGGGAGGAATGGGGAATGTTGTTTAATATAAAGCGATCGCTCAACCCAACCAATGACAGGTCATAAGTCCTGTAAGCGCCTCGGCCACCATATTCTGTTCCCAGAAAACAATTACCATCTTCGTCTCTATTGAGATACAATTAATTATTATTTAATCAAATTGTAATAATACATGGAAGTGAAGCTTGGAGCTGGCAAAAGAAGGATGAAAGCAGGATAAACGCCGTAGAAATGAGATCACTAAGAAGAATGTGCGGGAAAACGTTGTATAATAGAATACCGAACGATGAAATAAGAAAGAAATGTAAGACAGATGACTGCATCATGGATAAAATTAAAAAAGGATCCCTGAGATGGTTTCGACATATGGAACGAATGGATGGGAGTAGAATGGTTAAAAAGTTGTACACAAGCACCGTGAGTGGAAAAATAAGCCAAGGACGACCGAGGAAAGCATGGCATGACCAAATTAATCAATTACTAAAAGGCGGTCACATTCGAAGTCGGAATAATCGATATGCGTGCATGGCACGATGTATGAATGTAGAGGAAGCCCGAGAGGTATGCCAGGACAGAGCATTCTGGCGATCCATCCTCTCTGCCTACCCCTCCGGGGAAATGGCGTGATGGTTAGTTATTTAGTTTAGTTAGTTGTAATAATACGAGTATCTACTTTTGGACTAGACTTTTATACCGTTGACGTATATATTTTAAACCATTATTATTTTCTTTATTTTGTTTATATATAGAAGTGGAGCATGGAACTGGCAAAAGAAGAATGATCGTAGAATAAATGCAGTAGAAATGAGATCTCTAAGACGAATGTGCAGTAAGTGATAGAGGTGCGAATAAAGGTGTTATGAACAAAATAATGAAAGGTTCGTTATTGGACACATGGAAGGAATGAGTGAAGACAGAATGGTGAATAAGGTATATGTAAACGACGGGAGCTAGAAATAGAGGAAGGCCGAGGAAAACTTGGCTCGATCAAATCAATCAAATATTAAATGTCGGTCGCGTGAGGAGTCGGAGAAATCGACGTGCGTGCACGAAGAGATGTATGAATGTAGAGGAAGCGATAGAAATTTGTCAGGACAGAACAGGGTGGCGTTCCATTATTTCTGCCTACCCCTCCGGGGAGACGACGTGATGGTTAGTTAGTTAGTTAGCTATAATTAGTCAAATTGTATTGATACTTTTGGACTAGATATTTACATCGTTAACACATATTTATAAACCATTATTTTTTCATTTTATTTATGTATGGAAGTCGAGCATGGAACTGGCAAAAGAAGAATGAAAGTAGAATAAAAACTAACTAACTAACTAACCATCACGCCATTTCCCCGGAGGGGTAGGCAGAGAGGATGGATCGCCACACTGGCCTGTCCTGGCATACCTCTCGAGCTTCCTCTACATCCATACATCTTACCATGCACGCACGTCGATTGTTCCGACTTCGAATGTGGCCGCCTTTAAGTAATTGATTACTTTGGTCATGCCATGTTTTCCTCGGTCGTCCTCGGCTTCTTTTCCCACTCACGCTGCTTGTGTACAACTTTTTAACCATTCTACTCTCATCCATTCGTTCCATATGTCCGAACCATCTCAGGGATCCTTTTTTAATTTTATTCATGATGCAATCATCTGGCTTACATTTCTTTCTTATTTCATCGTTCGGTATTCTATCATATTCTATCATTCTATCATCAAGTAGAATAAATGCAGCAGAAATGAGATCTCTAAGACGAATGTGTAGTAAGGGTCGTTAAGATGGTTTGGACACATGGAAAGAATGAGTGAAGACAGAATGGTGAAGAAGATATATCTAAACGACGAGAACGAAGCTATAAAAAAAGAGGAAGGCCGAGAAAAACTTGGCATGATAAAATAAATCAAATATTAAATGTCGGTCACGTGAGGGCTTTTGAAATTATGTCGTGCATAGTTTTATCACATATACGACTAAGGGATCCCATCTCTACTTTATTTATTTTGCTCTCATCCTTATTCTGCAAGTTCCATGCTTCTTGTAAGTGGAGTACGGAGTCGAGGCAGACCGAGGAAAACCAAATGGCATGACCAAATTAATCAAATTTTAAAGGTTGGTCATGTTAGAAGTCCGAAGAATCGCCAGGATGGAGTAGTGTGGCGGTCCATTCTCTTTGCCTACCCCTGCGGAGAAACGGCGTGATGTTTTTTTTGTTCCATGCTTCGCTTACATACATAAGAGTTTGAACTAGAACTGGCTGAAATGTCCAGAAAGGATACAATACAAGCTCTGCTAGATGATCTATGAGGCGTTGCATGGAATGGCACTACATTATATATCTAAACTCTGCATCAACGAGAACTTGAATGTCAGGCAGTCTACATTGCGATCAACTAAGGCTTCTGCGATCGGTAGATTGACTGTGCCAAAACGCTGTCCAAGCACAAACTTTGGCGACCGAGCCTTCGCGGTAGCCGGCCCTTCAGCCTGGAACAATCTTCCAGCAGACCTTAAGTGCATTGAGAATCAATCAGAGTTTAGATCGAGACTCAAAACGCACCTTTTCAAATTATTATTTCCTGACAGGAAGGGCTGATCGACTTCGTCAGGTGCAGCCCTCATACTAAATATGTTTATTATTATTGTTATCATTATTATTATTATCTAGTTGATAAAACGGAGCATCTTCTACAGCGCCCTTGAGATGAGTAATTCATAAAAATGGCGCTCTATAAATTATCCAATTTATTATTATTATAAAACTCCATTGTGAACGGCCATCTTTGCTTTCATTGATATATTCTTGTTTCCAATAACAGATGAGTACAATTTGCTGTGAATGTAACAACTCATTAAATAATAACAAGACGAATGGATTGTTCTTCTATCATCATTAGAGCTGCGTGAATATAGCTGCAGGTCGTGATTGGTGGTCGTGACCATTGGCTGCTTTCGTTTTGTTATTTGCTGTTTCGTAATAATACACCCATCACTCATTTAATAACGGTTCTTAAGGATTCTGTAATAAGAGTGTAGTTTGGGTACTTTAATATCCACTGTTAATAAATACTTGTAAGAATTAGATGGCATAAACGCTGGTGCGAAAATGAACTATATGTCCATCAGCTGTTTGCTATATGTAGACGACGCTGTTTTAATCGCTGACACCATGGACGAACTACAAGTCCTAGTATCAATCAAGAATGTACGAAGTATGCAATAAGTATGAACTTGTGATGAACGTGTCAAAGTCTAAAGTTATGGTATTTTAAAAGGAAGAATGTATGACGGATTGTGACATAAGTGCGAACGGTGAGAAATTAGAGCAAGTTACCGAATTTGTTTATCTGGGAAGCTTGTTTACAAGATGGAAGAATGGAGAAAGATATCGGAAGAAGGGTTGGAGTTGGATACAAAATAAATGGTGCACTCAAAGTCATTACCGCAAATAGAAATAAATCGACTGAAGCAAAGATCGCAGTGCACAATGGAGTTCTAGTGCCGACCCTTATGTATGGATGTGAAGCTTGGAGTTGGCAGAAGAAGGATGAACGAAGTGAAAAACAATGTATGATAGAATATCTAATGATGAAGTAAGAAAGGAATGTAAGGCGGATGAATGCGTGATAAATAAAATTAAGAAAGGGTCACTAAGGTGGTTTGTACATATGAAACGAATGGATGAGGGAATAATGGTTAAAATATATATAAAAGTACCTAGTGTGAATGGAAGACATGGCATGGCCAAATTAATCAATTACTGAAAGCCGCCCATGTTCGAAGTAGGAACAATCGATGATCGTGCATTTCACGATGTGTGAATGTAGAAGAGGCGCGAGAGTTATGTCAGGATTGAACAATGTGGCGATACATCCTCTCTGCCTACCCCTCTGGAGAAACAGCGTGATGGTTAGTTAGTTAACTGGCTAACTAAATAACCATCACGCCGTATTCTCCGGATAGGCGAGCAAGATTCCATAAAGTTGGACGTCCCTCTGCTCGCTGGACCGACGATATTGTTAGGATTGCTGGAAGTGGATCGATGGAATGGATTGGCGTGCTTTTTGAGTATGTCAACCGTTGGTCCAGGCTTCCAACCCATCCCGCCGGAAAATGGTAAAAAAATATGATTAATAAAAATCTTACACATAAGTGAAAATGATGGCAATGACAGCCCACCGTTACCACACTCCTTTGGTACATCAGAATTCTGCGACTCCAGCTCTATTATTCCTTGCACTACTCCAACTTCATCTCTTTCAATTCCAGACCACGACCTAAATTATTACCATCTTCCTTATCAATAATGACCCTTTACCACCAAGCTATCCACTATCATTCAGTCATTTACCCCTCCCGCAATCAATGCGGATAATTTTTTTTTAATGACACTGAAAATGTCCAAATCCGAGACGATTAGATTCAACGTCCGAATTGCTCTTCCTACTGGCATCACCAAAGGCAGGTTGGTTGAGAACAATTGATGTCGGCGCTGTCGCAGGAACAAAAAGACCTTTTTGCTCCAGAACATAGGGGTTCTCAATAGAGCCCCGAATCAGTTTAAAAAAATGTGTTGACAATAATCCTTCCCTCCTCAGTTCGAGGGAATTATACCCCAGCATACCCAAGAGAAATGCCGTTGGATAGAGCCAAGGATATACACCCCGTACTCTCTCATGTAGAGGGCTCTCAAGAATTTCTTTTGAACCCTCTCCAACATGAGAGAATACTGAACCTCATGAGGACTTCATATCACGGCACCTCCCTCGAACCTGCTTTGGACCTACAATGTCTCAGAATCAACCCATGCAATTTCTCTTAGAATTTATTTTATCTAAACGATTATAATTATATAGCCTACGAATATAAAATAACACTCGTATCTGCCATCATTAGACTTCTACAATGGCTAAGACCGCTGTAAAAATAATTAACCGCACCAATACGTTTAGCGTTTATTGGACGATATAAAATTAATAACTCGGACGAGTGCATAACTTTATTTATCACACTAAAGGCGAGATTATAAAACGATGCTTAAAAGTAAGTTTATGCTTGAGTACCTTCTTCTTCTTCTTCTTCCTCTTAGTTTAGGTCGTAAAACCTGTTTATGACGGTGGGCTGTCCTGGGATGATGATGTCCAGCCATCTCTCCATCTTTTTGGCGGCATTCCCGGTAATCTCCTGTGATAGGTAGCTAATCTTCTTCTTCTTCTTCCTCAGCCTATTCCTGTCGACTCCTGGACAAAGGCCTCCTCCATTCGCTTCCATGTCACTCTGTCCTGTGCAGACTGCATCCAGGTTATTCCGACGTGTTTGTTCAGGTCATCCTTCCACCGCAGTTGCGGTCGCCCTGAACTTCTCTTTGCCGTCCACGGTCTCCAAGTCAGCAGTCTTCTTGTCCACTTTTCATCTGAGCTTCTGGCTACGTGACCCGCCCATTGCCATTTTAGAGTCGCCACCCGGTGGATGATGTCAGTGACCCTTGTTCTTTCTCTCACCGTATCGTTTCTGACTCTGTCTCTTAGGCTTATTCCTAACATGGCTCTTTCCATGGCTCTTTGGGTCACTCGCAGTTTCTCGGCACATTGGTTGGACAATGTAACAGTTTCAAAACCATAAGTACCAACTGGCAGAATGCAGGCTTCATTGACTTTTCATTTTAGGTTGATCGGTATTTTCCGGTTTTTAAGAATGTGACTCATGTTACTGAAAGCTTCCCAGCTTAGTCCAATTCTTCTTTTTAGCTCTGCGGTCTGGTTATCTCGGCCCAGTCGAATATTGTGTCCCAAGTATGTATATTCTTGGTCATTCTCTATTCTGTTGCCCTCCACGTTGATTTCAAGCCTTTCCGTGCCCATCACCTTGGTCTTTGCCAGGTTCATTTTCAAACCTACAAATTTGGATACATCGTTTTTTTATAGCGATAGCCATTTTACTGTCACATGAATTCTACACCAGACCAAAAACAGTGTGACAATCAGACTGCCATAGCTAGGAATCGAATCCGGGACCTTCAGAATGGCAGTTAAAGCTCTTACCACTCTGCCATGAAGGTCGTCACTTGGGGACAAGTGTTGTGTAATCTCAGCCTTGAACGCCGATCAAACATTGCTCCACAATAAATAAACGACGCTAATGCGAGCCGATCAAAACAGAACGCGGTCAACAAACAAAAGAAAACAAAAACGTTTCAAAAAGATGAAAGAAAAAATGGTGGACACACGAAAACGAAAAGCCCAGAGGGATTTTATCTCGAAACCACGGAGCCCGTTTTCACATACGAAGAATGCAGACCATTCTGAGAATGGAACGAACAATGTGTGAAATCTGAGAAGAAATGATTTTTTTCGTATATAAGACCTGCACTGATTTGGGTTCCCAGTTCCTGACAGCCTATTATGTCCTGATAAGTGTGCTTTATTCGTGAATAGGTTTATTAATTCAGTTTGGGTATTTATTTTTATTGACTGTGAGTAACAATATAGCGTGTTTTTTTATTAGCTGGGTACCTTACCCGTCAAAGACCTTATGAAAATCTCTCACCTGGTGAACCTTAATCTAAAATATTCAATCAAACGTCCAAATCAATTTTAAATAATCGAGAAGAGTTAATTAATTCAATTTAATAATTATTTAATAAAATAAGTTTATTGTCTCAAAAGATATTACAAACAATTATTATATAATACTATAGTTTAAGACATCTATTGAGAACAGATAAAATATAATAAATATATAATACCAGGAACGCATGAGAGATGGTTCGACATTAGGAATACAAGATACTCTCCAAAGTAGAGTATTTGTCTTCTGAACGTACTTTCACGAATATGAAAGACGTCGATCTCTCTCTGGGGCACCAGCAGAGGCAGGTTGATTCTGCATGCTGGGAGATAAAACAGTCTGTGCTGACGCTGTCGAAGATAACCATCCGGAACATAAAGATGGATAGGTAGCCTCCAAGATGACGGAATTCTCAAAGAATCCCCTGATAAGTCTGATGAAATGGGTAAGCATGCACTCATCGCTCCTTATCTGTAAGCTATTGGTCCCCAGCATGCCCAAGAGGAATGCAGTGGGATAAAGCCAAGGATAGCTACCAAACTCCCCCATGAAGAGATATCTCAGAAATCTTTTCTGAACCCTCTCTAACATGAGCGAGTATCTAACCTCGTGGGGACTCCATATCACCGAACCACACTCGAGCCGGCTCCGAACCAAAGAGTTATACAAAATTCGCAAAACATAGGGATTCCTGAGAACTCTACCAGTTCGGAGAATAAATCCCAACATTTTCAGTGCAACTCCACATATTCTCTCGATGTGAGTATACACATTGTCAAAGCGCCCTTGAGGTGAGCTATTCACGAAAACGGCGCTATACAAATTAGCCTAATTATTATTATTATTATTATTATTATGGAAAGTCAGCTTATACTTTCGTATGAAGCACATTTGTGGTGTGATATTATTAAATAGGTATACTTTAACACTTGTAAATATGTAAAGTGAATGGAACTTTAAAAACAGTTATTGGAAATAAGAAGTCATCAATGAAAGCGAAAACGGCCGTTCACATTCGAGTTCTGGTCCCAACCCTAATGTATGGAAGCAAAGCATGGAACTGGCAGAAGAAGGATGAGAATAGAATAAATGCGGTAGAGATGAGATCCCTATGACTTATATGTGGTAGAACGATGTAACGATGTGATAAGAAATGAGTGTAGAGCGGAAGAAGGTATTATGAACAAAATTATGAAAGGATCGCTGCGTTGGTTCGGACATATGGAGAGCATGGATGGAGAAAGAATGGTTAAGTAAGTATACGTTAATTATGTAAATGGAGTAAGGACTCGAGGAAAACTTCACATGACCAAATTTAAAAAAAAATTATGTTGGTCATGTTAGAAGTCGGAAGAATGTATGACTCGTTGTATGAATGTGGAGGAACCTAGAGAGGTATGTCAGGATAGAGTAGTGTGGCGGTCCATTCTCACTGTTTGTTTATTTGTTTGTTCGTTATTCTTTACCAAGCGGTTCTCTTGTCTTTTGTAACTCTGACAAAGCTCCGGCGGGAGCGAAACCGGTTGGTTATTGTAAAGAATAAAGTGGTTTAAATACAAATTGAGAAGTATTAATGTGTTTAATGTTTAATAAGTGAATAATGAAAGGATCAATAATATGGTTTGAACACATGGAAATAATGAATGAAGAAAGAATGGTAAAAAAACATATATGTTAACGATGGAAATGGAACTAGAAATAGAGAAAAACTGAGGATAATGTGGCATGATCAAATAAATCTAATATTGAATGTCGGCCATGTGAGGAATCAGAGAAATCGACGCGCTTGCATGACACGATGTATGAATGTTGAAGAAACGAGAGAAATATGTCAGGAAATAAAAGTGTGACAGTCCTTTCTTTCTGCCTATTCCTTCGGGGAGACGGCGTGATGGTTATTTAGTTAAGTACATAATAATTAAGGTTAAATTACCTATAGTTTATGGTAACGACATGTTTCGCCTTTCTTAGGCATTATCAAATGTCTAATAAGTAATTAATATTACATAATTAATATGGAGTTTTACATCATTGTTCAAGAAAAAATAAATATGTTTGCAGTGACTTTTGAGATTATTTAATATTATAATAAGGAGATGATCCATTTATTTCCGCAGTGGACTCCAGCAAACTCCTGGGCTAAAGACCCTGAAGAGGGTGTCTAGACACTTACGAACGGAGAATTTGACGTTCAGGAATCCCCCCTAGGGGATGGTAGCTCATTTCGTGACAAAATTACGCCATTTAATAATTATACAGGGGATGAAAATTTGCCATCTTGCCCTGAAGACATTATGGCTTAAGAAATGTAAAATACTTAATCTATCCATTCAATATTTTAAATAAAACGATGTTTTTTAAATATTTCCACTTTTGAAGAGACCAGAGTAATCAAGACCCTGTACGCGTCTAGACCGACTGGAGTAAGACCTCTAGGAAGGCCTAGACAGCGCCTAATGGACAATGTTCTGGCTGACCTGGCTAGGTTGGGCGAATCGGACTGCTGGGAGCAAAAGGCGCAGGATCGAGAGCTTGGCGAAAAATCATCAAGGAGGCTAAAACTCTTCAAGAGTTGTATGGCCATAGGAAGTAAATATCGTATCTAAGTATCGTTTTTGACTCTGTCTCTTAGTCTAATTCCTAACATGACTTCTTTCATGGCTGTTTGGGTCACTCGTAGTGTCTCATAGTTGGTTAGTTAGTTGTTATTAAATCGAGCTGCCCAAAAAACCACTAATGAATACATTAAATTGAAGACACGAGTAATAGTTGAAGTTGAAAAATTCTAATTTTATGCTAGTTTGGTATGGTATTTTATTTTTGATGCTTATAATCCGATAACCACAATATGAGACAAGGCGTGTAATATCGTAACGCATTTAGGATTCATTAACTCGTTTAAAAAAATGTATTCGTTTTGGGTCGGCGGGAAAAAAAGGAAGAATGGTGCCAGCAGAAAAACAACGTAGAGGGAATGACATACGCGGGATGGAATTCGGAATGGAATTGTTTTTTATCTCCGCTAGCTTCATCAGGGTCCATTCCAAAATTGGGGCAGATTCCAAAACCCAAAAGGGATACTTGAAAAAAAATCTACAATAGATTTAATGTTGGATATCTAATTATTATTTTTCTTCCTTAATCTAAACTAACTAACTAACTAACCATCACGCCATCTCCCTGAAGGAGTACGCAGAAAGAATGGACTCCCACACTTTTCTTTCCTGACATATTTCTCTCGATTTCTCAACATTTATACATCGTGTCATACACGCACGTCGATTCTTCCGACTTCTAACATGATGACCTTAAATTTTTTATTAATTTGGTCATGCCATGTTTTCCTCGGTCCACCTCGACTCCGTACTCTATTTACATGGTTATTGATACTTTCTGAACCATTATTTCTCCATCCATGCGCTCCAAATGTCCGATCGCAGCGATCCTTTAATAATTTTGTTCATAATTAATCAAAGTTCATCAAAACGCTGTCCTAGCACAAAATTTGGCGACCGAGCCTTCGCGGTAGCCGGCCCTTCAGCCTGGAACAATCTTCCAGCAGACCTCAAGTGCATAGAGAACCAGTCAGAATCCTGTCCTGATAAGAAGGGTTGATCGACTGCGTTAGGTGCAGCCTTCATACTAAATATGTTTATTATTTTAACTAGTTCATAAAACGGAGCATTTTCTACAGCGCCCTTGAGATGAGTAATTCATAAAAACGGCGCTCTATAATTATCCAATATATTTTTCATTCATATTTGAATAAATATAACTGCACCTCATGTTTTTACAACACTTTATTATATGTACGAGTATGTACCTTTCACAGACATGTTTCGGTGAAAATAAAATAAATTGTACATTGAAAAAGGTTGGATCACAACCGAAACATGTCTGTCAAAAGTGTAACAAAATGTTGTAAAAATACAAATTCCAGTTTTTCCAATATCACATCGTTAATGAGTTAATGTGGAGATCGGAAATGAATATGATTTTCATTAGATTAAATGCTCTTCATACCGATAGCTTCAAAGGCAGGTTGATTTTGAAAATTGGGCGACAAGTATTTTATGACGCAGTCAAATATACGAGTACGTATCCGGAACACAATAAAGTGAAAAAAATATCGTCAGATATATTGTATTTCGCAATGGTGGCCAACATTCATAGTTTACCATAGGTATGTAAATAAATAACATAACAAACCACAAAGTGGTCAGACAGAAAAAAATAACCACACTATGTTACTGGCATACTTCTACAGATAGTCACAGATCACACAGAAATCCTTTTAAGTTTTTAAAATTGTATTAAATATGACACTGAGGGATCGCGTGAGGAACACCAGAATAAGAGACATATGTGAGGTTGAGGATATTATAAGATGGAGCAGACAGCGAAAAAGGGACTTGTACGATCATGTTCAAAGAATGGACACCACCAGACTCCCCTATATTGCATTGCATAATCAACCTCATGGGACTCATCCTCGTGGAAGACCTCCTAAAAGATGGAAGGACAGCTGGGAATCTACCTCACAGGAGGAGTAACACTCTGGAGAACAGACCACATAGGTCTACAATAAGGAAGAAGAAGAAGTAGAAGATGTCTTCTTCTTCTTTAAGACCGTTGGTCTGGTCCTGTAGTCAGACTGGCCTCTCTTAGGAGGTTGATTTAGCTAGGTATCCCTCTATATCTCTAGCGGTCTTCCGGAGAGACGATAGCCAACAGAAATCTGATGCGCCACAACGTGTGGGATTCTGGAGGGATCCATCGACCATATCTTCCACCTTGCAGATTTTGTGGATAGCCGTGTTCCTCACCCTATCTCGAAGAGTCTTTCCTGCTATCATCCTCAGCGTCCGGATCTCTGCCACCCGCACTTTAGCCTTCGTTCTTGTGGTATCCGCCCTGGTCTCAATGCTATATAAATAATATATATAAAAATACTTGAGATATTACGTTAAAATAATGGCCTTATGCGCCACCGAAAAATATTAACTGATCTATACCTAATTAAACCACAATGTTTTTAGGCTCTAGTCGAAAACGTTTCAAACTATTACATTACAAAAACAGCTAAAATATATTTTTTTAATTAAATTCGCAATAATGACCATATTTTGTAAAAGTTTAGGGCGCGCGACCGGAAGATGTCAACCGATTTTGATAATAAAAAAATTCACTTGTTTGTCTTCCTATTTCACAACTTTTCCGCGCTATTACAACTTTGAAAAAAAAATAATGAGTTTTTTCGGCCCACCCTACTATACAATGTCAGTTTATTGTTTCTTGAACAATGATGTAGAACTCCATATTATATAAATTTATATATATTATTTATATAGCCATGGCCGTTCACAATGGAGTTCTGGTTCCAACCCTTATGTATGGAAGCGAAACATGGAGCTGGCAGAAGAAAGATGAGAGCAGAATAAATGCGGTAGAGATGAGGTCCCTAAGACGTATGTGTGGTAGAACGATGTACGACAGAATCTCAAATGCTGATATTAGAAAGGAATGTAGAGCGAAAGAACGTATTATGAACAAAATTATGAAAGGTTCGCTGCGTTGGTTCGGACATATGGAGCGCATGGGTGAAGAAAGAATGGTTAAAAAAGTATACGCTAACAATGTAAATGGAATAAGGAGTCGAGGTAGACCGAGGAAAACATGGCATGACCAAATTAATCAAATATTAAAAGTTGGTCATGTCAGAAGCCGGAAGAATCGACGTGCGTGTATGACTCGATGTATGAATGTGGAGGAAGCTAGAGAGGTGTGCCAGGATAGAGTAGTGTGGCGGTACATTCTCTCTGCCTACCCCTGCGGGGAAACGGCGTGATGGTTTGTTGTTGTTGTTATATGAAAACGTCTATCTTCTATGAGTTTTATTAAGTTTTAATTATGGAATGATATGTTTCACCCTTCTAAGGCATTATCGAATGTCTTAGAACAGCAAACATTTGATGATGCCATTTGATGATATCTCTGACTCCTCACATGGCCGACATTCAATATTTGATTTATTTGATCGTGCCACATTTTCCTCGGGTTTCCTCTATTTCTGGTTCCATTTACATCGTTAACATATATTTTTTTACCATTCTTTCTTCATTCATTCTTTCCATATGTCCAAACCATCATAATGATCCTTTCATTATTTTGCTCATAACACCACCATTCGCACCGCATTCACTTCTAATATTTTCATTCGACACTCTATCATACACAGAAAATCCACACATTCGTCTAAGAGATCTCACTTCTACTGCATTTATTCTACTTTCATCCTTCTTTGCCAGTTCCATGCTTCGCTTCCATACATAAGGGTCGGTAGAAGAACACCATTGTGCACTGCCATTCTAGCTTTTTTGGATAGGTTCTTGTTTGCGATGACAACTTTAAATGCACCATTCACTTTGTTGCCTGCCCCAACCCTTCTTTCAATATCCCTCTCCACTCTCCCATATTTTGTAAACATACTACCTAAATACACGAACTCATTTACTTGCTCCAAATTTTCACCATTCACGCTAATGTTGCAGACTGTCATGATTTCTTCTTTTTCAAAAATCATTACCTTACTTATTAACTTATTAATACTTATTAACATCACCAGGAATTGTAGTTCATGCTCGTTGTCTGCAAGTAGGACAGCGTCATCCGCATACTAGAGGCAGCTTACTGACACTCCACTCATTTTGGCACCTGCATCCAACCCTTTCAGCTCTTTCATACAATGTATGTCAGGAAAAAACATATGATGGTCCATTTTTCTGTCTAGCACTTCGGGGAAACGTCGCGATTGTTCGTTAGTAAGTACATAATTGGTTTGTTACTTTTTTCGGTTATATATTTGAGCAAAATGCCTCAGTGCCGCTCGTAAGATTTTTATCCAGTAATTAATTAAACGGAGATATCGACGCCGGTTATTTATTACTCAGTAAAGTTGGTAATTTATTATCATAAAAAAAACATGGAGTGTGTATATTTTATGCCAACCAAATTATACGCAAAAAAATATTAATGACTAGTTTGTGATAAGTTTTGTAGCTCAGCTGTCTGCTTCTCAGAAGCCTCGAGATGTTTCGAAGATGATTCACATTTCATCATCGGGAGAACGATTTTAGCAGTTTATGTCATTATCTCAATGTTGAAGGTGACATTTAACTAAGTTACCATTATGTCGTTTACCCGGAGGAGTAGGCAGAGAGGATGGATAGCCACACTGTTCTATCCTACATTCACAAAACGCGACATGCGTGCTCATCGATTGTTCCTACTTCAAACATTGCCGCCTTTTAGAAATTAATTTATTTTGTCATGCCAAGTCTTCCTTGGCCTTCCTCGACTACTTTTCCATTCACACTACTTGTATATATATTTTTAACCATTCTTCCCTCATCCATTCGTTCCATATGTCCAAACCATCTTAGTGACCCTTTCTTAATTTTATTTATCACGCAATCATCCGCCTTACATTCCTTTCGTACTTCATCATTAGATATTCTATCATACATTGTTTTTCCGCACATCCTTCTAAGTGATCTCATTTCTAAGGCATTTATCCTAATTTTATCCTTCTTCTGCCAACTCCAAGCTTCACTTCCATACATAAGGGTCGGTTTAGATCTCAATTATGCAGTTATTGATTTATTTCATCATGCCAAGACTTCCTTGACCTTCTTCGACTTCTTTTTCCATTCACACTACGTGTATATATCTTTTTTTCAAAGCCACCTTAAGTGACCCTTTCCTAATTTAATTAAGATGGTTTGGATATATGGGAAAAATGGATGAGGGAAGAATGGTTGAAAATATATATACAAACTAGCGAACTCCAGAGACGTTGTCCTGCAAGAACGATATTTTTTCCGTATAACCAGAACATAGTGCAACCTACCGGGACCAATTGTGAATCTAAATATAATAATAATAATAATATGCTGACTTTGAAGCGCCGTTTTTGTGATGTAATCACCTCAAGGGCGCATTAAGGCGTGTTTTAAATCTAAAAATCTGAACCATCCAGGGACCCACTCAAACACTCATAAAAAATTTCATCAAAATCGGTCCAGCCGATTAGGAGGAGTTCAACTATGGTATATTGTATAGCTAACACACTGGGTGAAATGGCAAAACGTACTGACTACAAATCAACGGTCAACTGTCAAATCGACAGTCTGTAGACACAACGTTGCCAGTTTAAAAACCAAACCTCTAAAAAAAACTTAGAGGACTCAGTTTGCAATAGTGTCACCAGTCAGTCGATGCCAGCGAGCCTGGCGAAACCGGCAGCTGTCGAAATAACGACAAAAGTGTAAGTAGTTAAAAAAAACATCGTTTTATTTAATTATTATTTATAATGAACTTCCATCAAGAGATTTCAGTAAGATCATTTGATTATCTTAATGATAATGTAATTGCTTTGGTCTCTCTGGCTCGGCATAAACGTACTGGAATAAAATGAATAAAACTAGAAGAAGAATATGTGAAATTTTAACTTGTTTCCACACACCAATCAGCTGTAGGTCACTTCTATTTTAATTCAATTATTTTCAATGGTTTTAATTGATGGAAAATTTAATTATACAATTATAAATAATTACATCTATTTCCCAATTTTATAAACGGACATGTGATCATAAATTGCTGTTATCGACACGAATTATAAATATATATAATAACAAAATCAATCACTTGGAGAAAGTGTATAGTTTCTTGACTCGGATATTAATTTGTAGGTCATTAGCCAACCGTTTGTGAGCTCATAGCCGGTGGGTAAGTACTTTATTATAAAACCATAGACAAAAGATATTTAGAATGTATACATTATTCAATATAAATTGAAAAATAACATTCTTTATTATCCACGTATGGAAGCGAAGCGTGGAACTGACAGAAGAAGGATGAGAGCAGAATAAATGCAGTAGAGATGAAGTCCCTAAGACGTATGTGTGCCAGAACGATATATTTTATGACTAACAGAGACAGGATTATCTTTACCAGAGTACTCAAACTCTAGTGCGGGATAGTGATTATCTTCAGTAACTAATGGAGACACTGATCTTGAAACTTCCAATTTAATGTTGCTCAAAATTAAGTCCAAGGTTCTGCAATCTGAGTTCAAAACGACATTGTGTTGTGCAAGCCCAAAAACTGCGTCACGCTGGATATTGTCGATCCCATGGGCAGAGTACGGGTTAAGAGGTCCCTAAGACGTATGTGTGGTAGAACGAAATTCGACAGAATCTCAAATGTTCATATAAGAAAGGAATTTAGAGCGGAAGAAGCTATTATGAACAAAATTATGAAAGGATCGCTGCGTTGGTTCGGACATATGGAGCGCATGGATAGAGAAAAAAAATGATTAAGAAAGAATACGTTAATGATGTAAATGAAGTACGGAGTCGAGGCAGACCGAAGAAAACATGGCATGACCAAATTAATCAAATTTTAAAGGTTGGTTATGTTAGAAGTCGGAAGAATCGACGTGCGTGTATGAATCGCTGTATGAATGTGGAAGAAACTAGAGAGGTGTGTCAGGATAAAGTAGTGTGGTGGTCATTTCTCTCTGCCTACCCCTGCGGGGAAACGGCGTGATAGTTTGTTTGTTTATAATTAAATAACACGACATGTGAAATTGTGTGAAAACATAATTAATAATCAGATTCCTCCATTAACTCCTTTCCCCTTAAATACCCTTTCTACTTTTAGTCTTCCAAGCTTTCATTCCCAATCATACGCAAATTATGCATTTATTATTATCTATTAAAATATGTCTTTTCAAATGTAGGTAGGTACGTTGTTTCCAAATTACCATTTAATTTTATCATTTAATTGTCTTCTTCTTCTCCTTATAGACCTTTGATCTGTTCCTAAAATCAGGCTGGCCTCTCTTGGAAGGTTGACTCCCAACTATCTCTCCATCTCTTCGGCGGTCTTCCGGGGAGACGGCAGCCGGCAGGAATCTGATGCGCCACAGCGGGTGGGATTCTGGTGGGATCCATCCTCTGCACGCATTCCAGTATCTTCTGCGTTGCCTGCCCCATCTCACGACATCCTCCACCTTGCAGATCTCGCGGATAGCCGTGTTCCTCACCCTATTTTGAATAGTCCTTCCTGCTATCATCCTCAGCGTCCTAATCTCTGCCACCCGTACTTTAGCCTTCGTTCTTGTGGTATCTCAAGATAGGCCTTACGCAGGTTTTATATATTCTGACCTTACTGTCATTCAATAATAATAATTAGGCTAATTTATTTAGCGCCGTTTTTTGTGAATAACTCACCTCAAGGGCGCTTTGACAATGTTTTTAGTCATGAGAGCTGCATGCGATACCAGCAATCAGATAACCGTTGTTTACATTTTATGAGAAATATTGAAACGGTGGGTTTTAGGTAAGATTTAAAATCAATGCATCTGAGGCGTGCAGGAAGCATATTCCAAGCGGACTGACCTGCCATGCTTTCCTTGGTCTTCCACGGGTTGCCTCATTTCTACAACATTTATCCTACTCTTATCTTTCTTTTGCCAGCTCAAAGCTTCACTTCAATACATAAGGATTGGCAATAGAACTCCATTATGAACTGTGATCTTTGCGTATAGCATTACAATAGTCATCATCATATTAATTTATCTTTCTAGTATGTATCTAGTATGTAGGAGGTATGCAAGCGATACGATTTGATGGCGAATGTGAATAAGTCCATTTTCGAAAAAGAAGGAAACATGACAGTCTGCAACATTAGTGTAAACGGTGAATATCTGGAACAAGTGGATGAATTTGTTTATTTAGGAAGTATGTTTACAAAGGATGGGAGAGTAGAGAAGGTTAATGAAAGAAGGGTTGGGGCAGGCAACAGAATAAATTATGCACTTAAAGTTGTCATCGCAAACAAAAGCATATCCAAAAAAGCTAAGATGGCAGTGCATAATGGTGTTCTTGTGCCGTCTATTGTGTATGGAAACGAAGCATGGAACTAGCAAAAGAAGGATAAAAGCAGAATAAATGCAGTAGAAATGAGATCTCTAAGACTAATGTGTGATAAATCTGTATCTGATAGAGTGTCAAATGCAAGTATAAGAAGTGAATGATAGTGTTATGATCAAAATAATTAAAGGGTCGTTAAGATGCTTTGGGCACATGGAAAGAATGAGTGAAGAGAGAATGGTGAAGATGGTATATTTAACGACGTAAACGGAACTAGAAATAGAGGAAGGCCGAGAAAAACGTAGCACGATCAAATCAATCAAATATTGAATGTCTGTCACGCGAGGAGTTGGAGAAATCGACGTGCGTGCATGACAAGATGCATAATGTAGAGGAAACGAGAGAAGTATGTCAGGACAGAACAGTGAGGCGGTCAATTCTTTCTGTCTATCCTCCGGGGAGACGGCGTGATGGTTAGTTAGTTAGTTAGTTGTATTTGTCATTGTGCGTCATCAGAACACTGATACGTGTTCTTGCGGTCACACAACAAGCGCATATCTACCAGTCGTCTGTAATGACCCCACCTACCGTCTAACAAATAAAGTACATTTTAAAAATATCTTACAATAAATTACCGACATGGAGATCGAACGCGAACCCTCGCCCGTGATTACAGCGCGCCTCCGGTAAGGCGATGTTACACTCAATAAGAACAAAAAATAAACCAGTGCCGACACATGGACAATCTGGTTTTTATTTAATTAACTAACCACCAGGCAGAAAGAATGGACCGCCACGCTGTTTTGTCCTGACATACTTCTCTCAGTTCCTCTACATTCATACATCTTGTCATGCAGGCACGTCGATTTCTCCGATATTGATAGATTTGATCGTGCCACGGTTTCTCTATTTCTTGTTTGCAGACACATTTTAGGGCCACCTCTGCGATACAGATATAAAGCCTTACGATACGCAGAAGAAGAAGACTTGAAATAAAATCTCTTCGAAGAATGTGTTATAAATCTGTATACCTATGATATAGTGACATATGCAACAAGAGTTGTGCATAAAATAATGTCAGGGTTAATTCAGATGCTTTGATCAATTGAATAAAATATTAAATGTCTAAAAGATTTATTAAATATTTGAGATGTCGTACATCGTTCTAACACACATACGTCTTAGGGACCTCATCTCTACCGCATTTATTCTGCTCTCATCTTTATTCTGCAGTTCCATGCTTCGTTTCCATACATTAAAGGCGGGCCACACTGTTTTAAACAAGCTCTCCACATCGGTCTCCACCGGCGGTTTAAAACTGTGTAGACACTTGTTTGAAACCAAAATTCGTTTGACCTTCAACAAACTTTGTGGACGGACGCGCGTTTAAACACGCATTCCACGTGTGGAGAGCTTGTTTACAACAGTGTGTGGACGCTACACCAACTGTGGGCTCCACAGCTCTCCACCAAGGTCACCCCTGTGGAGAGTTTGTTTCAAACAGTGTGGCACGGCCTTTAGCGTTGGGACCAGGTTCTTATCCATCATATAGAAGAATGGGTTTATTAAAAAACCACGTGCGACTATGCCTTACATATAAAATTATTAACATCAAACAGACACGGAGAGAATGAAAAAAAATGTGTAGGTAATCATTTTTTTCGACGTATTGAAAAGTGATTTGGGCGCGTCGGACACTCCAACAATGTAGGCACGGACGGGACGGGGCGATGTGGTCGGATTATGTCGGAATTTTTCAATGCGTTTTTTTATTAGCGATTATTAAACATCGCAATACGTGTTTATCAAGATCGGAGGCGGCCGGAGTCTGTGGAATGGATTTATTGCCGGAAGTGGGATGGGAGTAGGTTTAACATTGCTTTAGGAAGTAAATATACACCTACATTCGTCGTACTTCGTTACTAACCTACGTCTTAATGACACGAAAGTTGAGTTAAGTGAGGTCAGTTCGTTGGTTTTTATCTTTAATACACTTTTGAGACATTTCTATTAAACTAACCATAATCATTATGCATGGAGCTGGCAAAAGAAGGATAAAAGTAGAATAAATGAATTAGAAATGAAATCTCTTAGACAAATATGTGGAAATCTGTGTATGATAGTGTCGAATGAAAATATAAGAAGTGAATGCAGTGAGAATGAAAGTGTTATGAACAAAATAATAAAAGGTTCATAACGACGATTTATACCTATAGTTGCGGAGTTGGAGAAATCGACGTGCGTGCATGACACGATGTATTAATGTTGGAGAAGCGTGAGAATTATATCAAGAAAGAATAGTGTGGGGTCCATTATTTCTGTATTTTTATTTGTATCGCGTAATGGTTAGATAGTTAGTTAGTTAACTAACTAACCATCACGCCGTCTCCCCGGAGGGTTAGGCAGAAAAATAGCCGCAAAACTGTTCTGTCCTGACAGATTTCTCTCGCTTCGTCTACATTGATACATCTTGTCATGCACGCACGTCGATCTCTCCGACTCCTCACGTGACCGACATTTAATATTTGATTGATTTGATCTAGCCACGTTTTCCTCGCCGTTTTATAAAATAAATTACTCCAAGGGCGCACTAGGAAATGACTGAAAGAAAAGTGCAGTCTTTACAATTTTCTAAAATTTAACGTCACTATCCTCATACTTAATACTAACATGGAGGCTATTCCACGCCAACGGACCCGCAACGCTGAAAGCACGATCATAGAAACTTGCTTTATCGGCGCTGTATTCTTCTTCTTTCGGTGCCGTGTCAGGTCCCCCCAACGTAAGCGATCACTGCAGTAAATGCATCTCTATCCTGCGCCACTTGCAACAGGTTTTGAACTCTTGTTAATCCTGTCCATTCTTTGATGTTCCGCAGCCAGGACAGCTGCCTTCTACCATCTCCCCGACGTCCCTCCACTTAACCCATTAATATCAGTCGAAGGAGGTGGTTTTTTTCTCCCCTTAGCACATGACCCAAATATGAGACCTTTCTAATTTTCACACTCGACAACAGCTCTCTATTGGCTCTGGCTCTCTGAAGTACGTCTGCATTACTGACCCTATCTGTCCACGGTATACGGAGCATTCTGCTGTAGGTATATCCACATCTCGAACGCTTCCAACCGGTTCATTACATTCACTTCCAGAGTCCAGGTTTCGCAGCCATATAGTAGAACAGACCATATATAACATTTAATCATTCTTTGTCGGAGTTTCAAGTTAAGATTATCGTTGCAAAAGAATGTTCTCATTTTATTAAATGCAGTTCGTGCAACTTCAATTCTGCATTTTATTTCAATGTCCGTGTCAAGTGCTTTAGTGATAATGCTGCCAAGGTATTTAAATTGGTCTACCATTTCATATAAACTCTGTATAAGTATTGCTGGATAAGTGAAGCTTGGAGCTGGCAAAAGAAGGATGAAAGCAGGATAAACGCCGTAAAAATGAGATCACTAAGAAGAAAGTGCGGGAAAACGTTGTATGATAGAATACCGAACGATGAAATAAGAAAGAAATGTAAGCCAGATGACTGCATTATGGATAAAATTAAAAAAGGATTCCTGAGATGGTTAGGACATATGGAACGAATGGATGAGAGTATAATGGTTAAAAAGTTGTACACAAGCAGCGTGAGTGGAAAAAGAAGCCGAGGACGACCGAGAAAAACATGGTATGACCAAATTAATCAATTACTAAAAGGCGGTCACATTCGAAGTCGGAATAGTCGATGTATGAATGTAGAGGAAGCCCGAGAGGTATGCCAGGACAGAGCATTGTGGCGAACCATCCTCTCTGCCTACCCCACCGGGGAAATGGCGTGATGGTTAATTAGTTTCAAATCAAATCAAATCAGTTTATTTTCTCAAAAGACATTACAAACATTTTTAAAAGTTTAAGGCATCTATTGAGAACAGATAAAACATAATAAATATATAATACCAGGAACGCATGAGAGATGGTTCGACATTAGGAATACAAGATACTCTCCAAAGTCAAGAGTATTTGTCTTCTGAACGTACTTTCACGAATATGAATAGCAGTTAGTTAGTATTCCATATCCAATTAATCTGTAAAAATCCTTGACATAGTAAATATTTGTTATGTAAGTTATAAGTATTATAGATTAAATAATTATTCACTTGTTATATAATTAATTAAATATGAAAATCAATTACGGTAATGATTGAAAATTCGAAGAAAAAGTTGTGGATTCTTAAGTTGAATCGCGGAGCCGAGCCGAGCCGATCCGAGCCGAGCAGAGCCGAACCAGCCTAATAACCAAGCCGGGAGCAATGGGGCTTGTCTTTAATGTTGGCATCTATGTTCATATCGGATAGGGGCTCAGTGCGCCGGAAATTGGCACACTTCCATCTTTTAAAATTAATTATTTTTGTGTTCAAATTTCGAGTCGTTTTTTTTTCAATGCACAATACAAATGCTATTAAATGTTTTAATTTTGAAACACTGCTTTTATCTAAATAGTCCATTGTTTTGGCCGAAACACTATGATACTTTAACATTATAAACAGTTAAATTTAAAAAAAAAATTCATGTATCACAATTGTATTTTTATTTTTGTTTTGCGCGACAGCTGTTTCGTCAACCTATCATCATTATTCTGATGATGTCTACAAAGGTTGACGAAACAGCTGTCGCGCAAAATAAAATTAAAATACAATTGTGATACATAAAACAAAGTTTTTTTTTTATTTAACAGTTTTTACTGTTATTATCTATACATTTCAATTATGTTATTATCTATACATTTTATTTTTATGAGATTGTCGCGACAGCTGTTTCGCCAACCTATGTTAGCATCATCAAGTGTTACAACTTAACTTTCAGACTTGAACTCACTTTCCCTGGATCAGGAACCAAGCGTTCTGTTCCCTAGACCACCAACCGATTATGAAAAAATTAACTAGCTAACCGTGTTAGAAGTCGGATGAATCGACGTGCATGTATGACACGCTGTATGAATGTGGAGAAATCTAGAGACGTGTGTTAGGATCGGAAACGGTGAAATGTTTTGTTGTTGCAACTAACAAACTAACCATCACGTCGTCTCTTTGAAAGGTTAGGTAGAAATAACGGACTGTCACCATGTTCTTTCCTGGCATATTTCTTTTGTTTCCTCAACATTCATAAATCGTATCATGAACGCATGCCGATTTCTCGGATTCTACGTAATTAAAGATTTAAATGATTTGATTGTGCCACGTTCTCTCTATTTCTTGTTTCGTTTACATTCTTTCTTCATTAATTCTTCCATATGTCCAAACTATGACCCTTCCATTGTTTTGTACATAACACTTTTATTCGCACTGCATTCCAGTCATTCAGGTGTTACAATCAAACGTGTTTAAAAATTATAACATTTTAAAATGGTATTATAGAGTTTCAGTCAAAACGAAAGATTAACAAATGTTACATTGTATATCGTCATAAGCCATTAGTCGTCCAGTATTGGACAGGCCTACCTTCTCGAGTTCCACAACTCTCTATCCATCGCCACTCTGTGCCATTGACATTGCTAGATAAGTGTGTCAGGATAGAGTAGCATGGCAGTCCATTCTCTCTGCCTACACTTTTGGAGAAACGGCGTGATGATTTGATAATGTTGTTCATAAAGCATAATTGGTGCGTTCGTAAAACGAACATTTTAAATATAATCGAATGATTTCACTGAAATCTCTTGATGGGAGTTCTTTTTAAATAATAATTAAAAAAAACGATGTTTTTAAACTACTTCTACTTTAGTCTTTTTTTCAACAGCGAGCTTGGCGAAACCGGTCGTTGTCGAAATAAAAACAAAAATTGAAGTACCTAGTTAAAAAACATCGTGTTATTTAAAATGAACATTTATTTCCGTTTCAATCAAAAATGTCATTAATGACTAAAAACTGTATCTATAAACATAATTATTGGCCAAAAACTTATTTAAATATTAAGATTGTTAAAACAAATAAGTTGAAGATCAAAGTTTACGTGCTTTATACATATATGTAATAAAACAGTACGTAATAATGCCAGCAACCAAAGCAAATGGCAAAAAAAAATATGTATTTCGCCAAAAACTTTATAGTGAAAATCATACCATCATAAATCATATGAAGTAAGTACCTAAAACGTTTTTAATTTAGTTAGTAAGGAAAGTCATCTCGTTTCTGTGACTATTTTAGTTATAAGTTATATTATAATTATGTATACAAAGGACTCAGCTTGCAATAGTGTCACCAGTCTGTCGATGCCAGCGAACCTGGCGAAACCGGTCGCTGTCGAAATAAATACCAAAGTTTCCGTAGTTAAAAAAAAAATCGTTTTATTTAATTATTACTTAAAATGAACTTCCATCAAAAGATTTTAGTAAAATCATTTGATTATCTTAAAAGTTTCCCTTTTATTATTTATTGTTTCTTGAATACGTTGGTCTGACATTGGTTGGCGAAACAGCTGTCACGAATTTGATAGAATTTTAATAACTAAAATGTGATGTTCCAAATCAAACAGTATGTAAAAATGGATTTATACTGGGTTTGATTTAATTAATTTAATAATAGTTAATGATTTTCACTGAAGGGCACAACACGTATACATTTGTTTATTGTTTCTTGAACAATGATGTAAAACTCCATATTAAATAATTAATACGAATGAAAACGTCAGTTTTCTAGAAGTTTTATTATATTTTACGGGAATGACATGTTTCGCCCTTCTAATTCATTTGATAATGCTTTAGAAGGGCGAAACATGTCATTCCCATAAAATTAAATAAAACTTCTAAAAAACTGACGTTTTCATTCGTATTAATCATATATATTTGTTTTATACCTTTTAACCGCGAGTAGGTATACATAATTAATAAATATTTTAATTACGTAGAATGTAGAGCGGAAGAAGGTATTATGAAAAAAATTATGAAAGCATCGCTGCGTTGGTTCGGACATATGGAACGCATGGATGGAGAAAGAATGGTTAAGAAAGTATACGTTAATGATGTAAATGGGGTACGAAGTCGAGGCAGAGCAAGGAAAACATGGCATGACCAAATTAATCAAATTTTAAAGGTTGGTCATGTTAAAAGTCAGAGGAATCGACGTGCGTGTATGACTCGTTGTATGAATGTGGAGGAAGCTAGAGAGGTTTGCCAGGATAGAGTAGTGTGGCGGTCCATTCTCTCTGCCTACCCCTGCGGAGAAACGGCGTGATGGTTTGTTTGTTTTTGTTATTAATTTTCACTGAAGGATACAACACATATATATTTGTTTTATGTCTTATAACTGTGAGTAGGTACATATAATTAATAAATATTTTATTACGTAATTTTTTTTGCATTGAAAATAATTCGTGTAATCGCTTACATTAATTGAGCTTCGATCGTAATTGAAAAGCCATTAAGCTATAAATGTTCATAATCGAAGTAACTCTCGTTAATTACGTAAATATATTGGTCAAATTACTAGGCATGCGCATGCGTGTCACAAAGTGTCAACGTGTAAATGCGCAGTTTTAAAAGTGTGCCAATATTAGGGCGCACCGCGATTAGCTCGTGAAACACTATTCCCGCCGGCTTGCGCGAGGCCCACTAGATTTTATCTCTCTACTCCAAAAATGTACGTAAACACGCACACCAGCGCAGCGCGCGAGTGTGTGCGCCAGTACACATGTACACACTTGTACAGTCAGCCGCCGCGGTTGTTTTTTTTTTTACCATTTTTGTCGGTAACCTATACAAATTTATGTTCTGCTCGCACACGCTTCGACCCACCGTACGTTCGTGACCGGAACTCCCGCGCGAACTCAATAGCGCTAATCTCAAAGTAAAAAGGTACCACAATTTATATGTAACAAAAAAATATACTATTGAATGGTTTTAACATTTTTGTGTATGAGTTAAATTTTGTTCGATACGCTTGTGTTGGTCGAGTCGGGGCTTTCGCCCGCTTGCTCACGAGTCCACGTGGACTGTATTGAAAACGTTACATTCTGTATGCGAATAAAAGATTTTCATTCCATTGGAGGGAACCGTGCGCGACGATTGGCGCTAAACCGAAGAACGCTTATTAAAGGCGTGGTTTGAGCGTTTCGTGAGCGCTGATTGGTTAAGAGAGTGTTGTACCATCTCGCGGTTGGTTTGTACGATTTTTGTGAGATGTTCGGTCCACGTGGACTCGTTTATCTATTCGTGTTGGGTTTGAGGATTGGTTTGAGGGGCGAGTGGGGTGGGAAGGGGGTATAGGGGCAATCAGTACCGCGCGCTGGTGTGAGTGAGACGGGCGAGTGTGAGTATAGAAATGTATGGAAGCTTATACAAGGCGACCATATTTATAGGGGTGCAATCAGGAACGCGAGCGAGGGAGACGCGAAACATTTTTTTTGCCCGCTAGAAAGAGAGGCGCGGTGCATATTCGCTCGGCAGCCATTTTGGAGGAATGTTTTTTTTTCCCGCGCTAGGCTGGGTTGCGCGCCTTTTAGGAAATCGAGTTTTCATATCAAACATAATGCATTCGGGACTACGTGTAATAACTCCAGCATGGCGAGTTGATGGCGACAGCGACTTGGCGATGACTTCCCCGATAATTGATTGGTCAACTTGCATTATCAAAATATGTATTTACAAATTTATTTACGTTCGCTTATCTCAAGGTCAAGTTGATTTTTTCGAAATGGCAATAAAAATAAGTACTTCTAATACTTATCTGTTATTTTTATTATTATATATTTTGTAAATCCTCGCTACTTATTTCGTATATAACAAACTTAAGCAATTAATTAATTAA
The DNA here is from genome assembly GCA_022606425.2 of Lepidostoma basale. Classification (NCBI taxonomy): domain Eukaryota; kingdom Metazoa; phylum Arthropoda; class Insecta; order Trichoptera; family Lepidostomatidae; genus Lepidostoma; species Lepidostoma basale. The sequence continues at coordinate 939,226 of JAHDVF020000068.1, forward strand.
TGGGAACCAATCATATAATTATAATATTGTTGTTGGAAATTATTATAAACGCATTTGGTCGGTACAAAGTCATCGATTAACACAATGTATACGGGTGTCTTAATACTAGAAAACTGGAGAACTTTCCGAAAAAAATGCAAGAAATTTTACATTTAATAATAATAATAATAATTAATTGGATGATTTATAGAGCGCCATTTTTATGAATTAATCATCTCAAGGGCGCTGTAGCTCCATTTTATGAACTAGTTGAAGATAAACATTTGAGTTAAAATGAACATTTTGGTTCAGAATAAACATTTTGTTAAAAATAAACATTCAGTTGAAAATAAACATTTTTGCTAAAAATAAACATTTAGTTAAAAACAAACATTTTGTTAAAAACAAAAATTTTTGTAAAAAATAAAACATTTTAGTACCTATGGGGAATAATACATATAATATTTTTTTACATAACAGTATTTTTCAATAACGCATTAAAAATATAAATTATTAAATATTACAATATAACACAGTAATAACCTTTTAAAGCAAATTTACCCATTAAATAAATTCATATTTAATAATTAATACGAATAAAAACATTTGTTTTCTTGAAGTTTTATTTAGTTAAGCCCATCCAAAAAAGCTAAGATGGCAGTGCACAATGGTGCTCTTGTGGCGACCCTTATGTATGGAAGTGAAGCTTAGAACTGGCAAAATAAAAATGAAAATATAGTAAACGCAGTATAAATGAAATCTCTCAGACGAATGTGTAGTAAATCTGTACATGACAGAGTGTCAAAGACAATATATGGAAGAAGGGTTGAAGCTGGAAACAAAATAAATGGTGCACTCAAAGCCATTACCTCAAATATAAATTTATCGACAGCAGCAAAGATGGCAGTGCACAATGGAGTTCTAGTCCCGACCCTTATGTATGCAAGTGAATCTTGGAGTTGGCGGATGATATGAGGATGGAAGTGGGATAAATGCCGTATAAATGAGATCACAAAGAAAAATGTGTAGGAAAAACAATGCATGATAGAATATGTAGGTAATTATGAAGTAAGAAAGGAATGTAAGGCGGATGAATGCGTGATAAAAAAAATCAAGGTCACTAAGATGGTTTAGACATATGGAACGAATGGATGAGGGAAGAATGGTTACAAAGACAAGTAGTGGGAATGGAAAGAAGTCGAGAAAGGCCAAGGCAGACATGACATGACCAAACTAATCAATTACTGAAAGGCGACCATGTTCGAAGTAGAAACAATCGACGAGCGTGCATGTCACGGTGTGTGAATGTAGAAGAAGCGCGAGAGTTATGTCAGAATATAACAATGTGGTGGATTGCCACATGCACGCATATCGATTGTTCCTATTTCTAACATGGCCGCCTTTCAGTAATTGATTAATTTGGTCATGCCATGTCTTCCTTGGCTTTCCTTGACTTCTTTTCCATTCACACTACTTGTTTATATATTTTTAACCATTCTTCCCTCATCCATTGGTTCCATATGTCCAAACCATCCAAGTGACCCTTTCTTGATTTTATTTATCCCGCATTCATCCGCCTTGCTTTTTTTTTTTACTTCATTATTATATATTCTATCACACATTGTTTTTCCCCACATTCTTCTTAGGACCTCATTTCTACGGCATTTATCCTACTTTCATCTTTCTTCTGCCAACTCCAAGCTTCACTCCATTGTGCACTGCCATCTTTGCTTCAGTCAATATTCTCGTATTTCTATTTACGGTAATGACTTAATCATAGGGATATTGAAAGAAGGGTTGGGGCAGGCAACAAAGTGAATGGTGCACTTAAAGTTGTCATCGCAAACAAAAACCTATCCAAAAAAGCTAGAATGGCAGTGCACAATGGTGTTCTTCTACCGACCCATATGTATGGAAGCGAAGCATGGAACTGGCAAAGGAAGGATGAAAGTAGAATAAATGCAGTAGAAATGAGATCTCTTAGACGAATGTGTAGATACTCTGTGTATGGAGTGTCGAATGAAAATATTAGAAGTGAATGCGGTGCGAATGATGGTGTTATGAACAAAATAATGAAAGGATCATTAAGATGGTTTGGACATATGGAAAGAATGAATGAAGAAAGAATGGTAAAAAATTATATATTAATGATGTAAATGGTACCAGAAATAGAGGAAGACCGAGGAAAACGTGGCACGATCAAATAAATCAAATATTGAATGTCGGCCATGTGAGGAGTCAGAGAAATCGACGCGTGCATGACACGATGTATGAATGTTGAGGAAGCGAGAGAAATATGTCAGGAAAGAAAGGTGTGGCAGTCCATTCTTTCTGCCTACCCCTTCGGGGAGACGGCGTGATGGTTAGTTAGTTAGTTAGTTAGTTAGACTTAATCATTTTAAGGCAATTTAACGGGATGCTACGAATTAACTTACTAATTAATCATCTTTACCTACCCCTCCGGGGAAACGGCGTGATGGTTAGTTATCTTCTCAGATAATCGGTAGGTACTTCACATAGTGCAACTGGCAAAAAATATGGGAGCAAAATAAAATATGTGTCCGTTCCCTTTTTGGTTGACAGCAGAGAAATTATCTAACTGCAAAAAGTGGAGCTGTTTAGATCCAAAACTCCAACTCTAGGGCACCTTTTTGGGCCCAGCGGAGGGCCAGGGTCCGTTAGGGCTTCGTAAACATTTTTCAGAAAAAACTTCCACCCTTGCCCCTGTCCCACTCTACCCCGCATCTCCTCTTTCGCGGGGGCACCCCAAGGACCAGAGATTCCCAAACTACGCGTCGTTTTTTTAGATTTGTCGGGAAATATTTTTTTAACAGTTACAGCGTATTGTCTCGCAATACAGTAGGTAATTTAACGCTTGGCTCCTGATCCAGAGGATATGGGTTCAAGCCTAGACATGACCTGATTCCATCTTCATATGACTAACTAAACTAACTAACCATCACGCCGTCTCTCCGAAGGGATAGGCAGAAAGAATCGACTGCCACACTTTTCTCTTCTCAACATTCATACATCGTGTCATGCGCGCGCGTCGATTTCTCTGACATGTCCGACATTCAATATTTGATTTATTGGATCGTGCAACGTTTTCCTCGGTCTTGCTCTATTTCTATTTTAGTTGAATTTACATCGTTAACATATATTTTTTTTACCATTCTTTCTTCATTCATTCTTTCCATATGTCCAAACCATCTTATTGATCCTTTCATTATTTTGTTCATAACACCATCATTCGGGCCGCATTCACTTCTTATGTTTTAATTCGACACTCTATCATACACAGATTATCTGCATTTATTCTACTTTCATCCTTCTTTTGCCAGTTCTATGTTTCGCTACCATACATAAGGAGATCGTATAACTTATTCAATTATATTTTTATTTAAAAAAAAGTCGTAGATAACGCTAAGGATTTTCTAAGATAATCAAATGATTTTACTGAAATATCTTTATATAAGTTTATTTTAAATAATAATTAAATAAAACGATGTTTTCTAACTTTATTATTTAAAAAAATTTAATTCAGTAGGTAATAATAAAAACAAATGTACCAATTTTTCCAACGTTACCTATATATAAATATGTCAGCTATTATAAAAATTGAAATCCATTATATTGAAAACGAATCTTCTTGAATAACTGAAGGTAATACCTATATTGAAATTCAGTAAATTTTTTACATTAATATTTTAAGTTTATTTTTGTATAGAATCATGTTTACCACCCCTGATCTGTATGTTAAAAAAGGACTCAGTTTGCAATAGTGTCACCAGTCTGTCGATGCCAGCGAGCCTGGCGAAACCGGTCGCTGTCGAAATAAAGACAAAAGTGGAAGTAGTTAAAAAACATCGTTTTATTTAATTATTATCAAGGATTTCTTCAATATTCGCAATAAATTTGTAAAGTATAATAGAACAAAATATGTATAGAATATGTAAATAGAAATATATCTACAGAAGCAAAGATGGCAGTACACAATGAAGTTCTAGTGCCAACCCCATGTATGGAAGTGAAGCTTGGAGGTGGCAAAAGAAGGATGAAATCACGATGAATGCCGTAGAAATGAAATCACGAAGAAGAATGTGCGGGAAAACGTTGTATAATAGAATACCGAACGATGAAATAAGAAAGAAATGTAAGGCAGATGACTGCATCATGGATAAAATTAAAAAAGGATGAGAGTAGAATGGTTAAAAAGTTGTAGGTATACAAGCAGCGTGAGTGGAAAAAGAAGCCGAGGAAGACCGAGGAAAACATGGCATGACCAAATTAATCAACTAATAAAAGGCGGTCACATTCGAAGTCGGAATAATCGACGTGCGTGCATGATACGATGCATGAATGTAGAGGAATCCCGAGAGGTATGCCAGGACAGAGCATTGTGGCGATCCATCCTCTCTGCCTACCCCTCCGGGGAAATGGCGTGATGGTTAGTTAGTTAGTTAGTTTTAGTTTAATTTATTTTGTTTTTTCAACTGCTACCGATCTTTGGACGTTTGTCCACATGTGGGATCCATATGAAAACACCTACAACGAATTCCCAAGAGATGGAAAAGAAAAAGAAAAAAATATGTAGATGGGACAGCCAGCGCATCGCCGACGGATATGGAAGACGACCGTATGACTGTAAAAAATGTTAACAGTCTGCTTTAGAATGGAATGACACTGTTTTTATTAATAAGCTCTTTTAAATTTGAGTCATTAACCCTGTAGAGAATGCAAATTGGGGAGACGAAGGGTGCGCTGGGGTGAGTTGCCCCAATTGGGAAAAACTATTTTTTTAAATAATAATTATAATAATTAGGCAAAAACATATGGAACGCAAAAAAACATATTTGGACATATAGAACAATTGGATGAGGGTAGAATGGTTAAAAATATATTTATACAAGTTGTGTGAATGGGAAAAGAAGTCGAGGAACGCCAAGGAAGACATGGCATGACCAAATTAATCAATTACTGAAAGGCGGCCATGTTCGGAGTAGGAACAATCGACGAGCGTGCATTTCACGATGTGTGAATGTAGAAGAGGCGCGAGAGTTATGCCAAGATACGCCGAAACGGCGTGTTGGTTAGTTAGTTAATTAGCCTAATTATTATAACTAACTCACTAACTAGGAAAAGCTCTTAGATGTATAGAAGGATAGCATACTTTCTAACTAACTAACTAACTAACCATCACGCCGTTTCGGCGTATCCTGGCATAATCCTCGCGGCTCTTCTACAATCACACATCGTAACGATTGTTCCTACTTCTAACATGGCCGCCTTTCAGAAATTGATTAATTTGGTCATGGTCTTCCATGGCCTTGCTCGACTTCTTTTTCCATTCGTATATCTTTTTAACCATTCTTCCCTCATCCATTCGTTCCATATGTCCAAACCATCTTAGTGACCTTTTCATAATTTTATTTATCATGCATTCATCCGCCTTACATTCATTTCTTACTCTATTATTAGATATTCTATTATACATAGTTTTTTTCAAATTCTTCTTAGTTACCTCATTTCTACGACATTTATCCTACTTTCATCCTTCCTCTGCCAACTCCAAGCTTCACTTCCATACATAAGGGTCGGCACTACAACTTTATTGTGCACGCCATATTTGCTTCAGCCGATATAAGCTCCAACCCTTCATCTTGAAGCTTAGAGCTGGCAAAAAAGAATGAAAGTAGGATAAATGCCGTAAAAATAAAGGTTAAAGCAGGCACGGGCAACCTTTCCTAGGTCTGAGGCCAAATTATCATTATGTCTCCCTGTCAAGGGCCGGACCAAATTATGAATCATAATAAGGTAATATTAAATTAAATAAAACACGTTGCTACTTCTTATATATTTATTTATTTATATAATGAACGACATAATATTAAATATATTATATACTGATTACAAAATTTAGCGTGAAGATTGGCCTTGTACTTGAATTACGAGACTATCAACTAAAGCAAAGATGGCCGTACATAATGGAGTTCTAGTGCCAACCCTTATGTATGGAAGTTAAGCTGGGAGCTGGCGAAAAAGGATGAAAGTAGGATAAATACCGTAGAACTGAGATCACTTAGACGTGTGCGGGAAAATAATATATGATAGAATACCGAACAACCAAATAAGGAACGTAAGGCAGATGATTGCATCACAAGTAAAAATAAAAACGGATCCCAAAGATGGTTTGGACGTATGAAACGAATGGACGAGAGAAGAATGGTTAAAATGTTGTATACAAGCAGTGTGAGTGGGAAGAGAAATCGTGGAAGACCGAAAAAAGCATCGCATCACCAAATTAATCAAATACTGAAAGGCAATATTGGCGTTGGTATTGCTTAATGATAATCGCATAGAATTTTAGAGATTTTCATGTGTTATCCTCGTTCGAATTTTTTATTTAGTGTGTTTCATCCTAAAAAAAAAACTGTTCACATGTATATGTGCTGCCAAAAAGACAAATGATTTTTCTTGCAAATGTACGTCAATTTTTCTTCCACCAAATATAATTTATAAAAATCCGTCAAAGCAACTTTGTCAAATTGTGATTTTGACCATCTATGGGTTAAAGTGTGGTATTCCATTCTTTCAACAACCCCCCCGGGGAAACGGCGTGATGGTTAGTTAGTTTGTTTATTGAATTAAAATTACATTTCACGTGAATCAATTGTTGGAATATTTTTCTTAATAAGTTAATTTGATAGATACTTATCTGTAAAAACGGTCAAACTTTACATTTATTTATTTTTTAATTATCCAATCCACTTGCAAGACTATATCTTATAATTATGTAACTGTCAGAATGAAATACGTTGGTGTTGGCATAACTAGTTAATTAAATGCCAGAGTGGTTGCTATGCATAGTTATTTTTATTCCATATTATTAAATATTGCACTTATTACGTACCTAGGTACAATTAAAAACAAACTCTTTTTATGTGTTATAACTATACATCTCATTTAAAACAGCTGTATTATATTGTAAAATAATTAAAAATGAATTCAATCACCTATTTTTATAAATTCCAAAACAACAATTTAACAAACTTCAATGTAGCAGCAAGACTCATTAAAGGCATTCCAAAAAGTCCCATATAACACAACATCTCAAAGAACTTCACTGGCTTAAGAGTCCAGAAAGAATCCAGTATAAACTATGCTGGACAGTCTTCAAAGTGCTACATGGAATGGCTCAAAATTATATTTCCGAACTCTGTATAACGGACGATGTAAATGGAACCAGAAATAAAAGAAGACCGAGGAAAACGTGGCACAATCAAATAAATCAAATATTGAATGTCGGCCATGTGAGGAGTCAGAGAAATCGACGCGCGTGCATGACACGATGGTAATGAATGTTGAGGAAGCGAGAGAAATATGTCAGGAAAGAAAAATGTGTCAGTCCATTATTTCTGCCTACCCCTTCGGGGAGACGACGTGATGGTTAGTTAGTTAGTTAGTTAGTTAGTATAACGGACAGCCTAAATACAAGGAAATCCACACTTCGCTCGGCGAACTCCTCGGCAATAGGAAGATTAGTTGAGCCGAAGCGTTGCCCTAGTACAAATTTCGGATTCGAGCGTTTGCGGTAGCCGGTCCATCAGCTTGGAACAATCTTCCTTTACACCTCAGATGCATAAATGATCCGACAGACTTCAGATCTCAGCTGAAAACCCATAATTTTCATATTTCATACCCAATTTAAAACTTGCATATTTTGTTCTATTATACTTTCTAATCGATTGCGAATATCAATCAGATGCAGCGTTCACATTTAGATTTAAAACACGTCTTAATGCGCCCTTGAGGTGATTACATCATAAAAATGGCGCTTTAAAAGTTAGCATATTATTATTATTATTAACCATTACTCCGGCGCCGTCTCCCCGAAGGGATTGTTGAAAGAATGGACTGCCACACTTTAACCGATGCGGCACTCCATTCTTCTCTATTCGCCCTCGCGGAAGACGCGGTGTGATGGGTTGCGTACCTCATCGCCACCAATAGACAAGTCCGTGCACACTTCAATCGTTCAAACGTCCACAAAATAAATCTAAAATAAAAATAATATAAAATAAAATAACAAAATAAAAACAATATAACACATAGGTAATGTTATTTTAGACAGTGCACAAGTTGTCAGCTGGACGATCCGGACTTTTGTGTTTATTTAATTTATATTCTACGTAGGTATACTGTTTTTTAAATAAATTTTGGAAAAAAACAGCAATTTTACTATCGAAAAATCATTAGGACTTTTTGCACATTGTATGCAAAATATATTCTGATTATAAAGGTTAATTAATAATTATAAGAAGTGAATGCGGTGCGAATGAAAGTGTTAAGAATGCAAAATAATGAAAGGGTCCTTAAGATGGTTTGGACACATGGAAAGAATGAGTGAAGAGAGAATGGTGAAGAAGGTAGGTATATGTAAACGCGCGAACGGAGCTAGAAATAGAGAAAGGCCGAGAAAAACGCGGCACGATCAAATCAATCAAATATTGAATGTCGGTCACGTGAGGAGTCGGAGAAATCGACTTGCGTGCATGATAAGGTTTTTTTGTATACAACAGGTCGTTTGAACCCAATTACTGCATACAATTTTATTTTTAGCTATTATATTGATTCTCATGACTTGTGATAGGTAGCCAATCTATCGCCATTTTATTGTCACGTGAATTCTACACCAGACCAAAGACAGTGTGACAATCACACTGCCGTCGCCGGCAATCGAACCCGGGACCTTCGGTATGGAAGTCAGAGCTCTTACCACTCTGCCACGAATATCGTCTAAGATGTATGAATGTAGAGTAAGCGACAGAAGTTTGTCAGGACAAAACAGTGTGGCGGTCCATTATTTCTCCGGGGAGGCAGTGTGATGGTTAGTTAGTTAGTTAGATATAAGTTGTCGATTAATTGAAATAAAAAAGGCTACATATAGCTTCTACAGCTAAATTCATTTACATACGTGTGTCATTAATCAACACAACCAGATATTCTTTACAAGATTATATGTTACGCACAAAACAAGATTAAAATATATTATAAATACCTAATATGAGAATGAAAATGTTGCCATGTAAGCCACACCGCCCGGGAAACGATATCAGACGGAGCGTGATATTTTTTATTGTTTTAATTATTGCGCTTTTATTTTAGATTAATGTTGCCAGTAAAAAGATAGCATCGGAGCATGGCGATGGCAACACCGAACCGCGGAGATTAATCCAAATAAACTGACTAATTAAGATATTAAAATTGTTTTATTTCTGTCTGCTGTTGGTCTTATTCTTAAATTAACAAAATAAAAATATCTGACGTTTGTATACATCCATAGAAGTTTTTTTTAACTAACTAACTAACTAACTAACTGACCATCACGCCATTTCCCCGGAGGGGTAGGCAGAGAGGATGGATCGCCACACTGGCCTGTCCTGGCATACCTCTCGGGCTTCCTCTACATTCATACTACTGTTCCGACTTCGAATGTGGCCGCCTTTTAGTAATTGATTAATTTGGTCATGCCACGTTTTCCTCGGTCGTCCTCGGCTTCTTTTCCCACTCACGCTGCTTGTGTATAACTTTTTAACCATTCTACTCTCATCCATTCGTTCCATATGTACGAACCATCTCAGGGATCCTTTTTTAATTTTATTCATGATGCAGTCATCTGCCTTACATTTCTTTCTTATTTCATCGTTCGGTATTCTATTATACAACGTTTTCCCGCACATTCTTCTTAGTGATCTCATTTCTACGGCATTTATCCTGCTTTCATCCTTCTTTTGCCAGCTCCAAGCTTCACTTCCATACATGAGGGTTGGCACTAGAACTCCATTGTGTACTGCCATCTTTGCTTCTGTGGATATATTTCTATTTGCAGTAATGGACTTGATCCATTAATATTCTGAACCACCCATTTGATAAGGCGTGATGAGTGTTTGGTGGCAGTGACAATCGCGTAACCACTAATTCCGGATTCTCACATAGTCAGTATCGTCCAACACTCCCTCGCGCAAGCTTATCCCTTTTCAGCGAGCGGTTGGTCAAGCCGGCGGTAATGTGGCAAGCCGCGACCGCAAATAAAACTGTTTTCTTAAAAACAATTACTATGAGCCATTGCCCAATGCATTCGAGCTGCTGTGGAGCAACACTCGCTTTGGCTTGTTTCGGATTCTAGTACCTACCTAAAATATTCACAAACATGTCTTCTTCTTCTTCTGATACTGATTGGAGACGGCTAGCGTCTGTTTGTGCAGATTTTGATGCCTATTGCGATGTGGATTCCCAGCTGTCTTTCCATATCTTGGGGGGCCTCAAGGCATTATTGTTCCCTCTGGTTTCACATGTAGTGGTTTTTCACGGATGTGACTCTTGGAGTTTTCGTATGTGACTCTAAGCTGCATAGCCCCAGATTGGGGCTGCGTAAGTGAAGATCGGTACGAATGAAAACATCTTTTCTAGAAATTTTATTATAATTTATGGGAATGATATGTTTCGCCTGTCTAAGTTGTAATGTACATTTGATAATGCCTTTGACAGGCGAAATGTGTCTCTCTCATAAAATATCATAGAACTTCTAGAAAACCTGGACTTGGACTTGGATCTTCTGGTTTACAGAGGTTCAGTTCTAATGGCTGTAGGAAACTTTGTTGGATATGTGATTTGGTAGTTGTTTTATCCAGGGGCTAGATGTGTGATCCGGAGTGCTCCTCCGAAGAGGGCGAGGGAGGATTTAGGGTTTATTCGTAAGTCCTACATTATTCTTGGTCAAGGAATGGAACACCAGTTAGGGTTGGCATTGTAGAGTATCATGGGATCAGTCTCATTATTTGAAAAAAATGTTTCCGAGGGGAAGAGAAGAGGAGCAGTGTCTGGATGGAGTTGTGGTAGGAACAGAGGCGGTACTACCATAGAAGCCCATAATCAAAACCCCCAAAACTAAAAAAATCGTGCCCCCGCGTAAACCAACAACCCACCAAACCACATTTCAACAATGTTCCCATCAAACGTAAGAGGAATAGCCACAAGAGCTGAACCTCTGCAAGCCAGAAGAGGTTTTGATTAAAATTTCCTAACGCAAGCCGGGCTTCTGGGCTTCTATGGCAGTACCGCCACTGCGTAGGAGTTAGCATCCTGTGTGAGACCAATTTATTTGGCGGAGTAGGCACGTAGTGGTCCATCGGGAAGGACAGACGTTTTCATTCGTTATTAATTACGTTTTAATGTCTCTTAACACTCATCAATTATTATTAGTTATTATGGTATTATGTAAAAAATCATTAGATACCTATGTTACTTTGGAAAATCACACCTGAAAAAGATTGTACATTTTTATTAAGTGTCAATGTTATGTAGGCGCTTTCTTCAGAGTCAGAGTCAGTCGAGTCAGTGAGATTCAAAGCAATTTTTATCGTGACGTGTCGGTCGGGACGATAATAACTGTTGAGTGTAAATAGACCTTTTACTTGTGTGACATGTGGGACTAGACGAATTGTTTAAGAATAGATATTTAAAATATTGTTCTTACGTCAAACGAGATAATTATAATTACAGTTTAAAGGGGTGGTCTACTTTCTCTTTACAGCATGATGCAATATTAATGATTAGTTTCTAACTCACTTATCGCACCACCTTCGGGGTGCCCTGGCTTCCGTCAAAGGATGTGTCGCCAATTAATCACACCTGGCGACACACGTGTCGATGTTCTGTGTCGACGTTCTGCGGTTAGTCACGAGACACTGGAGATAACAACTGTATGCCACCCCGATATAATGGAATGCTAAACTTCTTGGGATGTATTTAAACGTATTTGTTACTTTCATTCAAATCTCTTTATTTTTTGTATTAAAATTAGGTATATAATCAATCTAATTAACTATGCCTTCTCCCCGAAGTCGCAGGCAGAAATAATCACTCGCTTTCAAGATTCATACATCATGTCATGATTTGATTTATTTGATCGTGTCATGTTTTCATCGATAATATCTATTTAAATTTAAGTTTACGTCGTTTACATATACTTTCTTTACCATTCAAACCCAACCATAGTTCGAGAATGTCTTCGCAAGGTGAAACAAATTTGTCGCTATTATTTATAGGGTAAGCAGTACAATGATTGGCACTCTAAGAAAAACTTTTCATGTTTCATGTCTATGCGTCTCACTTTTTATGTTTATGATTTTTTTCTTTTTAAATTCATATTTTATGAACTATTTAGATAATAAAAAACACACACAGCAATCCTTCTGAAATAACCATTAGTCGTAGATTTTTTTTTTAAAAAAATATCCTAAAAACATAATCATTGGCACCTCGAGTATAATGATTGGCATAACGTAAATGTATAATTATTGGCACAGTCAATATATTTATTCAGAGGGATCATTCTCATTATCTACTTCTAAATTGGTTGTTTCTGTACTAATCCAAGTAGGTTTAAGTTTTTTTGTAAATATTAAATAATGCATTGAAATCAGGTGACTTGTTAACGTTTTTTTTCCATTTCCATTTCTTTTTCCATTTCTCAATTAGTTTTACCAGGCATGAAAAAATAAATTCCTCAAATGCAAAATATATTAATTAAAGATTTTAAAACAGTGCGAAAATTTATTATTTCGACAATTTTACAGTTTCTACGTGCTATTGAAACGAAGAGTGCCAATCATTGGGGGGGTGCCAACATTAGTACTTCTTACCCTATATATTTTTTTTAGATAAAAATAATAAAAACAAAACAAAACAAACAAACAAACCATCACGGCGTTTCCCGAGAATGGACCGCCACACTACTCTATCCTGACAAACCTCTCTAGATTCCTCCACATTCATACAACGAGTCATATACGCATGTCGATTCCTCCGACTTCTAACATGACCAACCTTTAATATTTGATTAATTTGGTCATGCCATGTTTTCCTCGGTCTGCCTCGACTCCGTACTCCATTTTATCATTAACGTGTACTTTCTTAACCATTCTTTCTCCATCCATGCGTTCCATATGTCCGAACCATCGCAGCGATTCTTTCATAATTTTGGTCAGAATACCTTGTTCTGTTCTACATTCCTTTCTTATATCACACATACGTCTTAGGGACCTCATCTCTACCGCATTTATTCTGATTTCATCCTTCTTCCGCCAGTTCCATGCTTCGCTTCCATACATTAGGGATGGGACCAGAACTCCATTGTGAACGGCCGTTTTCGCTTTCATTGATAGATTCTTGTTTGTTGTTATAATAAAAACAATGTTAAACCAAAAGAACAATCGCGTTTTTAATACATACTCGTATTATAATGGATAAGTACCAAATTAAAACCTCAACCACCAATACGACAGAAAACGTCTGTTTTCTAGAAGTTTTATTATATTTTATGTGAATGACATGTTTCACCTGTCTTAGGCATTATCAAATGTACCTATATTCTTCTTCTTCCGATGGCGCTACAGCCCATATCAAGCCTTGCCCTCCGTTAACTTTCGCCTCCTGCATTCCTTGTCCTCAGCAGTCGTTCTTCAGTTCGGCACCCGAAGAAATTGTACTGCATCCCTCTTAACTTCGTCCTCCCACCTCAGCCTTGGTCTTCCCATCCTTCTTTTTCCGCCCGGGTGTCCACTCATAATGCGTTTGGGGACCCATGAGTTAGGCATCCTCTGTACATGTCCCATTTCAATCTTGGTATCTTTGTATGCGTGGAGATGTTGGGGGCCTGGTACATGGAATACAGCTCATTACTCTCCTTCTCTCACGGGTCCACAAATTCGTCGCAGCACCTTTCGTTCGAAGGTGTCCAGCATTTTCGCCATTTTACCGTCAAAGTCAGATCCTCGCAGCCGTACGCTCAGAGTCCAATACAACGCGTTGGTTCGGAGCAGGCTCGAAAGTGGTTCGGTGATATGGAGTCCTCACGAGGCGAGATATTGCATATAAATGACTCTCCATTGGTGGAGGAGGATCACCATCACCCTACTCTTTCGTTGTCATTCGAATACACGTCTCCTCCAGTTGTGGACGCGCCAGAGACAACGTCTACGGGCGACTCTATGGGATGGACATTTAGGGAATGTAAATTTGACATGCTCTCTGATATTCTAGGTCACATGAATTGGGACTTCCATACTAATGGAGATGTAAACCAAGCTGTCGACTTGTTCTATCAAAAATTATACGAAGCATTCGATATCTGCTTTAAAAAACGAACACTTGACAAAACTCCAAAGCGAGTATTTCCGAAGTGGTACAACGGTACAATTATATTTAACTTGCAAAGAAAACATAAATACCATCGTCTTTGGAAACGAACAAATTCACCCTTGGCTCTCGAACGTTTCAGAGCACTACGCAGCGAGACTAAGCGGCTAATTTCCGATGCATACGAGAAGCATACTCGGGAAGCTGAGTCTAGCATCGTTAAAGATCCGAACCAATTTTGGCGTTTTATTAACGAAAAGCGTTGTGAACATGACAACCCCGACCAGATGAAACTCGGTGAATCAATTTATAGGGGCTCGTTCGATATTGCGTCGGGATTTGCCGCTTACTTTCGAAGCGTATATAGTTCTAATGTTCCCGATCTAAATATTGACTCCCTTCCTTCTACTTCGGTTCCTGCCCTATCTGTTACCATTCCCGAAATCAGTCTCGCCGATATCGTCAACGCATTTCGGAAACTTGCTCCTAAACATTCTGCCGGTCCAGACTTCATACCCCCTTATATATTAAAAGCGTTTTCTACTCAACTTATATCTCCTTTGCATCATATATTTAGTTTAATAGTGTGCAAGAATGCTTTCCCCGACAGATGGAAACTTACCAAAGTCACGCCAATCTTCAAAAAGGGAAGCAAGATATTAATCGATAACTACAGACCAGTGGCTGTACTCTCAGCTCCTTGAGTCCATTCTCCATTCCTACATATACAGACAATGCGAGAATCAGCTCAGTGAAAACCAGCACAGATTCAGACCGACTAGATCGCCCGTAACCAACCTACTTAATCTTTCGTCGTTTGTTAACAATTCACTAGAAAAATTTATTCCCGTCGATGTCATTTACACGGATTTTGAAAAGGTATTCGATAAGGTCGATCACGCCATTTTATTAAAAAAACTTAACAACTATGGATTTGCCTACAATCTTTTGGGATTAATGGCATCCTATCTATTTAATCGAAAACAATATGTAGTGTATAACCATCATAATTCAGATAGCTTCATAGCAAATTCAGGAATCCCCCAGGGTTCAAATTTGGGGCCGCTTTTGTTTCTTCTGTATATCAATGACATTGATAATTACATTGAATCATCTAATTATCTTCTTTTTGCCGACGATCTGAAGCTATTTAGAGCTATAGAAAATTCTAATGATTCATTTCTCCTACAAAATGATATTAATAGGTTGTTAAAGTGGTCGGATGACAACAACTTGCCATTTAGTATACCAAAGTGCTCTGTAATTACATATACTCGATCTGGAAATACTCAATTATTCCCATACCAGATGAACAATACCTACTTACAGCGTGTTGATCATATTAAGGATCTGGGTATCACGTTTGAGTCCAACTTCACATTTAAAATACATCTATCTAACATTATCATGCGAGCCAACAAAATGCTAGGTTTTGTTTTACGGAACGCAAGATCTTTTTCAAACACAACGGCGATCCGCCGACTGTATGAAGCGCTGGTTCGCAGTAACTTGGAGTACTGCTCTATCATTTGGGACCCCAGAGAAAGAACAGTCATCTTGGAGCTGGAAAGGATCCAGAAACGATTTTTAAGGTATTTATACCTCAGGGAGTATAACTGTTATCCTTTTATGTACCCCTCACTGTTTCTCTCAGGAGTGTTGGGTTTCAACACTCTTGAAGCTCGTCGAATGATCTTTCTGGGAAAGCATTTTTTTAAATTGTTATCCGGAGGTGTTTTCAATCCAGGAGTGCTGAGAGAGCTAAATCTGTACGTTCCCCATAGTTATAGCAGAGCAAGGGGGCATATATTATTTTATGCCCCAAATTGCCGCACAGAGGCCCTTCGAAGTTCTCCTGTATTGAGGGCGATTCGTTTCTTAAATGAGGTTGCAGAAGAGATAGACCTCTTTGGATGCAATTATGGAGAATTCGTAAATGCCCTTATGATAAAGGCAGCAAGCAGATAACTGACTTTTCCTATTCATAAGGTTCTATGTATATTTCCTTTGGTATTCTTTTTTTTCACCCTTTACATCGATTTGGCTTGCGCTGTAATGATGTAAGGAGTTTTTTCAACAAAATAATAATAATAATAATAATAAAAAATATGAGGTATCTCTACATGAGTGGCTCTATCATACAGAATTTCTTTTGGCATCGGAACCATTTCTCTACAGCTTCGAAGAGATGGGCATTTAATAACCCATTTCCTTAGATTAATCAGGGGATATTTCTGTTTCTGTGCTGAAGGATGTTGGTCTTTTTGCCTCTGGTAGATATCTCCGACAGCGACAGCACAAATTATTTATCTACCGGCTGCCAGAACCAATCTGCCTCTGGTGACATCGGTGGGAAGAGCAAATAGTCTGCTGACGCGGTCTCCACGGAGATTGAAGTCTTTCATTTTAGTGAAGGAACGTTCAGGGGACAAACACTCTTGACTTTAGAAAGTATCTTGTCTTCCTAATGTCGAACCATCTCTAATGCGTTCCTGGTATTATGTTGTATTTTTTAAATATTTTACCTGTACTCAATAGATGCCTTGAACATTTTGCTGTTTGTAATGTCTTTTGAGTTAATAAACTGATTTGATTTGATGTTCAAAGAATGGACACCACCAGACTCCCCTATATTGCATTGCATAATCAGCCTCATGGGACTCGTCCTTGTGGAATACCTCCTAAAAGATGGAAGGACAGCTGGGAATCTCCCTTATAAGAGAAGCAACACTCTGGAGAACATACCACATAAGTCTACAACAAGGAAGAAGAAGAAGAAAAATCGAATTTAGTACATTTTGCTGGTACGAAGATTGTATGTTTCGAAATAGTATTAAAGGCGAATCCGTATATAGGATATTATAAGATGGAGCAGACAGCGAAAAAGGGACTGGTACGGTCATGTTCAAAGAATGGACAACCCCAGACTCCCCCATTGCATAATCAGCCTCATGGGACTCGTCCTCGTGGAAGACCTCCTAAAATATGGAAGGACAGATAGGAATCTACCTCACAGGAGGAGCAACACTCTGAGCAACACAGGAGGACAGACCACATAGGTCTACAACAAGGAAGAAGAAGAAGAAAAATCTAATTAAGTGACTTTTGTTGGTACGAAGATTGTATGTATACGAATTAGTGTTAAAGGCGGATCCGTATATATAGGGACATGTGTGTTTAGCATCTCCTTGCGTCGGTCACGGTGCGGAATTTGAACGGCCGCGTCAGTCACGCCTTCACAGCGAGACGTCATTCCTTGCCCGATTACACGGAGCCCCGTCCGCCGTCACGCCTCCGGGAATCAATTCGCCGCGATCCGGCGTCGGATGTCCGATCGTGCGTGGTCTGAGACGGGCCTTACCCAAATAAATGCGGTTTGTTAAAACTGCGTTGACTCTGCAATTCGGCAGCTGTGCGAAAAACGAAGAACTAACTAAACTAACTAACCATCACGCCGTTTCTCCGGAGGGGTAAGCAGATAGGATGGATCGGCACACCGTTCTATCCTGACATAACTCTTGCGACTCTCTTACATTCACACATCGTGACATGCACGCTCGTCGATTGTTCCTACTTAAAACGTCATTGATTATGGTTGAACAGGTCGCTTGAACCCAATTAGGTACTATATATATTGATTCTCGTGACATGTGATAGGTGGCTAATCTATCGCCATTTTATTGTGACGTGAATTCTACAGAGGACCAACGAAAGTGTGACAATCACACGGAATCGAACCCGGGACCTTCGGTATGGAAGTCAGAGCTCTTACCACTCTGCCACGAAGGTCGTATATCGTTTTCCCGCAAATTCTTTTCAGTGATCTCATTTCTCCGGCATTCATCCAGCTTTCATCCATATTTTGTCAGCTCCTAGCTTCACTTCCACACAAAGTGACCATTCGTATTTATCACTTCTTCTTCGTCCTCAGCCTATTCCCGTCCACTTCTGGACAAAGGCCTCCTCCATTCGCTTCGATGTCACTCTGTCCTGTGCAGACTGCATCCAGGTTATTCCGACGTGTCTGTTCAGATCATCCTTCCACCGTAGTTGCGGTTGCCCTGCACTTCTCTTTGCCGTCCACAGTCTCCAAGTTAGCAATCTTCTTGTCCACTTTTCATCTTAGCTTCTGGCTACGTGACCTGCCCATTGCCATTTTAGAGTCGCCACCCAGTGGATGATGTCAGTAACCTTTGTTTTTTTCTCTCACCGTATCGTTTCTGACTCTGTCTCTTAGGCTTATTCCTAACATGGCTCTTTGGGTCACTCGTAGTTTCTCGGCACATTGTTTGGACAATGTAACAGTATCAAGACCATAAGTACCAACTGGCAGAACGCAGGCTTCATAGACTTTTCGTTTCAGGTTGATCGGTATTTTCCGGTTTTTAAGGATGTACCTACTCATGTTTCCGAAAATTAATTACTTACTAAGCAGGTACGTAGGTACTCGTAGCTACAAATGACTCAATTATATTTAAATATGTTCTATGGTAAGGCGTTCTTAATTTCAGATTCGACCCGTCTATTACACGACTTGTCAAGAAATCTCCCAGGGCGGCTGTTTTTTCATTTAATTTGTTCGAAATCATATAATTTACGATTAAAACCGGCGTTTATTACACTGGCGGACGCGAAGTCGGTGCTTATTTAATGGGAGGGCGTAATTTGCGATTACCGGGGACGATATCTATGGAAAAGAACCTACCTACACAATGGCGGGAAAGATGGCGGGAAAGATTGCCTGTTTGTCTAATCGAGCAGTTATCACTTGCTCACATGCCTCGAAAGGTACCATAGAGCCACAAACGCAAGCTGGCGGTGGTGCAAATGTGAACTAAACGCCAAATGTCAATATGACAGATTTGAGTTTTTGTTTGCATCGTCGCCGTGATTTTTAGTTTTCTTTATTAATTTGAGACTAACAATGCTTCTCTCTGTGATAAAAAGAACTCCATGACGCTTCCCTAAAGATCGGTCTAGAGATGAACATTAATAAGACCAAAATCATGAGCCCATCCAACAGCAACATCACGATGGAAAATAAAACAATAGAAGCTGTTGAGGAACACATACCTAGACATATGATGAAACTAGGGAAGGAAAATCAGATAGCAGAGATCCCCAGGAAAATAGGATTAGTTAACAAAATCAGAAGCCAGCACTCAATGAAAAATTGTTTGGACAACTTTCACTTCAATCGTTTGCTTCTAAACTAACTAACTAACTAACCATCACGTCATTTCCCCGGAGGGGTAGGCAGAGAGAATGGATCGCCACAGTGCTCTGTCCTGGCATACCTCTCGGGCTTCCTCTACATTCATACATCGTACCATGCACGCACGTCGATTATTCCGACTTCGAATGTGACCGCCTTTTATTAGTTGATTAATTTGGTCATGCCATGTTTTCCTCTGTCGTCCTCGGCTTCTTTTTCCACTCACACTGCTTGTGTACAACTTTTTAACCATTCTACTCTCATCCATTCGTTCCATATGTCCAAACCATCTCAGGGATTCTTTTTTTATTTTATCCATGATGCATTAAATCATCTGTCTTACATTTCTTTCTTATTTTCATCGTTCGGTATTCTATCATACAACGTTTTCCCGCACATTCTTCTTAGTGATCTCATTTCTACAGCGTTTATCCTGCTATCATCCTTCTTTTGCCAGCTCCAAGCTCCATACATGAGGGTTGGCACTAGTACTCCATTGTGTACTGCCATCTTCGTTTGCTTCTCCACACAGAAATACGTTGATTGTCAAAGGTGTCACGTTTAAAAAGATTTTATAATCTCTTTGACAAGCAAACGATTGCATTAATGCAAGTGGTGAAAATATTTATCAGTAGTTTTAATGCAATCGAAATCTCATTGACAAACTGGACCAAGTTTCTACGATCTGGTTGCACTCTGAGATGTTAATTGCATTAGATGATCCATTACAAGTACATTGGGAGTCTCAGGACATTAACGAGACCGCTTAAGTGCATTATGTGCTCGTATAGTGGTCCCAAATAGCTAGTGGGGCCATTCTAGCTATCACTGATTACCAAATGGACTATGATGGACCATCATAACACATAAATGTGAAGCAGATTAGGTTCTTCAAGCAAGAAGTATTGCAGGTTCTTGATCATATTTTTATTGTTGGCAATGTCATGCTAGGCTTATAATAATAATCTTATTATAATATTCTTCTTCTTAAAGTGCCCTCTCAGGTCCCCCCGACGTTGGCGATCACACTGGTAAACTCTTCCCTATCCTGCGCTGTCCGGAATAGCTCCTTCACAGTTTCGATTCCCGTCCATTCCCTCACATTGCGCAACCAAGAGATCTGCCTTCTCCCCGCCCCCCTGCGGCCCTCTATTTTTCCCTTCAAAATTAGATGCAGCAGGCGATATTTTTCTTCTCGTAGAACGTGACCCAGATATGAAATCTTGCGGACTTGCAGCAGCTCTCTATTTACTCCTGCACGATTCAGGACTTCTGTGTTCGTCACTCTGTCTGTCCATCGGATCCTGAACATTCTTCGGTGAAGCCACATTTCAAATGCCTCTAACCGGTTCATTGTATTTATTTTTAATGTCCATGTCTCACACCCATATAACAGAACAGACCACACATAACACCTTAACATCCTTATTATAATTATTATAATGAATGTTTTTAATTGAAAATTCATTTTAAATAATGAAAACAAAAAAAATATAAAATTTGAATTGTATCTCAATAGAGACGAAGACGCAAACTGGAAACTGAACATGGATGATCAAGGTGTTTACAGGACTTATGACCTGTCATTGGTTGGGTTAAGCGCACGCTTTATGTAATTACAACATTCCCCATTCCACCTTTGTTATTGTGATCATGCATGACAGATTTTTGGAAGATGTATATATACTTCAAAATCCATATCTATCTTCACGTGTCAGTTTCAGTCAGCCATATATGTAGATTTGGTTGCACTTGTGAATTTTTCAAGATTAACCTATACAACCGACCCACTAACGCCATCTATGGAGAATGATTTTCGGCATTTAGCAAACTACCTTATTAACACAATGCGAAGGCTGTCGCCTAACATATTGTTAGAAGCCGCTAGGAGTATTATTCCATTCTATATGCCAAAGAATTTGACCAAAAAAATATATACAAAATTTCTTTATGTACGTATATATAGTGTGCTTGGGGCATGTGCATGGACCGGTCACGTGCAGAGGATGCCGTCATTGCGAACCCCAAAAAGATTGCTGGAGTGACACCCAGGTGGTAGAAGACCAATTGGACGAACAAGGCTGCGATAGGAGGATGAAGTTGGGAGAGATAGGGCAAGATTGTTATGAGTGTCAGATTGGAGGGTCGAAGCGTAGGACAGGAGCAGTTGGAGGCGAAGAATACTGGAGGCCATAAGGGCTGTAGGGCCATCGAAGAAGAAGAATATCTATTTAAAATAGAGTTTTACATCATTGTTTAAAATAGAGTTTTACATCATTGAAACAATAAATACTGTTATTAAAGTTTTTAAATATGCATTTAATAAATATACAAAAAGATTTAAACTTTATCAATTAACGTCCGGTTTAATAGAAATTAAGTTTGGTGACATCTGATTAGGCTGGATTGGTTTAGGGCACTTTAGGTATTAAGATAATTGAAACCCACCCCCTTCAATATAAACCTACTTAAGTACAACAGGTGCCTGATACCACATAATCTAACCTTACTTAAATGTACGCAATTTTGTGCATAAATCGAAACACGTCAACAGAATAAAATTAAGGTTCTATTGTTCGGAAGCCAATATTTTTTTATGAAATTGACTAACTAACTAATTAACCATCACGCTGTTTCCCCGGAGGGGTAGGCAGAGAGGATGGATCGCCACATTGTTCTATCCTGGCAAAATACTCGCACCTCTTCTACATTCACACATCGTGATATGCGTGATTAATTTGGCCATGTCTTCCTTGGCCTTCCTCGACTTCTTTTCCCATTCACACTACTTGCATACATCGTTTTAACCATTCTTCTCTCATCCATTCGTTCCATATGTCCAAACCATCTTAGTGCAGCTTGTGTATAGCTCTGACGTAGCTCGTTACAGAGTGAAACCGGTTGGCGCTCTTGACTCAAAATATAGTGGTTTTATACTACTTTTTTAAAAGTGTTTAATTCTAATTTTAAATATGTCAAACACCAAGTAAAAGCTTCTTACCAAAGAATATTTTATTGATTTGATCGTGCCGCGTTTTCCTCGGTTTTCTACTTTTACTAGTTCTGTTTACGTTGTTTACATATAATTTATTTACCATATTTTTTTTAGATGAAGTGAAATAATGTAAACCACGGTTATCTGATTGCTGGTGTCAGATACAGCTGTCATGACTAAAAACATTGTCAAAGCGCCCTTGAGGTGAGCTATTCACGAAAACGGCGCTATACAAATTAACCTAATTATTATTATTATTATTATTATATGGCATACAATTTTACTGTCGGTCATTTGAGACGTCTATGCTCTCTGCCTACCCCGTCGGAGACACAGTGTGTAATTATGTAGTTATTTTCACTAACAATTTATAAACTAACTAACTAACTAACTAACCATCACGCAATCTCCCCGAAGGTGTAGGCAGATAGAATAGACTGCCACACTTTTCTTTCCTGACATATTTCTCTTGCGTCCTCAACATTCATACATCGTGTCATGCACGCGCGTCGATTTCTCTGACTCCTCACATGTCCGATATTCAATATTTGATTTATTTGATCGTGCCACGTTTTCCTTGGTCTTCCTCTATTTCTGGTTCCATTTACATCGTTAACATATATTTTTTTTACCATTATTTCTTCATTCATTCTTTCCATATGTCCAAACCATCTTAATGATCCATTCATTATTTTGTTCATGACACCATCATTTGCACCGCATTCACTTTTATATTTTCATTCGACACTCTATCATACACAGAGTATCCACACATTCGTCTAAGAGATCTCATTTCTACTGCATTTATTCTACTTTCATCCTTATTTTGCCAGTTCCATGCTTTTGCCAATTTATAAACAATGCGTAAATACAAATGTGTAGCCGAGTGCAACTAGCAGAACTCGAAATTTGTGTGTTCAGTAGCAGATAGAAATGACTGCCTAATTTATTTTGCCAAGTAGGTTCCAAGTTCCTAGGTACTTATCTTATGGTAAAATTAATACAAGCTATATGAAATTATATCACGAATGCGGTTGGATTCTTTACGTTTTAATTGGACCCCTACAGATCGTGTTAACAGTGCGTATATTTTTTGTTTAACTTATACTAAACACATACCTTATAATATAATTTTTAATGTAATTTGCATTAAAATTTTGGTCACACATAATAAATTCACCTTATCTTAGTCATATAATAAGATGTAACTGTTATTTCCTGACATACCTATTTCTCTCGCTTCTTCAACATTCATACATCGTATCATACACGTATGTCGATTTCTCCCACTCTTCACATGGTCAACATTTAATATATAAGAAATTGTAGAAGACCAATGAACACGTGTCACGATAAAATCAATCAAATATTTAATGTCGGCCACTAGAAGAGTCAGAAAAATCGACAAGCGTGCATGTTACGATGTCTGAATGTAGAGGAAGCTAGAGAGGTATGTCAGGACAGAGCAGCATGGCGGTCCATCCTCTCTGCCTACCCCTCCGGCAAAACGGCATGATGGTTAGTTAGATTAATTTGTAGCAACCCGTTAAATTGTGTTAAAATGATTAAATCATTACCGCAAATAAAAATATATCGACTGAAGCAATGGAGTTCTAATACCGACCCTTATGTATGGAAGAGCAAGCAAGAAAGGAAGCAAGAAAGGAATGTAAGGCGGATGAATGGGTGATAAATAAAATCAAGGTCATTAAGATGGTTTGGACATGTGGAACGAATGGATGAGGGAAGAATGGTTAATAAGATGTATACTAGTAGTGTGTATGGAAAAGAAGTCAAGGAAGACATGGCATGACCAAATTAATCAATTACTGCATGGCGGCCATGTTCGAAGTAGGAACAATCGACGAGCGTGCATGTCTCGATGAATAGAACAATGTGACGATCCATCCTCTCTGCCTACCCGTCCGGGAAACGGCGTGATGGTTAGTTAGTTAGTTAGATTGGTGATTGTGTGTGGCCAAACGGTTGGATTGTAACACCTATGCAGAGCATGGTTCTTATGATCGGGTCTATAAAACAGTTTGCCCATTATCCGTGTTTGCGCATGAAAAATATAATTGAGGTGTTTTATTGAATTGTTCGAATCACTTGCTCAAACAGCGAACAAGTGGTACATCGCCTCACGTTCATTTGAAAGTTTGCAGGTTCGCGACCCCAAATGGATGAGGCGGCAGTCAGTGGCGAAACCAACCTTAAACTCCGATGTCAGTAGTAGGTACAGGTTCGAATTAATGTGAACACATACAAATTTTCACAATTTTACTTTTTTTTCACAGTTGCCAATACTCCTATGTCAAAGGAGCGGCCATTTTGTTTTACTGTTCAGCTATGACACATAGCAAGCTACAGATACGTTGCATTTGTTGTTTTTAAGAATTATTGTGATTTGAGTGAATTAAGGTTTTATTTGGTTTTTATTAGTGAAGATGGATATAACTCCCAAAAGCGCATTAAAATTGTGACTTTGAATGAACACACATCAATGACTCAAAAAAATATTGCCTAGGAGTGTGGTGTAAGTTCAGGAACTGTCAACAAGATTTAGCAGAAAAGGGACACCGGGATGGTAAAACAGATTGCACAACAAAAATAAAACTAATTGAGGCTGTAATCCATATATGGTTTCGAGACCAGCAAATATCAGAAAACTGTAAAAAAATACTTGTCGATTCTATGCCAAAACGTGTTGAAGAAGTTATAAAAGCCAAGGGAAGACACATTTTCTATTAAAACAACTTCTTCTTCTTCTTCTTCGTCAGCCCTTATCGGTCCTTTGCTGGACATAGGCCTCCTCCCTTCCCTTCCACTTTCTCCCCCCCCCCCCCACGGCAGCAATGTCGTCGGCCCACCTTTTTTGCGGCCTGCCGACGTTTCTCCTATCCTCCCATGGTCTCCACCTTATTATTTTCTGGGTCCATCTATCCTCACTCTGTCTCGCCACATGACCCGCCCATTGCCACTTCAGTCTCGCTAGTCGTTCCATGATGTCCGTTATTTTTGTTCGGCGTCTAATCTCCTCATTTCTGATTCTATCTCGGAGACTGACGCCGAGCATATGTCTTTCCATTGAACGCTGCGTGACTCTCAATCTTTCAACATTTCTCTTGGTGAGGGTCACAGTTTCCATCCCATACGTCATCACCGGCAGTATGCATGAATCATAAAGTTTTCTCTTCAGACATACTGGAGTTTCCTTAAACAACTTAAATTGTATTAATTTCTGTTTTTTTTTTGTACACAACAGGTCGTTAGAACCCAATTACTGTATTCAATCTTGTTCTATAACTAACAAATGTTGTTTTTTTCAAATTATCACTTGTGTTCATATTAATTCGAACAATGCTGTATTAGTAGAGAGATAATAATTAAATAAAACGATGTTTTTTTAACTACTTCCACTTTTGTCTTTATTTCTACAGCGACCGGTTTGGCCAGGCTCACTGACATCGACAGTCTGGTGACACTATTGCACACTGAGTTCTTTATATACATACATATTTGAGGTGGTAAACATGATTCTATACCAAAATAATCTTACAATAATTACGTAAAATATTATTACTGAATTTAAATATATTATGTTAAATATATTGGTTCATTAGGTTGGCGTCGCCTTATTTGGCTTTTCCATCCATTAGAGTCTGGAATCATAACAACACAATTTTTCGGCAGTAATATCGATTAGAATCGTCTAGGAATATTTTTTATTTGTTTTTATTGGGTATAACAACGAGCATGGCGAAACCAGTCACTGTCGAAAAAAATACAGAAATGGAAGTAGTTTAAAAAATCGTTTTATTTAATATTTATTTAAAATGAACCTTAACCGCCCTACCTTCAGGTAATTTTCCGAGAATATTTTATTAACTAAATTTAATTATATATTTATTATATTTTTTTAAATTACGAAATGTCAAAGACTCGACCACACACCAGCCCCTTGTTAAACTATCATATTTGCGAAGACTTGTACTCAAGTGTTGTTGGCACACGCGCGTATCCCTAGCAGTTTGTACATTTTATGTGAGACGGGATAGCGCAGAATGGTACAGTAAAAGTGAACGTATCACATACGTTCAAATACGTTGGGTGGTTAAGTTAACTGATTTCAGTAAAATCATTTGATTATTATTATTATTATTATTTTATTTATTATTATTATTATAACGAATTTTTATGAAATAAAGCACCATTTTTTCCACTATTGAGTTTATTTTTATCGAAATGTTTTAAAGCTTAGGAACACCTTCATCATCGGGAGAACGATATAAACTCCACAGTGTTAACGCCTTTAGTATTTCTAAAATTTATTGATATTATTATTATTATTATTATTATTATTATTATAATTCTTCTTCTTCTTCACTTTTGATAGATTCAGGAGTCTGATATTTCAGGCGGGTCCTCTTGGACGCTGAAGTCCAGCTTTCTCTCCACCGTTTCGGGGGTCTTCCTGGTCGGCGTTGTCCGTTTGGCGTTCCATATAATTATTATTATTAAAGAAGGATGAAAGTAGAATAAATGCAGTAGAAATGAGATCTCTAAGACGAATGTGTGGCAAATCTGTATATGATAGAGTGACAAATGCAAGTATAAGAAGTGAATGTGGTGCGAATGAAAGTGTTATTAACAAAATAAGGAAAAGGTCATTAAGATGGTTTGGACACATGGAAAGAATGAGTGAAGACAGAATGGTAACGAAGGTACATGTAAACGGCGTGAACGGACCTAGAAATATAGGAAGGCCGAGGAAAACGTGGCACGATCAAATCAATCAAATATTGAATGTCGGTCACGTGAGGAGTCGGAGAAATCGACGTGCGGGCATGACAAGATGTATGAGTGTAGAGGAAGCGAGAGAGGTATGTCAGGACAGAACAGTGTGGCGTTCTATTATTTCTGTCTACCCCTCCGGGGAGACGGCGTGATGGTAAGTTAGTTAGTTAGTTTTTATTATTATTATTATTATTATTATTATTATTATTATTATTATTATTATCAAGCTAGAGGCTGCGCCCCTGGTTAGAAGAGTTAACCGAGTGCGTACCACGTCTGTTTTTTTGTCACAAATGTATAAGGATATTTGCGTAGTTGATCAAATAAGAGAATTGTTTGCCGAGCAAAGTATGATCGCTGTTAACACACAGTAAATATCTACGAATACCGAATACACGGCGTTTTGTTTACTTCGAATTAAAAAAAAATTCCTTCGCTTGTTTATTAGACGACATATATTTAACCACTCATACCTCCGAACTCACATATATGCGTACACGGATGCTTGCAAGTGTGTATTATTGTGTACGTATACAATCACGCATGTTTAAGTTTGTCATATTTGAAGGTGTAAATTTAATTAATTTGAGAAATTTGTATTAAATTAGAACGCCAAACTACGTACTCACATGATCCAGAAAATGACCGTTAACAAAACACGACAAAGTGGCAAATCTTATGACTGTTGTCACACCGAAGGTACCGGGTTCGATTCCTGACGATGGATGTGTGATTGAAACACTGTCTTTGGTCAGGTGTAGATTTCACGTGACAATGAAATGGCGATAGATTATTATAATGTATCATTTTGTTGAATCGCTCTTTACATCATTACAGCGCGAGCCAAATCAATGTAAAGGGTATAGCTATCATATTGATTCCCATCAGCATCTCCAAGTCAGCGGTGGAAGGATGATCTGAATAGACACTTCGAAATAATCTGGATACAGTCTGCACAAGACAGAGTGACATGGAAGCGAATGAAGGAGGCCTTTGTCCAGGAATGGACGGGAATAGGCTGAGGAAGAAGAAAAAGAAGTGATAGGTAGATAGATAATCTATCGCCATTTTAATGTCGCGGGAATTCTACACCAGATCAAAAACAGTGTGACAATCACACTGCCATCGCCCGTAATCGAACTAGGGACCGACGAGGTGGCTGTCAAAGCACTTACCACTCGATTAGCTACCTATCACATGTCATCAGAATCAATATAATAGCTATACCCTTACATCGATTTGGCTCGCGCTGTAATGATACAAAAAGCGATTCAACAAAATAATTAAATAACTGCTGGACATAGGTCTTTACAATCATGATCAGACCATCTTGTGGGGGATTCCATCTGTTTTTTCTATCCTCCCGAGGTTTCCACTCCACCAGGCTCGACACCAGAGAGCGCCAACGTATATTTCGGACCTCTGCGTGACACCCATGCAAACGGTAAGGCAACCCTCTTTCCGATCAGTAGGAACAAGTGCAAACAACATAAAAATCCAGTCAGAGCCAATAAAGAAAGTTTCTATGATCGTGCTTTCAGCGTTGCGGGTCCGTTGGCGTGGAATAGCCTCCATGTTAGTATTAAGTATGAGGATAGTGACGTTAAATTTAAGAAACTTCTAAAGACTGCACTGTTCGGTCAGTCATTTCCTAGTGCGCCCTTGGAGTAATTGATTTTACAAAACGGCGCACTTTAAATACAAGTCATCAGAATAATAATCAGTCCACGCTTTACAAAAGTCCTCAGGCATCTAAAGTTATGTTCGCTGCCGTCAGGTCCAAATTCCAGACCTGCCGGGCAGCAACTCTGACATTCTCGATCATTCTGTCTCTTGCGCTCTCCAGGAGACGACACTCCCTAAGGATATGGTGGACCGGCTAGGGTCCCCGTCGCACGCACACTCCGGGTCCGGCGCCAGGTTAACCTTTCCCTTACGGTGCTAAAATAAAAACTTGCGTTCCGGTGTAGGTAGTCGGTACGCGTTAAAAAATTACCGATTTTAAATCGGAAAAATAGCTAATCATAGCTAATCCCCTTATATAATTATAATTGAAGTCAAAAATTATAATAATATATAATTGACGACCTTCGTGGCAGAGTGGTAAGAGCTCTGACTTCCATACAGAAGGTCCCGGGTTCGATTCCCGGCGATGGCAGTGTGATTGTCACACTATCTTTGGTCTGGTGTAGAATTCACGTGACAATAAAATGGCGATAGATTGGCTACCTATCACATGTCACGAGAATCAATATAATAGCTATAAAATAAAATTATATACAGTAATTGGGTTCAAACGATCTGTTGTATACGTAAAAAAAAAAAATAATAATAATTAAATAAAAAATCAAAATAAATAATAATTGAGATTTAATTGCTAAAAACATTAAAAAACCATCTGGCAACGCTCACGGAACGGGCATAGGTCCGCTCTGGTTGCAAGCCCGAAAGCGACTGCCGCCGGCGCGACGGGACGGCGAGAGTGAGAACATTGAGCTAGAACATATGCAAGAGTGAGATGCGAATATAGTGTCGCATACTCAGCGCTACGAATTTTGTTTCCGATATTCACAAAATACCTCCGATGTACCCGATGAATTCTGATTATTATTAATATTATTTTTTTTAATCAATGCGTAAATATATTATGGAGGAATACCTAAATTCTTAACCTTGTATTTTTTAAATGTATAGAGATATTGATGGTTATTAGAAGCAACGTGTAGAAGATACCCATCACAGGGAAGGGAGGGTTAAGATTATAGTGATACACTACAAAGTGACCCCCATAACGGGGGGTGGCACACGCCTGAGCCCTAATGAAGAAAATCGTGACACGGTGTGTGCGGTGTAAACAGCCGCGCCTGTTATCGTGTAAGGGGGCGAACGGAGGCCGGTGTACCGTGCTCGGGGGCCCACCTAAAGATGACATATTTTGTGTGAAACACACGAGCAAACATCATATAAATAAGTAACGTTCAATAAAAAGTAATTTTAATTTAATAATATTAATATTATTATGAATATATTTATTTATTCAGTAAGGGCAGAATACAGCGTTATCAATATATTAATTAAGGAACATTAAGAAAAATAATAAATAAAGCCAATTACATGCTACCACAAATACAATAAACAGTTAATTGAATTTAAGCTAAGGCAAAACACGGTCAAACAAAATAATGATTGAGAGTTAAACATAATAATATTAGTAGAAATAAGAACAAAATTAAAATTATAAATAAAAGTAACATGAAAGGTTGGTCCTATCGCTTTTTTGAAGTTTCGTTCGTTCAAGTGGAAAACGTCGATGTCTCCAAAATACTTGTTGTAGTTGTCACAAATCCAGTACATTGCCGCGCTTTGAGCGTAGTTAGTGTGATAAACAGGGAGATGGAAAACTATAATAGGTAATATAGGAATAGAGAAAGATATCGGAAGAAGGGTTGGAGGTGGAAACAAAATAAATGTGGTAAGAGCTCTGACTTCCATACCGACGGTCCCGGGTTCGATTCCCGGCGATGGCAGTGTGATTGTCACAATGTCTTTGGTCTGGTGTAGAATTCACGTGACAATAAAATGGCGATAGATTGGCTACCTATCACATGTCGTGTGAATCATCAATATAATAGCTAAAAATAATGTGTATACAGTAATTGGGTACAAGCGAACTGTTGTATACAAGAAAGAAAAAAAAAGCGATCCTTTCATAATTTTGTTGAACCTTGTTTCGTTGAACCTTCTTTCGCTCTACTCTTCTTCTTCTTCTTCCTCAGCCTATTCCCGTCCACTCCTAGACAAGGGCCTCCTCCATTTGCTTCCATGTCATTCTGTCCTGTGCAGACTGCATCCAGGTTATTCCGACGTGTCTGTTTAGATCATCCTTCCACCGTAGTTGCGGTCGCCCTACACTTCTCTTCGCCGTCCATGGTCTCCAAGTCAGCAGTCTTCTTGTCCACTTTTCATCTGAGCTTCTGGCTATATGACCTGCCCATTGCCATTTTAGAGTTGCCACCCGGTGGATGATGTCAGTGAATTTTGTTTTTTCTCTCACCGTATCGTTTCTGACTCTGTCTCTTAGGCTTATTCCTAACATGGCTCTTTCCATGGCTCTTTGGGTCACTCGTAGTTTCTCGACACTTTGTTTGGACAATGTAACAGTTTCAAGACCATAAGTACCAACTGGCAGAACGCAGACTTTTCATTTCATGTTGATCGGTATTTTCCGGTTTTTAAGGATGTAACTCATGTTTCCGTACATTCCTTTCTAATATCAGCATTTGATATTCTGTCGTACATC
Organism: Lepidostoma basale; assembly: GCA_022606425.2. Lineage (NCBI taxonomy): Eukaryota > Metazoa > Arthropoda > Insecta > Trichoptera > Lepidostomatidae > Lepidostoma > Lepidostoma basale. The sequence continues at coordinate 970,711 of JAHDVF020000068.1, forward strand.
GTTCTACCACATATACGCCTTAAGGACTTACGAGTATATAAGCTTGTCTGTCGGTAGATATAAACTGTGGTTACACTTGACGAATGTTCTTATTTTTCTTATCGTATCAGACAGGGTAAGCAGTGAACCTGTATTCTGACCTCATTGAGTATTCCAGGCGCATTCGCTCTCGAGAAATATATATGACCGGTACGCAACCATAACCGCTTCCGAACAAGAAACGTGAGAACGATTCGAAACGTCGAGAATTCCTTTTTTTAAATAAAGAACATGCGAGATTTTTCAATGCTTCTTTGCAAGGAATTTTTCGTAATTTTTATCTGAATACATTTTTCATGCGTTATAATTTAATAAGAATCTAGTATCCGTCGCGATTTTATTTTATAATAAGCAGAAAATATTTTATTATTTATTACTCAATTATTATAATAATTTATTCTTTATTGACAATTATAATTGAATTTATAATTGAATAATACATTAAATAATTAATGTTTTTAATTGAAATTTCTTTTGGTAGATATTCATTTTAAATAATACCCTAAATCCCCCCTCACCCTCTTTCGGAGGGACACTCCGGGTCATACATTTAGCCCCATCATAAAACAAATACCAAATCGCATTCCAACAATGTTTCCTACAGACGTAAGAGGAATAGCCATTAGAGCTGAACCTCTGTAAGCCAGAAGATCCAAGTCCAAGTCCAAGTAATGAAAACAAAAAAAAAATAATACAAAATTTCTTTATTATTATGTATTTAGTGTGCTTCCACTTGTGTTTCACCAGAAGATGGTAGCAAGCTGGCGAAACCGGTCAAACATAAACACAAGTGCAAGCACCATAAATACATAAGAATAAAGAAGTTTTGTATCAATTTTTTTTTTTGTTTTCATTATTTAGTTTTCATACATGTATTCCTTTTATTCTGACAACTCTTTATTTTTATATACAAACAAATTTTAAAATTATAAACATGTTTCGGGACACTGAAGCCCTTCATCAGTGTAGTCAAAAATATAATAGGTATATAGAAAATAAATATTTAAATAAATTTAATATGGTCATTTTTGATACCTGTCAAAATCTTTTTAAAATGTGTATATTTAGTTTCGGTTCTGGATCCCAGAAAATGGCAGCAAGCTGCCGAAACCGGTTGAAGTAACAAACATTAATGATTTTAACCAAATATATATAATATTTTAAAAAGAAATTGTACTTTTTATTTTTATTCCATTGTTTTAGCCGAAACACTATGATACTTCAACATTATTACTTGTAAAAATTTATAACACTGTTTACATTTATTTTTCTCATTTTATTTTTATGTCGCCACAGTTGTTTCGCCAACCGATGTTGGCATCATCAGGTGTTACAAAAAACTCTGCCAACTTCGCAAAACCTATGCCGTCACGACATTCTCAGGGAATAAAAATAAATTGTGATATAACAGTGTTAAAAATATTTCATGTAATTTTTTTTTCATTATTTTCAACGAAACGACTGGATGAGGCAAGAATGGTTAAAACGTGAAGAAAAATATTATGAAAGGAAAAATAAGTAGAGGAAGGTCAAGAAAAAAGTGCCATAACCAACTTAATTAATTTGTAAAATGTGGTCAAAGTAGGAAAATCAACGAGCGTACATGTCATGGTGTATGTATGCAGAAGAACCCCTATATTCTGGAGCAAATAGGTATTTTTGTTCCTGATAGTTACCTGCGACAACGCCGACATCAATTGTTCTGTGCTTCGTCATGCAGAACCAACCTGCCTTTGGTGATGCCAGTAGGAAGAGCAATTCAGTCGTTAAATTTAATCGTCTCGAATTTGGTTAATTTTGGTGACAGTAAGGCGGTGTTCATTAAAAATATATTACAAATTCTGGAAGGAGAGCTGCCTCACTGACGTAGACATGTTTGGGATCCTTCTGATACATTTTAGTTTCATAATATAACTAACTAACCATCGCGCGGTCTCCTAGAAAGGGTAGGCAGACAGAATGGACTGTCACACTTTAACCGATGCCGCACTCCATCCATCTCTTTTCGCCCCGCGGGGGACGCGGTGTGATGGGTTGCGAACCTCATCGCCACCAATAGGCATCTCCCGCGCACAATTCGATCGTCCAACATCCACAAAATAAATCTAAAACAAATAATATAAAATCCAATCATATAAAATAGAATAACAAAATAAAAATAATTTAACACAAAATTTTATTCTTAGATTATATAGTTTCATCAATGTTTTCGATTGTTATGTCTCATTTGTATATAAAATAAATACATAAGAAGTGAAAGATGCGTCAAGATAATCCAGTGTAGTGGTCTATACTCTCTGCATACCCCTCCAAAATAACAGTGTGATGGTTAGTTAGGGAAAATAACAAGTGAAAAAAAACGTTTGAAAAAAGAATACCTCCAAACAAAACCGTTGCCGATTAAACAGCAGATAAAACTTCCAGGTAGGTGTGGATGTTGTGATCCTGACCCTTTTTGGAAACTGCGGTAGGACGAAGGCCCTACAAGGATCTCACAGGGAGAAATATACGCGCCTACCTGAAGAGCGAACCTTTTTTACATGTACCTAATCTTAAACATCTTTTTCCAATTAAACGATTTTTAAATTAGTTAAATGTTCGACTATTAAATAATATAATAAATAAATGCGATAACAAAAACCTGCGTTGAATTTAATAACAACAAACCATCACGCCGTTTCCCCCGACATGTTTCGAATGTTTTCCACCTTCATCATTAGAAGAACGTTAGAAATTGGTCGATGTCATTCTCCCAATGTTCAATAATTGCTTCCGAAACATGTCGACAAAAATAATCACAGAAGTGGAAAATAAAATATATTTTTATTACTAAAAATGCTCCCGTCCTTAAAAATTTCCGTTTTCTAGAAGATGTTTTATATTTTATGATTTTTTAAATAATTAATACGAACGAAAACGTCTGTTTCCTCGAAGTTTATTTTTATTTTTTAATTTATGAGAATGACATGCTTAGCATTTCTAAGGTATTAGACATTTTATATTGCCTTGGAAAGGCGAAACGTGTTATATAATATATTTAAAAATAAATAAATAAAACTTCCTATCTCTAAGGGTTCTCCCCACAATAGGTCTCAATGAAGAAATTCGCATATCCTCCAAAACCGAAGACATAGTGAGATGGAGTAGGCAAAGAAGACGATTCTGGAGAGACCACATGAGAGAATGGATCCAGCAAGAATTCCAAAGAGACTCCAGAGGGCTGTCGACCACCAGGACGACCACCAAAGAGATGGAGAGAAGGCTGGTCGTCTTCATCACAGGGAGAAAGTTGATATCCTGCATAAACAGATAGCAAGATCTACAATCAGAAGAAGAAGAAGAAGAAGAAGAAAATAAAACTTCTAGAAAACAGACGTTTTTATTTATGTGAACAACAACAACAAACCATGGTGCCGTTTCCCTGTAGGGGTAGGCAGAGAGAATAGACCGCCACATAATAATAATAATAATAATTAGGCTAATTTGTATAGCGCCGTTTTCGTGAACAACTCACCTCAAGGGCGCTTTGACAACACTACTCTATCCTGGCACACCTCTCTAGTTTGATTTCGCACGTTGATTCTTCCGACTTCTAACATAACCAACCTTTAAAATTTGATTAATTTGGTCATTCCATGTTTTCCTCGGTCTACCTCGACTCCGTACTCCATTTAAATCGTTATCGTGTACTTTCTTAACCCCTTTCTTGGATTTAATATTTATTTTATTAATTAAATAATGTCTTTTATAATTCCGAAGAAGCTCTTCACCATTCTTTCTTCATTAATTATTCTTCCATGTGTCCAAACCATCTTAGTGACCCTTTCATTATTTCGTTGGACATGTTATAAGTCGGAAGAATCGACGTGCGTGTTTGACTCGTTATATGAATGTACCTATAGGAATCGGAAGTGTGTCAGGATCGAGTAATGTGGTGGTCCATTTTCTCTGTCTACCACTTTAGTGTAACGGCGTGAGGGTTTGTTGTATTAAAACGCTATTTTTCAGTTTTTAATTCGTTTTTCTCGACATGTTTCGAATGTTTTACACCTTCATCATCGGGAGAACGATACATGGTAAACTAGTCGATATCGTTCTCCCAATGTTGAAGAATTGGCTTCGAAACATGGTTAAAGAACATCGTTTTATTTAATACTTATTTAAAATGAACTTCCATCAAAAGATTTAAATAAAAACAATTGATGTCATAAAAATAAATAATGTTTTAATTTTTTTTATTTCCTACACAGGTGTTTAAAAGGTTAGAATCTCACCACTGGACTTCTCCTCACTCCTTTTAATCCGGAGTCCTTGTGTGTTGGTATTCCAGCCGCAAGCCACCGTGACATGTCCCTTTTGGTCCTTCGCGTCACGTCCTGCCATCCTCGCCCCTAGCCATCGGGTAGGTGCTGAGGTAGGAGATTTCAAATTTAATTATTCCTGGGTACCTACCTACTTCTCTAGAGCGAACGTAACCCCCAAGTGCTTACCTAATAGAAGTAAACTCTTAATACGTAATACGTAAAAAAATGCCTTAGTATTTAGAGTATTTAGGGGTTCAAAAGGGTAGTAGGTTTACGATGGGGTATGCTTTGCTGGAAAGTATGCCTCTACAAAATGTTGTAAGGCGCCATGATACACTTACAACAGCAACACTACTATTATCATTAAGATGGTTTGGACACATGGAAAGAATGAGTGAAGACAGAATGGTAAAGAAGGTATATGTAAACGGCGTGAACGGAGCTAGAAATAGAGGCACGATCAAATCAATCAAATATTGAATGTCGGTCACGTGAGGAGTCGGAGAAATCGATGTGCGTGCATGACAAGATGTATTAATGTAGAGGAAGCGAGAGAAGTATATCAGGACAGAACAGTGTGGCGTTCCATTCTTTCTGCCTACCCCTCCGGGGAGACGGTGTGATGGTAAGTTAGTTAGTTAGTTAAACACTACTATCAAGTCCAACTCTCTAGCGTCTACGAGAGGTATTTTTAGAGACCCCGCAAATCCCGGACAATGTGGCACATATTACTTAGTGCCATAGCAGATAGAGAGAGGAGGAATGGCTAGCTTCCAGCGCCATAAAACTGGATACACCCAGCTAAGGGAAGGTAACCCCGACAGAAAATCCTCCAGAAAAGGCAAGGGGATACCACTCTGGATATTTTTCCCCAGGTCATCACTATGGGTGATAGTTGAAGTTAGGGAGACCTGACAGGACACAGAAAGAAGAAGAAGAAGTATTTAGAGTCTATGATAGAACTCTAACTAACTACCTAACCATCACCCCGCTTTCCCGTAGGGGTAGGCAGAGAGAGGATAGATCGCCACACTGCTCTACCCAGACATAATTCTAGCGCCTCTTCTACATTCACACATCACACGCACGCTCTTCGATTGTTCCTACTTCGAACATGAGCGCCTTTCAGTAATTAATTATTTTCATGCCATGTCATCCTTGACCTTCCTCGATTTTTTTCCCATTCACACTAATTGTATAGGTATATCTTTTTAACCAGTCTACCATCATCCATTCGTTCAATACGTCCAAACCATATTAGTGACCCTTTCTTAATTTTATTTAACACGCAGTGTTTCAAAAATAAAAAAATTAAGATCTTTGAGCATCAATTGCAATTATTTTTCGTCAATTGCAAATAGGACGATATCATCTACAAATCTATCTTCTATATATGTATTAAAAAAATCATTTTCTCCCTAGATATCTACGAATTGAACCAACAGAACTTTGTACAATAAAAATACATAAACTCGGGAGTTTAGCATTTCATCTCACGCTTCCGAGCCGCCAGGACAAGATTTCAATAAACTAGAGCAATTAAGACCCGAAGAGCGAGACATCCCCCTCTGGGGGTGGGTGAGGGTGGGGTTGGATTCCGCCCGAATTCCTCGCGAGATATCACGTCTGGCTTAGAGTCTAACGCCCGAGGAGGTTGTTTAAAGTCATGGCGTCAAGGGTTAACTCGTACATTTCGCCAGGGTTAACACATCCCTACTTACTTAATGCTTGCGACGTTTTATTCGTGCTCACGAGGGTTAAAACATGAAGTTTGACTCTAAATTTGAGAGGTTAAATCATGCACACGCTGGTTAAAACAATGGCGTGTTAAATTATAAAACTCTGTTTATGTATCACAATTTTTATTAACTGCGACTCACTCTATGCCGGACAACCCAAGAAGCAACTGGATAGACTGCAATCCATAATGAATGCTGCAGCAAGATTAATTTTTGGTGCATCAAAATTCACTCATATAACCTCAATGCTTTATCGACTTCACTGGCTAAGGTTACCTGAGCGAATCGATTATAAACTGTGTCCACTTGTTCACAAGGCCTTACATGGACGAGCGCCCCACTTCCTCACAGAACTTTGCAAGCTGATAGATTTGAACCCTCGGCAGTCAACTCTACGATCCTCGAAGGAAGAAGCAACACACAAACTTCTCGTCCCGCGGCGCCAAGGAGCTTCAAACTTCGCAGATCGCGCTTTTGGCATCGCGGGACCGACGGCGTGGAACAGGCTGCCCTACAATGTCCGCAATCAAGACGACGAAGGAGTGTTCAGAAGCTCTCTTAAAAATTTTCTTTTTAAGAGAAGCTTTCCGGACGTTGAGCGCCCTTGAAGTGAATCTCTCACAAAAATGGCGCTATACAAATCATCATCATCATCATCAACTGTGGAATTCCATAGTAATATACTTAGGAAATTGAAAAAAACTTTGTTTAATCCACTATTTATTAAAAAAAAATTAAAATTAAAAAACAAGACATGTTTCGGAGGATACCTCCTTCTTCAAGTGTAAAAATAACAATTTTTATTATTATTTAATTATTTATCCATTTTTTTATTATCATTTCGTGATACAAAAACAGAGTTTTATAATTTAACACTTAATAATGTTGAAGTATCATAGTGTTTCGGTCAAAAAAATGGATTAATTAATTGTGTTTATTTTTTGACCAGAAACTAAAGTCATTTTTGAGCTATATAAATCTCTGTTTTATCTTCTAATATGCAGAACCAACCTGTCTCTGGTGATGCCGGTGGAGATAACAATTTAACTACTGAACATTATCGCTTCGAAGATCGACGTCTTTCATATTAGTGAAAGTACGTTTAAAAGACAAATAGGTAGGTACTCTTGACTTTAGAGAGTATCTTGTATTCCTAAAGTCGAACCATCCTGTTCTCAATGGATGCCTTAAACTTTATTTATTGTTTGTAATGTCTTTGAAAAATAAGCTGATATGATTTTAATTTTGATCAGAGTAAAATTTTCATTATGATATGGCAAGGAGTCAAGGAAGGTCAAATCAATCAAATATTAAATGTGGGCCACGAGAGGAGTCGGAAAAAATGGTGTGCATACATGATACGATGTATGAATGTTGACGAATCGAAGTACGTTAGGAAAATACAGTGTGGTGGTTCAATCTTTCTGATTAGCCCTTCGGAGAGAGGGGGTGATGGTTAGTTGGTCTATTTTTTTCAATAAAACAGTTTTATAGAAAATATTCAAGAATTGCCCAGTTGCATCAATAACACCTTGTTTAGAACTGCTATATCAAAAGTAAAAATTGCCCTGATAATGTCCAACTTCCGATAGGAGGGAATAAATAGAAAATAATGTTTTTTTTTTAATGTATCATAAATGTATTAAATTTTATATCTTATTCTTCTTCTTCCTCATCCTATTCCCGTCCACTCATGGACAAAGGCCTCCTCCATTCGCTTCCATATCACTCTCTCCTGTGCAGACTGCATCCAGGTTATCATCCTTCCACCGTAGTTGCGGTCGCCCTGCACTTCTCTTTGCCGTCCACGGTCTCCAAGTCAGCAGTCTTCTTGTCCACTTTTCATCTGAGCTTCTGGCTACGTGACCTGCCCATTGCCATTTTAGAGTCGCCACCCGTTGGATGATGTCAGTGACCTTTGTTTTTTCTCTCACCGTATCGTTTCTGACTCTGTCTCTTAGGCTTATTCCTAACATGGCTCTTTTGGTCACTCGTAGTTTCTCGGGACTTTGTTTGGACAATGTAACAGTTTCAAGACCATAAGTATCAACTGGCAGAACGCAGGCTTCATAGACATTTAGTTTCAGGTTGATCGGTATTTACCGGTTTTTAAGGATGTAACTCATGTTTCCGAAAGCTGCCCAGCTTAGTCCAAAATATTAAAATTTATATACTCGAATGATTTCACTGAAATCTCTTGATGGAAGTTTATTTGGGTAATTAAATAAAACGATGTTTTTTTAAACTATTTCCACATTTGTCTTTATTTCGACAGCGACCGGTTTCGCCAGGCTCGTTGTCGCACTAAAGACAAAAGTGTAAGTAGTGAAAATATATAGTTTTATTTAATTATTATTTAATATTATACACCTTTGAAATCATCCTTTACCCCTGGTACGTACTTAATATTTGGGAAGCTGTATCTCAAACCACCCTCGGTCCTTCCTTTTTCGTCCCTTCTCCACCCTCTAGATCCGGCGGCCCCAAGGGTTGTACATTTTTTGCTGTGACGTCACGGGGTCACGGGTTGCGGGCCAGTCAAGTGGTTCGGCAATTACCAGTTGAAAAATATATTTGTCTGATGGGACCGGGAGTATCTACTCAACGGTTTATCGGAAACTTTTTTAGTTCCGCCTTCCGACACGGTTCCGTGTCTTCCGAATTCAAATAATGTGATTGCGTAGGTAACAAATGTTGATGATTTTTTCCTTCTTATTATTATTCTTCGACGTTCGAACCCTTAGTGGGTCTTAGCCTCCTCCAAGAAACGTTTCCATCCCGTCCTGTCTCTGGCCGCCATAATAATATGTAATAATAGGGGGTAGCCATTCGCATTGAGTCAAAAAAGATGTTCTGCTTAATGCTTAATAAACATAAATCTCCATAGATGGCGTTAGTATGTAGATTATATATAGAGTAATGTTAAAAAAAATTAACATATGTAATCAAAATCTTCATAGATGGCACATTGAAACTGACATAGGACTTTAACATACCTATATACAACTTCCAAAAATTTGTCATACATGGTCATAAACAAAGGGGGAATGGGGAATGTTGTAGTTACATAAAGCGTGCGCTTAACCCAACCAATGACAGCTCATAAGTCCTGTAAACACCTTGATCAACCATATTCAGTTTCCAATTTGCATCTTCGTCTCTATTAAGATACAATTAAATTATGAATTGGTAACCCACGGTGGGTGAAATCCAGTATTCGTATACAAGTATAAGTATACATTCACAAAAAATATAATAATATCAATCAAATCAATTAAATATTTAATGTCGGTCACGTGAGGAGTCAGAGAAATCGACGTGCGTGCATGACAAGATGTATGGACAAGAAGTATGTCTGGACAGAACAGTGTGGCGTTCCATTCTTTCTGCCTACCCCTAACGGGGGGGCGGCGCGGCGTGATGGTTAGTTAGTTAGTTAGTTAGTTAGTTATAAATTGGATAATTTATAGAGCGGAATTTTTATGAATTACTCATCTCAAGGGCGCTGTAGAAAATGCTCCGTTTTATGAAATAATAATAAAAAAGCATAATAAATAAATAATAATAATAGTAAACATGTTTAGTATGAGGGCTGCACCTGACGCAGTCAATCAACCCTTCTTATCAGGAAAGGATAATTTGAAAAAGTGCGTTTTGAGTCTCGATCTAAACTCCGACTGATTCTCAATGCACTTAAGGTCTGCTGGAAGATTGATCCAGGCTGAAGGGCCGGCTACCGCGGAGGCTCTAGGGAAGTCTGGTGGTGTCCATTCTTTGGACATGACAATACCAGTCCTTTCTTCGCTATCTTCACCACCTTATAATTTATACCTTGTAACTTAATAGATAATACAAAACAATGAATTTTAAAGTAATAGATGTTAATTTATGTTTTGTTTCCTGTGTTCACGATCAAATAAATCAAATATTGAATGTCGGCCATGTGAGGAGTCAGAGAAATCGACGCGCGTGCATGACACGATGTATGAATGTTGAGGAACCGAGAGAAATATATCAGGAAAGAAAAGTGTGGTAGTCCAATATTTCTGCCTACCCCTTCGGGGAGACGGCGTGATGGTTAGTCGTAGTAGCAATGCATTAGAGTTCAATAAATTAAAAAATATATATTTGTCTTATTTAAACTCAAATACACTCAAATACACATTAAACCCTAAAATTAAACATGCAAGTACTGATTAAGAACCAAAAATCTGTACATAAATGTATAATATATAGGTAATTCTTTTTTTAAATATTTGTAACCGTAATATTCGAAAAACATTTTGTTTTCGAATCCGTTCCACGGTATTATTTCACAGCTTGGGAGCTGCTGGCATTACACTGACAGGTTTACGCGAGCGAGACGGCGAACATTACAATTCAAATACAAGCGCGTCCGACAGAGCGGGACAGCAATATGAACAAACAACTCCCGACCCCAAATATTTCAGTACGTGTTAGTTCGTCTTTGTGTAAGGACGTCGCGTCGCTCTTACGTGAATTCGCGTACTTTTAATCGAAGTATCAAAATTCGTGTGGATTACTTGTGCTTTGGAATCTTATACGTTAGTTTTCATATTATTTATATGTGATCTTTTAATTACCGTTCATTTACTTGTGTTTTATATAATCTAAGAAGATGAAATCTATATGCAATGCTTGTTTACGTGTGAATGCAGTTTTCTTATGTGCTTTTTTATATTATAATATAATAACTGTGTTGTGTGGTGTATAGTGCACTTTATGGATTACTTTTATTTATATTTGGAATAACTAAAAAAACATCAAACAAGTATTTATGAAACTTTCTTATTCAAAATTTAAATACCTATCATATGTGTATTTAAACCTTTATTTTATTTCGTAAACATAATTGAATAGTTCTAAATTTATATTTTAATAATATATAATACTGTTAAAATATCATAAAAATCGTTATTATGATGTTTTTAATGCAGCGTGTTTTGTTGATCTCTAAACTTAATTCAAAATTTATTTATTTTATTGTTTATACAAACAAACAAACCATCACGCCGTTTCCCCGCAGGGGTAGGCAGAGAGAATGGACAGCCACACTACTCTATCCTGGCAAAAGACTCATACACGCACGTCAAAAGCTCCGACTTCTAACATGACCAACCTTTAAAATTAGATATATTTAGTCATGCCATGTTTTCCTCGGTCTACCTCGACTTCGTACCCCATTTACATCATTAACGTATACTTTCTTATCCATTCTTTCTCCATCCATGCGTTCCATATGTCCGAACCAACGCAGCGATCCTTTCATCACTTTGTTCATAATACCTTCTTCCGCTCTCTTATATCAGCATTTGAGATTCTGTCGTATATCGTTCTACCATACAAACGTCTTAGGGACCTCATCTCTACCGCATTTATTCTGCTCTCATCATTTTTCTGACAGTTCCATGCTTCGCTTCCATGCATTAGGGTTGGGACACTTCCATACATTGTTTATATTGCATTAAATTCTGCTTTTATATATTATATATATCATAATTATCTATCGTGGTATAAATTTAATAGAGGCTACTAATAATTGGTATCAATTAACTCTTGAATTCCGACAACCGAGTTGGTAAACGTATTACTATATTCATAACTCGTGCACCTATGAGTAATACTCGTACATACCAGCCTGTTTGTTGTCTTTCACTGTGAATAGGTTCGTGAATATTGCGATTGCCCCTACTTTGGTATTTGTGGGTACCTACTTACCTACGCGAGACACAGAAATTCGGTGGTTTGAGATTTGAGACCCGACGGAAATCCTATCCTAAACCAATACTCGTGTAGGCACCTACCCGAGTAGCTTCGTCAATATTTATTTGTAAAATAATACCCATTGTTAATCGAAATATTTGTCGATTTCCTGGGTAGGTACCTACCCAGGTAAATATATTTTTTGGGGCAATATTAATTGTATTTTTTTTTACATGTGTAACGTGTTACCTGAAGGTTGAGCCGTTAACACTGTGGAATTCCATGTAATTTCGAATATAATTATTATTATTTTGTTGTAAAAACTCATTACATCTTATAAGGATTAATTGTATCTCAATAGAGACGAATATGTAAATTGTTTTCTGGGAACAGAATATGGTGGCCGAGGCGCTTACAGGACTTATGACCTGTCATTGGTTGGGTTGAGCGATCGCTTTATGTTTAACAACATTCCCCATTCCGCCCTTCTTACGGCCACCACGTCTGACAAATTTTTGGAACTTGTGTATATGGTAGGATTCCACGCCTATCTTTACATTTTTAAGTTCACTCTACACTAGCGTCATATATTAAGACTCATTACATCATTACAGCGCGAGCCAAATCGATGTAAAGGGTGAAAAAAAAAATATCATAGGAAATATACATAGAACCTTATAAATAGGAATATGCCAGTTATTTCCTTGCTGCACTTATCGTAAGGGTATTCACGAATTTGCCATAATTGCATCAAAAGAGGTCTATCTCTTTTGCAACCTCATTTAAAAGACGAATCGCTTTCAATACAGGAGAACTTCCAAGGTATTAACAGTGTTATTAATTATATTTCAAATAACTTATTGAGTTTATTTTATATTGCTGTCGACACGGCACACTGTAGGAATTACGCATTCATTACACGCCACACATATATGACTATTTTGAAGATGAAGACTGCGATCTTTAAAACGTCGGTCGAGACAGACAAGTTATACGGATATTCCCAAGATCCAAAATTTGTTATTAACAGTGAATATCTATGCAATTATTTTTTTTGATATTTTAATAATTAGGCTAATTTGTATGGCACCGTTTTCGTGAATATATCACCTCAAGAGCGTTTTGACAATGTTTTTTTTTGTCATGAAATCTGCATCTGACATCAGCAATCAGATATTAGCTGTTTATATTGTATGTGACATTGGTTTTATGAATGTTTAGTTAATATTTAGTTCATATAAAATTCAACGTCACTCGCATTTTTTAATATAAAAAGTTTCTAACTAACTGACTGCCACATTTTTCTTTCCTGACGTATTTCTGTCGGTTCCTCAACATTCATACATCGTGTCATGCACGCCCGTCGATTTATCTGACTCCCCACGTGGCCGACATTCAATATTTGATTAATTCGATCGTGCCGCGTTTTCCTCGGTCTTCCTCTATTTCTCGTTCCATTTACGTCGTTAATGTTGCAGACTGTCACGATAAAAAGTTTGATTTATATAAAAAGGAAGTGTTTTGATGCCATGATCAGTGGCAGAGTTAAAACAGCTTAAACGATTCGTCGCACACCGCACGCTCGATTGGTTATATAATTACACGATGATTACAATGAATTTCGGTCGGGTTCGCTCCGGGATTGTAGAGTCTCAGGTTGGCGGTTAATTGGCGGGAACATCTGTTGTGGAAGTTTCCCGATTAATCTCCGTTTCTCGTAGCCGAGGACTAATGAACGGCAATGGAGTCCGGGAATCAAAACAAGAAAATTCGTCTGTAATTCCTCGACAAGGGACGTCGTATTTCTTCGTAAAACATCGCCAGCCGACTTCGGAATTTAAAACAAGATATGTCCGACGTTGAATGTTCATTAACCCTCCACTGTGCACTGACACGTTGGCTTCGTGTTTAAAAATCGAACGTAAAAAATAAAACGAAGTTTGTTCGTATCATTATAATGAATGAAAACGTCCGTTATCTAGAAGTTTTATTGTAGTTTATGGAAATGACGTATTTAGCATTTTAAAGCTATTATCAAATTTCAAATGTCACATTTCATACATCAAATATAACTTTTGATTATGACTTAAAAAGGCGAAACATGTCATTCCCGTAAAATTAATTATTTTATATGAAGTTTTATAGCATTGGTCAAGAAACAAATAATAATTAAGACGTTTGTTTTATGGAAGTTATAGTACCTACCTATATGGGAACGGCATGTTTCGCCTTTCTAAGGCATTATCAAATGTACTACAAAAATACATTTGATAATGACTAAGAAAGGCGAAATATGTCATTTCCGTCAACTATAATACAACATCTAGAAAATATACATTTTCATTCATATTAATTATTAAATGTGGATTTATTGTTTCTTGCAATGCTGAAAAACTCAATTTCAAATAATTATTACAAATAAGAAACCTTTTCTCTCTACGATTTTTTTAAAGGGAATAATAAGTTAGATAGGTACTGCTAAAATTTAAAACACTATTTTAATATCACAATTTCTTTTTATTCACAGAGAGTGTCGCGACAGCTGTTTCGCCAACCGATGTTGACATCATCAGGTGTTACCATAAACTAGTTTATTGTAACACCTGATGATGCCAACATCGGTTGGCGAAACAGCTGTGAATAAAAAATTTTAACAAATTTTTAACAATATTAATGTTGAAGTATCATAGTGTTTCGGCCAAAATAATGAAGTAATAAGTGTTTCGTCGTGTTAATTATCTACTTGATATCAAACAGATAATGCCTTTACATGTCGAAACATGTAACTCCCTTAAAATATAATAATACTCACAGAAACAGGTGTTTTCTTTCGCATTAATTATTTAGCTTCAATTATAATTACCATTTGGTCAGAATATTAATGGATCAAGTCCAAATTTTATAAATTTGGAGTTTAATGTTTCTACAGGTAGATAAAACAGATTTCTATGTTGTGTGTTAATAACAGAATAGTAGCTTTTTAATTTTCTCCATAAATGACAATACAACTATTGATTAGAGATCAAAATTTGAAACCTTTCAGAATATTACTGAATCATGTCCATTTTAACAGCTCGTTCACCATCAGAGGTATATTATTTTGACTTTGTTGCTAAAAATAAGTTCAGGTGAAGACTTTAGTTCGTCCAGTGCATGAGACTTAGCGTTGGGCGTTTATACAGGTGTTTGAAGAAAACAAGTCTAAATTCAGTGACAAATGAAACTCGGGAAGTCAGAACCAAGTGACCATGACCAAAGTGAGGAAGGTTTTGAAAACGATGAAGTTATTTACGATTAATGTTGTATAATATTGCTCTATTTTGACTTTTTTTAAATGTGTTTCATTTGCGTAAGGAAAAATTTTAGAATAATTTCCATTTTATTTTATTTTATTTGTACTTTTAATATTATTAAAGCCTTTGTGTATCTTAATTTACTAACTAACTAACTTACCATCACGCCGTCTCCCCGGAGGGGTAGGCAGAAATAATGGAACGCCACACTGTTCTGTCCTGACATACGTCTCTCGCTTCCTCTACATTCATACATCTTGTCATGCACGCACGTCGATTTTTCCGACTCCTCACGTGACCGACATTCAATATTTGATTGATTTGATCGTGCCACGTTTCCTCGGCCTTCCTCTATTTCTAGCTCCGTTCACGCCGTTTACATATACCTTCTTTACCATTCTGTCTTCACTCATTCTTTCCATGTGTCCAAACCATCTTAATGACTCTTTCCTTATTTTGTTCATAACACTTTCATTCGCACCACATTCACTTTTTATACTTGCATTTGTCACTCTATCATAAACAGATTTGCCACACATTCGTCTTAGAGATCTCATTTCTACTGCATTTATTCTACTTTCATTCTTCTTTTGCCAGTTCCATGCTTCACTTCCATACATAAGGGTCGGCACAAGAACACCATTGTGCACTGCCATCTTAGCTTTTTTGGATAGGCTTTTGTTTGCGATGACAACTTTAAGTGCACCTTAATTTATCTGTATCTTAATTTTTGACTATTTATTTAAATTGATTCATGTACTATCAAAATAAATGAAGTGTTTGCAGTGAAAACATCCCTGGATTTTGCAAAAGTCTTTCAACTTTAGGTCTAATTATCTCAGAATCAGGATCGATGGACTTGATCCATTAATATTCTGAACCACCAATTTATAAATGTAATTGATTTGTCGATAGCTATTTATTTATTTATTTTTAGTACTGTTATTATCACGCAGTATGGATATTAATTTCTGGTCCTGATTCCCGACATTTGAACTTTACATATTGTAAATTGCAGCCTTCGGGGAGTTTTGAGTTCTCATAAACAGTGAACGGTAATTTGGTAATAAATTTAATCGTTACTTATTTGCCGAACCCGTCCTCTGGTCAATATGCCATTTACTTTCCGATCGTAACTTATACCTCGACACCCGGGCCGCGTATGGGCCGCGTCTGCGCCTGTGTGTGTGTGTGAGTAAACAGAAACGATTTCCGTTCACACCTTTTCGCGGTAAAACTTCTTCGCGTTTAGCAAAAGCCATTATAGCTCCCACACTAATACTTACTCAACGGCCCTCGTTGTACACGGAGCCGAGAGTCAATAAAACACCCAGTAATTTAAAGACACCTACTCAAAAATACCCGATAATTTATATAGATCGTTCCGCCGAGTGTGTGCTTCGGTACTAATTCGTGTGCGACTTCACCCTGTACTCGGCCGACTCGGGAATGTTTCGGAGGTTCGTTAGTCCACGTGGACTGCGCGCCGCTAAATATAAACCCGAGTTAAACACGGGGTCGCTTTAAAGGATCGCACAATCCCATCGCGCGTCTCGAGCGCTCGCCTTGCGTTGTTTACCTTGGAATGTGACGCTTAATTCGGCCGATGCGGGCGCGGGTGTTCTTGAATGCGGCGCGCTTTTTTTCGACGGCGGCGACGAATCGCGTGTCACCGTTTGTGTGCGCGTTCTGTTTTTTAAAAATTATACGCTCCGAGCGGCTCCGCCCCTTGCATAATAATTATTTTGAATGTTGCCATATTTTGTACGAGTCGATTCGCTAGTCGCTGAATTTCATTATGAGAGTGAATTATTGACTCGGGTAATTACTACCTGAACTCGGAATGGTCACTACGCCCTTTTGTGTTATTCCTTTTAGTTTTTGTGAAGTGGGCAGATAATGCCGAGCTAATGACAGCCCAAAAACTGGCATTAGAAAGCTGTGCGGTCACTATACCTGCGTGGACACTTCCAATGAAACAATCTTTATCTGTTTTTGAAAATATATCCCTGTCTGGGGTATTGTTTACTAAGTCGCCAGGTGCCTTGTTCATAACTAACCATCACGCTGTTTCGCCACATTGTTCTATCGTGATATGAACGCTCGTCGATTGTTCCTACTTTGAACATGGCCGCCTTTGAGTAATTGATTAATTTGGTGATGCCATGTCTCCCTTGGCCTTTCTCGACTTCTTTTCCCATTCACACTACTTGGATATATCTTTTTAACCATTCTTCCCTCATCCATTCGTTCCATATGTCCAAACCATCTTAGTGACCTTTTTTTTTTTTTAATCACGCATTCATCCGCCTTACATTCCTTTCTTACTTCATCATTAGATTTTTCTTTTCTTTCTTGAATCCCTCTTACATCATGACAGCATGAGCCAAATCGATGTAAAGGGTATTATAGCTATCATAGTGATTCTCGTGTCATGTGACAGGTAGCTAATCTATCGCCATTTTATTGTCACGTGAATTCTACACCAGACCAAAGACAGTGTGACAATCACACTGCCCTCGCCGGGAATCGAACCCGGAACCTTCGGGGTGACAGTATTCTATCATACATTGTTTTTTTCCGCACATTCTTCCAGAATGTAGAGAAAGCGATAGAAGTTTGTCAGGACAGAACAGTGTGGCGGTCCATTCTTTCTGCGTGATGGTTAGCTAGTTAGTTAAAACATCGTTATATTTCATTATTATTTTTAGATAAATTTCCATAGGTACAGAGATTTCAGTAAAATCATTTTCTTCAAATCTTTATCATCAGGAGGACGATATAAACAGTTTATATCGAACTCCTGATAATGAAGTTGTAAAATTTTCGAAACGTGTCAAGGAAATAGCTCAAAACTGGAAAAAATCTGTTTAATTCATAAAATATTAGTCTTTATTTATTGTTTCTTGAACAATGATGTAAAAATTCATATAAAATAATTTACGATTTAATTAACGAGTTTTTTCTTCTGTATTCGACATCACTTTTGTTGTGTATACATGTTTGAATAAAATTTTAAAACATTGTATTTTTAATTGCAATTTTCACAAATATGTTTCGGGATACAGACGCCCTTCCTCGGTGTAGAAATGTTAACAAATATCAATGTTTTCAAACCTTCTTCTTTTTCTTCTTCCTTGTTGTAGACCTATGTGGTCTTCTCTCCAGAGTGTTGCTCCTCCTATGAGGTAGACACCCAGCTGTCCTTCCATCTTTTAGGAGGTCTTTGCAATATAGGTCAATGCAACATAGGGGAGTCTGGTGGTGTCCATTCTTTGAACATAACCATACCAGTCCCTTTTTTGCTGTCTGCTCCATCGTATAATCAACCTCACATATCTCTCTTATTCTGGTGTTCCTCACGCGATCTCTCAGCGTCTTACCTGCTATCGTCCTCAGTGTCTTCATCTCGGAAGGCCTCAAAACTTGTTTGGTCAAAATGGTAATTCAAACCGTGTTTTAATTAATAAACAAATATAATGATGATTTTTTTATTAACTACTAGCACTTATTGTCTTTATTTATTTATTTATTTACCTACTTGAA
The DNA here is from genome assembly GCA_022606425.2 of Lepidostoma basale. Lineage (NCBI taxonomy): Eukaryota > Metazoa > Arthropoda > Insecta > Trichoptera > Lepidostomatidae > Lepidostoma > Lepidostoma basale. Next base: position 989,356 of record JAHDVF020000068.1, read on the forward strand.
ATAGTACACATGTACACAACACATGTCCTAATAAAAACAATTATAATAATAAGGTTACATTTTGTGCACACATTTATTTAATTCTATTCTAAATTTTTTTATGCTCTGCACACTTTTGACATCCTCCGGTATATATTCATAAATTTTAAATGCTTTATATAAGAGAATTCTGAGATTCGTTTTTTTTCTGAATGGGAGCCATAGTTTATTTTTCTTTCTTGTTTCATATTGATGTTCATGTTGGTTACTTTTTATCTTCATTAAAAATTATTGGGAGATGTGCCTATTAACAATTTTTTTAATATTTCGACAACGACCGGGTGACATTGTTATAAACTTACACTTTAATATATAATACATAAAAATCAGGGGTAGTAAACTTGTTTTAATTAACAATTTTTTTAATTAATTTTACGATATCGATTCACGTATAAATGCCCCGTGTAACATAAATAGGAACGGCAGTGAAATGTAGCATAATGCCTCTCTATTTGATCAATCATTTATTCGTTTCCGCTTTATCAATAACAAACAAGAAACCGCTATTAACCGTTCGAAGCGATGGGAATTAAAAAGCAGTCTTCGTCAGAGCGCCAACAGCATAAACCGCTTCCGAATTTAAAACATACACATCATGGAGATAAATACAAAATCGGCGGGCGAAGGGGGGCGCTCACCGATTCACAGATTCCCTTTCTTCCCCATGAAAATGTGTGTTTTATTGCGTATTTTTATTGCGAGGGGTCGCCTGTATATTTACGCGAGGGAGCAGTGCCGGATTAATCCAGCGCCGGCCCTGTAACAAATGTCAAAATCTGTTCATTTCGGCGAGAATGTTTGCAGCAGTCCGAGTGATTTTTTATTATTTTTCCAATGTCCGAACCAACGCAGATATCCTTTCATAATTTTGTTTGTTTGAATTTTGTTTGAAACACGCCATACTCCCGGAGGGGTAGGCGGAGAGGATGGATCGCCATAATGCTCTGTCCTGGCATACCTCTCCGGCTTCCTCTACATTCATAAATCGTACCATGCACGCACGTCGATTATTCCGACTTCGAATGTGACCGCCTTTTAGTAATTGATTAATTTGGTCATGCCATGTTTTCCTCGGTCGTCCTTGGCTTTTTTTCCACTCACGCTGCTTGTGTACGACTTTTTAACCATTCTACTCTCATCCATTTGTTCCATATGTCCAAACCATCTCAGGGATCCTTTTTTAATTTTATTCACGATGCAGTCATCTGCCTTACATTTCTCTCTTATTTCATCGTTCGGTATTCTATCATACAACGTTTTCCCGAATATTCTTCTTAGTGATCTCATTTCTACGGCGTTTATCCTGCTTTCATCCTTCTTTTGCCAGCTCCAAGCTTCACTTCCATACATGAGGATTGGCACTAGAACTCCATTGTGTATTGCCATCTTTGCTTCTGTGGATTTCTATTTGCAATAATGACTTTGAGTGCGCTTTTTATTTTATTCCCAGCACCAACCCTTCTTTCGATATCTTTCTCCATTTTTCGCACTTACATCACAAATCGTCATACATTATTCCTTCTTGAAAACCATCACTTTAGATAAAGACACATTCATCATCAAGTCATTCTTTTTGCATGCCTCATACATCCTTGACACTAAGACTTGCAATTTTTCTCTACTGTCAGCGATTAACACAGCATCGTCTGCATATAACAAACAGCTGACTGACAAATAGTTCATCTTAGCACCAGCATCTATGCCTTCAAGTTCTTTGATACACTTATCCAAGTATATATTGAACGACCACGGGGACATCACACAACCCTGTTTGACACCTTTGGTGATGTCAAACCATGATGTGACAGCCCCGTTAACCCTGACACAAGCGGTGCTTCCCTCATAGAGGGATGCGACCGCGCGTATCAGTTTTGTGCCCACTCCATACTCGGCCAAGACCTTCCAACGTTATTATTATAAAAAAAATACTTTCTATAGGCGCAGGGTCTTTAGAATCCCGTCCCGTAGCACTTGCTACTGTTATATAGCTAATCCGGCTCTGGAGAAGTTCTCCCCTTTGCGGGGCTTTTCTGTTTTACTGCTTCCCGCCTCCACCTACCCTTGTACGTTGAAAGGGGAAACCGGGGTACACTAACCCGCGGTATTTCTGCGCTAATATCGCCTGGTCACCCTCCCCCAGATTGAATCATTAGCATTTCGTATTTTCCCGGTACAATTATTGTGTCCTTGCTGTTGTTATTGTTGAATTTGTGTGTAAAGGGGATTAATTCAACCCTAATTATTGCTTATCGAATAGTTACCAATGTAGCCATATAAACTTTTTTACCCGCCTACTCATTTTAATTTTAAATCGCATTCGAATTAGGCAACAACTGTTTTATTTAAAATGCAAATGGCAACATTGATTTTAAATGCGTAATACCTGCTTATTATTATAATTTGATCGTAATAATCGTGAACACCTCACTATTATAAATTTATCTATTGAGGCTTTTTCTATATGTATTTTTTTTATAAGGATAATTAATGAAAAATTAGCATTGACCATTTTTATTTATATGAGATTATTAATTTAATTTTATGTTTGAAAAAAAATGACATTTTTTCATACCGAAATTTCTCTATAGAAAGACATTAATAAAAATATAATTTTTTATTTTAGAATTTTTAGAAAATAAAAGAGCCATTAAAAATAAAGAAAATATTATAAATAATCAAATAAATGTAACTTCAAGTCCAATCTTTGATTCATTTCCTTTGTTGTAAGTAATTACCTGAACCGCAATTAGAACTTTAAAATTTAAATTGAATTATAATATTTGTTAAAACAAAAGTATAAACGCTCCAAAATAAATCTTTGTAACATCTGTCAGATCATGTAAACAATTTTTAATATTTAAAAAAAATGTATCTTTACTGAAGAAGGACTGTTTGTCCGAAACATGTCTATGTAATTTTATTTTTTTAATATAAATGTTGTATATTCAGAATATATAAAAAAGAAAAAGAGAAATAAAATATTACCTATACGATTAAAACTATCGACAACATCTGTTTTTTAGAAGTTTCATTATTCTTTGTGGGAGTGACATTTTCGCCTTGCTAAAGCATTTTGACATTTGATAATGCCTTTGGAAGGTGAACCATGTCACTCCCATAAATATAATAAAACTTCTAGAAAACAGATGTTTTAATTCGTATTAATTATATTTTTCCATTTTCTGTGTTCTGTCAGGTCTCCCTAACGTTGACTATCACCCTTCATAGTGATGACCTGAGGAAAAATATCCAGAGTGGTATCCCCTTGCCTTCTCTGGAGGATTTTCTGTCGGGGTTAACATCCCTTAGCTGGGTGTATCCAGTTTTATGGCGCTGGAAGCTCGCCATTCGTCCTCTCTCTATCTGCTATGGCACTAAGTAATATGTGCCACATTGCGGGGTCTTTAAAAGACCTCTCGTGGACGCTAGAGAGTTGGACTTGATAGTAGTGTTGCTGTTGTAAATGTAACATGGCGCCTTACGACATTTTGTTGAGGCATGCTTTCCAGCAAAGCATACCCCGTCGTAGCCCTACTACCCTTTTGAACCCTTTTTATTTATCTAATATGTCCCAAAGAAAATAGTTCAACAGAAAGTAGTTCAACAATTCTACGCGAATCATTTCGATAAGCTTCAATAAAGCAAATTCCTTGCTGCCATGTGAATTACATTCATATCAATGTAATTCAAATACTTTTCATTTTGATTTTTTCACATTTATTGAACTTAATAAATAACTGAATTTAATTCAACTAATAAGTAACACACTATTTATTATTTATTGTTTCTTGAACAATGATTTAAACTCCATATTAAATAATTAATATGAATGAAAACGTCAGTTTTTTAGAAGTTTTATTATATTTTTTGGGAATGACATGTTTCGCCCTACTAAGGCAGACATTTGATAATGCCTTAGAAGAGCGAAACATTTCATTCCCATAAAATATAATAAAACTTCTAAAAAACTGACGTTTTCATTCGTATTAACACTATTTATTGATTTATATGGATTAATTGTATCTCAATAGAGACGACGATATAAATTGTTTTCTGGGAACAGAATATGGTGGCCGAGGCGCTTACAAGACTTATGACCTGTCATTGGTTGGGTTGAGCGATCGCTTTATGTTTAACAACATTCCCCGTTCCGCCCTTCTTACGGCCACCACGTCTGTCAAATTTTTGAAGTATGTGTATATGTTAGAATGCTGCACTTATCTTTACATTTTTTAGTTCACTCTACACTCTCGTCATCTATTAAGATTGGGAAGCATTAAGCAGAAAATCTTTATTAATGCACTGTGAAAGGCTCTGCAAATCATACAGCACTAGATTACGCCTTTTATGCCTTTAACTTGGACCAGTTATTTTATACAACATTTTGAATGTAGACAAATACTGGATTTTACCCATTGCGGATAAATTATTTTTTATAAGGATTAATTGTACCTATCTCAATAGAAATGAAGATGTAAATAGTTTTCTGGGAACAGAATGTTGTGGCCGAGGCGCTTACAGGACTTATGACATATCATTGGTTGGGTTGTTGATTCTGGGGCGATACGAAGTTCGCTGGGTCAACTAGTTGAAATATAGATATATTTTGTTAATTTTTTACCATGTTATTAAACGTCGTAAATTAAACACACTCAATAAATCTTATTATTATTCTTGCAAAACAAATTATAGTTTTTTCCCTACATGCTCAAAAAATAATTAATGTACCTACTTATTACAGTTTTCTCTTCCAAAAACCGTTTTGAAATGTTTATTACCGAACCGGCTTACGATGGTTAATTACCGTAACTATCATCCGAAAAGAATTAACGTGGCAATACTGTTTCGTACATAATTATTATCGCCCTAATACATCTCGAAACATTCTTTATTAATAACAGCCTAATGTGAGTCGAACTCCGCCCCAAGCAACGTCTTGAGCAATCAATCATCGCGCCTCGTGTAGTTCAACCCGTGTTATAGCGCTGTCGCTTGACGTGTTTAACAGGACTCGACTAGAATCATTCAGCCGCACATATTAAAGATACATCATATACAATTTTTATTATGAATTCCAATGATTTTTTTTTGTTACTCTACCACCACAAATATACATTAAAAAAAATGGAGAAACAAAAAAAATAAAACAGCTTTTGCGAAAGCTAACTAACTAACCATCACGCCATCTCCCCGAAGGGGTACGCAGAAATAATGGACTGCCACACTTTTTTTTCGTGACATATTTCTCACGATTCCTCAACATTCATACATCGTGTCATGCACGCGCGTCGATTTCTCTGACTCCTCACATGGCCGACATTCAATATTTGATTTATTTGATCGTTACACGTTTTCCTCTATTTCTGGTTCCATTCACATAGTTAACATGTCATTTTTTTACCATTCTTTCTTCATTCATTCTTTCCATATGTCCAAACCACCTTAATGATCCTTTCATTATTTTGTTCACAACACTTCTTATACTTTCATTTGACACTCTATCATCTTTCTTATTATGGTGTTCCTCTCGCGATCTCTCGGTGTCTAGCCTGCTATCGTCCTCAGTGTCTTCATCTCGGAAGTCCTCAAAACTTGTTTGGTCCTTACTGTGTCTGTCCTTGCTTCGACGCCATATGTTATTATTGGTCTTACGCATGCTTTATAGATTCTCATCTTACTCTTAATGGCCATGTCTTTGTTTTTCCATATTGTGGATTTTAGAGCACCAGAGATTGCAGTTGCCTTGTTTTCTTGGGGAAAATTTTTTCCCGCAGATTAGCTCCACCCATTAGGTCTATGCCTACATACTTGATTGATTTTGATGGGTTGATTACTATAACCAGGTTTCATGTTTTGGGTGTTCCAATGGATTTGGTGGAATTCCATAATGACAATTTTTCTATGAATAAAACACTTTTTTCGGAACGAACTTTATGTCGACCGTAAAATGGACGTAGTGCACGATAAGTTTGATGAACCAAACCATGATTTTTAAAATAATTTTGCACTATTTGCAAGCGCTGTTCTGACGTTAGTCTATTCATGGTAAAATGGCAGAACGCACTGACAACAAATCAACTGTCAACTGTCGAATTGACAGTCTGCAGAAACAATGTTGCCAGTTTAAAAACCAAACCTCTAAAAAAACATCCTATACTTCAGATATATCATTACTTCAATTTGCCATCCCTCAATTCACTTAAAACTTCGGAGCGATCCTCCAGCATACACACAGGAGCACACTGAGTGAATACACAATTAGATCTTGGTTTGCAGCCTTCACCCTTTCAACCCCTTTGCATTGAAGGATCGTGACACATCAAAGAATAAATCTAACCAAAACTTCCATTCGACTGAATTTTCACGAATCAAAACGCTGACTGTAAAACTCAAATGAATTAATTTATCTCGTCACGTCTAAAAGATACTTACACCTTCGACGAAATTGATAAACTCTCGAGTGAAACAATTGGCATTTTTAATAATTCGAAATTCAAAACAAACTACGAGTAAGTAACTATATGAAAAGTATATACCGTTCTATTGATGATGAAACATTAAAAAATTTATTTTGCTTTTCTAAGACATGTTTCGATTTTGATACGACTTACTCGATGCACAAATTAAAAAACCGATGTGAATTTATAATATAAGGTATAACTTTCGAAACATATAGAGAAAAATACACTCTAAAGTGGAAAAATAATTAATAAAAAATCGTTATTATGGAATTTTCAAATCAAATCAAACCGCATTCATGAATAATTTGTTAAAATATTAATTACACTGATGAAACGCTTCTGTATCCGAAACACGTTTAGTTACATGTTTTAAACAATTTAGAAATTAAAAAAGCCAACAAAAATAATGAATACCTAACTAATTAAATTTAAATTCAATTCCCGTGCTTGATATGTTCCCGTTACATCTCCCCTCTCCTCAATCCTGATTATACCCCTTCCACTTGATATGTTCCCGTTACATTTCACCTCTCCTCAATCCTAATTATACCCCTTCCACTTTTATACATAATTCGATCTCCATTTAGTATATATGTGACCACTCTGTTTTATTTGATTGTTAAAATTGTATACATTGATAAAGGTTACTTGTAACCGAAACATGTCTGAGTTCAGTGAAAATAAAAAATGTTGCAATACAAAGTATTATATTTATTCGAATATGTACGAGTATACTTTTGTTTGATTTCATGTATGTAAATGAATTCACGTGATCTTCTACGTATTTTGTTGATGATGAAATATGTGCCCAATTTTGATTTACGTTTTAAGAATAAATTATCACATAATAAAAAGAATGAAATCTTCGATTTTATAGGTTTGCACACACTCAAAAATAAGTATATTTAATTAGGAAGGTACCTAACAGTTCCGTTGTGTAAACCGACATTAAGCTAGAGGAAGATGACGTTGCACATACATTATTTAATTATCACATATTAAAAAGTCGTTCATTTGTTGTTACGTATAATTATCACTATTATTTAGAATCATGTGGTTTACCTACATTTAACATATTATGAACGTTTTGATAATTGTAACGGAATTTCGTTTGATTGATTTTGAGAGTATGTTGAGACTTAGTAAATATTGTCTATTGATTGAGAAGGTATCGTCATCATCATGGATACAATTAAAAAAGGATCCCTGAGATGGTTTGGACATATGGAACGAATGGATGAGAGCAGAATGGTTAAAAAGTTGTACACAAGCAGCGTGAGTGGAAAAAGAAGCCGAGGACGACCGAGGAAAACATGGCATGACCAAATTAATCAATCACTTAAAGGCGGTCGCATTCGAAGTCGGAATAATCGACGTGCGTGCATGGTACGATGTATGAATGTAGAGGAAGCCCGAGAGGTATGCCAGGACAGAGCATTATGGCGATCCATCCTCTCTGCCTACCGCTCCGGAGAAATGGCGTGATGGTTAGTTAGATTGAGAAGGTACAGAAAAATTACGTATGTTTTTTATACACCAAAGAAAACATTTATTACCCCCGGTTGTACCCAACTGATTTCTTGCTGGGTTTGCTTAACGTGACCATTTATTTTTTCCCCCAAACCGGGACACCGAAAAAAAAACCGATACGTTCTTAATAATAATAATAAATTTGGATATCTTATATTGGCATTTTGAAAGCTAAGGGTTCACACACATAAAAATTAAATAACTACAACTTTGTAAACGTTAGATCAAATAGCAAAGAGTATGTTTTCTCTTCAGATATATTTGTCTATGGTCAGATGCATTATGAGATTTTATGCGCAATCGCAATGAATATACTGTATTATTTTACTGCGCATACCCACGTCTTCATATACTAGTACTAGATTCTACCGCCAGGATTCTTATTTGCGCGTTTTTTAAATATTTTAAAAAATATAGGGTCAGTAATGCAGACGTACTGCAGAGAGTCAGAGCCAATAGAGAGCTGTTATCGAGTGTGAAAATTAGAAGAGTCTCATATTTGGGTCATGTGTTAAGGGGAGAAAAATACCACATCCTTCGACTCCTATTAATGAGTGGAGGGACGTCGGGGAGTTGGTAGATGGCAGCTGTCCTGGCTGCGGAACATCAAAGAGTGGACAGGAATAACAAGAGTTCAGAACCTGTTCCAAGTGGCGCAGGATAGAGGAGATAGGACGTTGGGGGGACCTGACACGGCACCGAAAGAAGAATATAATATCCATCACTTATTAAGCATTTAAAATATCTCAATTCCAAGATAAAATCTAGATTTAATTAAGTTCAAATCCGTACGTATGTATTATGTAAAATAATAAACACCCGTCTATTAGTTACCTCTGTGCATTGTTCCGGAACAGTGGCCATCTTGATTTCATCTTAATCACCACTGCACGCCGTGTGAAGTTATCTACATCGGTGCGTTCTTCGTTTACTTTCTCATTACCCGTGCACCAACGTATTACCTACTCTTCTCTGTTCTATTCCACCAATAATAGCGTGTCTGCTGGTATACACAAGTGTTCCGCTTTATCCAACAGGTGCTATGTAAACTTAACCCCGACATCTTGCAATCGTTAAACGCCACAGATATTGATTATTCTTCTTCTTTCGGTGCCGTGTCAGGTCCCCCCAACAGGTTCTGAACACTTGTTATTCCTGACCAATCTTTGATGTTCTGCAGCCAGGATAGCTGCCTTCTACCAACTCCCCGACGTCCCTCCACTTAACCCATTAATACAGTCGAAGGTTGTGGTATTTTACTCCCCTTACCACCAGTGGCGGTACTCCCATAGAAGCCCAGAAGCCCGGCTTGCGTAAGAAATCAAAACCTCTTCTGGCTTACAGAGGTTCAGCTCTTGTGGCTATTCCTCTTACGTCTGATGGGAACATTGTTGGAAGTTGATTTGGTGAGTTGTTGGTTTATGCGGGGGCATTATTACATAGATTTGGAGGTTTTGATTGAATATTTCTTACGCAAGCCGGGCTTCTGGGTATTCTATGGGAGTACCGCCACTGCTTTCCACATGACCCAAATATGAGACCTTTTTAATTTTCACACTTGACAATAGCTCTTTATTGGCTCTGGCTCTCTGCAGTACGTCTGCATTACTGACCATATCGGTCCACGGTATACGGAGCATTCTGCGGTATTCGTGCGCTTTAAGGACTCCCTTAAAGGAAACCTACAAAAGACTGTCATCGACTGTGATTGCTGGGAAAAGACTGCAGAAGACAGACCTAGGTGGAGAACAAGAGTACATAAAGGCATGCAAGACTTTGAAGCACAGCACAGAGATGACGTCGCAGAGAGGAAGAGGAGGAGAAAGGAGAGACCACAGGGAGGCGGTGACGGCACCATTACAGGTGCCTTCCCCTGCCCCATATGCCCCAGAATTTGTGGGTCCAGGATCGGGCTCTTCAGTCGCACGCAGACCCACAACCGTGAAGGACAGTCTTCTTCGGACACGAGGGACAGCCGATGATACGGAGCATTCTGCGGTATATCCACATCTCGAACGCTTCCAACCGGTTCATTACATTCAGAGTCCATTGATAATACTTTAAGATAACCACGAGTCAGGCTCGTGTTGTTTAATCTGATCGAATTACCACGAGTTAAATACCAAATGGATCTGATAAGTGTAGATTGTAATGATTGTTTAGAAAAATAACCTCTTGTTTTGACAATCGCGTTCTTTGATCACCCTTTGTTATTTCACAATCGCCCGTCTCGCTCTGAAGACTGTCAACTGTCGTGTGCTAATTATGCACTCCAGCCGTGCACTCCTTACTTGAAAGTTTATTGGATCTTTCTGTTATGATGCATGTGTCACGCATGTTGAAATGAGCACTCGACAGAGCGGGACTTCAATATTTATTCTTACGGTGTTATAATATTATATTTTTATATCCATAACCTGTCTTTTGTTAAAAATACTATTTGTTCTAATTCTGTTCTTTGTTAAAAATTCATTCTATTATATTAATGATTACAAACTGAGTGCAAGAACCTTGAATTATATGTGACATGTGTTAGTTAACTTGGACTTAAAGTTGTCATCGCAAACAAAAATCTATCTAAAAAAGCTAGAATGGCAGTGCACAATGGTGCTCGTGTACCGACCCTTATGTATAGAAGCGAAGCATGGAACTGGGAAAAGAAGGATGAAAGTAGAATAAATGCAGTAGAAATGAGATCTCTTAGACGAATGTGTGGATACTCTGTGTAGGAAAGAGTGTCGAATGAAGTGAAGTAAATGCGGTGCGAATGATGGTTTCATGAACAAAATAATGAGAGGATCATTAAGATGGTTTGGACATATTGAAAGAATGAATGAAGAAAGAATGGTAAAAAAATTATATGTTAATGATGTTAATGGAACCAGAAATAGAGGAAGACCGAGGAAAACGTTTCACGATCAAATAAATCAAATATTGAATGTCGGCCATGTGAGGAGTCATAGAAATCGACGCGCGTGCATGACACGATGTATGAATGTTGAGGATGCAAGAGAAATATGTCAGGAAAGAAAAGTGTAGCAGTCCATTCTTACTGCGTGATGGTTAGTTAGTTAGTCAAATTAAATAGTAAAAAATTGGGTTGAAACGACAAAAAAATTATAATGAATTAAACAATTCGATTTTGTTTTAAAAGAGTTTCTTTTAAGTGTATATCTTCTGCACAGGATATAAAAAAGCCATAAAGCCCACACTGTTCTCGGTTAGGACGTAAAATGGCAATCTGAGGCACTGCATTGGATCTTTTTAATTGCCAGACATGTGAGAAAAGGTTTGTGCCACTGACATTTAGTGTGGTTGTCAATCTTGGGGGGCATTCACGCCTTCGGACTTCTGTTGATACACTCGCCAAAGTAAACGGGGATCCATCACGGTTACTAAATAGACGTGTAAACACTTCTTTAGCACTTTTTTAAAGTCTGCCATCGGAAGTCCGGGTCGGATGAATCCCAATGTTTAGTTTATTCGATTCTAAGAGATTGTTTGCAATGGTGTGGGTAACTCCTCTTAAATTGGTTGTAGACATCTATATGATTGGTTTTTGGTTTAAGTAGGTCTCCCGAAGGGGTAGGCAGAAAGAATGGACTGCCACACGCGTGTCATGCACGCGCGTCGATTTCTCTGACTTTTCACATGGTCGACATTCAATATTTGATTTATTTGATTGTGCCATGTTTTTCTCGGTCTTCCTCTATATCTGGTTCCATAAACATCATTAACATATACTTTTTTTACCATTCTTTCTTCATTCATTCTTTCCATGTGTCCAAACCATCTTAATAATCTTTTCATTGTTTTGTTCATGACACCATCATTCGCACCGCATTCACTTCTTATATTTTCATTCGACACTCTTTCATACACAGAGTATCCACACATTGGTCTGAGAGATCTCATTTCTACTGCATTTATTCTTTTTTCGTCCTTCTGTTGCCAGATCCATGCTTCGCTTCCATACATAAGGGTCGGTAGAAGAACACCATTGTGCACTGCCATTCTAGATTTGTTGGATAGGTTTTTGTTTGCGATGACAACTTTAAGTGCACCATTCACTTTGTTGCCTGCCCCAACCCTCCTTTCAATATCCCTCTCCACGCGAATAGAGGAAATAGAGGAAGACCGAGGAAAACGTGGCACGATCAAATATTGAATGTCGGCCATGTGATGTATGCATGTTGAGGAAGCGAGAGAAATATGTCAGGAAAGAAAAGTGTGGCAGTCCATTCTTTCTGCCTACCCCTTCGGGGAGATGACGTGATGATTAGTTAGTTAGTTAGATAATCTTCTTTTGGATGTTTTACATAATATTGATTAGTTCAACCGTGTTATCCGGAAAAATCATGTTCCGTAATTTTGTAATACTTCTGTGAAAGTTAACGATCGTAATAACAAACAAGTTAATACGTTGGTAATAACAAAACGGTCACGTGCTAGAAATAACAAACAATTACGGTTGATTTCATTACTCACAAATAATAATGTATTCATTGCCTTAGCACAGAGGTCGGCAAACTCACTATTATTTAAAATAGCGAAATATCAGCATATTCTGAATGTCTTGCAAGTTTTTTTTATAGACATACAGTGGTTATACTGTATTCCCATAAGTAAGTACACTTCTTATTCTGGGAGAAAAAGGACAATTTACATACCTAATAATTACATATAAATATACAATACAACATTTGTAAACGGAATTATAAAAACACAGACTTAACGGCGGGCCACACTGTTTTAAACAAGCTCTCCACATCGGTCTCCACCGGCGGTTTAAAACTGTGTAGACACTTGTTTGAAACCATAATTCGTTTGACCTTCAACAAACTTTGTGGACGGACGCGCGTTCAAACACGCATTCCACGTGTGGAGAGCTTGTTTACAACGGTGTGTGGACGCTACACCAACCGTGGGCTCCACAGCTCTCCACCAAGGTCTCCCCTGTGGAGAGTTTGTTTCAAACAGTGTGGCACGGCCTTTAGAAATTAAAAACATGTTACAAAAATACAAAATTACAATAGCATTTAGGAATACATATCAGTAAACAGACATAGAACTAAGACATATTACAAAGTTTACAAAATTATAGGACATTTAGGAATAATCAAAACACAGATATAGAAACTAAAACATATTACAAAGATTACAAAATTTCAAAATCATTATTGATTGTTGAGGTTTTAGTTTTGTAAAACTCCATTATAATTATTATAATAATAAACGCGAATGTTTTACTTGATTTAATTCATATAATCAGTTAAATATCAGTTACAAATTTGTTTCGCCTTGCGAGGGCATTTTCAAACTGAACTAGAACAGTTCAGTTCAGTTCAGTTTGAAAATGCTTCGCAAGGCGAAACAAATTTGTAACTGCTATTTATATAAGTAATTATATCAATTAAATCAAGTAAAACCATTAAACATTCGCGTTTATTATTATAATAATTACAAAATCATTTATGAAATATCAAAACGCAAACTTAAAAATTAAAATATCTTACAAAAAATTCAAAATTACAACATTAAGAAAATATCAAAACACACACTTAGAAACTAAAACATCTTACAAAGTTTACAACTCACATAATGACGAGTTGTTTACAAAGCTCCAAGTCTCTCCACTCAGGTCAGACTGAATAGACTGAGATGGGCCGGTCACGTGCAGAGGATGCGGATGCCGTCATCGCGAACCCCAAAAAGATTGCTGGAGTGACACCCAGGTAGAAGACCAATTGGACGTCCAAGGCTGAAGGTGAAGGTGGGAGAGATGGGGCGAAATTATTACGAGTGTCAGATTGGAGGGTCGAAGCGGAGGACAGGAGGAGTTGGAGGCGAAGAATACTGCAGGCTTAGGCTCGATATGGGCTGTAGGGCCATCGAAGAAGAAGAAGATTTAAAATTCCAGGTTCTCGCCAATCTGATTGATTTTTGCACTCAAATACTTCTTCTATTCCCTGGTCGAAATCATGGAGATTGGTCTGCAACAAGCATCAATCGTTGCTACCCGTCAGTTCTGTCTCCAGCCACTCTTTTCTTCATTGTGTAGCTGTCACAACGCATGTCTCTAATCATCTGGTCCATATAGGCGCCTCTTTGGCGGCCTGTGCAGTTTCTGCCCTAAACCTTTACCTGCACGATGGTTATAAACAGGCCCAGATGTGTGATGTTATAGCCTATCCAGTTTGCTCGTTTCTTGGCAATCCTTTTAATGATTTTCCTTGTTTCTCCGGCCCTACTCAATATCTCACTGTTTTGGATGTGTTCTGGCCAATGGATCCTTAAATACTATCACTATTATTCTTCTTCTTCTTCCGCCTAGCCATTTTCCGTTATTTGGGGTCGGCTCTCTTAATACGGCTCTGCCAAGTCTCACGATCCAGGGTCATCTGGCTGTCCAGTCCCAGCGCCTTCAATTCGTTCCTAACTGTGGACATCCACGTTGCAGGAGGCCGACCTGGTCCCCTCCTTCCGTCTTCCAGTTGCAGGGTCTTGTGAACGATGTATTCATTGTCCCTCCTGCTTACATGGCCCAAATATTTACTATCAATACTAAATTTAAATTAATAGAAGAGACGCATTTAGCTCGGGAGTCACGGTTTGTAGACCACTGCCCTAGCTTAAGTATAGTCGGCACGTTCTGTAATGTCATACGTATCTATTCAATTGCGTAAATATGTACGTTACTATAAATTAATCATTTTTTGGTATTGTAAAAACATTTGTAGATTATTAATACATTTCAATACATCAAACGAGATATTGATTTGAGTGGGTGTCAGCTCAATATACAGGATGAATGGTACTTGACGTATTTTTTTAAAATATATATTTAAAGAAAAAACACTTTGAAACACCTTTATAATATCACGTCTTCATAATAATTTGGGATTTTAGGGACAGATTTGCGTCAAGATAAACACCAAGAAGCTTTGTGGAGTTTTTGGGAACGATATCATTGTCAGTTGTTGAAATTGAAGAATGAGCGATAAGATGTTGACGCTTTGAGGAAGCATTTCAGAGAAATTCCGTTTTGGATGGATTTAGTTTAAGTTTGTTTGATGCCATTCATTTAGATATGGCATCAATGCAGTTGACAGTTATTGACGTAAGATGTTTGGTGTCATCAGGGTTGCAGAAAAAATAAAGTTGTTGGTCTTCAGCATAGCAATGTGAGAGGAGACCAAAGGATTATATTATTTTGGCAACGTCATTCGTAAACATGATAAATAAAAGGGGTCCTATTACAGAGCCATGTGGCATACCAGCAGTGGCGGTACTCCCATAGAAGCCCAGAAGCCCGGCTTGCGTAAGAAATTTTTAATCAAAACCTCTTCTGGCTAACAGAGGTTCAGCTCTTGTGGTTATTCCTCTTAGCTCTGATAGGAACATTGTTGGAAGGTGATGAGGTGGGTTGTTGGTTAGTGTAGGGGCATTATAAATTAGATTTGAGGTTTTTGATTCAAAATTTCTTAGGCAAGCCGGGCTTCTGGGCTTCTATGGGAGTACCGCCACTGCATACCAGATTGGATATTAATAAAGGAGGATTTTTTTACCTGCAACCCTATGTGGTCTGTTCTGCAGAGTGTTGCTCCTCCTGCATTCTTGCTAGGTATGCTAAGCTACCGATCATTGGAGAGAAGGAGGAATATCAACTTGCGAGTTCACTTCTTTCGGCTGATTGGTGGCCATATACATAACTCGGATGTCCTGAGTGATGTAGGTCTATTTTTCCCTGATCATTACCTTCGTCATCGACAGCACAGATAGTTTTTATTTCGCTGCAGAACTAACCTGCCAATTATGCCTGTGAGTAGGGCAATCTTATTGCTTAATCAGATCGCCTCGGAGGTCGACATATTTCATGATAGTGTGAGTTGCCTCTGGGATGCATTATCAATGTTGTGATTATTTCTAATTTTTAATCTTAATGTTATTTTATGCTTCTCTTATAAATTCTTAATGAAACCACTAAATAAACAATAAAGATACAAGTCGCAAATCTGTGTGGGCTTTACATTGTATGATTTTTGATATTTTATTACTTTTCAAGGCAAAGAAGAGTCATATGGTTTAGAAAAACTTAAACAAGTACCTCAAACCCTGTATTTTAATAGTGGTATTGTCAATCAAGGAATCAAAGAGATAAAAAATGGTACAACATTATACCTCCGTAAAAAAGCATATGATCTGTGTCATAGGTCAAATCCCCAGCTTACGGAACACGTGTTTTGTTATGTCGGATATTAAGAGGCAGGTAGTATTACAAATATATTGATAAATTCTTTCAATTATGAAATTCAATTTAAAAATATGTAATCGTAATGAAATAAAACGATGTTCTATAACTACTTCCAATTTGTCTTTATTTCGACAGCGACCGTTTCGCTAGGCTCGCTGGCATCGACAGACTGGTGACACTATTGCAGACTCCTTTATATATATATTATACATTTTAAGACATAATGGTGAAGAAAGTATATGTAAACGACGTGAACGGAGCTAGAAACGCCCGAGGAAAACATGGCACGATCAAATAAATCAAATATTGAATGTCGGCCACACGAGGAGGCGAAGAAATCGATGTGTGTGTATGACACGATGTATGCATGTAGAGGAACGAGAGAATTCAGGACAGAAAAATGTGGTGATATATTTTTTCTGCCTACCCCTTAGGGGGAAACGGCGTGATGCTTAGTTAGTTAGTTTTTTTTAGCATTCTAAAGGTCCATTTACACTGGACAATTCTGATCAGGATTATTTTTATTTAGTGTCAATTTTATGTAGTCGCGTCTCTTATCAACTCTCCCGGTGATGATTTTATTATAGCATTTGAGATAACTTGGACTTGGACTTGGATCTTCTGCTTACAGAGGTTCAGCTCTAATGGCTATTCCTCTTACGTCTGTAGGAAACATTGTTAGAATGCGATTTGGTAATTGTTTTATGATGGCGCTAAATGTATGGCCCGGAGTGTCCCTCCGAAAGAGGGGGAGGGGGGATTTAGGGTTTAAGATAAATTCTTACATTATTGTCAAGAAATGGAAGACCAGTTAGGGTTGGGATTGTATTTATAAAAAAAAGTCTGTTCCCGAGGGGAAGATAAGAGGAGCAGTGAGATTCTAGGTTATTTTTTTCGTGACGTGTCGGCCGTTACGATAATTACTGTTCAGTGTAAACGGACCTTAAGAGGTTACTTTGGTGCTAATGCAGTGTACGTATGTGTGTATGTGTGATACTCATGTTCACGTATGGCATCGGTGTTAATTTACTGTTAACGCATTGTGTTTTAAAATAACTCTTTAATGCCACAGAACAACGTTCATCTTTAGTGTGAGAAATAAAATATAATTATTTAGAACACGGTTTCTCAAACTGTTTATATCACGGAGCACTTTGACGGGTCTTTAAATTTTGACGGAGATCCTTATGTAATTTAAAGTCTATGTGATGATACAAAATCAATACATACTTGTTGCAAGTATTTTTTTTTGTTGAATTTTCAATCATAACTCAGTTAGATTTAAGCTCTTTTAAGCATTTAGCATTTATAAGGGATTTTTTGTACATATTTATGGACTAAATATATTTTTACATATTTATTTCTACAATATTGATGTAAATGGAACCAGAAATAGAGGAAGACCGAGGAAAACGTGGCACGATCAAATAAATCAAATATTGAATGTCGGCCATGTGAGGAGTCAGAGAAATCGACGCGCGTGCATGACACGATGTATGAATGTTGAGGAAGCGAGAGAAATATTTCGGGAAAGAAAAGTGTGGCAGTCCATTCTTTCTGCCTACTCCTTCGGGGAGACGGCGTGATGGTTAGTTAGTTAGTTGGTTAGTTATTTCTACACTACTGTCACTTTTCTTCTTCTTCTTCCTCAGCCTATTCCCGTCCACTTCTGGACAAAGGCCTCCTCCATTCGCTTCCAAGTCACGCTGTCCTGTGCAGACTGCATCCAGGTTATTCCGACGTGTCTGTTCAGATCATCCTTCCACCGTAGTTGCGGTCGCCCTGCACTTCTCTTTGCCGTCCACGGTCTCCAAGTCAGCAGTCTTCTTGTCCATTTTTCATCTGAGCTTCAGGCTACGTGACCTGCCCATTGCCATTTTAGAGTCGCCACCGGGGGATGATGTCAGTGGCCTTGGTTTTTTCTCTCACCGTATCGTTTCTGATTCTGTCTCTTAGGCTTATTCCTAACATGGCTCTTTCGGTCACTCGTAGTTTCTCGGCACTTTGTTTGGACAATGTTACAGTTTCAAGACCATAAGTACCAACCGGCAGAACACAGGCTTCATAGACTTTTCGTTTCAGGTTGATCGGTATTTTCCGGTTTTTAAGGTCATACAACAATAATAAAAAATGATTCAAAATAATCCAGAAACGTTCTTGGTCATGCGCATCGTGTGCATTTCGAATTAATTTCGGAGGGAATCGTATTCCTCTCTCGCCCTCTTGTATTCAAAATAGTCTCGTACACTTTCTTGACGACATGCGGTTTTTGCCTGTTTATATTATGATCGCAGAGCACTAGCTACCTTCCCGTGGAGCACAGTTTGGAAAACCCCGCCATAGAACAATGATAATATTTTTCATGCCTTGTGCGACGCGCTCTCTCGTATAATAACACGTTTAACAAGCCGACGCACAGTGGGGCCAAAATATGAAAACGTGTCATTAACTCATAGAAGCTATATATATAGCTATAAATCAAAGGATTTAATGTAATTAGGTAGGTTAATGAAAATAAGAGACAATGTCATGAATATTAACACTTTATTTTTCCAATAACAATGAAATATGTGTCAAATACTGTCTTATTTTTATATGCTCGTTAAAGTCATTTTTTATTATTTTTAATAACGTAAAATGCAGCTTAGTTTTACATAATATATACGTTTCTTGAAAGAACGTCGATTTTACCCTTCATAAATACACACCAATATTTTTTTTACTCGTTATCAGATATTTCTGAGACACCATTATGGTCATCGGATTCATCATTTTCGCTTTGGCTGGAGGACCCTGTAGATGGAGGTATTATCAGATCCAAAACGTCTTTGAGGAATCTGGCTAGTTCCTCTTTCGGTAATTTCCTTTTACTAGTTATTAAAGGATCTGATGAGAGTAAAATGAAATTTAAAATATCCGTGTTTGAATTCGTTCTGCTGGATTTCCTCGAGTGGTACTCCCTAAACTTTTTAAAATCTTTGTTACGTGCTTCCTGCGCTTCTTCGGTTAATTGACCTATCGGCAATATTGACGTTTTTATTATTTCAGGTCCGTGTATTAAATATTCGTGAAGTGTGGGTGGCATATTACACCACGGATATTTTTCTTCAAAATATCTGGCTGTATGTAACGCATACTCCCGGTATTTTTCCACACTAATTTCATGACCACATGATATAACTATTAAAATGGTGTGCATTTTTCTTATTAATTCTACATCTAAATTGGTTATTTCTGCAGACACCTCTGCACTTAAAAAAAAACGCCTGGCGGTATTTCCATCGTTTGTGTTACCAAAACCCGGCTTGGTTTGTCCACGATCAAACCTAGTTTTTCTTTGAACTGAGCTTGAATTTTTTTCTTAGTTTCTTCAACGATTTCCTTGTCTGTCCCTCGAGCTTTTATAGGCAGTTTGTACGTCAAATGGAGAAGACACTAAAAAAAGCGTATCCATCCGTGCAAGACCGAAATGCCGAATTCAAAATTTTCTGTTTTTATTTATTTTGTTAGCAATGCATCTACTCGTATATATTATAATTCAATTGTTTAGATGTGGCATCACGTATGTAACATTTTTGGGTAGAAGAAGTATGTGTGATAGCATTACATACTTTGCCATCAATCATTGCGAATATTAAATGATGTTTGATTACGATAACGCGCCCATCTAGTCTGACTATGGTTGTGGTAATATTTTTTGTTTCTTCATCTACCCTTCGTTTCTCTTCCAAAGGTACTGCTGTGCTTTCCTTAATAAATTCTATTTTCAGAGGTCTGCAATACCTCGTTGAACCAGGTCTTGGATTTTGCCAAATAATTTTGGCACCAGACACTAGGCGTAAGGGGGCAAATGATGTGATAAAAACCGCTGCATCATCGGCATCTGTGTCAAAAAAAGCCTGTTTATGTGAACTGTGCCCCGAACTTCCATCAACTCCCCATTTGGAATATCATATCATATTATTTAATTCTTTGGGTTTGAGTGTAAAAACAACATCTTGATGGGTGATAATTAAACGCTCAATCGTGAGATTAAGCATGATCTGCAAATCAACATATACCAAAGTATCCGTGACATGTATATTTTCTGGCTCTGGATAACATCGTCTTTTTTAGGCCTGTACAGTTTTATACGAAGGATATAAGTTTTTAGATTTCAACTTAATAGCGTTATACTGATGTGGAGGCAAGTCCGCTTCTATTAAAAGTGCTAAAGCATCTTCTGCTGACATGAACACGTTTCCAAAAGACTCCCTGGAAGTTTGATGAGATTTACCTGAACCTGTTGGAACAGATAAAATACCTCGAACCAACTTTGAGGCATCTGCCTGTCATGCAGCTCTAAGTTCCATTTGTGTTGCGTAGAGTAAGACTGGCAGAGATGCAGAATTCCTTAGATTAACCGTCTTTTGCCGCTTCACCCTTTCTGTACTCTCCTCAAAAGGAATCATCGGGCGACCGCCACATGTTTTTGTAGCGCGAATGAAAGAAACGGATGTATCAAGCCACGTTTTATTAACATCGAGAAATCTTTCTTTCATCCAGTGAGCTGATTCCCATCATGATTTATAATCAAATTTAAACCGAATAAAATTTTTAACACACGTAACACTTTTTCCTAACTCATCAACACACCCTGTCCGTTTTATGATTTCTTTTTGCAGGAAATCAATCTGATCCTCCAATTTTTCTTTTCCGAAACTCTTCATAAGCGTTATTAATTGATGCTTTGTCATGAACAAAGTGCTGGAGCTGGTACCTAGGTATGCGAGAAAAGGAAAAACAGAATAAGATACAAAATTGGTGTATTTTTTTTTCATTTTTGGTTATTCGAAATGTGCTGTTATTATAAAAAAGTGCAAAAAGTGGCAAAAAATAACATCATATCAATAAAGTACAACAATTACTTATTATAAATCAATTAAAATACTTGCGGAATTCATCGGGATTCTATACTAAATCTCTAAATGTTTTTTTAATATTACAAAAACCTCTGTATCATTTTAATGCGAAATCGGTTTAATTTTTTTACATTTAAAACAAGCCGTAATTACAATTAATTTAACTCGAAAAAGAGGATACATACCTGACGTGTAAGGTTCCATACTAAAACTTTAAATTTTTTATCAATAATACAACTAAAGAAATGTTAGAAACTAGGTGTTGCGCTGACTTGAAATAACGGACGTGTAACCTCTACGAGTAATCGGCTCCGATTGAGGGGTGCTAGAGCGAACGTGTCACAGTCTAGCTTGTCTATCTGCTCGTGATCATATGCTAAATATATCTGAGTCATCATATAATAACAAAGCGTTTAATGAATCATAATTTTTCTTTTTTGGGTTATTGTATGAGAAATCTGAATCCTGCCCCATTGTGCGACGGTGGGGCCAGGGATGAACCAGGTCTCTTTCAATTGGCTGAAATAAGCAATTAAAATATGGCTTCTCCGGTCCGTGGCTCCATTTCCATAAGAAATCTGGTGTGGAACACGAAACAGATTCCATAAAAATTAATGACACGGAAATTTGAATTCAGAACACTCTATGGGCTCATATAACAATGTTCAATTACGCATTTAACCCTTACACCACTGTTATATATTTTCTGTATTTTAAATAATTATAAATAAATAAATATTTAAAATAATTATATAATTTATTTATTTTTCTTCGGATCGGTAAATTAACAATTATAATGAAAATTTAGCATTTACATTAAATAAATAAGACAATAATTTTCAATTCATATTTTTTTTATTATTATTAACTAACTAACTAAATTACTAACCACCACGCCGTCTCCCCGAAGGGGTAGGCAGAAAGAATGGACTGCCACACTTTTCTTTTCTGACATTTCCTCCGCTTCCTCAACATTCATACATCTTGTCATGCACGCAAGTCGATTTCTCCGACTCGTCACGTGATCGACATTCAATATTGAATTTTGATTGATTTGATCGTGCCACGTTTTCCTCGGCCTTCCTCTATTTCTAGCTCCGTTCACGTCGTTTACATATACCTTCTTCACCATTCTCTCTTCACTCATTCTTTCCATGTGTCAAAACCATCTTAACGCCCCATTCATTATTTTGTTCATAACACTTTCATTCGCAACGCATTCACTTCTTATACTTGCATTTGACACTATCATATACAGATTTACCACAAATTCATTTATTCTACTTTCATCATTCTTTTGCCAGTTCCATGTTTCATTTCCATACATAAGGGTCGGCACAAGAACACCATTATGCACTGCCACCTTAGCTTTTATTAATTATTGTTAGTTTAATTCGTTGATATATACTTGGGTGAAACGGGCTTCTGTAACCGGTCGGAACTTTTATAGAAGAAGAAGAAGAAGTGAAATGAATTTTAATGATTTCATTTATTTTATTATATACATTTTTCATTAATGAAAGTGAACTTCGGCCAAGTAATTTCATTCATATCCTTATTTTAATCAATAAAGTGGGATATTTATCCCATTATCAGATTAATACAAAATAAATCTTATAATGATTAAATTGATGAAATCATTGTTTTTGTGTAATTTTGATAATATACTTAAAAAATATAATATAATAGATAACAGAGATTTTCATCAAAATTAAATTTATGTTAAGCAAATAAAAAATTTTAAATTCAAGAAAATTAGCTCTTTACAATTCTTTGATTTTTGTTTATAAAATTAAAAGATTTTTGTTTATAAAAATATGTTGGCTGTATATCTAACTAAAAATGTAGCATATAGTTATAAAATACATGACTATTTGACGATGGGTCGTGATAGATTCCGACTCCGGAGACCCAGACTTGTAAGTACAGAGAAATGTGTTTTTTATAGAGGATCTAAATTATTTAACGAATTGTCAAATGAGGTAAGAGATGCCGGTTCTCTTGCGATCTTTCGTCGAAAATGCTTTCAATGTGTTCTAACTACCGATATTCCATGTTTTTGTTGTTTTTCTCATTTGTGATTTTTTTATAATATTATTAACTAATTGTTTATAAAAGATTGTTTTATAAGTTGTAAAATGTTTCTGTATTTTTATAACTTTATTAAATAAATAAATAAACAATTTGGGGTTTATTGTTACAAAATTCACTAAGAATATAATAATTTTCCTATAAAACTTATGTTTTATAGAAATTTAGTTTATTATTATATGCCCCAGACATTCGGTACATTTACCTACACTTGCTAACTAACTATCACGCCGTTTCTCCGGAGGGTTAAGCAGAGAGCATGGATCGCTACACTGCTCTATCCTGAAGAGACATGCTCGTCGATTATTCCTACTTCGAACATGGCCGCCTTTCAGTAATTGATTAATTCTGTCATTCCATGTATTCCTTTGCCTTCCTCGACTCCATTTTCTTTGCATGTATGTATTTTTTAAACCATTCTTCCCTCATCCATTATTTCCATATGTCCAAACCATCTTAGTGTTCTACACTTGTTCTAAGAATCAAAACCTCGTTTTACTATTTTTGAGTTTATTTTTCTCTTTTTAAATAATCTCAAATGTGTGAATAACCATGTTTAGGATTGATATTAAATTCGTCATTATGAAATCACTTGTGTTAAGCTCGTAAAAAATACGTAAAGCCTTAAGTTTTTAAAAAAATAATATATAATACTGCACAAACATTTAGGATACATTGTATCTCAATAGACACGAAGATGTAAATTGTTTTTTTTGAAACAGAATATGGTGGTCGAGGCGTTTACAGGACTTATGACCTGTCATTGGTTGGGTTAAGCGATCGCTTTATGTTATTCTATATTCCCCATTGCGCCCTTCTTACGACCACCACGTCTGAGAAAATTTTGAAAGATGTGTATATGCTACTATGTTGAGAAACACTTCACATTTTTTAGTTCAGTCTACACTAGCGCCATCTATTAACATCTAATGATAAACCCGCAATGGGTAAAATCCAGTATTTGTCTACAAGTATTTGTATACATTCAAAAACAAAATTAAGTATATATTTTTTTTAAATATCTTTGGGATTTATTATTTCATCGGCATCGAAAGGTTTAACCAGGTAAATTGGCCGCTTTAGATTCATTTAACGGGAGGAGAACTTGCTTAAGTAATGAGCCAAGTCAGTAGCCGCAATGGTTATTGCCTATTTGAACAAACAACATCTTCTTATGATATAAAGAACAAAAAAAAAATTAAAATATAATAATAATATTTTGTTTTGAATGTATACGAATACTTGTAGTCAAATACTGGATTTTACCCATTGCGGGTTAATCATTTAAATCAAATCAAATCAAATCAGTATATTGACTCAAAAGACATTACAAACAGCATAAATGTTTAAGGCATCAATTGAGTACAGGTAAGATATTATACACATACAACATACGAACGAAGGAATACCAGGAACGCATTCGTGATGGTTCGACATTAGGAAGACAAGATACTTTCCAAAGTCAAGAGTATTTGTCCCCTGAACGTAAAGGATTAATTGTATCTCAATAGAGACGAAGATGTAAATTGTTTCGGAAATAGAATATGGTGGTCGAGGCGTTTACAGGACCTATGACCTGTCATTGGTTTGGTTAAGCGATCGATTTATGTAATACAACATTCCCCATTACGCCCTTCTTACGACCACTACGTCTGAAAACTATTCTTGAAAGATGTATATATGCTATTATACTATGTTGAGGAACATTTCACATATTTTAGTTCAATCTTCAAATTAATGCTTACATCTAATCTTAATAGATGGCGCTAGTGTAGATTGGAATTATATCAGTGTGTATTGCATACCAGTACTGACTCATTGATTGAGGTTGACGAACTGTTGAAATATTTTTGGCTGACGATGTCTTGTCCATTGGAACATTAGACATGCCTACCTAATTAATCGAACTATTTTCGGTGCAATGAAATCCCAACTGCCCATTTCATGCTGTGTAACGTAAGTTACTATTTCTTATTTATTTTCGGTTATCTTAATATTCAGTGTTTAGCTCTAGACCCCATTCAAACCCCTAGTTCCCGTTTTTACCACCAGAGTGCTACTTTAAACTCTTGTTCCCGCGCGCTTCTCGGATTTGGCGCTAAATTCACCCCGATGTGTGCGCCGTCTGCAGTTCACTCTCAGCCCCTTCTGCGCAACCCATTCTGCGCAGCCGATTCGGCCCGACTTCACTTCGTTTTGGGCTGTCAACTTCGCGGCATCGATTGGAGGATCGCCGTTTCGACCCGCGATTTTCCCGATGGGATAATCCGTTTCCATCTAGCCTCATCCGCCATGGAATAACTTCGAGCAAGGTATTTGCGGTACTTGCCATCGTGCCCATAAAATCTGTGGCATTATTTCAGGTTTTCCGCCAACTTGTCCGGCACTATGGCGATGCCAAAAGTGCATATCCGCTCCCAGGCCGTTTGTCAAGCCCGACCTTGCTGCGGTTGATTCCCTCCGCCACGGTCCGAGCCATCCTCTGCTCCCGAAATTGCCGCCCACGTGTTGTCGCACATCATGCCCCGACAACGTGGTTGACCTCACCATCATGCGGAACTGCGAGGACCACTTCACGCCGCTTCAGACAGCACCCACAGGTTAGGGAACCTCGTGTCTGCCAGGTGACGCTCTACTTATTGATTTGCTGACCCACCATCTTCTGGTCGACGTCGCCGGTCGATGTCCTGACGAGCACGCCGTCGAGGAATCGCCGCAAACAGCCTCTTCATTATTTCACCATGTGCCTCTTTTTTTTGTATACGTACGACATCTCTAGCCCCTAGATAACTATTGTAACTATTTTTTTGTGTTATAATAAACCCTCATGTATTCCGTCATATGTATTTATTTACACCTTTCCCTATTCGAATGACAAACAGCCGGAAAGTATCTCACGAGAAAACCGGAGATCTAAGGGCCCGCTCTCTGCGCTAGCCGAGGTAGGGAGATTCCCATTACACTGGCGCCCAAACGTGTGGCGTTCTGGCGTTGTCATTCGATGAAGGACTTGTGTGGGCTAAACATGTGTCGTATATTGATTGTTAACTGTTTATTGTCGAATTGGTAGTTTGTAATTAATTGTTTATAATGGAACAAATAGTAAATGTTCCCGGGGCCCATTTCAAAACCCTTTGCAAGGCGTTGAAGGATCGCGGAATATTGCCAAAGAATACCCTCGTGGAAGTCCGTGTTCAGGCTGAGGAATTCAACTCACGGACGAGTGATGTCGTTCCACTCACCATACCCCCCACCGTCGCTGACCTGCCGACCTCCGCCCCCCTTTCAATCGTGTCCTCTTCATCGGTTTCTCTAACACGACCCCCTGTAGAGCTTCAGCCCTTGAATGTTGATTTCGCATCGTGGCCTGTGCAACATTTCACCGGCGCGGAAGATGTGCGCGAATTTTTCACCCGTCTAGAAGAAATCGCCAAATCTAGACGCTTCGACTCCCAATTGTTGCCATCTGTACTTCCCGAATTCCTCAAAGGCCGCGCTCTGACACACTATAGAGCGTATTGTACGACCTCCAGTGACTGGTTGCTCCTTAAGTCACAGTTCCTGCAGCGTTTCGAGGATGACGATTATGTCATCTCAAAGAAGCTGGAGATATGGTCCTCGCGCCAGTCTCAAAATGAATTAGCGGCAGACTACTTCGCCCGGGTAGTGAGCACCAATAATACCATTGGGGAGGACGGTCTCTCTGACCAGGAGATCCTCAAGGTATTAAGGAAGGGACTTTCGCCCAAATTAGCCCCCGTAATAATTTCAGCCAACTTCTCCTCCGTCGTGGAACTGGAGAGAGCATGCCAGACCTACGAAAGATTGATTGGTGGTTCGGACCACCCCAGCCGCTCTGAACCTAAATCCGGCCCCTACGTCCAGAAATCCCTAGCTGCCGTTCGTGTGCCTCCCAAGAGCCCCCTAAGATGTTTCTCCTGCAAAAACCTGGGCCATATCGCCAAGAATTGCAGAAAAAAAAACCTTCCTGACACCTCTAGACCACCCCCCAGTTTTTTCGCAACAAAAAACTAGCAGCTAGCCAGTCTCCCATAATCCCGCGCTCAGCGGAGTGGTTAGACTGGCTGGCTTCGGTAAAATTATTCCACGAAACCTGGTATCTCCATGCGGTAAAAATTACAAATGCCCCTGACTAGAGAATCAATGATTAAAACCGCATTCTTTATTGAGGGTAGGGGTCAGTTTTGTTTCAAAGTTACTCCATTCGGGATCGCCAATATACCGAGCCAGTTGCAAAGGTTAATGGATGCTCTATTTTGTGATCTCGGTGACCATGTTTTTTGTTATCTCGATGACATTCTTATTTGCAGCCCAGATTTTGAATCTCACGTCAGCACACTCGCCCTGGTTTACGAACGTCTGCGCGAGGCCAACCTCACTATTCGTCTAGGCAAATCAGAATTCTGCAAATCTTCACTGAAGTACTTAGGCCATGTGATTGATCGTGAAGGAATAAGAACTGACCCAGATAAGATTAAGGTAATGATTGATTTCCCCCGTCCCACATCTACCAAAGAAGTTAAATCCTTCTTAGGCTGTGCCAGTTACTATCGTAAATTCATTGCACATTTTGCCGAAATTGCTGCCCCTTTATGCCGTTTAACAAGTATAAAGCTTAAAGGCACTTCCTTCCAATGGAACGAAGAGGCTGAACAATCATTTGTTGCCCTAAAAAATATTATGACTACCGCCCCTGTGTTGAAACCCCCTGATTATTCTGTACCCTACATTCTTACTTGTGATGCCAGTGGTATTAGTATTGGTAGCTTCCTTGCCCAAAAAATGCCTGACGGTTCCGAGCATGCTATAGCGTATTTTTCCCGAAAACTGACTGCTCCTGAACGTTCCTATTCTACCACTGAACGCGAACTATTGTCTATTGTGGATTCGGTACATCATTTCAGGAGTTACCTGGATGGCACACACTTTACGGTCCAAAGTGATCATGGCTGTCTCAAATATTTGAACAATCTGTCATCGCCAGGAGGCAGACTCGCCAGATGGGCTTGCCGTCTATCACAATATAGTTTCGATTTTGTATATAAAAAAGGTTGCGAAAACAATTTAGCTGATGCCCTAAGTCGCATCGAAGTGTCCTCCCTGACCTTCCCTCCGCCCTTCACTAACGTGACTGATCAAACCTATCTAAATCTATATTCGGCATGTAAGGATAACCCGCAGTCGACAGCCAACTATCTTATCAATAACAAACACCTGTACCGTTATTCGAAATCAGGAAACTCCTCGCGCCCTGACTCCAGCAGCTACCTCTGGAAGGTTGTTGTACCCGCTAATGAAATCCCCCATGTTATATCTGACTTTCATAACAACTTCTGTCATCCCGGGATTGAAAAAACATTTAGAACCCTCTCGCAAACATTTTATTGGAGCAATATGCGTCGCACTATCAAACAATTCATAAAAACTTGCGACACCTGCAAGGCCTATAAGCATAGCACGCAGTCCCCTTTAGGTTTAATGACGGTGCCTAAACGCCTTTCTAAACCCCTCGTCTCCTTGTCTGCAGACCTCGTAGGGCCACTCCCGATGTCCAATCATCGCTTCTGTCACATTCTGACAGTAGTAGACAACTTTTCAAAATTTGTTTGGGCGTTTCCCCTTAGGACAGCCAACTCCAAAACTGTAATTAAATTACTCGAGGAGAAAATATTTCTGCCTTACTCTGTTCCCCGTACGCTTATTATCGACAACGGAAGTCAATTTGTCTCCAAGGAGTTCCGTAAGTTCACTGAAACCTATGGAATACAAGACTTGTACTACAACGCCCGCTATCATCCTCAGAACAATGTAAGCGAACGTCATAATGCAAACATCATTACCGCACTGGCAATTCTGGTAGGGAATAATCAACGGACTTGGTGTTCAAAGCTTCCACAGATCTCATCTTGCTTAAATAATACTGTCAGTATTGCTACAGGATATACCCCGTTCTTTCTTTTGCACGGCTTTGAAACTGCTCCCCACGGTTCATTTCACAATAAATTTGTTCGTGAATCAAACTCCCATAATCCATCTGACATCACCTCGGACTACGCATCTGGCCTACTTAGAATGGAAAATGTCTATGAAGAAGTTTCTTCCGCACTACTCCAAGCCTTCCAACGGAACGCTACTCGGTATAATCTAAGGCGTAAATCTTGTACCTTGCATGTCGGACAACTGGTCTGGCGCCGTGCCTTCCTTCAATCTGACGCTTCAAGGTACATATCTGCCAAACTGTGTCCCAGATTTATCAAGTGCAGGATACTCAAAAGAATTTCAGATACCATATATGAACTGTCTGATATGGCTGGAAAAAGTATCGGTACATTTCACATCAAGGACTTAGTCAAACAGGAATAGTTTCTAAGTTAAACTTAAAACTTAGTGGCGCCCAAATATATTAACCTATGACTCAAACCTTTGTCTTAATATGTATTTTAGTTCTCAAGGGACTCGCATAATTTCCATCATTTCGCGAGGACGGGTAAGCGACCCCGGGACCCTAGCCATTACTGCTATTCCTAGCATACTTTCCCCCATAGCAGTAGTGTCCTTCAATCTAACCTTGTTTCCTTCCTCATTATGCATCCTATCCCCACTATGATTGCCCCCTTCCTTGTGCCAATTTCTATCTTACTTGCGTTTGTGGTGTCTATTGTGTTATGGTATGTATGAATAAGCGCCTGATGAAGAATAAACTGCCCCCATTCACCACTTGATCTAGTTGTGTTAGGAGCGCTCTAAGAGAAGATGCCTGTATCCATCGAATGCATGAATAATTGTAAATTTCCCGAACGCTAGAGACACTTGGTAGACCTACAGATGCATTTGTATTATGGTTTGGTTATATTTTCCCTTCCTACTTGAGTGTTCCATGTTCTTGTGTGTTCTGGATGGTTTAAAACTTCTTTTATTTGTGTGGAATACAAGATTGTCCATCACTTATAATATTATGAACTTTTCCATCTCACCTGAACAGAAATTTTATTGACATATAATTTTTGTATGTGCAAATTGTCTAAATTTATAACTATTGTAACACCAATTTCTTTATAAACTTGTTTGTTTTTTACTTCTTATTTATTATTATATATGTTCATGTGTGTTTTGGGTCGTGAGTCAGTTAAAGGTGTTGCATATTGGATTGGTAATCACTTTTACGATTGAGTTCACTTCTCCGATTCACCTGAACAATAACGTCCATTATATGTTTTAAAATGTTGTAGATATATATGTTGTTTCAGTCACCTGTAGAGTTTGTTTTTGTAGAGAATAGAAGGAGTCAGAACGCTATAGGTATACAGCCTTAGAATATGTAGATGTGCCTTATTATCCGAGGCGAAAGGGAGCTAGACCCTAATACAAAGCAACACTATAGGTATACAGCCTCATAATATGTAAACGGACATGCCTCTGCTGTATGTAATTTAAATTTTGTTTTTACTGGTGACTGAACACATAATATTGTTGTAACTGTTTTTCTTTATAATCTATCATCTAGGCTAGAGATGTCCAACAATAATTTACCTCAAGACCCTAACCCCTTCTCCTTTTAGAATCAGTGAGTGCCATTTAGCTACAAAAAAAAAAACAATTGTGTCTCTTTTGTGCTGTGGAAACTTTAAACAATGATAAATTTTTGTATTTATAACTTAACTGTGTTTGTGTTTTTACCTGAACTATAATTTGTATTTTTTTTTTTAAACTTAACAATTTGTAATATGTCAAACTAACTGCTAACCTAAGACTTAAACCTGCTTTCTCTGTGTTTAATGATCATTAATATTCAGAATTAAACTATGATTTGTTTTTTTTAAATAAATTTTGTTTGTAAAATGTTTAACTAACTGTAACCTAGGATTTAAACCTGTTTTTATTGTGTTTAATGATCCTTAATTTTCTGAACTTGTGACTATAGTTTGTATTTTTAAACTAAACTTAACAATTTGTAATATGTCAAACTAACTGCTACCTTTTAGGATATAAACCTCTCCCATGTGTATAATGATACATTTTTTAAACTTGTGAATCTAATTTGTACTTTGAAATAAACTGTCTTTGTATTTCTCAATTGTCCAAACTGTCACCTTCTAGGATTTAATCCACGTGTAACTTTTGTATGCCATTCACTGAAGGAGCTTTTTTTTATTATTTTTTTTATTCCACATAAGAGCGAGTGTAACGTAAGTTACTATTTCTTATTTATTTTCGGTTATCTTAATATTCAGTGTTTAGCTCTAGACCCCATTCAAACCCCTAGTTCCCGTTTTTACCACCAGAGTGCTACTTTAAACTCTTGTTCCCGCGCGCTTCTCGGATTTGGCGCTAAATTCACCCCGATGTGTGCGCCCTCTGCAGTTCACTCTCAGCCCCTCCTGCGCAACCCATTCTGACAGCCCATTCGCCCCGACTTCTCTTCGCTTTGAGCTGTCAACTTCGCGGCATCGATTGGAGGATCGCCGTTTCGACCCGCGATTTTCCCGATGGGATAATCCGTTTTCATCTAGCCTCATCCGCCATGGAATAACTTCGAGCAAGGTATTTGCGGTACTTGCCATCGTGCCCATAAAATCTGTGGCATTATTTCAGGTTTTCCGCCAACTTGTCCGGCACTATGGCGATGCCAAAAGTGCATATCCGCTCCCAGGCCGTTTGTCAAGCCCGACCTTGCTGCGGTTGATTCCCTCCGCCACGGTCCGAGCCATCCTCTGCTCCCGAAATTGCCGCCCACGTGTTGTCGCACATCATGCCCCGACAACGTGGTTGACCTCACCACCATGCGGAACTGCGAGGACCACTTCACGCCGCTTCAGACAGCACCCACAGGTTAGGGAACCTCGTGTCTGCCAGGTGACGCTCTACATATTGATTGTTGACCCACCATCTTCTGGTCAGCGTCGCTGATAACGTCTACGGACGACGTCGCCGGTCGATGTCCTGACGAGCACGCCGTCGAGGAATCGCCGCAAACAGCCTCTTCATTATTTCACCATGTGCCTCTTTTTTTTATATGTACGACATCTCTAGCCCCTAGATAACTATTGTAACTATTTTTTTGTGTTATAATAAACCCTCATGTATTCCGTCATATGTATTTATTTACACCTTTCCCTATTCGAATGACAAGCCGGAAAGTATCTCACGAGAAAACCGGAGATCTAAGGGCCCGCTCTCTGCGCTAGCCGAGGTAGGGAGAGACACATTACAATCATTGATTTAAATCCTTGGTATTAGTCTTTTTTTTAAAAAAGCATTACATCATTGTTCATGAAACAATATATTATTAATTAGAACGTAATCATAGTCGTTGTATTTTGCTGAATGAAAGCCAAAGAAGGTGCCTATGTGTGTGGTATTATATAAAAAATAACACCTGGCGCCTCTGGAAATAATACAAAGTTGGGCAAACCTTCCACCACCTGAGACTTTACTATTGACACGAATAAGAATAAAACTACGGTGATCGTTTGCGTATTATTTTCATCCATTTGACTTCAGGGTTAAGCCGTGCTCTGAATCCCGGAGATTGATCAGAGTGGAGAAGAATTGTGGGGATGAACTGGGAATATAACATAAAGAAATAAAAGAATCTGTCTGGGCAAAATGGATACCTTTTCCACCTCTGACCCGACGCGGTCTGAATGCGAATGGCGGTAGTTTAGTTCCGAACACCGGGTGACTAGAAAACAACTAATTACAAGCGATTAGACTCATAATTCAAGAAGCACATTCCAACATTCTTGAATTTTTTTCAACACATACGTTTATTTGGTAGATAATGTGTTAAGTTTTTTATAAAGTTTTTTAATTAATTCACTTCAAAAATACTTTTTTTTATTGCGTATTAGGAATGAAATTTTTCAATGCAATAATTTATTGCAATATTTTAAAAACATACACGCACTTCAAATAGACAATCAGATATCAGTATTATTAAGATTGAAACATGCCTAAAAAAATAGACTCAAAACTGAAAAAAGAAAACAGTAAAGAAAATGGCCGTTTTCTAGAATTTTAACTAACTAACTAACCATCACGCCATCTCGCCGAAGGGGTAGGCAGAAAGAATGGACTGCCACACTTTTTTTTCCTGACATATTTCTCTCGCTTCCTCAACATTCATACATCGTGTCATGCACGCCCGTCGATTTCTCTGACTCCTCACATGGCCGACATTTAATATTTGATTTTTTTGATCGTGCCACGTTTTCCTCGGTCTTCCTCTATTTCTGGTTCCATTTACATCATTAACCATTTTTTACCATTCTTTCTTCATTCATTCTTTCCATATGTCCAAACCATCTTAATGATCCTTTTCTAGAATTTTTATTTTATTCAATGGGAATTATATGTTTTGCATTGCTAAGGCATTTACATGTAAACCTTAGTTAGGCAAAAAAACTCATTCATAAAATATAATTAAACTTCTAGTTATTATATTTTTTTTTTATTAATATATAATTTTTATAACCTTAAGGCGTTCACACTGCGGAATTCCATAGTGAATTAAGTCATTGTTTTTTTTTTTTCACT
This sequence comes from Lepidostoma basale, assembly GCA_022606425.2. Taxonomy (NCBI): domain Eukaryota; kingdom Metazoa; phylum Arthropoda; class Insecta; order Trichoptera; family Lepidostomatidae; genus Lepidostoma; species Lepidostoma basale. Next base: position 1,023,189 of record JAHDVF020000068.1, read on the forward strand.
TTTGAGTTTATTTTTCTCGCTCTTTTTTAGAAGACCATACACCTTCATCATCGAAAGAACTATATAAACTTGAGTTAATTCGATGGTATTATACCATCATATGAACTTGTATTTATCATTGTTCCGATGATGTTGGTATCCTTTAAAACACGTCTCTATAAATAAACTCATATGCGTGAATAAAAAACGGCTATTTTTGAAGTTTGGAATTCCACAAAGTTAATGATTTAAGCGTATCTTAAAAAAATTCACTCTGTTTTATGCAATTTTTAAGCTTCTTTATATGATGTGTATAAAATACTTTTCACCTTTCTGTACAAAATGTCTTCAATTGACAAGTTACAGGAACCCTGGTACCCGTTGCCCGGTGAAATAATTTTGAGTCAAGTCTGTACTGAGCCGCAGTCACGTAGCGGCACCGCGGACGTTTGGACGCTTGGTCACCCATTCGGAGCCTTATTCTGGACCTATTCAACCCTGTTTATCCCTTATAAAGGCTCCATGATTTCTTCTTGATGGCGGATAGTTATTTTTTATTATTTTGAATCCGCAAAAGATGCAAGAATTTCTATCTCTCGTCGAAAACACGAGTCCGCTGTACGTTGGACTAATCCACAGATAAATAGATATTATTCTAGTCCAAACTAATTTCGCGATACTCTGTTTTTCTCTCATTATTGCGTTGTATATTTTGCAATTTAATAATTTTAAAAGCCTATTTAATTCTTTCTTGGACAATGACGTACAACTCTCCACATTAAAATAATTTATACGAATGAAAACGTCTGTTTTTTTATAAGTTTTATTATAATTTATGGGAATGACATATTTCGCTTTTATAATGTATAATCAATTATTTTCATATGATAGACATTTGATAACGCCTTAGAAACGCTATACATGTCATTCCCTTAAATTTTAATAAAACTTCTAGAAAACACACGTTTTCAACCGTATTCATTTTTAATATGGAATTTAACATCATTCAAGAAACAATAAATAAACACTGGTCTGATTTATATAATATCGTAATATGAACGAGATCTAGTGCCAGCCCTTATGTATTTAATGAATATTTATTGTTTCAAGAACAATGATTTAAAACTCCATATTAAATAATTAATATTAATGTAAACGCCTATCTTCTAGGAGTTAAGTTTTTTTATAGAATGACATGTTTCGCCCTTCTAATGCATTATCAAATGTTTGATAACACAAACATTTAATAATGCCAGAAGGGCGAAACATGTCATTCCATTAAAAAAAACTTAATAAAACTACTAGGAGATAGACATTTTAATTTATATTAATTATAAAATGAAGCTTGAAGCTGGCAAAACAAGGATATTAAATGCCGTAGAAATGAGATTACTAGTAAGAATGTACGGGAAAACTTTGTATGCAAGAATACATAACGATACAATTAAGAAGAAATATAGCGCAGATGATTTCATCCAAAGTAAAATTAATAAATGATGGTTTGGAAATATGGAAGAATTTAAAGCACATATAAATACTGGTCTAATATATTTTTTTAAGATTACAGAGCATTTGTTGAATATCATAATATGAACGAGTTCTAGTGCCAACCCTTATGAATAGAGGTGAAGCTTGAAGCTTGTAAAATATTTTGTATCTTGTCTTTCTTATGTCGAACCATCTCTCATGCGTTCCTGGTATTATGTTGTATGCATATCATATTTTACCTGTACTCAATAGATGCCTAAAATATTTATGATGTTTGTAATGTCTGTTGAGTTATTAAACTAATTTGATTTGTTTTGAAAAAGAAGGATGAAAGTAGGATATATGCCGTAAAAATGAAATCACTGAGAAGAATGCGTATGAAAACGATGAGAATTTTGGATTTTCTATCTAAACCGGTTGTTAGATCCACAGAAAGCCGAAAAAGAAGATAATGGTGATTTCGTATTTATTTTTATATCAGGATGTAAGCTTAGCCTTCCTTTCTAATACATTGATATATTTTACATATTTCTCGCAAAACGATGTTTATTTCATTTCGGCAAACAGCTTAAAGAATTATTTATTGTAATGGCATTCAGCAAACATAGATATATTATACAAGCATGTTATTTGAGCTTGTACACATAATACAATTCTTAAATTCGTTACTTTTTTAATTGAAAAAACATGTTTAAAAAAAAGTTTATCAATTTTTGTATTTTATTATAACAACACTTTATTTTCTTTTTTTAAGTCTATCAACAGCTTTAACTCTGTTTATTTTGTTACCCCGATGAATCTCCGCTTTGATTAACCTGTAAATAGTGTTTTTTAAATAACTTTTAAATGTATTTAAATATCAAAATATAATAAACACATTTTTTTGGATTTTAAAATTTTTTTTCTAAAAAATCTAAACTATGGTAAGGTTTTATATGAAAATATATACATAACATGTGAGTTTAGATCACAGTAAATGTTTACAAATTGTGCGCATAACCAAAAAAAACTAACCAACGCGCCGTTTCTCTTGAGGGATAGGTAGAAAGAATGGACCGCCTCATTGTTCTTTCCTGGCATACTTCTTTCGCTTCCTCAACATTCAAACATTGTGTCATGCACGCAATATTTCTTCCTTGTGGTTCAGGCTCCGTTTGCGTTGTTAACATATACTTTTTTACCATTATTTCTACATTCATCAGACTATGTGTCCAAACCATCATAATGACCCATTAATTATTTTGTTCATAACACTTTTATTACCACTGCATTCACTTCTTATATTTGCATTTGACACACGATCATATACAGAGATTATTTACACATTCATCTCATTTCTACTCCGTTTTTTCGACGTTTATGAATAACACGTTATATCTATGTAAATAAGGTAATATATTTTTTTCTAAATAATATCGCGATTTCGGTATCGATCTTCTCTGCCCACACCAAGAGAAGAATGGCGTGACGGTTAATAATTATTGGATTATCTTTAATATTTTAAAACATACGTTACACAAGATTTTTTGTAGCTTACCTGTAGATACTTATTTGTTATTGTTAAACTGTTAAATTACTCGTATATAACTCTGTTTAGGTATCACGATTTTATTTTTTCATTTTTCGCGACAGCTGTTTCGTCAACCTATGTTGATATCTTTAGATGTAATTTGTTATTGTTTAATTCTTTTTTTGAGTTACCATAAAAAAATACATATTATTTTTAATTAATTTTATTTTTTTTTTAAATTATATTATTTTTAATCTTTGTGTCCTAAGAGTGAAAATGGTATTTAATCAACAACTTTTTTTTAAATATTTTTTTAATCATTAAAAGTCCAAACTAGTTTGTTTGTTTTTCTCGGCATGTTTCGAAAGCCTACACCTTCATCATCGGGGAAAAAATATTAACTGATTTATATTGTTTATATCGTTCTCCCGATGATGAAGGTGTAAAGCCTTTGAAACATTTTGAGAAAAATAAACTCAAAAGTGGTTATTTGTTATTGTTTAATTCTTATATATTTTTTTTGAGTTATAATACTAAAAACAACCAATTTAATTTATTTTTATTTTTCTTTGTGTCGTATAAGTAAAAAGGGTATTTAATCAACAGATTTTTTTTAATTAACTTTTAATCCTTAATATCGTTTTCAAGTTACTAACAAAAACGATATATTAGGTCCTTACATATGAAATTGGCGTTGTTTATGGGGGGAACATAAAGTTGATTTTTTTTTAATATAATATATTTATTTAATCAAAGTATGTACCATTGCTATCTCTGCACTTTTGCCATCTCATAGGTAGTTCATCGATCCCTTTACTAAAAAAACATTCGGACGGGAATCAATAAAATCTTTGAAGTCGGTTTGGACTGCCCCATCGGAGTTGAATTTTTTCCCTTGCAAGAAGTTATCCAAGTTTTCGAAAAAAATAGTAATCTGTTGGGGCAAAGTCCGGAGAGTACGGTGGATGTCTTAGACATTCCAATTGAAGCTCTTCTAATTTGGTAGCCGTCTGTTGTGCAGTGTGTGGTCTAGCGTTATCATGAAGCAGCAGTGGCCTAGAGCGATTAACCAGCCTCGGTTGTTTAGCAGCTAGCTTTTTCATCATGGTTTGCAGTTGCTGACAATAGACATCTGCCGCAATCGTCTGGCCAGATTTAAGAAAGCTGTAGTGAACGACAACAGCACTAGTCCACCAAACGCTCACAAGTAACTTTTTTGGAGTCAATTTTCGCTTGGGGCATGGTTTGGCTGGTTCGGCAGGGTTCAGCCATTGCGATGAGCGCTTCCGATTATCATACAGGATCCATTTTTTATCACAGGTAATGATTCGATTCAAAATCCCTTCATTATTGTGCCGGTTGAGTAATGCAATACAGCAGTCAACGCGCGTTTGTTGATTTGCTTCACTCAATTCGTGAGGTACCCACCTTTCAAGCTTTTTCACCTTCCCAATTTGCTTCAAGTGGATTAAAACAGTTTTATCACTAACACCGTAGCCTGCAGCTAACTCGAACGTGGTTTGCGATGGATCCGCTTCCACAATAGCCTTCAATTCTTCATTATCAACTTTGGTCTCCGGCCGTCCACGGGGCTTGTTCTGCAGGTCGAAATTTCCAGAACGAAAACGTTGGAACCAAAAACACACTGTGTTTTCTTTTGCAGCACTGTCGCCATACACATCATTAATCCTTCGAGCCGTTTCTGCAGCACTGGTGCCACGGTGGAACTCGTACTCGTAAATAACGCGATATTTCAAGTTTTCCATATTGTAAACTGAGTGACGCAAAGAAAAAAAACAATTGAGGAAAAAACAAATGAATTATAATTTTCGAAACACAAATACTTGAGTAAATAGCTGTATAAATTTGAATTTGGAATTCTTAACCAAAGAGAAAATATTTGAGATCAAAGTTGCCAGTACGGCAAAACGCCAATTTTATATGTAAGGACCTAATATTTTCTTTGTCATTTAAATGAAAAATAAATTTAATCTCACAATTTTCATTTAATTAATTTTTGATCCAGCTCTTTGCTTTAGCTTTTTTTTTAATCTGTTGGAAAGTAATGACGAAACGAAATATGACCTCTGTGCTCCCTGCTTACCTACCCTTAATAAAACAACGTAATGTGAACGTAAAACAATGAAAAACCATATTTTTTCCTAACGTTGGTATGCTTACCAAACATGAATGAGCTTTGCGCAACACGTTATGGGTGTTACAATATTTAACGTGTAAATTGTAATGTTGTTCCGACGATATTAAATAATATTTGTATATAACAGTGTTTCCCAATTGGGTCGATACCACCCAATGGGGGGCATCGAAGTGATCTAAGGGGGCATTTTTGGTATATAGTAGTAGTATATAGTAGTAGTAGTAGTGGTTCAAAAGGGTAGTAGGGCTGCGATGGGGTATGTTTTACTGGAAAATATGCCTCTACAAAATGTCGTGAGGCGCCATGTTGCATTTACAACAGCAACACTACTATCAAGTCCAACTCTCTAGCGTCCACGAAAGACCCGGCGAACCCCGGGCAATGTGGCACATATTACTTAGTGCTATAGCAGATAGGGATAGGACGAATGGCGAGCTTCCAGCGCCATAAAACTGAATACACCCAGCTAAGGGAAGGTAGCCGCGACAGAAAATCCTCCAGATAAGGCAAAGGGATACTACTCTGGATATTTTTCCCCAGGTGATCACTATGACAAGGGTGATAGTCAACGTTAGGGAGACCTGACAGGACACAGAAAGTAAAAGTAGTATATAAGAAAAAATTATTCAGCAATAAGGAACTGCCGCCCCCATGGCAAAAATATATTTTTTTATTATTATTAGAAATAAAAAAAAATTGCAACAAATAGCGAAACAATTGTGATTAATAAATGACTTGACAAATTACACAAAACTAAGCTCTCATTAGTATTTGTAATAATGTGTATTTGTTAATCGAATAATACATCAAAGTTTTAGTTTAACATTGTTTTTTAATGTAATATATTGTATAATATAATTTACCTCAACTAGTATGAATGTTGAGGAAGCGAGAGAAATATGTCAGGAAAGAAAAGTGTGTCAGTCCATTCTTTCTGCCTGCCCCTTCGGAGAGACGGCGTGATGGTTAGTTAGTTTTTTTTTTAAGAAAAATGTGACAGTCCATTATTTCTGCCTACTCCTTCGGGAAGACGGCGTGATGGTTAGTTAGTTAGTTAGTTTAGTTTACTTCAACTAGTAGAGACGCCATCAAATCACTGTTTGATTAAATGGGCTGAGGTTGACCCAAAAATGCTAAAATTATTAGTTACATTATTAATTTCTGGAAAAATTAAGGCGTTTATTTTGTTTTCCGATAATTAAGGCTAAAACCTTCGAAACGTATCAAGATAAATAAGCTTAATAGTGAAAAAAACGTGTGGTAATTCAAACAAAAATCAGGGTTTGAGTTTTTTTCTGAGAAGAGGGGACAGTGGGTATTTTTTTAAAGGGGTGGAAGCCTTAAAAAATTGGGAACTACGAGTACTGATATAAAGTTTGCAAAAAAATCAGAACAAACGCCCACACGTAGAAAATGACCATAAACCGTACTATTCCCTTCAATTTTCAGTACTTAAAACCATTTAACGAGTCGAGCCCGTTCTTAAATATTACTTCAAGGCTTCTACATTTTTTTTTATTACCCGTTAATCATCACCAGACCCACTCGCCTTTCTCTGTTTTGCAGAGCAAATTTTCTTACGATTTTCGGTTTTACAACGCCGAGGACAATGGAGCAAACACAGAGCAGGGTCATATTTGGGTATTTTATATTTTTCACTTAAATTCGGAGCAAGTAAGTTTGTGTATTTAGGTAGTATGTTTACAAGAGATGGGAGAGTGTAGAGGGATATTGAAAGAAGGGTTGGGGCAGGCAACAAAGTGAATAGTGCACTTAAAGTTGTCATCGCAAACAAAAACCTATCCAAAAAAGCTAGAATGGCAGTGCACAAAAGTGTTCTTCTACCGATCCTTATGTATGGAAGCGAAGCATGGAACTGGCAAAGGAAGGATGAAAGTAGAATAAATGCAGTAGAAATGAGATCTCTTAGACGAATGTGTGGATATTCTGTGTATGATAGAGTGTCGAATGAAAATATAAGAAGTGAACGCGGTGCGAATGATGGTGTCATGAACAAAATAATGAAAGGATCAATAAGATAGTTTGGACATATGGAAAGAATGAATGAAGAAAGAATGGTAAAAAAAATATATGTTAATGATGTAAATGGTACCAGAAATAGAGGAAGACCGAGGAAAACGTGGCACGATCAAATAAATCAAATATTGAATGTCGGCCATGTGAGGAGTCAGAGAAATCGACGCACGTGCATGACACGATGTATGAATGTTGAGGAAGCGAGAGAAATATGTCAGGAAAGAAAGGTGTGACAGTCCATTCTTTCTGCCTACCCCTTCGGGGAGACGGCGTGATGGTTAGTTAGTTAGTTAGTTTACTTAAATGTTTTTATAAAATATTACTTAAATATTCGTATATTGGTGTCCTACGACTGCGCCATCTAAGATTCCGGATTGATTCCCGGCGATGGCAGTGTGAATGTCACACTGTCTCTGGTCTTCTTCTTGTTCTTCTCCTTATAGATCTTTGGTCAGTTTCTAAAATCAGGCTGGCTTCTCTTGGGAGGTTGACTCCCAACTATCTCTCCATCTCTTCGGCGGTCTTCCGGGGGAACGGCAGTCGGCAGGAATCTGATGCGCCACAGCGTGTGGGATTACATATCTGTGTTTCGAAACATATTTGTGAAAAGCGCAAAAATATTGTGATAACACAATGTTTCCAAACAAGTTATTCAAATGTGAATCCACAACACAAAGTGATGGCGAATATAGAAGAAATACTTTGTCTAACCGATGACTTATAAAATCTCGAAATAATATAATTATTGTACGATAAATAGTGCACCTCGCTCATACTTTTTTGCCAAAAAAAGGAGAAGGAGAAGACGATTCTGGAGGGGACCACATCGAGAAAATAGATCCAGCAAGAATTCCTAATATCGTGATGCACGAGACTCCAGAGGGCCGTCGACCACCAGGACGACCACCTAAGACATGGAGAGAAGGCTGGTCGTCTCGTCATTACAGGAAGAAATGTGATATCCTGCATAAACAGATCGCAAGATACAATCAGAAGAAGAAGAAGAAATTAGACGGTTTAAGCATCTTTCATGCTTGAAGAATGAAGTATACACAGATAGCGAAGTAGTGAAGTTTTTAAAAGTGTCATGCATGCACGTCGCTTTCTTCGACTCGTTACTTGGTTGACATTCAATATTTGATCTATCTCGTGGAAGACCTCCTAAAAGATCACAGGAGGAGCAACCCTCTACAGAACAGACCAAATAGGTCTACAACAAGAAAAAAAGAAGAAGAATGTGACTATTTTTAAATCTCTGTTTCTTTTCTAGATGCGACTCTGGTAAACGAATTTGTTTGATGCTATCGGGAAAATTTTACTTCCGAAAAACGTTGGACTCCAAATGCCCCGGGAACTCGACTCGCCTAATTTATAGGGAGTAGCCACGCTTCACCGGGTACTAATGTACTAGATCATTTATTCATTCTCATATTTCCATAAACCACCCAAAGTGGCTGTGATTTGAAGATCCAAGACAACTTTTACAAAAAAACGACTTTGGTTATTTTGTTGGTGGAAGTTATCATTTCATTTTGTTATTTGATTAATGGTTATGTGTAGTTTTCATTTGTATGCAACTTGGATTTAATAGATCTGACTTGGTATCTACAAAAAATAATTAAGGCAGAAACATACTATTAACACGCCACGCCACCCGATGCCACGTGATGCGTGTTGAGTCGAATCAAATTTTATTGTTTTCTATGGACGGAATCACACTATGAACACCCGACGCGACGCCATGCGCGCACACGCCACCCGATCCAGACGAGTTAGATCGACGTGTTGCCGATGGTGGGAGTAAACACGCCACGTCGCGTGTTAATAGTATGTTTTTGCCTTTATTATTGGTTACACTTTGTATTTCAAAGTGTTGATTTGGTACATTTAAGCTGCACTCACTAGTAAAAACAAGTTGTTTAAACAAAATGTGTTAACAAAATATTACAAGCCTATAGGATGAGTTAGTTATTTAATTATATAAAAATGCAAACAATTCATTTCAAAGCGCATAATATTCGTTTCAAACTGCAAATTATTCATTTCAAAGTGCAGACTATTCATTTGAAAGTACAAATTATTAATTTTAAAATGCAAACTATTCATTTCAAAGTGCACACTGTTCACATCAAAGTGCAAACTATTCATTTCAAAGTGCACACTCTTCACATCAAGGTGCAAACTATTCATTTCAAGGTGCAAACTATTCATTTCAAGGTACAAATTATTCATTTCAAAGTGCAAATTATTCATTCCAAAGTGCAAACTGTTCATATCAAAGTGCAAACTGTTCATTTCAAAGTGCGCACTGTTCATATCGAAGTGCTATTAATTTCTGTTTTTCAGTATTTTTATATCGTTCTCCAGATGATGAAGGTGTAACTTGTAAAGCCTTTCAAACAAGTCGAGTAAAATAAACTCAAAAGTGGAAAACACTTGTTTTAATTCATAAAAAATGTGTTATATGTTTAATAAATCAACACTTATCTAATTATTGCACATATTAAGGTACCATTCTAATTTTATCTGTACGGTTGGTCACATCGTCGTGTTGACAACACAGTTTGCAAACATAATCCAAACGTCTAACTTGTATTTTCGAACCCCATATTCTATTTATAAATAATTCAAATACATTACATTTTTTCAAATGCAATAATAGCAAGGCCAAAGAATTGGACTCTTGTTAGTTTTTAAAAGCGCACAAATATAGAGATTTTGCGCAATTCTAAATAATGATAAGAGAGTTTTCTCTTCTATTTATAACTATTTATCCTGATTTTTTTATAGACTCTTATTGAAAAATCTGACCTTTTGAAGAGTCCACTTTCCACTATTCCTTCTTCAGTGTTATCGTGTATATCTAAAAATGTGATTCATAGATATTCTTCTTCGTATATTTATGGCAAAAATAGAATCTATTTTTCGCAGATGTGAAGAGTAAAAAGATCCAATATTATTTGTGACTTTTCTTATAGCTAAGAATAGAAAAAAAACTTTTTCTTTTCTTTTCATTGAGTTGATAAAAACTTTGATTATATTCAATCGCGATATTTTTGATAACAAAAGCGATCTTAGCGATATTGTCTATGTGAGTGTGACATTTGTTTATAGATACACATACATGATTTGTATTTTTAGTTAGTTTATATCATACAATAGGGTTGGCACTTTCGAAAAAAAAACATATTACGATATTACTTTTGAACTCGCAGGGGCGGCTTTTCTTTACTAATTGATTGTTTTAAATATGTAATTCTAGTAGATTTTATAAAAAACTAACTAACTAACCATCACGCCGTCTCTCCGAAGGGGTAGGCAGAAAGAATGGACTGCCACACTTTTCTTTCCTGAAATATTTCTCTCGCTTACTCAACATTCATACATCATGTTATGCACGCGCGTCGATTTCTCTCACTCCTCACGTAGCCGACATTCAATATTAGATTAATTCCTCGGTCTTCCTCTATTTCTAGTTTTATTTACATCGTTAACATTTCATTTCTTTACCATTCTTTCTTTCCATGTGTCCAAACCATCTTAATGATCCTTTCATTATTTTGTTCATAACACCATCATTCGCACAGCATTCACTTCTTATATATTCATTCGGCACTATCATACACAGAGTAATAACACATTCGTCTAAAAGATCTCATTTCTACTGCATTTATTCTACTTCCATCCTTCTTTTGACAGTTCCATGCTTCGCTTCCATACATAAGGGTCTAGATTTTATAGTTTTTAATAATCTTATTTATTCATAAAAAATGCCATTTTATTAATAAATTAATTCAATGTTAAACGTTGTTTTGTTTTATCTAATCAATGGCCGTTTATTTCCTCATAAAGTTCAGGAAAAACATGTTTATTTGCTTTTGTTTTCAATTTCGTGCACGATTCCAGATTCTAATCATTGGGACTATTTGAGTTTCGGACTCCAATACTATTCACACGATTTTTGCGGGAAGGGTATTAATACTCTTTTACTAGACTGGTATAAATACCCTTTTTGAGAATTTGTCAATTGTTGGAATCGTAGAATTTTTTGAAGCCATTTTCGTGATATATTTTTATCATATTTCATATATTTTAATGCTATTATATTTAAGTTTCAGCCACAACTTTTGCCGCATTGACGGAAGCCAAAGATATGCACGCGGAGTTGGAACACAGAGTTCAAAAAGGCCTACGAGTTGCAGCCTACTTGCGAACGTTCCTAAAATCCAAGCATCTATCCAGAAACACCAAGCTGCGTATTTATAACACCATCATCAAGCCAGTGGTGATATATGGTTCTGAGTCATGGGCAATGACTCTAAAAGAGCAACAAAGAATCTACTGGTTTGAGAATAGAATACTCAGATTTATCTTGGGACACGGACCCGGTGTTGCAGTGGGAACATAGGATCAACCAGAAATCCGTACGATGACCCAGCAGCCCCTTATAACGAGCACCGTGAGAGCCGGTCGCCTAGCATGGATTGGGCACGTATGCCGAGCCGAAGAGACCAGAGCAATCAAGACCCTGTACGCGTCTTGACCGACTGGAGGGACTAGACAACCAATGTTATGCCTAGACAACGCCTAATGGGCTAGGTTGGGGGAATCGGACTGCTGGGAGCAAAAGACGCAGGATCGAGGAGCTTGGCGAAAAATCATCAAGGAGGCTAAAACTCTTCAAGAGTTGTATGGCCATAGGAAGTAAATAAGTAATCACAACCTTTGCGTGGTAACGTGCACACAAATTTACTCGTACATGTGTTAAAATAAAATTGTAAATGTTATGAAAAATGTCCTTCTTGGAAGATTCGCAGTTTGTCAACCACTGGACTTTATAATGAAACACTAGAGTCCAGAATTAAAGGACGCATGTTATATCCTCATCAAGGATATATCCTCTTTATAATACTACCAAAATTCTAATGGTATTTGCAATATTATGAATGTAATGCAAATTAATTAATCTTATTTTGAATTCTTTGTAAATATGCGGCACCATTTATGATAAAAAATTTGCAGTGTTTTTAACAATACACATAAGGGATTACGTAGGTACTGCTAAATTCGCATTAAGGGTGAATTATGTTAATTCAGAGCGTATATTTTGCCCGGAGAAACACGTCACGTTAACCCCTACAGTACAAAGGACGTGAGATTCTGCAAAAGACGCGCGTAAACACTTCCGACAACAGCTGGCAATGTACTTCATTGTCTGGGTAAGTGCCGTTGTCAAGTGCCATCTATTGGAGAAGTCTAACTCCACAGTTTAACGCCGGCTCCTGTCACAGAAAGCTCCTATTACTGGCAGACTGCAACACGTTCCCAGGTGTTCTAATGATTGTTGCGTCGTTTTACTACTGGTCCAAAGTGAAACACGGGAAAATAAATGCAACCGGGTAAAACATATGCAGGGGAAATAAATTTTAAAAATATGCCAATTTCATGCAATTCATAAAAACAAGTGCCAACAAAAACTGTATTGATTTCATACTTAAGATAATCAAATGATTTTACTGAAATCTCTTGATGGAAGTTCATTTTAAATAATAATTAAATAAAACGATGTGTTTAACCACTTCCACTTTTGTCTTTATTTAGACAGCGACCGGTTTCGCCAGGCTCGCTGTCTAAGTAAAGACGAAAGTGGAATTAGTTAAAAAAAAACATCGTTCTATTTAATTATTATTTATACTTAGGAAATTGAAAAACTTTGTTTAATCCCACTATTCAATAAAAAACATTTAAAAAACACGACATGTTTCGGAGGATACCTCCATCTTTTTACACCTGAAGATGAAGGTATCCTTCGAAACATGTGATGTTTTTTAATACTTTTTATTAAATGATCTTTTTACACCTGAAGATGAAGGTATCCTCCAAAACAAGTCGTGTTTTTTAATATTTTTTATTAAATAGTGGATTAATCAAAGTTTTTCAATTTCCTAACTATAATACTATGGAATTTCACAGTATTAATGCCTTAGCGTTCAATAAGTTGTATTGATTTTAGATAAACACTGTGGAATTCCATAATGACGAACTTTTCATTAATTAAAACACCGTTTGGTGGAAAAAAAAGTTTATAATTCATAAACAATTCGTCAAAAATGAATTCATTAATACGAAAAAGTCATATATTTTTAAGAAGTTTCTATATATGTTAATATAAACTTTTAATATTTTTGTAGGCATCAAAGTATTGATTACTTTTTTATGTAAATAATGATGTAGTTTTTAAGATGATTTTTTTTAAGTTTATAGTAATTGATATAAATTGGCCGGCATCCAATATTTGATTGAGTTCATTATGCCAAGTTTTCCTCGGTCTTCCTCTATTATTAGTTCCATTTACATTGATAAAATATACTTACGAGTATGTTACCATTCATTCTTTCCATGTGTCAAAACCATCTTACGGTTTCATCGATTTGTTCATACCAATTTCGTTCGCACCGCATATTTTCATTACTTACCTATTATACACAGATTTTCTAACATTTGTCTAGGAGATTACGACTTTTCTATTCCATATATTCTACTTTCACTCTAATTTGCCAGTCTTTTTATAACAAAAGCAGAAATAGGGTTTTCGATTCGAAAAGACTTTAATACCGCGTATCGATAAAATTAATTCAGATTTTTCAGACTCACTCAAAGTTGACAATTATTTTAGATTCTCATCGCTGTTATTGGGTTAATTGGGTTATTGTGATGAATTTTTAAAATTTAATAAAACGTAAAGGCTCTCGCTTCTTGTAAAAAAATGCCATTGAATTAATTTTAACTTCCATGAGGTAATGTAATACCATCCCACTGGACAGGTCCGGAACGCCTGTTGGAGAAGATTATTTTTGTTTTCACCCTCGCAGCTTATTAAGCCGGACAATAGATGGCGTTAGCGTATCAGAAGACTACAAGTAGGTATGATTTTTTTTCAAGGTCTTGTTTTAATTAAGAAATGCTAGTACGATTTTAGTGACGAATTTAAATGTTTATGACTAACGATAAAATTGATATAGCAGGAGAGGATCTGGGCTTGAAAATCAACGTTAAGAAGACCAAATGAATGACATTTGGGCGATATAACTATTCTTCATCCACTCTGCAACTGAATGGTGCGAATGTTGAAATGGTCGACCAATTTAAATACCTTGGCAGCATTATCACTAAAGTGCTTGACCCAGACATTGAAATAAAATGCAGAATTGAAGTTGCACGAGCTGCATTTAATGAAATGAGAACATTATTTGGCAACGATAATCTTAACTTGAAACTCCGACAAAGAATGATTAAATGTTATGAATGGTATGTTTTACTTTATGGCTGCGGAACCTAGACTCTGGAAGTGAATGTAATGAACCGGTTGGAAGCGTTCGAGATGTGGATATACCGCAGAATGCTCCGTATACCGTGGACCGATAGGGTCAGTAATGCAGACGTACTGTAAAGAGCCAGAGCCAAAAGAGAGCGGTTGTCGAGTGTGAAAATTAGAAATGTCTCATTATTGGGTCATGTGCTTTTAATGAGTACAGTAGAGGGACGTCGGGGAGTTGGTAGAAGCCAGCTGTCCTGGCTGCGGAGCATCAAAGAGTGGACAAAAATAATAAGAGTTCAGAACCTGTTCCAAGTGGCGCAGGATAGAGATGCCTTTGCTGAAGTGATCGCCAACGTTAGGGGGACCTGACACGGCACCGAAAGACGAATGACTTACAATCTTATCATGGCTAGAACTATTCTTCTTCTTCGTGTCAATGCAAGATGTGTAAGGTTGGCCCTAAAAATGGCCTCATTTCTCTATTACCTTGTCATTGTGGTAAAAGGTTTGGCGAACTTTGTATCGTTTGCAGGGTGTCCGGGTGTTAAAGTATCTACATGTGGAAGCACCTTATTTGCCCCTTATTATTTACTACTGATAACTTATCATTTTTTAACACTATATTTAGATGGTTTCATTAATACGAGAAGTATTTGATATTTTTCTAAAAAAAAATTTTTGAGCTTTTTTGCGTTCTAGTTTTAAAATGCTGTTTGACCTTGTGTTTAGAAGTGAAGCTTGAACTTGGCAAAAGAAGGATAACTAAATGCCTTAGAAATAAGTTCGCTACGAAGAATATGCGGAAACACAATCTATGATAAAGTCAACAAGGAATTTAATGCGGATGAATGCGGCTAAATAAAATTAAGAAAGGGTTACAAAGGAGGTCATGTTCGAAGTAGGAACAATCGACGAGCGTGCATGTTACGATGTGTGAATGTAGAAGAGACGTGAGTTATGTCAGGATAGAATAGGGTGGCGGTTCATCCTCTCTGCTTACCCCTACAGACACGGCCTGATGGATGGTTAGTTAGATTTTTTTTGTATAAATCTCTACATAATTAACTCATCCACAAAAATCACGTTATCCCATGATTTTAACAAGTTACTCCAATGCTTAAATTTTATGTTTATTACAGCAAAAATGACATAATCTCATCTCATAACGAAAATCAACCCTTGCGATATATTAATATTATTATTACGAACCCTTCCAAGTCGTAATCAATACAGCAAAGTACCTACTGGATAGCAGAATAAACATGCTCCGTAGGGGTAAATATAATGATAATAATATTATTATTATTTAGGATATCATATTACGTTAAATGCGCATTTCTTAGCAGTAAACAACATGAGATCTCGTTTCAAAAGCAGATGATTAGATTATAGGTGAATGAAAGTGATTTAACTTAACCCTATTGTGGATATAGTGAGTAGGTACTGATGAAGTTTTTTATGTAGGCCATAGCATCATGTTGGCAACTCAGTTAACCAATTCTGGCGTAATAGTTGTAAATAATTTTCTATATTCAAATTCAACTGCTAGATTCATAGTGACAAAAGCATAACGTTCTTAAGTTATGTGCGTAGTTTATTTAATTGATGTATTTAGAGTGGAAAATGTTTTTCTTTTGATATAAACAAATAGTATTTTCACAATTGTTTTTCTCTTATTATTTCTTCTCGAAAAACTTAATTTTCTCATGGCGTCTTATTCAAATTATAATATCCATAACTTATTGTGGCTATCCTTTTCCTTTTTCTTCTTCTAAGTTTAGGTCGTATGACCTGTTTATGACGGTGAGCTGTCTTATGATTTATTTATTTATTTATACATAATACACAAACGAGACATAACAAACGAAAAACATTTAGGCTCATTTGGACACAAAACGGTGTTACAAAGATACGGTGTTATAAAACAACATGAAACCAAAAAATCACACATATCAGAAGGAACCCAAATATGTCGACGTAGTCAGGCAGTACTCTTTCCAGAATTTGTATTTTTTTTTATGAATACTGCCTCACTGACACAGAAAATGGCCAAATCCGAGACGATTAGATTCAACGTCCAAATTGCTCTTCCTACTGCCATCACCAAAGGCAGGTTGGTTCTGCGTGATGGAGCAAAGAACAATTGATGTCGGCGCTGTCGCGGGTAATTATCAGGAACAAAAAGACCTATTTGCTCCAGAACATAGGGGTTCTCAATAGAGCCCCGAATCAGTTTGAAAAAATGAGTTGACATTAATCTTTCCCTCCTCAGTTCGTGGGAGTTATACCCCAGCATACCCAAGAGAAATGCCGTTGGATAGAACCAAGGATATACCCCTTTATATGATGATAATGTTCAGTCATCTCTCTATCTCTTTGGCGGCCTTGCTCGTAATCATTTGCTACTGGGGTTTTTATCGTTAACAGTTTTTGTAATTCATGTATCCTCTATGCGACCCACTTGATCCCTTCACAGCCTTCTGTTTCTTCCCCACCTTATTATATCCTTAACCCCTATACACATCATTTCTGATCCCATTTCTGAGGGTTCTGCCTACCTTGGAGCGTTGGGTTCGTATTTCTGCTACTATGACAAGGTTCTTAGTCCTATTGGTATCTGCTCTGGCTTATATCCCATACGTCATGATGAGACGGACGCATGCCTTGTATACTCGTACCTTGGTTTTAGTTAGCGTGTATTTGTTCCTAAATATGATATCGCGCATGCAGCCAGCCACGGCTGTCGCTTTGCTGGTTTGTACTCACACTTATATGTAATTTTAGCTACAGATATCTACGTGATATGTATTATTTGATAAAACCATCAATTTTAAAAAATGAATTTCTTTTTCTTTTTATTTGTGAGAATACTTCGTAATCAACATTATAAGTAAAAATTCTACGTAGAGATTATGAAGATAATATTTGGACTTTATTAACATTTTTACGATTAATCCCTTTATCACTCCTTTCAAAATTCAGATTACAAGATTACGCTTCAAAGGGATACTTAGTATGCAAATGTATTAAAATCCAATTATTTCAAATGTCGCTGTGCTTGATATAATCTACCGAGTATAATAAGTTTCTTTAAAATCCTTTATTTTAAATTCTTTAATCTCCGAAACGTAATTTTTTTGCTGTATATATTATACGACAAATAGACATAACTGACCACAAACACGAAACATCAGATTTCAAGGCCATAAAAAAAAAAAAAAAAATTATTATGTTTTAAATTATTTATTCAACAAAATTTTCCGGGTTTAATATATTTTCATTACATATTTATAAAAAATTACTGTATTTATGTAAAAGTTTGTCTGTATTAATGGTGTAAACATATTTACTTTACTTTGATATGAAGCCATTACTTGGTGGTTGGACATATTTAACACTTAATTTAACATTTTTTGTACTAGGTATACAACCACTTTATTTCTAATAAAGTGGTTGTACACCAAGTAGAGTTCATTCACAAATTGAAGATCTCGTATCGATGTATGAGTGCGCTGATAGTTTTTTGCAATTTGATTGGTTGCCGAGTCAAATGAGCAGCGCGGCGTCAGTACGTTCCGAGACATGGAGGGAACCGCACGTATTTGGTATCTCGTATACTCGGTGATTCGAAAAATACTCGTTTTGCAGGAGTATTTTTGAAATATTATTTTTACTATTGATTAATCCCATATTGACTGAGTCAGCTCTGTACAGTTTTAATACATAATCCAGAAAGAACTTTCATAATATTCTAGAGATAAACCTTCAAGGATCAAATATTGCAATAAAAAAAAACAATAAAGGAAAAAAAGTATCATTATTAGATCTCACCCTTAGTCGCTTATCCAAGAAAAAAATAATAAGCAAATTATAACTTTAATGAACTTAATTTTGATAATTATTATGATTAAGCTGATAGAATTTTTGTTAATAAAAAAAAATTAAAATAACATGTTAATTTATTTCAATGTTTGAAAATACGATGGAATTTTTTTTTTGTTTTCCAATAATAAAAAAATTAAATGAAAATAGCCTCTAGATTTGTTGTAAAACTGTCATTCATTCTATTGCAAACGATCTCCCTGTCGTGAACCAACTCTACAAAAAATGTTTAATTAAGTGTTATATATACTATAGTTTATATAAATATTATATATCAGGTCAGTCCAAAAGTTCGTGCGCATTTTTTTTTAAACAGTGTAATAAAACACAATTTATTATTTTTATCAATGATATATTTTCCCTCATTATCTACAATGTCACGCCATCTTATAGGTAGCTTTTTTATTCCATAAGTGTAGAAAGACTCTGATTTTGATGCAAAGAAACTCGCAAGTTCCTTTTGTACTTCATCTTTTGAATAAATAAAATTTTCTAATAATTATTTTTGTAGGTAACGAGATAAGTGAAAATCACTTGGGGCAATGTCTGGAGAGTAAGCAGGATACGGCAAAAGCCCCCAATCAAATTCAATTTTTTGTGGCGTTTTGCGAGTCGTGTTATTATAATGATGAAATGACACATTCTTGATGTTCTCCGATCGTGGGCATTTTATAATCAATTATGTGTTTAATCGACAAATTCATTCCATGTAAACATTTGTATTGAATTTAGAAGTAAACAGTAAACATTTGTATTAAGCTGTACTCCACACACATAAAGCTACAAAGATTGAGATGGGCTGGACATGTTAAGAGGATGCCGAACTCGCGGGTCCCTAAACGCATTACGACTGGATACCCGGGCGGAAGGTGAAGGGTGGGAAGACCAAGACTGAGGTGGGAAGACGAAGTAAAGACAATTTCTTCAGATGCCGAACTGGAGGAAGACTGCTGAGGTCAGGGACTGCTGGAGACGAAAGTTGACGGAGACCAAGGCTCAATCGTGGCTGTAGCGCCATCGGAAGAAGAGGAAGAAGTTAGCGTTTGTTCCAAAAACAAGTAATTGTGCATTTTTCTTACGCTACAACATTAAATCATATTTGGTTAATGGAGTGAAACAAATAAAACGGTTTAAATGTTTTATTTTTCGCCGAAAAGGGATTTTTGAAAGACATAATAAATAAGGTATTGTATAGAATATTGACCCAAATAGTATACAAGCGAAAATATAGCTAAAAACCGAGGCATGAACCCTCCAGAAATATGGATAGATTGTTCCACTTCGGTAAGCTGGGGTACTCTTTCAAATATTTTCCTAACGCCGGTCCATTTTCTTTCAAAAGGGAAGGTCGGCAGAGGTCAAGCAATAAGGTTACACCTAAACATGTACTGAATTTTTATGTGCCAAGACGGAAGCTGTGTTCTAAAATATCAGAGGCACTGTAACTTGATAACTACTAAAGTTCTAACAGACAACATATTTTATAACCTTACCTAAACAAATACTAACTTTGTACTCGTATGTGAAAAATGAAACCTGACGTTACCTAATATTTCCTAATAAAAGTAAACTTACAATTATTTTTTATACTTTAGCTTTAACTCCATGTATTTAAAATTATATTAATTAAAATACTGTTACTTTCGAAAGAAGCACTTAATTTGAGATGAAAACTAACTAACTAACTAACCATCACGCCCTTTTTCCGCAGGGGTAGACAGAGAAAATGGACCGCCACGTTACTATATCCTGACACACCTCTCTAGCTTTCTCCGCATTCATACAACGAGTCTTACACGCACGTCGATTCTTCCGACTTTTAACATGACCAACCTCTCTAGCTTCATCTACATTCATACATCGTAACATGCATGCTCGTCGATTTTTCTGACTTCAAATGTGGCCGCTTTTTAGTATTTAAATAATTTGGTCATGCCACGATTTTCTTGGTATTCCACTTGGCTTCTCTTTCTATTAACACTGCTTTATACAATATATTAACATTTTTTTCTTTCATCCATTCGTTCCATAAGTCCAAACCATCTCAGGGATTCATTTTTTATTTTTATGATGCAATCACATATCGTTTTCCCGCATATTCTTGGGTAACACTGCCCTAGACCACCACCCGACTTAATTAACAAAAATGCACGTACGCCCCTTAATGGACTCTTACAAATATATTATATTAACAAGAATTTGTGTCATATTATAGTTATTGTCTTATATAGAAAATTCTATCTAAAAGAACATTTGTCCAAACAAAGTGCCGAGAAACTACGAGTGACCCAAAGAGCCATGTTAGGAATAAGCCTAAGAGACAGAGTCAGAAACGATAGGGTGAGAGAAAAAACAAAGGTCACTGACATCATTCACCGGGTGGCGACTCTAAAATGGCAATGGGCAGGTCACGTGGTCAGAAGCTCAGATGAAAAGTGGACAAGAAGACTGCTGACTTGGAGACCGTGGACGGCAAAGAGAAGTGCAGGGCGACCGCAACTACGGTGGAAGGATGATCTGAACAGACACGTCGGAATAACTTGGATGCAGTCTGCACAGGACAGAGTGACATGGAAACGAATGGAGGAGGCCTTTGTCCAGGAGTGGACGGGAATAGGCTGAGGAAGAAGAAGAAGAAGAAAAGAACATTATGTGTTATATTATTTTTATTGTGTTATTTTATTTTATATCATTGTATTTTATAATATTTATTTAATATTTATTTTGTGAACGTTGGACGATCGAAGTGTGCGCGGGAGATGCCTATTGGTGGCGATGAGGTTCGCAACCCATCACACCGCGTCTCCCGCGGGGGCGAAAAGAGAAGGATGGAGTGCCACATCGGTTCGGGGAGACGGCGTGATGGTTAATTAATTAGTTAGTTAGTTAGAAATTAATTTTGATGGTTAAAAAGTAGCTCATGGAAACATGTACAAAGCGGTTTGCATTGAATATAATTACGCATTACTGCAGATGTCATTGAAAAAATAAAATATATATAGCATATAAATTGAAGTGACATCTCCAGGCGTTATCTAGCAATACGTTAATGGCGGTAGCCTTTCACATTGCGTTAATAAAAAGATCTTCTGCTTAATGCTTAATCCAATCTTCATAGATGGCGCTAGTGAAAGTAGATTGAAATAGTAAATGTGAATTGTGGTGTTGCATAGTAGCATATTTACAACTTCCAAAAATGTGTCAGACATAGTGGTCGTAAGAAGGGTGCAATGGGGAATGTTGTATTACATAAAGCGTGCGCTTAACCCAACCAATGACAGGTCATAAGTCCTGTAAACACCTCGACCATCATAATCTGTTTCAAATTTGCATCTTCGTCTCTATTGAGATACAATTGGTCCATAAAATACATATTCATAGAGTTAACACTTTCACTCCTGACAGACACGAGAGCAGGTAGCAAGTACGTAGCCGTAATCCGGAGGTAATGTGACGAGCTCATGAGAGCAATAACCGCCCGAATTATTACGGAGTGTGTTTTCTGCAAGATTACTAACCGTATTTAATTTTACTTTTGTGTATTTCTCGTTGGAAATTACTTCTCTTTGATGTTCATACGAAAGTAAAATTTAATCACGGGCACTTATTTTCCCACTGGGAAATACACATTTCGTACACGGGGCACTTAAATGACTTCACCACCAGGGTCCCCTGAAGGAGATAATTCAGAAAATTTTGTGTATAAAATTAATATTATTATAATAATAATAATTAGGCTAATTTGTATAGCGCCGTTTTCGTGAATAGCTCACCTCAAGGGCGCTTTGACAATGTTTTTAGTCATGAGAGCTGCATGTGACACCAGCAATCAGATAACCGTTGTTTACATTTTATGGGATATTTTGAAAAGGTGGGTTTTTAGGTGAGATGTAAAGTCTGTCGGATTGTCAATGCATCTGAGGCGTGCAGGAAGCATATTCCAGGCGGAAGGACCTGCCACTGCGAAGGCCCGATCTCCGAAATTTGTCCGGGGGTTGCGCTTTGGCTCAACTAATCTGCCTATTGCCGAGGAGTTTGCTGATCGAAGCGTAGATTGCCGCAAGTTAGGGCTATCAGCAACACAAAGTTCAGATATATAGGCTGGTGCCATTCTGTGAAGCGCTTTAAAAACCGTCCAGCATAGTTTATACTGGATTCTTTCAGGACACTTGAGCCAATGAAGATCTTTTAGATGTTGTGAAATATGCGAGTTTTTTTAAACACCTTTTATAAGTCGTGCTGCCGCATTGAAAACGGATTGAAGTTTGTTCGTTTGTTTCTTGGGTATGTTGGCATACTCGTATATGCCGTTGCAATAGTCGAGTCGAGATACGACGAAGGAATTAACAAGTGTTTTTAATGCATCAGTGGGAATATTTCTTTTGATTGCTTTGAGCTGCCTTATTATCACTACTGTGGAACCTGGATAATTGACATCCCAAGGGACCAGGCCTACGATGGTCAATTAACCAGGTTTTCCAACTATCCAGTTTTTCATATATCCAGGTCCAGATAATGCTTTGGTCTTTTAACCAGGTTTTGTAGCCACATAAACAGAAAAGCAATAAAAACAATTCATGGATTGATGCGTAAAACAATCAATAAAAATTTCATAAAAGTTCAATAAGTAAATTGTAATTGTACATACGTGTAACGCTACTTTTGTTTACCTGGGGAGCAGTATCACATGGGATGGTCGATCCAAGAAAGACGTCGATAGTCGTATCTACCAGGCTAAACTAGCCTTCAACAAAAAATCCAAAATATTCGAGTCCAACAACGTAGACCTGAACCTCTAAAAACAACTTATAAAAACATTGGTGTGGAGTGTTTTACTGTACGGCTGCGAGACTTGGTGCCTGGGTGAAAGAGAACGCAAAAGGCTGGAGGCATTTGAGATGTGGACCTACCGACGAGTTGCCCATGTTTCATGGAGGGACCACATTACAAATGAAGAGGTTCTCAGCAGAGTTGAAGAGAGTAGGCACATGTTGAACACAAGATGGATTGGCCATGTGTTGCGACACGAATGATTCCTGCATGATGTGTTGGAGGGAATGGTCGAGGAGTCATATTGTATTTCTTACAGGCGTGATGTAGTCTGTCTAGCATTTTTTGTAGGTCATTATTGTTTTCAGCGGATGGTTTCGGTTCATGTAAATAAAAATTATATCATAGTTCATTATTATGGAGATGTATGTAATCTAATGGCTCTCACTGTGCTCGTTATAAGGGACCGACAGGGATACAATGAATGGCTACTAATCTACTTGATTTGAGCTCATTTCTAGCTTCTAATACACGATTATTTCACTTATTTCAATTCTATACTTTTTCATATTGTCAATTATTTATTGTGTACATGTTTTCGCTGTATATATTTTACCTCCCTAGAACCGGGCCTGGTGGGAAAATATCCAGAATTCTGGTAAAGAAACAAATATAAGCAACCCACAATAATAATATTCATAGAAGACTTAATTATTACTCCCAAAGTTTAGATAATAACATCTCGCGTGTGAGAAGCTCTAGGAACTACGTTGCTTGAATATGAAAATAAATTTTATTTTTAGTACCTACCCACTCTGACTTAATTAATGTGGTAACACTTGCTTTATTTAATTAATCTCTTAATTAAGTCATTTTACAAATAAATAAAATTTATCCATATGGAAAGGGGATAATTAAAAACCATATTAAATGAAATAAACAAGAATATACACGCTCAGTTTGTTTTTGTAACACTGACGAAGCTTTGAGAAGCAAAATCAGATGATCCGATTAAACGGAATAAAGTTGTGTTAAGGGAGATAGCCACTATGACGGCCGAAAAAATAGTGATAATTCGGGATTTTTTTGACCGGGATAATTAAGGAATATGAGGATCGCGTTTTTTTTATTTTATTAAGTGTAAATTTAATATAGTTGATACGAATTTTTATTTAAAAATATTTAATAGTAACAAAGTTATCAGCGTTGCTTCAGACCAGGGTTTCCCAGCCCTATTCCTATCTGCCTTCCCCTCCGTAAAAACGGCGTGATTGTTAATTAGTTCATATAAATATTTTGCGAATTATTTGCCTCATCCCTAGACTGTCAAATGGATATAATAATGCATACAAAACATTTATGTTTACAAAAGATGGAGAAGGATATTGAAAGAAGGGTTGGGGCAGGCAACAAAGTGAATGGTGCACTTAAATTGTCATCGCAAACAATAACCTGTCCAAAAAAGCTGAAATGACAGTGCACAATGGTGTTCTTGTACCGACCCTTATGTATGGAAACGAAGCATGGAACTGGAAAAGAAGGATGAAACGGAAAACCACGAATGTGTGGATAATCTGTGTATGATAGAGTGTCGAATGATATTATAAGAAGTTAATGCGGTGCGAATGATGGTGTTATGAACAAAATAATGAAAGGATCATTAAAATGGTTTGGACACATGGAAATAATGAATGAAGAAAGAATGGTAAAACTAGAAATAGAGGAAGACTGAGGAAAACGTGGCACGATCAAATAAATCAAATATTGAATGTCGGCCACGTGAGGAGACGGAGAAATCGACGCGCGTGCATGATACGATGAATGAATGTTGAGGAAGCGAGAGAAATATGTCAGGAAAGAAAATTATGGCAGTCTATTATTTCTGCCTACCCCTTCTGGTAGACTTCGTAATGGTTAGTTAGTGAAGTCATGAAATTGACTCAGTAAAAATTCTCTCATTCATGAATATGCCTTATATACTCGTATGTATTCACATACATATGTGCCTATTGTAAGTATAGCAATAGACATGCTTTATCCTCATTTTGGCATCAAAATTATTCCGGATAATGACACCCTCTCAACGGAAGCGTGAAAATGACAATTTAAACTATTTTTAGTGCCGGCGGAAGACATGTTAATGTGTCTGAAGCATTCACGTCTACGTTTCACGGTGAGCATTCTACGACTCTTTTCCAGTAAAACATTATTTTTAAGACACTTATAATTTTTTTAAGACACTTATAAATTTTTTAAGACACTTATAAAACGTAAATGAACACTGTTATGAGATCAATCAAAACAATGTTTTGTTTTTCAGTTTTGTGAATTTAATTAACCCAATATTATTAGATTCCTTAAAAACGTGCCGCAATAAATAAACCCATATAAATAGAGAAAACAGTGTTTTGATTGATAATATGTCTTTTGGAATATTCATTATATCTTCTTCCTAGCCGTCCTTCCACTGCTGGATGTAGGCCTCTTCCATCTGTCTCTATTTTTCTCTATCCTGTGCCGCTTCAATCCATTTTTTCCCGGCGACCGCAACAATATCGTCGGCCCATCTCTTCTGTGGCCGACCGACGCCCCTTTAGTTTTCCCATGGCCTCCACTTGACTTTGGGAGTCCATCTTGAACTTGTCTGGCTACGTGTCCTACCCATTGCCATTTCAATTGACGATCCGATCCATGATATCGGCGACTTTTGTTCGGCGTCTGATTTGTAATTCTATCACTCAGACTTATGCCCAACATTTGCCGCTCCATTCATTATATGTTATGTATTAATAATGAAAATAACTATCTAACCATCACGTCGTTTCCCTGGACGGGTAGGCCGAGAGGATAGGCCGCTGTACTGCTCTGTCCTGACGTACCATATTTTACACATCAAATTATTATGATTAGATTAAACCAAGATAATCTAATGAATGATAGTGGTGGCGGGTTATTATAGATAATCTATTTTTAGCACGAAGAATATCACTCGGATCAAAATCGTTATAAAAGATGAGGAGCGAGATCTTGCCATCAAATTCCATCCCAGACTATATTTAGTTATGGCTGTCTGAAAACACTTAGCGAAGCGACGGTCCGACAGCTTAATGTCCATATTCCGTGTTAATGTCCCGAGCTAATGGAGCCATTGTGCGCAGGCCATTGTTGGCATTTGTCAACGCGGATATTGTCATTTATTATATTTCATTCGCTGTAGCAACTCTTCAGGGAGCGTTGGACCGGTTTACCGGTTTTGCTGAATAACCGATAATTTTCTAAACGAACTTTCAAGTTAAAATATTAAAATACTTAGGAAATTGAAAAACTTAGTTTAATCCACTATTTATTAAAAATATATATATTAAAAAACACGACATGTTTCGGAGGATACCTCCATCTTCGGGTGCTATTTTTTTTTTTTTTATATATAATAACTTTGCCTTATCAGCCGTACTGGCATTAATCAACTTATTGAACGTCAAGGCATTAACATTGTGGAATTCCATAGTAATATACTTCTTCTCTTCTTCTTTTGGTGCCATGCCAGGTCCCCCCAACGTTGGCGATCACTACAGCAAATGTATTCGCCATAGTGATTCCTGGGAAAAGGTGACCAGACTGGTTTCCCGTTGCCTTCTCTGGTAGATTTTTCTGTCGGGGTTACCTTCCCTTAGCTGGTTGGATCTGGTTTGGAGGCGCCAGAAACTCGCCTTTCATCCCCTCGTTATCTGCTGTGATCACACGGTTATGAGTGTGACCCCATTGCCCGGGGTTCGCGACAGGGACACTAACGAGTTGGACTAGTCAGCAGTATTGCCGGTGGAATGCAACCGGGCGTTTCGCAGCATTTTATAGAATCACACCCTCCAGCAAGATGTGACTCGCCGCGACCCTACTGACAATTCGAACCCCAGTAATATACTTAGGAAATTTAAAAACTTTGTCTAATCCACTATTTATTTAAAAAAACACGACATGTTTCGGAGGATACCTCCATCTTCAGGTATTCATTTTAATTTTTTTTTTAAGTATTAACTGATAAAATATAAAACGCTGTTTATGGTATCACAATTGTTTATTATTTTTCGCAACAGCTGTTTCGTCAACTTATGTTGAAATGATTAGGTGTTACAATAATGATGTCAACATAGGTTTTATATTTTAACAGTAAATAATGTAGAAATATCATAGTGTTTCGGCCAAAACTATGGACTATTAAGTTAAAGTATTGTAAACCCATAAAATTTCGGAGATAATGAATTTATGAAATTGACTTGACCACAAAAAAAATCTCATTCTCCGAGAAAAACGTGTCACAATTAAATCAATCAAATATTAAATGTCTATCACGTTAGGAGTCAGAAAAATCGACGTGCGTGCATGATAATATGTATGAATGTTGAGGAAGCTAGAGAATTAAGTCAGTAAAGAACTGTGTGACGGTCATTATTTCTATCTGAGAATATCTTCAAAAGATTTCATTTGTCATATTGTGAAGAAATCAATTTCCGATTTTTTTAAAGAAGTATTTTATCAGATTGTTTTGTTTTGTTTACAGCAATCCGAGAAATCTGCGAGGTCGAAGATGTAGTCTGATGGGGACGTCAAAGACGGCGATACTGGCATCAACATGTAGAAAGAATGAGCTCAAATAGAATAGCATACATAGCTCTCCATGGAACGCCAAATGGACAACGCCGACCAGGAAGACCCCCGAAACGGTGGAGAGAAAGCTGGAGTTCGGCGTCTCAAGAGGACCCGCCTGAAATAACAGACTCCTGAGTCTATCGAAAGTGAAGAAGAAGAAGTTTTGTTTATAGATTTATTATTTACAAAATATTACTATTTAATATTTTAAGACCATCTAATATTGTGGTTCAGACATTATTTGATTTCGTAAAATAAAATATAAAAAACCAAGTTCAATATAAAATCGAATATTCTGTATTTCCCGTTCAACGGTAGTAACCCTAAGTCCGCAACTTTTCATCAATCAGACGTAGCAGAGTCATAATTTCCCCTCGCCCTAGACCGACCCTGATGGGAGATAGGTGGGAAATGAAGACCTTTTTTAGCTAGAAGGTCCTTATTATTATTTATCTGTGTGTTAAAGAGGACATTTATTTTATAGGGGTTATTATTTATTGCAAGTGCAAGAAGGGATAAAAACAGCGGTACAATGAATAAAACGAAAGTGGAGGGAATTCGCATTTTATTTCTGTGTCATATAACAATTGACCAAACACATATATAGAAACCTTGATCATGGGGAGAGTACACAAACTAACCACAATTAAATAGCATGTGTCTAATGGGTAAATATTGTATTTCATTTCCACGTATGACATTATTGGTATCACTCCCATAAAATATAATGAAACTTCTAGAAAACAGACGTTTTCAATCGCATTAATTTTTTAATTTAGACTGTTAAAATTTATAACACTGTTATAATATCACAATTTATTTTTATTCACTGAGAACGTCGCGACAGCTGTTTCGCCAACCGATGTTGGCATCGTCAGGTGTTACAAAAAAAAAAATTGTAACACCTGATGATGCCGACATCGGTTGGCGAAGCACCTGTCGCGACACTCAGTGAATAAAAATAAATTGTGATATTATAACAGTGTTATAAATATTAACAGTAATAATGTTGAAGTATCATAGTGTTTCGGCCAAAATAATAGACTATTTATTTAATTTAGAGCTTTACATCATTGTTCAATAAAAAATAAATATCCATATATTATTTTATGAATTATTTTGGTTAGTTTATCCATTATTATTCTCCTAATGATGAAGGTATGATACCTTCGAAACATGCTGAACAAAATAAACTAAAAACAGTTCAAATTCTTTTTTTTTTTTAACTGCTGTAATTTGTGTGCTAGCATGGATTATTAGATCTTAAAATAATCACACAGGGAAACATTTTAAGAACATGTTTATAAAATGACATCATAACTCCTGGTTTTTCTTCTTTTCATAACACCATCTCCATGGAACCTGCTTGGGGTAAGGAAGATGCCTCCACTTGAAGTGATATTGAAACTATCAAGGCAGCCTAAGCTTCCAATACAATGGCAAGAGAAAGAGAAGAAATAATGCCTTTCTACGGGCAGTCCCAACGATATACAGGTATTATATAAATCTAGCTTGACAAGACGAGACCATCTGCCTAAGATGATTATTGATCTAGTAAACTACCACAACCCAAAAAGAACAGATCTTAAGACATTGGAGGATGTCTGAATTAATCATCTACTAACATTATTTAGTCAATAATTATAATGTTGTTCAGCCAGGTTCTTCCCTTCCATATTTAAAACTGATTCTGTGTTGAGCCTTTTAAAACCCGTCAGAGTTTAGATCGAGACTCAAAATGCAACTTTTCAATTATCCTGGTGTAGATGTTGATCAACTGCGTCAGATGCAGCCCTCATACTAAATAAGTTTATTTTTAACTAGTTCATCAAATGGAGCATTTTCTACAGCCCTTTGAGATATTAATAAATAAATTTGAATTAATATTTCAAGTCAAGTGATAAATCATCAAATTCATACATTATTCTTATTATATATTTATGCAAAAAAAAAACGGTGGAGTAACATAAATCTAATAATCACAAAAGTCCGGATCGTCCATGTCAACAAGTGCACCATCTAAAATGAACATTGTGTGTTAAAATATTTTTATTTTGTTATTTTATTTTATTTTATATCATTGTATTTTATACGACTTGTTTTAGATTTATTTTGCGGATGTTCGACGATCGAAGCGTGCGTGGGAGATGCCTATTGGTGGCGATGAGGTTCGCAACCCATCACACCGCGTCTCCCGCGGGGCGGAAAGAGAAGGATGGAGTGCCGCATCGGTTAAAATGTGACAGTCCATTCTTTCTGCCTACCCTTTCGGGGAGACGGCGTGATGGTTAGTTATATTTATGCATGAATCAAATAAAGAATATATTTAATTCAATTAAAATGGTGATTTTAACTAAATACTATTATCAATTATATTTTATTATTCAAATTACTACTTCAAACATATATATCATCATCATCGTCAGCCTATATCCGTCCACTCCTGGATGTAGGCCTCTTCCATCTGCTTCCATGTCTGTCTATCCTGAACAACACATATCCATCAGTGGTGGTACTCCCATAGAAGCCAAGAAGCCCGGCCTGCGTAAGAAAATTTTAATCAAAACCCCCAAATCTAAGAAATTATGCCCCCGCATAAACCAACAATGTTCCCATCAGACGTAAGAGGAATAGTCACAAGAGCTGAACCTCTGTAAGCCAGAAGAGGTTTTGATTCAAGATTTATTACGCAAGCCGGGCTTCTGGGCTTCTATGGGAGTACCGCCACTGTTATCCATGTCGTACTGGTGATCTTTTTAATGTCGTCCCTCCATTGAAGTTGAGGACTTCCTGGGCTACGGATCGCAAGTCTAGGACACCAGCAAAGGAGGCGTTTTGTCCATCTATCGTCAGACCTGCGAGCAACATGGCCTGCCCAGCGCCATTTTAGCGCTGCCACTCTTCCAATGATGTCCGACACTCCTGTTCTGGCTCTAATATTGGTGTTTCTCACCCTGTCCACTACACAGATTCCCAACATTGCTCAGTCTATAGCTCTTTGGACAATTCTTAATTTATTTGCACTTTAAAAAAATATTTGTATAAAAAACTCCATCTAATTAATTACCTTTAATCAGTAGCTCTCCTGACTTTGTGTAGAAGGGTTTTCTGGGTGTGTAGGGATATTTTCAATAAAAACAATATTTATTAAAAACAACTTTATTTAAACAATAACATATGACGAGAGTAGCAGTACAATCAAATTAGTAAAAATATAATATGCAAAATGTAAATTGTTATGGTATAAAAATAATAAATTAAATTTATTTCGTATGTACAACACAAACAGGTACATAATTTAATAAAAAGACTAGATATTTATTAAAGAAATCAAAATAAAATGTTTACTAGAAAACTAAACTTAATGAAAGCAATATATCACAAACAATAATACTAGAAAATATAGCAATTCAGATTTCATAAATCTACTTAAAAGCAATAAATACTGTTTGTTAATTTAAGGAGAAACCAGATAATTTTAAAACTGCATTATGTGTAACCTTTCTTATTGCATATTAAATATGAGTTACATGGGTGTTCATCGAATCAATTAATATAGTTTAAATAATTATTAATTAATGACGAGATAAACAAATTAATTAACATTCAGCATTAAATGCAAAATAAATAAGAATACTGTAAAAAAATAGTAATATTTCTTTAAAAAATACATTGTTATAATAGAGGGAATGTATTAAAACTATACAAAAGAGTAAAATGTTACCATTTAATTCTTTCTGGGTTGTTATAAAATATAAACGTAGAATTTGTTATTACGCTTCATTTGTTTTGTTTTTTTTTTAAGTTTAATTTTTTTATTAATGCTTATGATTTTCATTGATAGTACAGTAGAAATACTCTTAACCGGCCTTGGATCAAACGGTCTTCAGATTAACCGACCTATCAGCAGGTGGAAGAATGGATGACAAAAAATAACAACGAACTCGAAAACGAAATTTTTACGGATGAGGAAATAATCAATATCGCCAGTAAAGATAACTACGAATGTGAAGACAGTAGAAAATGCAGATGTGGAGGACTCACAAGAAATAAGGTCACAATGAAGCAACAAAAAAAAAGCTGCAGACATTTTATTGCAATATGTTGAGCAGCAACATGATTTAACGGCGTTGGACGTGATGAATATACGAAAATGGAGAGACCTGGCTTTCAAAAATCTTTTACAAAAAAACAACAAAAAATAACTGATTTTTGAAACAATGATACAATATGTATATTAAGTTTTCAAAGTTTATGTAAATTTGTAATTAACTGTTATATAAATTAATAACACTGTTATAATATCGCAATTATTATAAATAAAAATATTGTTATTCATCAGGTGATACAATCAGTTGTTTGTAACACCTGATAATTTCAACATCGGTTGGCGAAACAGCTCAAAAGGTTATATTTTTCGCGGGAGCCTCGGATCAACGGGCCAATCAGGTAACCGGCAAGGTCCCGATCTTGACCAGGCCGCTTAGGAGTGGTTACATTGTATTTATAAATGACTGAGTCCTCAAATTGAATTAAAATAATCACTTTTATACAAAGAAATGTATTCAATTCACGTGTGGAATAAAAAACACAATACTGAGTTAGCTATTAAAATAAATAAATAAAAATGTAATATTACATTTTACTACACCTCCATAAGTGTGTGATTATAAAATTAAATGCTCATTTTTTTTAAATTTTTTTTTTCAAGTAATCTACACTCAAAAGCCAATAAAATACACTTTACTAATTACTAATCACAATCATTATTTTTTTAGCTGCCTACACACACGTGTAATATAAGTTAATTTATTAAAAAATAATGCTATAAAAGTGCGTTATTTTTTTGATGCATTATATAAATACATATTCTAATATTGCCATTAAAAAAATTATATATCGCACCGTGAGTGTAAAACCGACGTAAGTGCAAATATACAGTTTGGGGATATGGGAGTTTAAAGATTTCATATTGCTTGGAAAAACTGTTTTTTTTTAATAAACCAATGATTTTCGGTTTATAGTAATATACCTATAAACCGAAAATCAAAAAAAAAAACAGTTTTTTCCAAGCAATATGAAGAGTCTTTAAACTCCCATATATCCAAAATGTATATTTGCACTTATGTCGGTTTTACACTAACGGTGCGATATGTGTCTGTTAAACAAACATTTTATTCCTCACTTCTGGCGAGAAAATCTTGATTCAAAACACACGTATGTACACACAAATAAAGAGATTGTGTTTTTCATGTCATGTCATAATAAATGATTTGGTGATCACACAGATCTAGTGACACAATGTGCAGTTGGCGGATCGCCTAATCGTAAATTCAAGTGTAATTACACATCTGATTGTATGGATTTAGCGTCTGTTCTGAGATCTCGCTGTAGCGGGTCTGGGGACGCCAGAGATGCCCGTTCTGGCAGATCGGGGCCTTCTCTCGGTACTTCCACCGCCAGCTGTTGCGTTGCTCCCGTAACTCAAGTATTGTCCCGAAATATCTACACTCTCGTGCTGAAAATAGATCACAACTTTTGATTCAAATACAAGAAATTTAGTACAGATAAAAGTGTTGTGAAGAGAATAATGAAAGAGTCATAAGATAGTTTGAACAAATGGAAAGAATGATAAAGAAAACGATATACTCGTATATTAGTACACAAAGTATGGCTAATATATATGTAAACGATATATATTAGCCATACTTTGTGTTGTTATTGCTTTATTTCTCTTTTTCTTTTTTTATACACTTTGTTTATACAACACTTATAATATAAGTGTTGTATAAACAAAGTGTATAAAAAAAGAAAAAGAGAAATGATTTAAAACTCCATATTAAATAAATAATATAAATGAAAACGTATGTTTACTAGAAGTTTTATATTTTATTGGTACGACGTTACAGTTAATAATATTTTAGGCAAGGCAAAACATGTTATTCCCATAAAGTATATAAAACATCTAGAAAAAAGACGGCCATACAAAATTTACATCATCTATAGACGCGGTACTTTAACACTTAATATCTAACCAAGTTTGAATGTTTTAAATAATATAATATTTTAAATGTATAGTATCCTCTCTTGCCACCATGTTGAAATAATAATATTGTCAAGAATTATTGATATTACATTGATTTTAAAAAAGCTTTGTTGGTCAACCAAAATGCGTCGCTTTAATCAAAATTAAAAAAAAAAACTACTGGAGACATATTTTAAGGTACTAACCTCTCTTTCTTTATTTTGCATGTTTAAAATGTGTTGTTTTCTCATATTGTTTCCCGTGTAGGCCACACACCTGACTTGCCACTCTCCGATGTCCTCATTCCAGTGGATGTATTGTTCCAATAATTTCTGTAACAAATAAGGAAAGAAATAGAATTTACTGTATCTATGATCATATCAAAAATAATACATCTAACAATTCCCTTAAAAATGAAAAAGGTAGATAAAATAAGATATGTAAAAAAATCATAGCACACTATCACCCAAACGTGTTATATATAATTACAATGAATTTAACAGATAATCCGTTGTTTTGGTGGAAACACTATCATACTTCAATATAAATAAATGTTTTAATTTTGAAACACATTGTGTGAGATTGTCGCGATAACTGTTTCGCCAACCTATGTCGCATCAGTTATTTGTAATGTGACAGCTGTTGTTTGAAAACAGATGTCATGCGTATACACGATGCTGATGTGATGGAATCACTCGTACTTCCTATAGGGCAGCTTAGCTAAGAAGCTCTCGAATCCAAGGCACAAAGATTGTCAGTATTATAGGGAGCACAACACGAGAAAAATTGAGAGGAAGCAGACTATTAAAGATTGCTACATGCTCTCCTAATCTCTTCGGATCCGCTCATATCTAGCCTTAGACCACTACCTAAGCGAAAACTGGTATTTTGGCTCCAAAAGTGCCACAGCTGCTTTAAGCACCTGAACCGTCTGCAATGCTTCTGAAATCTTCGGAAGAAGATATTGATAGCGAATAGTTCGGTACTTATTTGGCAAAAGGTCCCAGATGCGTTTTTTTGTGAAATTGAGTTAAATATACCATCAGTATTATTTTTGTTCTGACAAAACATAAAAATAAATTGTGATATGTATGATAACAGTGTTTCAAAATTAAAACATTTAATGAATTTAACACTAAGTTATTCTTCTTCTTCTTCTGGTTGCTACATCACGGTGTGAAACTTGGCCTCCTCCAAAACAGTCCTCCACTCGCTCCTTTCCCTGTCCATCTCTCTCCATTCTCCATATCTTAATTCAACACAAAGTATTTTGTTTTATTCCAACAAACAAATAATGTACACAAACCTGATATTCTTTGGGAATATACGAGTCAAGAACAAGATCGGCTAATTGTATTTCTCTCTTCAGTGCTCGGATATTATCTAGAATACCCTCCATCTCCCGCTGCTGCTCTCTCATCTGGTCCGCCAGTTCAGCCTTGGCCGAGTTCAAAAGCTGGACCACCCTCTTCAGCTTCTTGGTCTTGGCGGCATTTTCCTCCTGAAGTGTGGAGTACCTCTCCTCCATGTCCAGACGTTCAGCCTGTAAAAATAATACTTTTGACATGTAATAAATGTATCTTTATATGCATCCGTGAAAGATTTAATTTTTTTTATAGATAAATAAATTTATTGTTAATTTTCCACAAAGTCAAACCTTATTAGTTTATATTAGGGGTACAGATAAGTTCTAGCTGTTTTGTGTTTAAATATAGTCGAGTCTATATACCTATATACCTACATATTAAAATATATCAATAATATTAACCTCTTTTCTCTGCAGGTGTGTTTGAAGCCTTTCCTCATTTATCTGCCTCAACTGTAGCTCCTTGGCTGTCTGCTCCAGCAAATGCTGTTGGGCTTCGGCTTTCTCCAGGAGGTTCTCTCCGCCCACAAGGACTTTGCTCTCCAGCCTCTGTAGCTTATCTTTCAGGTCATTCTGCATTTGTCTGGATAAATAATACCATTTTATAAACAAGTGCTTTCTAAGTAACTCATTGCCCTGAAAGCCAAGGTCCAATACAAGACATACATAAATTATATAATTATGTTATCAACGTGAATTACTTACTTAGTTCTCTGTAATTCAGCTCTTTTTTCTTCCAATGCTTTCTTTGCGAGGTGCGCTTTTTCCGCATCCACCTTTTCAGTTTCATCCAAGTCCTGAAAGATATCAAAACACCACGTTGTTAGTAAATATTACGTATATTTAACTGAGAAAATGTATATAGAAATGGTCAGGAAACAATCGAGCCAAAACAATACTCCAAACCATAGAAAAAAACAATAATGATGGGGTATTAAAAACTTACTTACAAATTTATTTATCGATTACGTATTGTAGGATATAAAAATGATTTGATTTCACAAAAATACCTTTTTCCTACGTCTGATAGTTCCATCGTCATCTACAAAATCTTCAATTTCATCTGCAGAATCCGATAACTCGATATCTGATAAACCATTTTCTGAATCAGATCCCAAATCTAGAAAAAAATATCACATTTTCATCATATTTAACTGTATTTGGTTAAACAAAGAAGAATTTGGTTAAACAACAAAGTATTTGGTTGAACAAAGGCTTCCACTTGCTTGGTGTTTATTATGCATGCATGTGTGTGTGTGTGTGTGTGTCTGTGTGTGTGTGTGTGTGTCTGTGTGTCTGTGTGTGGGTGTGTGTGTGTCTGTGTGTGTGTATGTGTATGTGTGTGTGTGTGTGTGTAAGAGCACAGAAAG
Source organism: Lepidostoma basale (assembly GCA_022606425.2). Taxonomy (NCBI): domain Eukaryota; kingdom Metazoa; phylum Arthropoda; class Insecta; order Trichoptera; family Lepidostomatidae; genus Lepidostoma; species Lepidostoma basale. The sequence goes on from JAHDVF020000068.1 coordinate 1,059,739, forward strand.
GACACTTTAATATAAAAATAATGAGTCAGAATGAAACTAAGAATCATACTCCTTCGGAAAGAACCATCACTTGAATAAAAATTACAAAATGTACAAAAACCCAAACAATAGATTTTTATATTTATTCACAAACCGTTGATGCCGTCTTCGAGCTGTTTCTTGAGTTCATCAATCTCTTGTTGAAAGCGGGTGAGAAGGGCATCTTTCGGTTCTTCGTTGACGTGTGTTTTGTTCTCGATATTCTTAGCTCTGTTTGCATATCTCAAAGTACTAATAGTTTCAACATAGTTAGAATCTGCTGGACCGATGTTAGCGATCTAAATAAAACAAAAATAAAATTCACTTAATGACATTCGCATTATTTTTTCTTTTTCTTGGTATTATTATATTATATTAAGTCCCGATTAAATTTTTCATGGACCGCATTAATTATTATTGACAAAAACATATCTTGAAAAGTTATAAAAAATTCTAAATAATTCAAATAACATAAAATTACTGTCAATAATTAAAAATAAACTTATTCCAAGATATTTCTAAAATAAACTAATGCTATGCTGTATACGTTATCAATATTTGATATAATTTTTCTTGTGTTACAAATATACATTCGAAATTGGTATTTCTACTATATTCCGCCTTCACTTTGTGTTATGGATTCACATTTGAATAAATAGAATTCTATTTGCAAACATGTTTCGGTCCTTCTTTGATGCACAAATTTTAATATTTAATTAAAATTTGTTCGTTGCACAAGGACCGAAACACGTTTTCAAATTAAGAAAATAGGTGTTGTGAAAATACAAAGTTTTATTCTAAATAGAAATATTCAAATGAAATTAGTGTATTTTAAAATATAATACCACCACAAGAATATATATTTTTATAAAGGGTATGGCCTTCGGAGGGGTAACAGAAACTGTCAGAACCAAACATCTCTTAAGAGTAGCAGAAATGAGAACATTGCGACCTATTGTGGGGAGAACCCTTAGAGATAGGATACCCAATGAAGAAATTCGCAAATCCTGCAAAATTGAAGACATAGTGAGATGGAGTAGGCAGAGAAGACGATTCTGAAGGGACCACATCGAGAGAATGGATCCAGAAAGAATTCCTAAGATTGTGATGCATGAGACTCCAGAAAGCCGTCGACCACCAGGACGACCACCAAAGAGATGGAGAGAAGGCTAGTCGTCTTCCATCACAGAAAGAAAGTTGATATAAACAGATCGCTAGATCTACAATCAGAAGAAGGCATGGACTTGTGCAAAGGCCGTTGAAAACATAATTCTTACCATGACTGTTTTAGAATTCCCTCCTAAAGAATCTTGCAGCAGGCGGGTGAGTTTAGAGTTCCTGTAAGGAATGTGTGTGCTCTTCCCGTCTACAAGGGCCGATATCACATTCCCCAACACGGACAGGGATTGATTAATCTTGGTTGCTTCCTTGAGACGAGCTCCCGCTGCATGTGTTTTGCTTTGCCTCTCTGACCCCTATGAATTCAAAAACATTGTATACAATAATAATAAACATATAGAAATGCAATGCACTCTAAAGTAAATAGTAACTTAAAATTTAAGTCTGTGATTTTTTTACATAAGTTCTAAAGAAAGTTTAAAATAGAGTTTTTTAAAAAGATTAGCCCCATGGTCGAACTCGGAAGTTTGAGATTTTGTCGCCTAAACTGTTTAACACGTTGACTGAGGAGCCTCGGTAAAAAAAAAATTATCGTGGATAAATTTTTAAGAAATTAACTGATTTAGAAACGGAAAACCCACTTTTAAGGCTCTGGCTCTGCACGAAAAGCCTGACGTGAACAGATGAACCTTTCCCTGGTGGCTAAACCCCCGCCTACTTATTTAAAATCGAACGGTATAGGGCCTGACCTGGACACGGGTCCGCCGTTTGGGTTTTCCCCTTACCACTGTCCCGGTCGGTGCTCCACAGTCAATGTGTTAATAATTAAAATAATGTACATTTTTCATTAATATAAATGAAAATTAAACGTGCAAAATGGCTTTGTTTAAAGTGTGCAGTATTTATAATATGAAATTATTACACACATTGCTTCTATAATTATAATATCAAATGTGAAATCAACACTTTTTTAAAACTATAATTTTTAAAAAAAACACACACATCAGATCATTAACACGCGGATGGAGAGTTAAGAAGAAAAAATGTTGTGTTCCTAATAATTGGAATATATTCTTAAAAGTAAATAAGTGAGAGCGAAAGAAGGTATTATGAACAAAATTATGAAAGGATCGCTGCGTTGATTCGGACATATGGAACGCATGGATGGAGAAAGAATGGTTAAGAAAGTATACGTTAATGATGTAAATGGGGTACGAAGTCGAGGCAGACCGAGGAAAACATGGCATGACCAAATTAATCAAATTTTAAAGGTTGGTCATGTTAGAAGTCGGAGGAATTGACGTGCGTGTATGACTAGTTGTATGAATGTGGAGGAAGCTAGAGAGGTTTGCCAGGATAGAGTAGTGTGGCGGTCCATTCTCTCTGCCTACCCCTGCGGGGAAACGGCGTGATGGTTTGTTTGATTGTTTGTTTGTAAACTTAAAAAATTAACTCACTGCCAAGTCGACTAGGTGGAGTTTTCCCATCTTCACATGCTGATTGCCATCGGCACCTAGCGTACTGGACTCCACGGTGATGGAGAATATAGCGTGAGAGCGAGAACTCTCTGTGTTCATGGCTGTGGCACCGATAGCTCGGTTCTTATTCCCCATCTGCATCACTCTCTCCAGCTCGTCTGCATTATGGACCACATACCCCGTTAGGTCCTTTACAAACACTCCGATGTCAGGGCGTTCCTTGACCTCCAAACTCTGCTTGTTGTGGCCTTTCGAGCCGAGGAGATCGCGAACCTCTTCATTGTAGATTTCTAAATATGTAACTCGAACCAAAAACCTAAAATTACACATTCACAAAAGAACTCAAATATTTTGAAAACAAAGACAATACTATACATATATAACACCTTAAGATGATTTACTATGAAGAATATTTAAACACAATAGAACTCAATTCAATTTGGAAAAACCCTGACATGAAGATCAGCAGCAAAGTGAGAATCTATAAGACTTGTGTGCGACCTATCATGACATATGGGATCGAGTGCAGGGCGGACACCACAATCACAAAAAACGCACTCAGAGTGTCAGAAATGAAGACGCTCAGATATATATCTGGCAAGACACTGCAAGAGAGGATAAGGAATACACGGATAAGGGAGATATGCGAGGTCGAGGATGTCGTTAGGTGGGGAAGGCAAAGGAGAAGATACTGGTATGCACTCATGAGGAGAATGGATCCATCCAGACTCCCCTTCATTGTGTTGCGCGGCCAGCCCCAAGGTAGACGACCCCCAGTAGCGTTAAAAGCGTACTGCTGTAGAGATGTGCAGCATGGAAATCTACCACGGACATTATTGGAAAACTCCAGGTGTTTATAAATAGGTGCCTTCCCTCAATATTCAAGATCTATTGGCCTCAAACAGTGTCAAATGCCATTCTCTGAACCATGGCAGACGAAAAGCCAATTAGAGAACAAGTCGCTAGACGCAAATTGCAGTGGATCGGTCACACTCTGAGACGGAACCCAGCCTGCATCGCTCAGGGCGCACTAGACTGGTCCCCTATGGGGGGAAAGAGGAAGCGAGGCAGACCTAGAGCCATCTGGAGAAGAGCCCTGCAGGACGCGGTTAAAGCAGCAGGCCTCACTTGGGATAATGTTAGGCATCAAGCATGCGATAGAGTCGGGTGGAGAAGGTTCCTTGAGGCCCTATGCACCACGGAGGTGTAACAGGACAAAAAGAAGAAGAAGATTGAAACGCAAAACAAATATTGAAATCATTGGCGACCTTTTTTTTTAGCTCACTTGTGGAAAATCGGACGATGGAAATCGGCGGCGACCTTTTTATTTTTTAGATCGACAGCGACTTCCGGCCAGTAGAATTCGGCAGCGACCATTTTTTTTTAGCAATCAATTCAAAAAATCAATTAGAAAAGCAGGGGGTTTGCACAAAATAGAAAAAATCGGCAAGGGGTACCTCTGCTCTAAATGAGCAATTTTATATATAAAAATATATATAAAATTGAAAGTGATTTCGATTGCGACAGTGAATTTTTAAAGACAATTCTGAAAATGATTTTGATTCTTGTGATGAGTATAGCAGTGACATCATCATACATCCTTAGAAGAAAAAAATTGTTGTACCAATAAAACAAACAAGTGAAGAAGAAAGGGACATAAAGATTAAAAATACTATGCTTCAAAATACTTACTTCACATCTCCAGTCGCTTTTGCAATATGCCCAAAAATGTGTGCGAATGAATTAGGTATGATGCCCTTCAGTTCCGGGGCGGAAGGAATACCGGCCATAGTGTAGGTCTTGCCTGTACCAGTCTGTCCGTAGGCAAGAATAGTTCCATTGTAGCCCTTGAGAACTTGTTCCACTATTGGACTTGCAGTTCTAATGTAAATGTCCATCTAAAAATAAGTTTAAATATATAGAGCACCTTCATATAAAACAAGCATGGCGTGACATTTTTAAACAAATGAAAACATGTGCATATTTAATGTTTAAACCAAATTGATAAATAATAATTAAATAAAACATTGTTTTTTAACTGATTCCACTTTTGTCTTTACTTCGACAGCAACCGGTTTCGCCAGGCTCGCTGGCATCGACAGACTTACAATCAGTGGGGGTACTTCTATAGAAGCCCAAAAGCCCGGCTTGCGTAAGAAATTTTGAACCAAAACCCCCAAATCTAAGAAATCATGCCCTTGCATAAACGACCAACCCACGAAATCACATTCTAACAATGTTCCCATCAGACGTAAGAGGAACAGTCACATGAGCTGAACCTCTGTAAGCCAGAAGAGGTTTTGATTCAAAATTTCTTACGCAAGCCGGGCTTCTGGGCTACTATGGGAGTACCGCAACTGCTTACAATTAAATGAAGATGTGAAATCTTCCTAACATGTGGAGAAAAATAAACTCAAAGGTGAAAAAAAAAAATACAATGTTTTAATTAGATAATCTATCGTTTTGCCGGAAACACTGTGATACTTCAACATTATGAACTGTTTAATTTGGTTTAACTTGTTTGTAACACCTGATGTGAACATTGGTATGCGAAACAGCTGTTTCGATAATTTCATAGAAATTGAATTGTGTAATTACAAAATATATTATTATTATTTTGTTAAATCGCTCTTTACATCATTACAGCACTAACCAAATCGTATTCTCGTAACATGTGATAGGCAGCTATTCTACACCATTTAATTTGCACGTGAATTCTTCACCAGACCAAAGACAGTGTGACAATCACATTGCCATCGCCGGGAATCCAACCCGGGACCTACTGTGTGGCAGTCAAAGCACTTACCACTCAGCCAAGAAGTCGTCATATATCTTATATACACAAAAGTTGGCTACCTCTGATTTATTCTATATAATTAGCAACAAAATTATCAAATTATTTCATGTACCTGTGATGTGTCCACGCCAAAAACGGAATCAAAAGAATAAGTCTTTGGTAGCTCATTTGGTAAGGAATTTGGTTTAACAACTGTCACCATGTTGTTTACGGAGTCCACGGTGACCACATTGCTGCTTGACTCGAGTTTCTCTTTAGCGTCCATTGGACGTACTCGAACCACAACCCGGACATTTTCTGTCTGTGTGGGATTCTCTTCAACCTCCTGAAAATTAATATATAAAATTATTACAGTAATCCATCATAAATTCACGTAAATAATGTTTATTTCAAATGGACCTCAAAAAATCAATAATTCGTTTCAAGCCTATCTAATCTATCAATAATACATTAGCAAATTGATTTATTTGAATTATGTATGGATATTGTGAAATTGATTGCTCAACGAATTGATTTGACTTAAAAGTAAACGGCGAATATATAATTCAAGGTTCTTTAAAAAATATGCAAGCGCTGTTGAGATCTCATTGGGGAATAAAAAAACAGTAATAACGTCGGTTTCGTGAAATTTTATTTAATATATATGATATATACTTACAGCCATAGTATTAAACAGATATTCCTAAAAAATATATGACTAAGTATTTAAATGAGGATCGCTAATAATTTGACAGTCAAGATTTTTTGACACTACTGTGTACCGCAATCTCTTTGGTCTGATAGACAACTTGACAGAAATGACAGATACATTATCTATGGATGTGAAATAAACTGTGCAATTCACAATATATTACGGGATTTGGTAACGTGCATGGAATATTTATATTTTTTGTTTTCTTATGTTTGCAATTCTGATTAAATCTGTACGAAGAATGTCAAATTCAAAATTATTACATTTTTTAATACGCAATGCATATTATTTAGTTTTATATAGATATATTTTTTAATTCGTTTATTCCGGTGTGTGTTTATTTTCTAGTAACATCAAAATTTTGTCTGATGTATTTACGAGGTATGAAATTATTTTTCTTAAATATTATTTATGTATTTTATTGTTAAAATAGAAATATATGTATATGCATTACACGCTACATAAATGTAGAAGATGCTAGAAAATAATAACAATATAATATATATTCATACGATTCATATTATGAAGAAGACAGGGTGTTTTAGTATGAACAGTCCATTATCTACCTAACTTCCCAATAAACTTATGTGGCTGTTTTTTTTGTTGTTGTTAAATTGTATACTAAGCTTTGAATTGATGTTTTATAATCATAATAATAAAATAAAACTACTTGTGTTTCATAAATAATAATAAAAAAATATGTATGTTTAGTATTTTGTTTCAGATCCCACTGAAGATAATAGATATTATGTTGGCATCCCACCACAAACGTGTTTGTGCAACATTCCAATAGGTATATGAAATTATTGGTCATTGAAAATTACATTGAATTGTTTTATGTTTAAATGATCCAGTGGACAGTGTGGTTCATGAGAAAAAATAATATTATATTGAATATTGGTAAAGTTATATTAATTTTTTTAGGCAATTCATACGCAAATAAGAAATATTTGAAACAGAAAAATACGAAAATAGAATACATCAATAGAAATCGAAAAATAAATAAAATCATACAATAGCACAATTGAAAAACTGTTTTGTATGTTGAAAAAATTGTTTGATTTCTTTTTTTCATTCAGGTACGCCAAGCATTGGTGTGAATCACTGCATCGTCTGCGATTCAACAAAGCTTTGGAGAAGTGCACCACTTGAAATTAAATACCAAAAATTCAACATTTTCAGTGTACAGAGAGTAAATGTTGCACCACAGCCAAAGTTCAGCAGCAGGTCCCGAATAAATGTTGGGAACAATGCTACTTACAGTCCTCAAGATACGAGAAGCGAAAGATATTCCGATCGGCCGGAGTTTGTCACAAGTAGACGGACTAACTCGGCACCAGAATTTAGAGAAATCTTCAGGAGATTTTCTCAAACGTTTGTGGGTAAGAAGCCGTCGGCACAGTCAGTTAGTGTAGATTGTAGACCAAAACCATATGAATATGATAATATTTGCTATTGCCCATGCCCATATCCAAAATTGCCTAGACAATAAAAGGTATATTCATAAAGATTAATTGTATCTCAATAGGACCTCATGTTATTAATTGTATCTCAATAATATACCCATGGGTAAAATTCAGTATTTGTATACATTAAAAAAAAAAGGATAAAAAAACTGGTCCAAGTTAAAAGCATAAAAATTGGAGAGTCATCTCCAGGCGTTGTCTAGTAATGTGTGATAATTGAGTTGTTCACATTGCATTAATAAAGATTTTCTACTTAATGCTTACACCTAATCTTAATAGATGGCGCCAGTGTAGATTGAACTAAAATATGTAAAGTGTTTCTCAACATAGTAACATATATACATCTTCCAAAAATAGTTGTCAGACGTGGTGGTCGTAAGAAGGGCGGAATGGGGAATGTTGTATTACATAAAGCGATCGCTTAACCCAACCAATGACAAGTCATAAGTCTTGTTAACGCCTCGACCACCATATTCTGTTTCCAAATAATTTACATCTTCGTCTCTATTGAGATACAATTAATCTTTAATGAATAACCCGTAATGGGTAAAATCCAGTATTTGTCTACAAGTATTTGTATACATAAAAAAAGGGTATATTCATTTTATTATCCTCTCCTTGTGTACTGCCCTAACAGTGGGGCTTTACATGGGTCAGATAGCATTTGGCCCCATTTATTATTTCTCGAATGTTCCCATGACTATCAGCGACATCTATTGGTGTTCATAAAATTAAACAATTCATCAGCTAGTTACATGTTTTACAAACTGAAAAAATGTTTCATTAATGTTTTTTTTTTTAATTTAAAAAAGCGAAAACAATTTATTTAAAAATAACTATCAAAGTGCATAACAAAAAAAATATTTTTAATTATAATATAGATCAGCAATTCTCAGCCTTTTTATTCTACATTACTATATTATACGCTTGCAAAGTTAGGTGGACCGGAACATTATACTGATATGATGAAAAAAAAGTTGGGTAAAGTTGTCATCGCAAACAAAAGTCTATCCAAAAAAGCTAAGATGGCAGTGCACAATGGTGTTCTTGTGCCGACCCTTATGTATGGAAGTGAAGCATGGAACTGGCAAAAGAAGGATGAAAGTAGAATAAATGCAGTAGAAATGAGATCTCTAAGACGAATGTGTGGCAAATCTGTATAGGATAGAGTGACAAATGCAAGTATAAGAAGTGAATGTGGTGCGAAAGAAAGTGTTATGAACAAAATAAGGAAAGGGTCATTAAGATGGTTTGGACACATGGAAAGAATGAGTGAAGACAGAATGGTAAAGAAGGTATATGTAAACGGCGTGAACGGAGCTAGAAATAGAGGAAGGCCGAGGAAAACGTGGCACGATCAAATCAATCAAATATTGAATGTCAGTCACGTGAGGAGTCGGAAGAATTGACGTGCGTGCATGACAAGGTGTATGGATGTAGAGGAATCGAGAGAAGTATGTCAGGACAGAACAGTGTGGCGTTCCATTATTTCTGCCTACCCCTCCGGGGAGACGGCGTGATGGTAAGTTAGTTAGTTAGTTATGAAAAAAAATTGTTTGGGAAAAACAACATTGCTTGAAGACGTTTGATTCAAGATAAGGGCGACTTGACAAATCAACTTTTTTTTTTTTAAACCAAAACATAATGTTAATAATACTTGTAGCTTATCAGCATACCAACCAATACTAGCTTAAAATTAACAACAGCAATATTAATATAATAAATGAATTTTATTTCGGAGTCATTAAGTCAGTTCGCAGCGAGCGTTGGTTTGTTGACGCGTATTTCAAGATATTCAAAACTTAGAATGCCAATTATTTTTTTAATTAAAGTTCCTGATAATAAATGTGTTTCGGTGTGAATATAGTAGCTTAGCTGACCTCAGTTTGAGTATCACTGATATAGTTTATTCTCTGCTCTACCTTGTTGAAATCTTGCCACATGGGATGTTTTTTGTTTAAAAATAAAATAAACAAAAGAAGACATTTTTTTTCGTGAATTAAAACACTTTTTCCACATTGTTTTGGCGGAAACACTTTGTTATTTCAACATTTTTAACTGTTTAAATAAAACACTTATAAAATATCACAATTGATTATAATTCTTTCGAAATTATCGTGACAGCCGTTACGCTATCTTACTTCATCTTACTTACTTCTTATGGCCATACAACTCTTGAAGAGTTTTAACCTCCTTGATGATTTTTCGCCAAGCTCCTCAATCCTGTGCCTTTTGCTCCCAGCAGTCCGATTCACCCAACCTAGCCAGATCAGCCAGAACATTGTCCATTAGGCGCTGTCTAGGCCTTACTAGAGGTCTTACTCCAATCGGTCTAGACGCGTACAGGGTCTTGATTGCTCTGGTCTCTTCGGCTCGGCATACGTGCCCAATCCATGCTAGGCAACCGGCTCTCACGGTGCTCGTTATAAGGGGCTGCTGGGTCATCGTACGGATTTCTTGGTTGGTCCTATGCCTCCAAGTTCCCGCTGCAACACCGGGTCTGGGTCCCAGGATCATTCGTCGGTCTGGGTCCCAGGATCGTGATATAAACATATATCGTTTACATCGTTCTCCCGATATCACAATGTTGCTCCTCTATATCACGATGTTGAAGATGTAAAACCTTTGAAATATGTTGTGAAAAATAAACTCAAAAGTGGAAAAAACTGTTTTAAATCATAAAAAAATCGTCCTTAAGGAATTCCAGTTTAAAATTAATAAATAAAAGATGATTTGCGCAAGAATATTTTTATTTGTACGGTATAACTCCGAAGACAGCATACATTGTATTCAGCCTAACATATGGATGTACTCGTATATACACATCGTGGAATTTATTCAGACATTTCCTATAAACTCGTGAATAAACCTTCCTATTCATTTATGATATACTGACTAATATTCATTATACATAATATGTACTTTAAATACCAACACTCAAATATTATGTTTACACACATTAATAAAGATGATTTTTTAGTTGATATACGAGTATGTGGAAAACACATTACAATAATTATCAAGAGACAGCAAGGAATAAGTTAGGAAAAACACTTCCGTAAGACAAACAGATTTTGAAAGTACTTATTTGTATGTAAGTTACAATAAGTGTTGGTATTCGTTTGTAAGTTTTCAAAACGTACAAATCGCTTATAATATAGTGAAATATATTAATTAAATAATACATAACATATTCAAACCAAATAATAAGGGAAAATATAAATATTTAACAAGTAAATTCATGTTACAATGAGTCATAATAGGATATAGATAGATTTTGTTTCGTCCTTAGTGCGTTCTTCAAGTACACATTTATTGCAATATTATTCGTTAGTAAAATTTTATGTGAATTTAAAATGGCCTCTATCTTAGTAAAGTATACTTTGGATACATATAGAAACTCTCGTCATATGCATAAAATATGCAAAATCTTAAATTTAAAGGTAAAAAATGTACGAAATTAATTTTGTCTTAGACAACATTAAAAAAAACTGTAAAAGAACCCTTAAAATTAGACAAACATTTCCTAAATTTGGTACTTAATTGAATATATTCACACCGTAAAGCAATTTACAATAAAATAATGTTTGGAGATAACTAAACAAAGAGAAAACATTATTTACCAGCTGTGTTACAGTCATATTCACAAAACAACTAACAATTAAGTTTACCTTACAATTCTAGACATGCATAAACTCTTATGTAAATTTGCTATGTATATTTTCAAGTAGAGATTCAAAAAGCCTTAGAGTATCAAGTTTGCAGACGTGCCGATAGCATGAACGATCCAAACATTTGCACCCTTCGGGGCCAAAGTTCTGCAGACCAACGTTATCTACAAAAGTGCCGTATCATATCAGAGTGGTTGACTCTTCAATAAATGTAAGCTTGAGTTTAAACAACTTGCATTATAGTGAAACCCCTATTGTACATTATGATTACTAAAAAACATTTAATAATCTATCTTTATAAATATATAATTCTTCTGTTATGTAGTTGAATTCCTCCTAAACGGCTGGACTGATTTTGGTGACATTTTTTGTGTTTGAGCGAGTTCCTGTATGGTTTAGACTCATCAGACAATTGGACCCGGTAGGTGACAGGACAACGTCTGTCCGGCCCACTAGTTAAAATCTACAATAACACGCCAGAATCGCTAATAACATTATTGAAAATGCTTACTGTAAAAATTATGGAGTATTCAAAATGATATACATATTTAGTTGAATAGAAGATTTACTAGCAGTAAAAAAGTGAATCTCCTATAGATATTAATTATTTTCTATTTGGAATGATTTTATTCATACCTTGTTTCCAAATTATTGCACGGTTCATTTAAATAACTTTGAAAGGAAGTCAAAGATTCACACATTTATAACCTCAAAATATTGCAATTTCATATTAATTGATTTAAAACAAAAAATAATACACTGCTAAATACGTGCATGAGAATACAAACAGGGTTTCACTATTTATAATATGATTTTTTTTTTTAATTTTTCTAGAGTATAATTATTTTATGATAGCTTGCGATCACACAAAGTACATACTTTCAAAATCTAAATACATAAAATCAATAATTTGATTATAAGATTGAGAAATTGTGTAGTTTGCGTGATCATTGGTCACCCAAGTATTATATTTCGATACTTTAACCTGATCTGTTTACCAACCATTTTTTTGTGGTTAACAGCTGATACCTAAATTTATAAATATGATACATGTATTTGAGATTATTATATTATATGGAATCTCAAACAAATACATAATAATATTAAACTAAATGGAATGAATATCCTTAGCATAGTTAGTAATAATTTTGGTATTATTATAACAAATAATAATTCACGCAGTATTATTTACATGAAAACAACTTTTGTTGCATTGGATAAATATAATTTAAAAATCTTCCTCAAAATGTCTGATTGCTAGAAGATTGCTGGCAAATCAAGTTTTAACTGATGTTTTCGCAACAGTTAAAACAGTAGAAAATAATTTTATGTATAATTTTATTAAAAAGGAATTTAAATATCAATAGAATAAAATTATTTAACAACTGTTTATAATTTGATTGCAATGATATTTCAATAGAATCCATTGATCCAATATGATTGCACAACAAAATGTAGAAGTATGTTTAAGCGATTGCGTAACTCACAATATTTTAGAATTGTTAAATTCACAAAAACAATAGTATTAAGGAATTGAATACATGATATTATTTACCAAATAATTTAACAATGATATTTAAGTTCAAATAAAAATATCCAAGGATTAAAAAAATAACACTACAAAATATAGTTTCCCGGTGAAACTACATGCGAGAAACATGGGTTTGTATATATTATAGGGTCATATTTATCCCAATAGGAAAAAGAGTCACCTGCATTATTTCATTAGGAGAACTCTACAAAAAGTAAAGAGGCATATACATCGACCAATCTAATTAATGGTTTATGTTTTAACAGTGCAACAATAAATAGTGAAGTTAACGTGGATACCTCCGAAATACAATCAAACATTACATCAACGTTGCAACGTTTTTATAGCGATGTAAATATGCAATCAATTTATTAAATATATTAGAGCAATCAAATGAATCATTACATCATAATTTCACGAAAGCCAGAAACAGCTCAAATGAACTACAACAATTATATTATATATTATGCATTTATCTCTCATCAACAAATAACATTGCGACTAATGTTAAACCGATATATAGTTGGAACCGCAGTCCCGGCCTTATGCTAATTTATTTTAAGAGGATTTCGATTAGAAGCGGAATAACTAAGTGGACCATGGATGACTTAAATAATGGCTATGAATCTCATATAATTTTCTTTCACAATAATAATACAATCTATTAATTTCATAAAAGATAAAAAATAAAATTATCAGTGCATTTTACTTTAATACATATATACGAGGGATAAAGATTACATTGAAAAGCACTATATTGTCATAATCAATACTCTCCTACGTTTAACGACATACATTTTCAACTTTTAAACTGTTTTATGAAATATTCAATTAACCGATGTAAGCACATACTATTACACTACAGTGTGGATTTGTTCATTACTGAAAATATAACAAAATCTAAGTATGCAATAAAGTTAACATTCATTCGGGAAACAATGTTAAATACTCATTTAAACGGTAGACAAATCCTTACATCCGTGATAACTGAATGAAGAGACAGTAACAACTTGTAATTCCTAACACTTTTTTATATCAACATAGACGATCTGCTAAATATAAGAATTAAGAAAACATATTGTAAGAGAAAAGGAGGAAAATAAAAATATGAAAACATTACTAGTGCTCACAAGCAAACAAACAATGAAGTATGTCAGTTTTGTTCCTTGTTCATTTTTAGTTTTATTCTTCTGATTTTATGATGTTCTTCAATTGAATTAGAACTGATCCGTCAGTAGATTGCATACCTCCATGGAAACCGATTCTTTACTTGAGCGAACTGTCAACCGGAACATCTAAAAAGAAAATATAAAAATTACACAGCTGAATTAATTAATGTCATTAATTGAAATGTTTTGGTACAAGTTCATTGTGAATAATGAAAATTAAAAAAATTATAACAAAAAAATCTTTATAATATATATTCAGTTTAAATCCACATGATTTCATGGCTTTGAACGGTTTTGGCAACTCGCTGTCATCTTCTGGTGATGGTTTATGGTGACTGATGATTGTATTGTGACCAGAAGATGGCAGCAAGCTGCCGAAATAGATAGAAGCCATAAAATCAAGTGAATTAAACTAAATATATATTTTTTAAACTAAATATAATTTTGAAGCGAAAAATAAAGGGCCGCACGGGGCCAGGGAAAAGGCAGATCTCTTGGCTGCGCAATGTGAGGGAATGGACGGGAATCGGAACTGTGGAGGAGCTATTCCGGACAGCGCAGGATAGGGAAGAGTTTACCAGAGTGATCACCAACGGCAGGGGGACCTGACAGGGCACTTTAAGAACAAGATATATTTTAGATTTTTTTATTTAAAAATACAATTTTATTATTATGAATAAAAAGATATGACCAATAAAATCTTCTAATATTAACCACTATAGTGCGGCTGGTTACATTTGCAATCCAAAAAATTGGATTCGAACTGCAGTAGACTACATTATAAACCTTTTTACTTTAGTACCTTTCTACTAATTTCTGTGTAATATGATGAACTGGGACTGTCTCCCTGAGCTGTTAATACAGCCAACCCCAAGTTAAGAGATAATGAGTGAAATAGGGCTCCGTAAAATAGTTAATATTTCAAAAGGGTTCCGTCACCAAAAAAGTTTGAGAACCGTTGGTTAATGCTTTTTTTAAATCTGTTAAAATGAATCCAAGTTACCTGCGCTTGCTTGTTGGGCTCCAGGCGCAGCAGACAGCCCACCTGCTGCTGGCGAGTGTGGATGATGCCAGCGCACACAAAGTTGTCCGGGTTAGGGTCGATGCCGTCGAGCAGCTGCATACCAAATCCAAGTAACTTGCTGCGTGCCGCCGCCAAGTCCATGGGTGTGCTGGACTTGAAAATCTTCTGCGCCCTCTGCTGGTCTCTATACCGATTAAACAATCATTAACACCCGCTTAACCCTTCATTGCATGGTGTAGCAAATTTGCTACAAACCTACTAATATTTGTTCAGAATATTTTAATTTCATACATATCGCACCGTGAGTGTAAAACCGACGTAAGTGCAAATATACATTTTGGAGATATGGGAGTTTAAAGATTTCATATTGCTTGGAAAAACTGTTTTTTTTTTAATATAAAACGGTTTATAGGTATATTACTATAAACCGAAAATCATTGGTATATCATTCTTATTGTACCTACATCGTTAGTGGTGGTAGTTTACAATAAAATACAATTTTACTTTGATATTCGGTTGATGGATGACCTGTTTCGATTGCTACCAGTTTATTAGACTCATTTTGAGTTTAAAAAAAAAAGAGGTTCTTTTCAAATAAATAAACAAAAACTACATTGCCAGGTGAATATTTTTATCATGTTACATCATTTATTGATTTTAATTTATTGAAAATTTACTTTTTTAAATTTGAAAAAAAAAAATTCTTTCTCACTCTTCGAATATTATAGTAGCGAGAGTGTGACATAAATAGTTGGCGCAATGCCTTACTTTTTTAATGAAAATCCTGACCAACAATTGTCCTTCTCCCTCTCACTAATATATATCGTTTCTTTGCGAGAATAACGTGTTATCTCGAAAAAATTTAAAATGAAACAAGATACCCGTCTGAAAGAGACAACGTGACAACACAATATACCACTGTTGTGTTGTCTTTTTCCCTCATAAATTCTCTGTTTTTCACTTTAAAAATACCATGTTTTTGCAGAAAATAAAGTTGAACACGGCGGATTTGATTATCGAAATGTCACATTATTCTCGCAAAGAGGCGATATGTAGATATAACGAGAGTTAGATGTAAAGGTTGATAAATGAAATGTATCGAGGAACAAACATAACTCACCCTCCCAAGTTTTTCCATCTTGCAAAGAATGATTCTCCATTCATTTCAGTTGGTTCAAAGAACTTGTTTAATGTCAATGGCAGCTTCATGGTTATCTTCTGAGGAACATTGTTGAACACAAATGATATGGACATTGATGGCGCATCTGTTAAAAAATATATACATATTTTATACAGGAAAATTGTACAAATAAAAAAGATTGATAAATTATAGACTAATAAACTAACTGATCTATCTATAACTATCTGACTGATCATCATGCCGTTTCACTGGAGGGATACGCAGAGAGGGTGGATCGACACACTCTTCTATCCTGACATAACTCTCGCGCCTCCTCCACATTCACACACCATGATATGCACACTTGACAATTGTTCCTAATCAGATGGCTTTTTTTAAATATTTTAATTAATTTATTGTTTCTTGAACGATGATGTAAAACTCCATACTAAATTATTAATACGAATAGAAACGTCTGTTGTCTAGAAGTTTAATTATATTTTATGCGAATGACGTGTTTCCCCATGCTAAGGCATTTTCAAATGTACTTAAAATTAAATTTAATGAAGTGGCTAAAATTAAAAAAAAACATTTCATAATGCCTTAGCAAGGCAAAACATGTGATTCCCATGAAATATAATAATACTTCTAGAAAACACGTCTTCATTCGTATTAATTATTGACGACCTTTGTGGCAGAGTGACAACAGCTATAACTGCCACACTTAAGGTCCCGGGTTAGGTTACCGGCAATGGCAGTATGATTCTCACACTCTCTGGTCTGGTGTAGAATTCACGTGACAATAAAATAGCGATAGATTAGCTACCTAATGTCATGAGAATCAATATAATAGCTATAACCTTTACATCAATTTAAAAAAAACAAACTTGTAGGACGTACACAGACACTGAACCAGGAACTGTGACAGATATCACTTACAAACGATACACGAACAAAGACAGAACAATCAAGGATATTGAACAATGGACTGAAACTTTACAATGACCTACCAGAAAACAACAAGGAGTTTTACTAGAAACCAATTTAAAGTATATCTGAAACATAATATAGTTACAAATAAGACCTAAAAGTGTATCTTTATAACCCAATTGTTTTTATTTTTAATAAATAAAAATAATTTAAATTTGGCTCAAGCTGTAATGATGTAAAGAGCTATTCTAAATAATAATAATAATTAGGGTTAAAATTTATTATACTATCATAAACAAGAGAGGATTATGTCAGTACATACATAATTTATTTGCTATTTTTATTTTGGTCAGGCTCTTAATTAAGTTAGGTTAGGTCTTATATGAAACAGTGTATTATCAGTTGAACACAATTTAAAATAATAATAATAAACACCTGAATAGTCATCCATGCACTCGGCAGTTATCATCTGCTGTACTTGTGCTCCGGCTTCAAGCAGAGGTTCCACCGGTTTCATCTGAACCGTCAGCTTCGTCACATCATCCCATATGAGCTCCAATCGTAAACTGAAAAATGCATCAAATATTAATCCATTAAACACGTAATTTTATTCCAATCCTAAAAATATATTAGTAAGAAGGTGAATTGGAATTACCTGTGCAGCGGAGACTGTGACTTGTTGCCGTAGAACAAGCCAATACGTCCGAGATTTTGTCGGAACTCACTCTTAACTCCTATCTGTATGAGATCATTTTCAAACAACACACCGTTGCTTTTAAATACAAACCTGAAATTATAGAAAGAAGAAAAAGAGTCAGAGACATAATTAAGACAATGAAATAAAATGCTAAAACATTGACAGTAGATACAATATGATATATGACCAAAGACTTTCTTGGATTTAACCGATAAAGCGGACACTCAAATAAATGCGAGTGGGTAATACTGGTGAATAATCACACTCAAATTATTTTAAGTGGCTAATACTAGTAAAAAAGCGCATTTGAATTAATTTGAGTGGCTAATAGTGGTGAAAAAACACACTCAAATTAACTCAAGTGGCTAAAAGTGGTGAAAAAACGCTCTGAAATTAACTCAAGTGGTTAATACTGGTATAAAAGCACACACTCAAATTAGATCAAGCGGCTAATAGTGGTGAAAAAACGCTCTGGTGGCTACTCAAGTGGCTAATACTGGCGTAAAAACGCACACTCGAATTAACTCAAGTGGCTAATACTAGTGAAAAAGCGCACTCTATTTATTTTGAGTATATAATAGTGGTGAAAAAGCCCACTCGTATTATTTTGAGTGGCTAATAGTGTTGAAAAGGGGCACATAAATTAACTCAATAATACTGGCGAAAAGCGCATATTGCATCGTAAAATAAACCTTAAATCGCGGATGAACTATTTTGATATGCAAGTAGTAAAATATATCATACTTTTTGGCATTGTTCTGCTGGTTGCTAGCACTGGCATTAGTGTTCCTGCTGTAGAGGTCTCCCAGCACGTCCATGAGCCCTGAAGAGTTGTTGGAGTTAGAAGCCGGAGGAGTGGACAGCCCCAGGAGATCGGCACTTGTAGCACTGAAATTTGATTAATTTGGTCATGCCATGCTTTTCTTGGTCTTCCGCGGCTTCTCTTTCCACTCAGATTGTTTGTATACAAAATTTTAACCATTCTTCTCTCGTCCGTTCGTTCCATATGCCCAAACCATCTCAGGGATCCTTTTTTAATTTTACTTACGATACAATCATCTGCCTTACATTATATACTTATTTCATTGTTCGGTATTTTATCATATATCGTCTTCCTGCACATTCTTCTCAGTGTTTTATCCTTACTACTTTCATCCTTTTTGCCAGCTCCAAGCTTATAAGCTTAAGGCATCTATAGAGAACAGGTGAAATATAATAAATATATAATACCAGGAACGCATGAGAGATGGTTCGAAATTAGGAATACAAGATACTCTCCAGAGTTAAGAGTATTTGTCTTCTGAACATACTTTCACGAATATGAAAGACATCGATCTCCGAAGCGATCATGTTCAGCAGTTTGATTGCTCTCCCCACCGGCATCAACAGAGGCAGGTATAACTTAATCAATAAAAATGTGATTCTATATAAGCATATTTCTCGGAAAGTTACCCCCAGGTAGGGCGGTCAATGTTCACTGTCCGAGTTCTATAATAAATTTGGGAAGTATGAATACAGATGAAAGTGTAGTTACCTGGAGTTGGTGTCGTTATGGTTAGTGTTGCCAGTGATAAGAGAAGGCTGTGGGCTCTTGGACGATCTGATTTCGTTGTCAGGTACGCGGCCCGGCTTCTTTTTCTTCAGGACAGCCAAGATGGATGACTCTCGTTCCGGGAAAGCGGGCATCTCCTCCAAAACTGTGGCCTAAAAATTCAAACGGTTATTAATTAAATTTTTGTTAAATACTAGAATTTATCAAATGTAGTGATGGAACATAAAATAATCAGGAATGTACGATGAAAATACAAATATTTAAAAGTTATTTATGCTACATAATACATTTTTTTATATACAACAGGTCGTTTGAACCCAATTACTGAATACGATTTTTTTTTCAGCTATAGGGTGTTTTTTTAAGAGCTTAAGAACTTTAAATAATAATACAATACAGAAATATTGATGGAATGAATTTTTTATTATTTTAATCTGGTAGATAATTTCATGGCATTTATTTTTTAAATATGATTTCCGGCTTATTCCGGATTATACTGATTCTCATGATATGTGATAGATAGCCAATCAATCGCCATTTTATTGTCAGGTGAATTCTACACCAGACCAAAGACAGTGTGACAATCGCACTGCCATCGCTGGGAATCGAACCCGGGACCTTCGGTATGACAGTCGAAGCTATTACCAATCAGCCACGAAGGTCGTCATATTAATAGCATTGTGATTGAAATGGTTATTTTCTATATATGTTAATTAGTATATTTAATTGTTTATAACACCTGATGATGCCAACATCGGTTGGCGAAACAGCTGTTGCAACAAATAATAAAAATTGTGATATCATAACAGTGTTTTAAATTTTTACAGTTAATAATGTTGAAGTATCACAGTGTTTCGGCTAAAATAAAGAACTATTTAATTAAATCAAATTTCATAATTTATTTCGATTTCAAGCAATGTGTGTTATAAGCGCGTAAAAATCCCGGCAGACAATGTGTTAAGTTAAATTGGGTTAAATAGATTAAAATACTTACTAGGACATCCGAGCTGGCTATAATGCTGAGCTGGAGATACTCAGAAGCCCTCTGTTGGAGCTCGGCATCGGCGGAACGTAGATTGGAATGCTGGCGGAACACATCCTGGATTTGAGTACGAATCTCCGGGAACAGGTTCACAAACTTCACATATGTGGACAGCAGAAGCGCGCGTGTCATGGGCGAGCAGAGATGGTACTGCAAACATAATCAAACATTTTTGTTAAACTTCTTTTGGCGCATTTAGTAGAGGGAGTGCAACATGATGAAGTTAGCCATCAATGATAAATAACGGCCAGACATTTCACGCGTGCCTACTCACGAATTGCGAAAACATGTCATGAAACAAGACATGAATGAAGTTAGTCATAAAAAGTGTAAAATAGGACTAACAAACTGTGGAAACAAAACATTGTGGAGTGAAAAATTTATCAGTGAAAAGACTTGTGTTTAAAAACTAAAAGCTTTTTTTTTGTTACGCCAAAGAAGTATAACTTATAACGTGAGTACATAAGTACACACCCAATTTTTTTTTAACATTTGGCAAGTTAAACATGGTCTATAAATAAATGGGAAAATTTAAGAAATGCTAAAAATTACATTACCTTGGAATGAAGAAGTTGGAACTGCACAAGCGGCGAGGACCTCTGATCGCCGGCAATGAGGTTCCCGAATTCTCCGAGGATGTAGCCACCCACTTTCACCATGTTCTCGTGGCATGCCGGTGCCTGTAGAGCCTGGAAACATCAAATTTATTGCTGAAACTATTACATCTCAATATCTCTCCCTGAAACATTGGACATCCTAGACTCCCTTTTTACATGTATGTAATTTTTTTTACTGTTTTGAAATAATACTGTGCTACATTCCTTGCATGTATGGGGTCTTTCAAAAGAGACGCTCCATTTTAAATCGCTCATGCAGAATGTCCGTCGTGGCGTGCGCTGTGTACTACGTAGCGCCATCCTGTTGGAGCCATATGTTGTCGGTATCCATATCATCCAGTTTAAGCCACAAGTCTCAAATTTATGCATTAAACAACGTATTGTGAACTCTGCAGGATGGCTGTGAACGCCCTAAACTGGCCAACTTATTTTAATAATAAATTTTAACAATTTCAACGTGTTGTTGAAGCGTGTAGCGTTTCATGGTAAAATGTCAAGACTAAATCAGTATTCTCGTCAAATTTGAGAGCTATGGTTTTACCAAAATGGCCGCTACATGCTGTCAAAGTTAGAGCGTCCCTATTGAAAAACCCTTTGACCACCAAGATACATCACCTGCAGGGAAGCCAGGGCGGCCATTTGACCGAAATTATATTTCATACATAATATCATTGAATGTCCTTTAAAATTTAAAAAAAATGGCAATATCACTTAAGACAGGTTGTTTTATTACATTTCAAAGTTTGAGCGCTCTTAATGAAAAACCCTATACTTACTACTCAATATGTACTATGCGTAGTGAGCAGTGGCGGTACTCCCATAGAAGCCCAGAAGCTGTCTTGCGTAAGAAATTTTGAACCAAAACCACCAAATCTAAGTGATCATGCCCCCCCATAAACCAACAACCCACCAAATCATCTTCCAACAATATTCCCACCAGACGTAAGAGGAATACCACCACAAGAGCTTAACCTCTGTAAGCCAGAAGAGGTTTTGATTCAAATTTTCTTACGTATCCCGGGCTTCTGGGCTTCTATGGGAGTACCGCCACTGGTAGTGAGGTATGCGGTAAAGTGGAGCAGTAATTGTGTGTGTGGCAAAAAATATAACAACGGGTTCGTCTATTTTCTGATAATCCTTATTATGATTTTTATAGAGTAATTTTTAAAGATAAAATTAAGATACAATAAATTAAGTGAATTGTTTTAGTCAATTTGATTGTTGCCGCACTTTGTGATAGTTATTTGTGACACGAAATACGTTTTCACTCTTCTGATGTTAAAATAATACAAGTTTTTTCGTTTATAAAAATAATTTTGACAGGTGTCAAAATAAATTTTTCATTTGTTCCAATGACAATTTGAATAAACCCTTCAATCAAATTTTCAAGTTTTTGCTGGTGTTGGATTGTTTTAAGTGCCTAATTAAAATGAAAACAGTGGAATAAAAAAATAAATAAACACAAATGTCCGGATCGTCCAGCTGACGACAAGTGCACCATCTAAAAGAACATTATGTGCTAAATTATTTTTATATGTAGTTTTATTTTATATCATTGTATTTTGTATAATTTGTTTTAGATTTATTATGTAGACGTTGAATGATTGAAGTGTGCGCGGGAGATGCCTATTGGTGGCGATGAGGTTCGCAACCCATCACACCGCGTCTCTCGCGTTGGCGAAAAGAGAAGAATGGAGTGCAGCATCGATTAAAGTGTTGCAGTTCATTCTTTCTGTCTACCCTTTCGGGGAAACGGCGTGATGGTAAGTTAGTTTTTAAGTTATAAACAATAATAATTAATATTTTTTCATATCCTGAATTTACTCAATAATGATTTTTTCATTTTTTTTAACACAACATTGCATGGAACGTATCCAAATTAAAAGTAAAATGCAAATTTCTAAATAAAATAATAACACACCTTGAGTATTTGTATCAAAACCACTTTATTTGGTAACATCAACCGGTTTCGCTCCCGCCGGAGCTTCGTCAGGGTGAGAGAGTAAACAGTTTACTCGCTCACCCTGACGAAGCTCCGGCAGGAGCGAAACCGGTTGGTGTTACCAAATAAAGTGGTTTTGATATTAATACTTAAAGTGTATTATTATTTTATTTAATAATGTCACACCACAAATTAAGTGCTTCATACGAAAGTTTTGCAAATTTATATTTTTTCTAATTAAAATCTAACCCAAGCATTACTTGAATTATATTGTTACCTCAAAGACAGTTTTAGCAGCATAACCCTGGACCTCCTCTCTGTTGATGACGATCTGAATGACCCTGTACCAAACTTCTTCGGACACGTAGTCACCAGCTATTCTTATCAAGTTCAAGATCACATCGACATACCTAAAACAAATACAATTTCATTATTTCACACATCTAGAAAATAAATTAAATTACTGCATTTTCTTAAAAAAAAATTTAAAGAGAATCTTTTTTTTTACGTATACAACAGGTCGCTTGAACCCAATTACTGTATACAATTTGTTTTTCTTAAGCTGATATATTGATTCTCGTGACATGTGATAGGTAGCTAATCTATCGCCATTTTATTGTCACGAGAATTCTACACCAGACCAAAGACAGTGCAACAATCACACTGCCATTGCCGGGAATCGAACCCGGAACCTTCGGTATGGCAGTCAAAGCTCTTACCACTCCGCCACGAAGGTCGTAAATATAACAGTTTAAAAATTTACTCACCATGTGAAGTCGGTGGCATACTTTTCTGCCAAAATGGCCACTTTCAAGACCATCTCTTCTCTGATGGAATAATCAGCAGTCTCCAGATAGGCCAACATCTCTTGGACTATTTCCTCTGCGTTGGACTTATCACACATGGCGTACAGCAGATCAACAGCCTGTTGACGTACAGACACATCCTTCTCCATCTAAAAATAAATATTTTTTTCATTATATGTTACTACGATGACAGTTTTGAAAGGGCTACATGGAATAGCACCAAATTATATATCTGAACTCTCTTTAACTGACAGTGTAAAATGAGTGAAATCCACACTTCACTCAGCCCACTTCTCAGCATTGGGTAGATTAGTTCGATCCGAAACGTTACCCTAGCTGAAAAATTCAGGGGTCAAGCCTTTGCAATAGCTGGCCCATCAGCTTAAAACAACTTACATATAACCTTAGGTGCATTAACCGTTTAAGTACCATGATGTTTTAAGCTTAGGAACACTCGCATACCGCATGTTTTTAATTATTTTTAAAAAATAGGGCTAATGGATTTTATGCATTATGTTTAAAGTTTACTATTAAAATGATACATCAAGTTTAAAATTTTCAAGTTGCATTATCGAAATTTCTTATATTTGATTTTTCTTTCAGGGTTGTCACAAGCATATATAAATATAATTTTTACTATTTTACAAAAAAAAAAAATATTGAAAGCAAACATTAAAAAATCAAAGTATGTTATATCAGTTCTTGTTTATTATCACTTGAAATTTAATTATTTCAAGTGATGTCCTTTTGATCCTTTATATCAATCTCACCATAAGTGGTAACTCTATTGCTCAACTTCTACAAAAATCTATTTTTCAGTAAGATTGACCAACGTTAGAAGGTTCATTTTTCTTGCAGAGATAGTGTATAGATATCGCTAGCCACACAAAAAAAAAATGTTAAAATTCTTACTGGAATCATTTTTAATGCAAAGCGGCCTTACGGTATTGATGGTGCGCCTACGTAGCGGCCACTAGTGGCCTTACGGTATTGCAGTGGTTAATTATCCAACAGATTTCAGATCTAAACTGAAAATCCTGATTGACTTAAATTTTTTAATTTTCATATCCAATGTAAAGTTTTACATGTCCATAAGTTTATTTTTATTATTTTACATTGGAATGCGAATATCAGATGCAATATCATTGCTGATATATAAAATGATTAAATGACGATTAAAAACATTGCATATTATTTATATTTGTGCAAATCATGCTTTTGAGGCGAATTACATTTACCGAGATTGACACACCTTGAATTCAGAACTTAAAAAATTATCTGTTGTATTAAAACAATACAGGCTATAGTATAAAATATGCTTACCATGCAATTCATATTTACCAAAATAAATACAAATGAATGATAATTTTTTTTTTAGATAAAGCCATCTTTAATTAATACTCGCAAAAATATTTTAAATTGAATGATACTGACTTGTACCATTTATTGTCGATGGTAATAACTGCTGAGATCTACGCACCTTCATAGACAATATGACAACATCCTCGTGTTTCTTAACTGCCTCGTGCGAGTACTCCGATGTAGCGAGGTGACACATGGACTCCAAGGCGAGATAGCGCAAATTTGTCTCACGGTTACTCAGGAACTGTCCGAGCTGATTGCAAGCGCGCACAAGTAGAATTGCTTCACTAAAACATCAACAAAAATAACTTTTACAAAACAAGTCAAGTATAATGTATAAAGCCAAAAATTTATATCAACCATGAAGAACGTGGTCAAATACGTAATTCGGATATATTGGATAACTTGCATTATTATCTGCAACAGCAAAATAAATTATTTCACCTGCCACTGTGTAGAACCAATCTACCTAAGGTAATTTAACCGTGGGCAGAACAATAATTCTTCTAAACCACATCTCTTCAGATGTGGACATTTACTACCCTCAGACAGCATCTATCTCTAATGTTTAAATTGTTTCTTGAAATGTCTGTTTTCTAGAAGTGTTATTACACATTATGGGAGTGAAATGTTTTGCCTGTCTTAGGCAATTTCAAATGACATTTGATAATGCCTTAGACAGGCGAGACATGTTATTCCTATAAATTATAATAAATAATTAATATGAATAAAAACGTCGGTCTTCTAAGAGTTTCATTATATTTTGGATGGAATGACACGTTTCGCCCTTCTAAGGCATTATCAATTATCAACTAATTGTACTTTCTTTTTTATTTATATTTTCTTATTATTATTGCATCATTGATTGAAGGCTGGTTCTAAGTGGTTTAAACATAAAACTGTACTGTTACATATGTCGGATACCACTGGTGGCAACTTTGGGGTGACCTTTGAATTACTATATTATTGGCCATTATATTTAACACCAACTGGAATTAAAAACTCTTTTTTGACTTATTTGATAATTGTACCTTTTATGTTTTGTTTTTTATTACTCTTATTCTGTAGTTATAAACGATTTGGATATATTTATGTATCAGTAATGTTGACCCTTAAAGGCCGGCTAAGATTTTCGCAAATTGCTCCCTCAGGCCAGTGAGAATTTTAAACATCGGAACGCTCTTGTAAACAATTAAATTACTCTTCACACAAAATATATAATTATATCAAATAAATTGTATTTTGTAGTCAAATGTTATATATTTTTTATATTACAAAAATAATCAGACTTTATAAACTAATAACGATATAAGAGTCATCCTAAGTAAACACACTCAAAATCAAAGATTCCGACTCAGTACGAGAAACCAACACTTCGTCACCGGTGGTTATGCAACTGTGTGTGTATGTGTGTGATGATTGGCCGCGAGCCGTGATCCATATGGGACACGCATTACAAGAAAATTAAATATTTGTACAAAAAGGATGAAAATTTAACTCTTAATTACAGAAAATACATGAATGTATATAATACACATTTTACTTTTGATCCGTAGTAGTAAATTTAAGGGATATTACACTTTAAACACAGAGAACATATGCGGACTGCTATTGTAGCCTTGGCCTGATTTTCTTTGACTGCTATTGTAGCCAGCTGGACTATAAGGATTAAATATTGACAAAAAAAATTATAAATATATTTTTTATTTATGAAACTAACCAGTTACTTTATATCGTTCTCCCAATGATGAAGGTGATGCCTTAGAAACATGTCAAGAAAATAAACTCAAAATGGAAAAATTATTTTCAATCATAAAAAAATTCATCATTATGGAATTCCACGGTGTTTACGTTTATCAAAAATTAAAATAAATTAAAATTAATATAGTTGCTTATGGATTCTGATTCAAACCGCATAAGTAATAGTTTTTAAAAAATCACTCACGTATCATTGTGTATGATGAGACTGATTGCTTCAAAGAGCACTGCATTCTTAGCATTACTGTGCTGCACCTTCTTGGACTTGGGCGGCTCCTGCGCCTTATTGAGTATAGTCTCCAGGCACTCGGACAGGCGCCCCCTCACGCCGGGGTCATCCGTGGCCGTCAGGGAATAGTTCTGCAGCAGCCGGAGCAGCTTCACCGACAGCCACGGAGCCGGCACAAAGTAGTATGTGTAGTCCTGCAGGTCTGTGTAGCTGGCTGTCACAATCTGGAATTGTGTCAACAAAAAACTGATTAACCCTTCATTGCATGATTTTTTAAATTTTAACAAAAATAGAATATGGGGAAAATAATTAACCCTTAACAGACGTAAGTCACCTCTGACGTGACAACAGAACTATGTCGCTGCGATCGTATGGCACATGTGAGGTGACACGCAGTGGCGGTACTCCCATAGAACCCCAGAAGCCGGCTTGCGTAAGAAATTTTGAATCAAAACCTCTTTTGGCTTACAGAGGTTCAGCTCTTGTGTCTATTCCTTTTACGTCTGATAGGAACATTGTTGGAAAGTAATTTGGTGGGTTGTTGGTTTATGCAGGGGCATGATTACTTAGATTTGGGGGTTTTGATTCAAAATTTCTTACACAAGCCGGGCTTCTAGGCTTCTATGGGAGTACTGCCACTGGTGACACGATTAATCATGTTAAATGTCTGTTGAATCTGCGCATAATTACTTTATCAGTTGAATATTACCAATGGAGTGATTAATATACAAGTGCCGTTTTAAAATTAATTGTATTGACAGAATAATACATAAGCTAGCGTCCGATAAGGGTTAAAAAAACAGTTTTTGTTCGTTTATATAATAATATCGCTAAAAATGTGTTTGTACCAAATTTACTAGAAATCTAAATTTGATACGACGTTCGTGGGGGAATGGCAAGTGCTACGACTGCCAAACCGAAGGGCCCAGATTCTATTTCCGGCGATGGTAGTGTGATTATCACACTGTCTTTGGTCTGATATAGAAATCAAGTGACAATAAAATGGCGATAAATTAGCTACCCATTTACATGTCATAAGAATCGATATAATATAAGATATACCCTTTAAATCAATTTTGGCTCACGCTGTAATGATGTAAAGAGCGATTCAAAAAAATAATAATATTTCTAAACATTTTTATTATTAAACACATTATTACGCACAATCTTCTCGGTGATTTCATTTCAACGCCATTTATCCTAATTTCATCTCTCTTTTGCCAGCTTCAAGCTTCACTTCCATACGTAAGGGTCGGCATATTAGCATAATTATTTCATTGTAATAACATTTCAGGCTACACAAGATAGCTTCGACTAGTTTCGGTAGCTTGCTGCCGAAGAGACACGAACATTAGTGGATTTTAACTAAATATACATTTTAAAAAGATTTTCTACAAAAAAAATTTTTTTTTTAATTATTTACAATGAACTTCTACCATGAAATTTCAAACAACATTATTTTTTTAAATATAATTACATTACACTGATATGCATGTGTCAGGACAATGACTTTAGGCAGTCTCAGCAATGAAATAATTGGTCAATTAAATAAAGGAAATTTTACAATTACTAATGTTAAAAACTAATAGGTTTAAATGCTTACAGAGATTGACACCATTATTAAGATTTATAATCACTAATAGAGACGGCATGAGAAGCATTCAATAAAATGAGACAGGTTTTCTGTGAGGATAATCTTAATTTGAAGCTCCGGTAAAGAATGGTTAAGCGTTATGTTTGATCAGTGCTTTTGTATGAAGTGTAATCAGGGACCCTCAAAATCAGCACTATGAACAGGCTAGAGGCATTCGAGATGTGGATACATCGTAGAATATTACGCATTCCATGGACTGATATGGTAAGCAATATTATTGCGCATTGTTGCGCTACAAATAGCAAGAATAGATAGACAATTGTTGACTGATATCAAAGTCCGGAAGGTGTCTTACCTGGGTCATGTGCTTAGAGGAAAAAAGTACGAGCTGCTGCACTTGATCTTAAAGGGCAAAATAGAGGGTCGTCGAGGTATGGAGAGAAGACAGATCTCTTGGCTCCGAAACATTAGTGACCTGACTGTGATTGGAACAGTAGAGGCACTATTTAGAACTGCGCAAGACAAGAAGATGCACTTTCAAGTAATAGTCGACATCGGGGAGACCCGACATGACACACGAAGAATCACTAATAATTACGAGCATGTTGAATGCTACCCAATGGGAATTCCGTATACTAAACGCCTTGCGGTGAACTGTGTAGTTATTGGCGGACATCATACCAAACTATACAAAAATCTGTTGATACACACATTATAAGAGCATGCAAACACGCATCCTCAGCGTGGCTACAATACTTTGACACAAATATGTGTCGTCAGCACTCAACGTGTTAATTAACAAAAAATATTGATGTAGATAGATTATTGAATATAAACTAAAGTTACTAACTCGACTCAATCTCGATACGGCAAGATTGACGCAGCCTTTGTACTCGTCCGGGTTCTTCTTCACAAGCGCGTCGATGAGTGAAGTGGCCGCTGTAACCACACCCATATGCTGGTCATTGAGTAGGTGGATGATGCGAGAGGTCCACTCCTCTCCTGGAATAATCTCCGGAGAGGTGCGGAAGAGACGCAGCAGGCAGAGGGCTGCAGACTGCTTCACCACGTCCATTGTATCACTAAAAATGTTGTTTTATTAACGTTATAAAAGCTGTGTAATAAATCATTTATTACACCAATATAAATATTGGGTTGGATGTAGGTGCCAAAATAAGAGGAGTATCAGTAAGCTGTCTATTGTATACAGATGATGCTGTCCTACTTGCAGACAACGAGCATGAACTACAAGTCCTCGTGAATAGTACGTATGAGACTATCCATAGGATCACTGTGCTAGTTTTGACATATGAAACGCATCGATGAAGAATGATTATGAAAGTATACGTTAACCATATGAATGGAGTACGAAGTCGAGGAAGATTGAGGAAAATACCAACCAATTTAATCAATTTTTAAAGATTGGCCACGTTAAAAGTCGGAAGAACCGACGTCCATGTATAGCTCGCTTTATGAATGTGGAGAAAGCTATAGAGATGTCAGGGTAGAGTAATATGGCGGTCCATTCTTTCTACTCTTCTGGGGGAGTGGTAATGGTTTGTTGATGTTGTATAAAATTAAAATTAAAACTTTGATGGTGATAATTATTTGTTGGCATTTTTTTATAGTTGATTTGTGTATAAATAAATAAAAAAAATTGTGTATAAATAAAACTAAAAGATAACATAGTTTGTAACTAACTAACTAACTAACCATCACGCCGTCTCCCCGAAAGGGTAGGCAGAAAGAATGGACTGTCACACTTTAACCGATGCGGCACTCCATCCTTCTCTTTTCGCCCCGCGGGAGTGTATATATATATATATATATACACTTTTTATATTATGAAATGAATCAGCTTTCCGGATTCTTGATGAAATAATGATAGGAAAAATAAAGAATGAATAAAATCATACCCAGATACGAGTAACTTGGGGATCTCTGTCCCGAAGGCTTCAGCCATGTCCTTGCTGCCGATGTTGGCGATGCACTGAAGAGCAAGGTTCACGTGGATGGGATTGCGTGATTGCAGATCATTCTTGATGCTCTGGATAATTAGCTTAATCAGGTCACTGTTAGTGTTCACCAATACCGAAATGAACAAATATCCCTGAAAAGATTTTTTTTTTTATTAGTAATTAAAGAAAGCAGGTAAAATAAAATACACATTCATTTTTCTTATCTAACTAACTAACCATCATGCCGTCTCCCCGAAGGGGTAGGCAGAAAGAATGGACTGCCACACTTTTCTTTCCTGACATATTTCTCTCGCTTCTTTAACATTCATACATTGTGTCATGCACCCGTGTCAATTCGATCGTGGCACGTTTTCCTCCCGGTCTTCCTCTATTTCTAGTTCCATTTACATCGTTAACCTACATATGCATACTTTTTTTACCATTCTTTCTTCATTCATTCTTTCCATGTGTCCAAACCATCTTAATGATCCTTTCACTATTTTGTTCATAACACCATCATTCACACCGTATTCACTTCTTATATTTTCATTTGACACTCTATCATACGCAGAGTATCCACACATTCGTCTAAGAGATCTCATTTCTACTGCATTTCTTCTACTTTCATCCTTCTTTTGCCAGTTCCATGCTTCGCTTCCATACATAAGGGTCAGTATAAGAACACCATTGTGCACTGCAATTTACGCTTTTTTGGATATGTTTTTGTTTGCGATGACAACTTTGAGTGCACCATTCAGGCCCAATTCCATTTCAACGAAGCTATTTCGCACGCTTCATCGACAACTTTGGTCCTTTCTATCAACTCATTGTATTTCCTGTCTAGCAGACTGATGTACAACATCCTCCTCTCCATTGTTCGCTGGGTAACTCGGAGTTTTTGTACGGTTCGTTTGGAAACGTGATTATTTCGAAATCGTATGTCAGTACTAGGAGGATAGATATATCAAGTACCTTTTTTCTATAGCAAGAATTATTTATAAGTGTGAAATATATTAAAAAATAAACTTACAATCTGTTTCTCGGAATATTTATTGGATGATAGCAAGTTGACTGCCTCCATGTGGCCAAAGTCAATGTCATGGCCCAGCAGGAAGATAAAGAGCAGCTTGCAGACATATTTCTTCTTCTGGTACCCATCCAGAGTCTTGTCCCCTTTGAACTTGCTGCGAATGTTCGCCAGCTCCTTGTTGATCCTCTTGATT
Organism: Lepidostoma basale; assembly: GCA_022606425.2. Lineage (NCBI taxonomy): Eukaryota > Metazoa > Arthropoda > Insecta > Trichoptera > Lepidostomatidae > Lepidostoma > Lepidostoma basale. The sequence continues at coordinate 1,091,533 of JAHDVF020000068.1, forward strand.
TCTGCTTCTTTACTTTTGCCTACAAAAAAAAATACAATGTCATTAGACAGGCACAGTAAACTCACTTATGCCGATCTTCACTTATGCAGTCAGTTAAAATCTAGACTCCATTCGCTCCCTGATCCTACAATAAAAGATTCCTCTAAAAGACCTCTCAAATTATAACCCGAGCCATCAAAAGTGCTCAAAATAAATAATCCTTCAGAGGAACACTCCAGGTCACAGATCAAGCCCTCGCATAAACCTACCACCCACTAAATCACCTTTCCAACCAATGTTCCCATTAGACTTATGAGGAAAAGCCACAAGAACTAAACCAAGTCCATGCAATTTACCTCAGAAGTTAGGTCTAGTTAAGATTTTCTATTTTTTTTACATTTTCTTTAAGTATGATATCTCGAAAATTTCAAGTAAATCCAAAGAATAGTTTAAGACATTAGTTAACTGAGAGAACTAAACAATATATTAAGATAATCAAATGATTTTACTGAAATCTCTTGATGGAAGTTCATTTTAAATAATAATTAAATAAAACGATGTTTTTTAACTACTTCCACTTTTGTCTTTATTTAGACAGCGACCGGTTTCGCCAGGCTCGCTGGCATCGACAGACTGGTAACACTATTGTAAACTTAGTCCTTTACATACATACAGATCAGGGGTGGTAAACATGTTGTATACAAAAATAATCTTCAAATATTTATGTAAAAATTTTCTGAATTTAACTATTGGTATTACAGGTATTCTTAGAGGTTCATATTTAATACAATGGGTTTTAATTTTTATTATCTCTTACATATTCATATATAATGTTTGAAAAAATGTTAATTTTTTTTTAATTATTACTGAATTTAAATATTATATGTTATAGTTCTTGGGAAGAAGGTTGGGAAGAAAAAGTAGTACCAAGAACTATAACATTATTTGAATTCAGTAATAATTAAAACAAAATTACCATTTTTTCAAACATTATATATGAATATGTAAGAGATAATAAAAATTAAAACCCATTGTATTAAACACGAACCTCCAAGAATACCTGTAATACCAATAGTTAAATTCAGAAAAATTTTACATAAATATTTAAAGATTATTTTTGTATAGAATCATGTTTACCACCCCTGATCTGTATGTATATAAAGGACTAAATTTACAATAGTGTTACCAGTCTGTCGATGCCAGCGAGCCTGGCGAAACCGGTCGCTGTCTAAATAAAGACAAAAGTGGAAGTAGTTAAAAAACATCGTTTTATTTAATATATTAAGAAATATCATACTTTGAGCAGAGCATTTAATGGACTTTATTGTTTTTTTATGTAAAACATCATATTCAATAATTAATATGAATGAAAAGGTATTTTCGCTTGCTGAGATATTATCAAATGTTTTAAAATAAATTAAAACTTTAGATAATGGCTTAAAAAGACGAAACATGTCCTTCCCTTTAAATATAATAAAACTTCTAGAAAACAGCTGATGTTTTCAATCGTATTCATCATTTAATATTTTTTTTTTAAATTAATATGAATGAAAATGTATGTTTTCTAGAAGTTTTATTATATTTTATGTGAATCTGTCAAAAGCATTATCAAATGTTCTCCTAATAAAAAAGTTACTAGATATAACATTAATGCCTTAGACAGGTGAAATATGTCATTCACATAAAATATAATAAAACATCTAGAAAACAGACGTTTTTATTTGTATTAATTATTTAATATGGAGTTTTACATCATTGTTCAAGAAACAATAAGTATTTTTTTTCACTCAACTATTTATTTATAATTATTAAAAATACAAAACATGTAAATGCGTCAAATCCGACGAATGAACCCGTGGAATTTAATTAAAATTTTACATTCAGTTCGACTAACAATTACTTATTATCAATAGTAATTTGGGTCATATTTTATATTCATCTCACTAATATTTAGCATAATAATCTATGCTCGAGGAGATAAAGTGCAGTTTTTTTTACTCCTTATAAACAAGTTACTAGATATAACATTATAGCGTACCACCGAGTGTATGAGCTTCGATAATAAGCTGCCATTATTAAACAAGTTCTTCTTGATCGAAACCAATTATGATTATACCTCTATGCTAGTACTACTTTATACGAGGATTGATACCTTAGAAAATTCATTCTATGAATATTGCAAGAAAACAAATCTATGTTAGACATTTTATAACCCCACAAAAGCTGAATTACTTTTTAAATTTAATTATAATACTATACAGTACACTCCCGATTTTCTGAGATGGATGGTGAAAAAAAAATCCCGTATAATCGATTTCCTGGATAATCCGAAAACATGTAAAAAAAAAAAATGTAAACAAAGATAAATTTAAAACTGTGTTCTATGCGCTTATGCATAGCTACTTGATACAAACAGCCCCCTAGACAGGAATACCTTCCTAGCTTTTGTTGACGGAACCACAAAACCATTGCAGTATCAAGATCTTCGTAAAATGACAACTTCATAGCCTTTCTACTGATCATCTTTCTGCTATCCGATGTTCCTGCAAAATCTATCAATTTTCTCTTTTTATTAATGATGTCCCGTATAATTTGATCACCAACATTATATTGATTCAATAAATATTTAACGGTTGCACCATTTTCAAACTTTTGAATTATTACGAGTTTTTGTTCAATTGAAAGTACGACTCGTTTACGTTTATCCATTATTATAGACACTTTTCCACAGTAAAATAAAATTAACAACAATGTTTTATGAGTATGAACTACGCTGCGGGTGCTTTATTGCAAGCTCGAAACTTTATGACATGACTATAGAGCCACAAACGTATGTTGGCGGTGGGGCAAATGTGAACTAAACGCCCAATGTCATTGTGACAGATTTGAGGTTTTTTTTGCATTATAAGTACTATTGGGAAATATTTTTATTTTTATAAAATAATTTTTCAATGACTCAAGTGTCCCGGATAATCCGCTTCCCGGTTAACACGACCCCGGAAAATCGTGAGTGTACTGTATTTTTGTACAAAGCAATCAATTTTTGGTGTCATTAAAAATAATTTAAAAAAAAAATTCTATTTATTTATTCACCACTTTATTTTTGTTCCATCAGACCAACCAGTTTCCCTCCCGCCGAGGATCGTTAGGGTTACAAAACAAAGAGTGGTGAAAAAACAAGTAGACGAGTGTTCAAATCTGGCAGCCATTTTTTTTTTCTATAGTAAGCCTGGGTATCTGTCAATTAAGTTCAGTTCGCAAATGTTTATCATTCTCACAACATATGTTTTATCGCTCCTTAAAACATCGACTTTCGTGGTAAATAAGAAGCATTTGCGGGAAGTTCTGCTGTTTTGTTTTAATTGGAAGAAGAATGCAGCTGTGGCGCATAAAATGGAAGTTTATACCAATCATGCCCCATCGGATAAATCATGCAGAGAATGGTAGAGACGCTTCAAAGCTGATGATTTTAGCGTTGACGACAAAGATCGCCCTGGAATACCAAAAAAGTTTGAAGAAGGGGAATTGGAGGGTAACTCGATTAAGATCCAACTCAAACACTTAAACAACTGGCAGAAGCATTAAATGTTGGTGTGTCAATAGTGAGTGAACATTTAACGGCCATGGGAATGATTCAAAAGCAAGGCAATTGGTTGCCACATGACCTGAAGTCATGAGACGTTAAAAGGCAATTTAAGACGTACGAATTGCTGAAGTCGTCCTTGGCTTTTTTTTCTATTCACATTGCTTGTAAACAAATATTTAATCATTATTCTCTCTTCTTTGCTAATACTTATTTTCGATAACATTTTTTTTTTATTTGCATTACCGATTATTAAAAAACATGTTCGTTTCAATTAATAATTTGGTTTTCCTCTATCTTGGTAACATTATATACTCGTACTAGATTATTCAATTACAATTTTAAAGCTCTAACCATTTAATATTTTTAAATAGGCTTTATGGTTTATCAAATAAATAAATATTATAATAAAAAAGAGCTATCGCCCAATGCTAAATTTAATCGCATGGAAGAGGAAACATTTTGCTATCTCTAATATTGTCCTGGCATTTATGTGATAAAATTGCTGTTGAAAATAAATAGACTTTTCTGATGTTGGCAATTTATACAGGTTCCTACATCAAGTTAAATGTCATGCATTTTTAATGTTTTTTTAAATATTTTTATAAATCAAAATCCGTTCCATCGATTAAAAACATTAAAATAATGAACAAAATGGTGAAGAAAGCACATGTTAACGAAATGATTGAAGCACAAAATAGAAGTGAACTTAGGAAAATGCAGTATAATCAAACTAGAAATATCGCCGCGTTAGGCAGAGAACTTGTCATGTGTGCATTAAAATGTTGAGGAGGCGTGATAAGCACAAAATATGTGTGTGGTGGTCCTTCCCTTCTGCCTATCACTTCACAGGTTCATAAGTTAACTACATTAGAAAGTCATTTATCCAGACTAATTGGGACCAACGGTGTTCCGGATACTGATTTTTCCGGATAATCAAACAGGCGTTAATTCTTTTAGCAAAATAAGGTGTAAATTGATTTTTCTGTTCCTCGGCTCGTTTATTGATTATGAAATTACAAATTTGACTGCAAAAACAAGTATGTATGTAGTACATGTACATAAAAAGGCTTACAGATTTTCTTTTTCTTTTTTGCAGCTAATTTGCGGATTCGAATAAAAGCAATTGAGTTGAGCTGAACAGGAACATACAGTCCATTTCTAAAACAAAATGTATGAATCCATTCAAAGCTAGATTAAATTAATCTTTAAAAAAATTATAAGATTTATATTTTCTCATAAAGTTTTTTCTATATTTTCTTGTCCAAAGTATTGGAATAAAAGAAAATCATAAATATTAATAGTTTTTAGATAATTTATATAATAAATATTAATAAATTTATACAATTTATTTTGATTTTTAATGTTAATTTGAGTTACAATCCAATTTCACGAATTAATCTCAAACGGTTAAAAAAAATTGTCACATACAAAAAGTATAATTAAAAAATCAGGTCCTTTAGCCTGAAATAATCTTCCAGCAGACCTCAAGTGCATTGAGAATCCGTCAGAGTTTAGATCGAGACTAAAAACGCACCTTTTTAAATTATCCTTTCCTGATGTAAACGTTGATCGACTGCGTCAGGTGCAGCCCTCATACTAAATATGTTTAGGTTAACTAGTTTATAAAACGGAGTCTTTTCTGCAGCGCCCTTGAGATGATAATAAATTATCCAATTTATTATTACTATTATTAGCAAAATGAGACATTAATTTTATTTTATTTTTAAACATCTCCAACTAATAAATACAAATAAAAATATGTTTGTAAATTGTTGAAGGTGTACTAATACTATCCTTAGAAGACATTTTTTAAGTTTAGAATATTTACTGCGATCTATGCAAACAAATTAAACATTTGATAAGAACTTCCTGGGTGGACATCATGACGCACATACAAGACAATTTTAATATTTTATCTGATCTAAGACCTGGACTAAATTCCCACGTGTTTAAATCAAATAAAGCATAAATACGTTTTAATCATTTAAGGAAATAAATGAAAGTACAGTTGGGTTAAGCCACTAGCAAATATTAACACATCAGTCACCAGCTAGAACTGGGCATACACGTACAGACTATGCGCACTAACTAACACCAGATCAAGTTTCAATGCAGTAAAGAGATAAGAACATGTGTCTGTTGTTAAATTATTTTTCATAGATTGTTTTATACGAGGTCTATTCAAAAAGTATCTGACTTTTATTCATAAAAACTACATTTATTGAGATACAATTAAATGACACTAATCCCCTTCAAAGTGGTCCCCTTGAGCTGCTACACACTTCTCCCAACGGTTCTGCCACTGCCGGAAGCAACGCTGGAAAGGCTTTTTTGGTATGGCGCTAAAAAACGAGAAATCACAGGGAGCGATTGGGATCATTGATCACAGTCTCCAGCATGTCCTGTGCGATTTTCACACGAAGTTGCTTCTGCTCAATTGTCAGCAACTTTGGCACAAATTTTGCTGAGACCTTTCTGAGAGCCAAATCTTCAGTTAAAATGGAATGAATGGATCCAACACTAATGCTCACTTCATCAGAAAGTTCTCTGATTGTCATTTAACAATCCTGCATCACCAGGGTCCTTACTTGATCAATAACAACATCATTTTTGGATGTTGAGGGGCTACTGGATCGTGCTTCACTCTCCACTGATGAGCAGCCATCTTTGAGGCGGTTATACCACTCCTTTATCTGTGTGCTGCCCATTGCTTCGTCCCCAAACACTTTTTTAATTTTGCGGATAGTTTCCACTTGAGAATTGAGTTGTTCAACTTTTTGTCATTTTGTTAAAACTAAAATCTGACGACAATAGCGCACACATGCTCACTCTTCAACGGCGTGGCAGCGACTGAGTGGCGCTATGGTCATGAAAAAAATTGAGCATGCACACTAGGTATACCTACAAACGGTCATCTAAGCTCCGCCCTCAAAGCGTTATTTGTTTTGCCAATAAAAATTATGGTCGGATACTTTTTGAACAGACCTCGTATAATTTTATCGTGTTCTGAATGCCAAAGAATACATTTTTTTTCTTCCTCGTCCCAACAGCAGGCTAGTTTCATAGGGATAGCCCTAAAAATATCATTATCTATCCTATGCTCTTGCCGTTGTGGTAGAAGGTTTTGCCGGCTTGTGTCGTTTCCAGGAGCACAGGGTGTTAAGAGTTATAGTGACAGCATGCATGGAGGCACCTTCTTAAACTATACTAGGGCACTTAATGATCACAAGATAAATACTCTAGTTTTTGAATATTTGAATATCAAAAGCACATTCCAGAATTTCAAAAAATAAAAGGTTTATGCGTAAGAAGATTATAAATAAATGTGAACATTTATGAATAATTTAAAGAAATTTTACTTCCATTTGTATAACTTATATTCTAGGCATATTTATACATTACAATACATTAAATAAAAACCTTCAACAAAAACATTAAGAAAAAAGAGTATATTGAGTTATTGTCTCCGTACTTTCTCTTAAAGTCAATGACACTAGGAACAATATGTTTTAAAAAATGAAGTAGAAACAAAATTAGACTTACAATTTCGTATGTCTGCAATAAACACCGCCAACCCCCTCATCCCATCTCCCCGGACAGCAGGCATCTCGGCCTAGAAGAGAAACACTTGAAAAACAAACTGCACAGCACAATTCAACATGAAACACACTTAACTTTACGCCCACATCTCTCACCTAACCAGAGTATTTTAAAAACCTTATCAACACATAGCACATATGAATATGCAGACAATATTCAACAGATAAGCCAGAAAATTAGCCAACACCACAATTATTGAAGGTGGATAACAACCATTCGAAACTGGGTTTGCAGAATGGTTTTTATAAAATAACAAAAAACATTTGCGTGATATTACCTCGTCACGATCGTAGAATACTATTTTTAGAGAGACATTTTGTAAAAAATACTAGTCGATCATACAAAATATGACAATTATTGTGATAGGTCGTTACTCATTAAAAAAGGAACCTCCCCTGACATTTTATCGTTGAAAAGAAAAAGTGTGAATAGTTATTGAAGAAAACATACCTATTGAGCGATCACCAATATTTTATATTCCTCGATAATTCGGTTCAAATTACGCCGACAATTTCATTTAGACCAAACTAAAGAAGAGTGATTTCGTCAATGACAAATTTGACAGTCCTGCAACTATTACGACGGCTCACATACCAAGCGGCATTTGACCACGCAGCCAGGCACGACACCAATTAAAATGAAAGCCGAAATTTTCCTGACATAAGGATATGAAATACAAACTATTCAAACGGTAAATTGAATGTAATTAGATTGATAAATAATTTAAGGTAGGGCTATGCCGGTCGATCTGGATCTAGCATTTATTTTGAGATTTAGTCATACATTTTTTTTTATTCTATTAGGTACCTACCTAACTAGACTTATACTATGGGTCGGTTTTTTAACTTTATTTTAACCAATTGAAAAATACGTCTAGAATTTATATCAATGCCGCGCTAGAAATCAATACTTTCAAGACGGCATTGATTGATATACATATTCACAGTGGGCCTAAATAAAATAGAATAAGAATATTGAAAGACGCATTGACTCCAAACGGATTACTCTTCCATAATATGTAAATAATGAGTCATTATTTTGTATATATAAAGATGAACACGTAATTGATCGAATATGCTGATGTTTTCTCAAATTTAATACGAACAAACTGTTAATAAAATTATTTTAATTGCAATGAGAATTTATACTTTCAAATAAAAATGATGGCACTAAATTGTTCATGATATAAAATCTGAACATGTTTTTTATATGCAATTTCTTGAAATTTTATTTATGATGTATTTGATATAAGTGCATACATATTTACATTTCACGAATCTTTGTCGTTTCAATTAAAATGCGTTTTATAACAAAATCTTTTGAAATGTTCATTAAAAAATAAATAGTTAATAACTGCCACGTAATCATTGTTTATTATTTTAATAGAAAGAACTAAAAACAACGCTACAAATGTTATTACCAAGTTTTTTAACATCATTTAATCTAACCTTATAGATGCTATTTAACTATTAAACATCGCTTCTTATAAGTTTTAAAACTATTTACCATATATCACATAATAAATACCGGGTTAATATTTTCCGTATTTCTATGTAAAGTAATGTTTTCTCAAAAATTTGATATAAACCACGATTGTGTCCCATTGTCGCTTATTAAAATGTAAAATAAAAAAATATACATACGAATGCCACACTCACCTTTATGTCTCAATCTCGCTACACTTATATTTGCGAATGCAAAAAGTTATTGCTAGTCGTGTTTTATCGTCCAAAGCATAGCGCCGCACAATCATTTGCGATAACACTACCACAATATTCACGAGCGCAAAAACAAAGAGAACAAAAGCCATTGCGTTCTTTCTTTTAAGTGGTTACCGAATGTTTCATCAAATGCGTCAATCGGTCTTTTGCAGTTTCCCCGTGAGGTATTATTGTACATTTGTTTTTAATACGTGAGTGTGTATCTATAATCTTTACATTATAACTTTAGACTTCAAGTGTTATTAACGGAATCAATTATTTATGAATATGCCAAAGTAATTAATATATGATTTCAAACTTTCGTTTTGCTAGAAAAAGGTTTACAAATATTACACCTAAAAATACCCTAAAGTCATTGGATTAGATAAATTATTATTAAAAAGTACAGTATCGACGCAAGCTTATAAAATCCTTTGTTTATTTTGATTTCAGAAATGAACATTTACATTGAAGTCCATCCAGGCACTGCTCCTCTTATCTTTCCCCCGGGACCAGACTTTATTTAATAAATACAATCCTAACCCTATCTGATCTTCCATTCCTTGACAATAATGTAAGACTTTATCATAAACCCTAAATCCTTCCTCGCCCTCTTTCGGAGGGACACTCCGGGCCATACATTTAGCCTCATCATAAAAACTACCAAATCACATTCAAACAATGTTTCCTACAGACGTAAGAGGAATAGCCATTAGAGCTGAACCTCTGTAAGCCAGAAGATCCAAGTCCAAGTCCAAGATAAAATTGTATAAAGTATCATAAATTTTGATTTATTTGTAGACAAGAACTATCCTTATATCTACATGGCTACGAATCATTTTATTTTGTTGATAAACAGATAGTTAAGTTTGACAGCATGATTAGATGACAGATAAATTTCAATGATGACCAGCGGCTGCTATGACGTTTTTGTGGTTTCGATACGAGTTGACTAGTTAAGTGTTTTGAGTTATGCAACTTAGTATTTTTGTTTATGAAGTGATCACATTAAATTTTATTTTATTAATTGACGATGTCTTGTTTCACACAATACAAAGATGACGCTAATGTGGAGGTCTACGACGTCGAAGAAGTTGAGAATGTCACGCTCTATAAAATCAGAATAAAAATCAATCACGTTTCGTGGACAGTGTTGCACAGATACAAAGACTTTGATGAATTACATTCAAAATTAGCCGCAGATCATGGCGTCACGAAAGATTTACTACCCCCCAAAAAAGCCATTCGAAATAAATGTCCGAAATTTGTTGAACAGAGAAGAGAAGGGTTGGATGGGTACCTCAAAAACGTCTTCAACTATTTACAATTGACGATGCCTCGGGAGTTCGCCAGATTCCTCAGTTTCCAAGATTACGACATTGTGTTTCTTTTACAAAATTTAGCAATGAAGCTTTATACGGATGGTGATAGGTTATTGGAAAGATCTAACCTCTACACGTTCACACCACTCGAGGTTCGTTTTATACATTGTTTATTTTATGATAGAGTTGTATCGGTATTATCAATGTTATAGCATATAAGTTTCTTATCATTTTGACCCCTACATCATTTTAAAGCTAACAAATATTTACTTATTTCATGTATTGACCTACTATTATATTTGTATTATTTATTTTCTATGGAAAGCCGTCAGAAGGATGAATATACAATTTTTAAACATTGCAGCTGTAAAAATATTTAGGTAATTTTTTTGTTGGTGTGTTCCATTTCAGTTTGCAGAACAAACTTTCAAATACCCATAATTCTATGATTGTTTTCATATGTAAATTATATTTAGCTTTCTTATTTATAAAAATACAACAATAATATTTATATAAAATGAATTATGTATGAAAGCGAAGTATGGAACTGACAAAATAATGATGAAAGTAGAATAAATGCAATAGAATGAGATTTCTTAGACGAATGTGTGGATACTCTGTGTATGTTAGAGTGTCGAATGAAAATATAAGAAGTGAATGCAGAGCGAATGATGGTGTTATGAACAAAAAAATGAAAGGATCATTAAGACGCTTTGGACATATGGAAAGAATTAATGAAGAAAGAATGGTAAAAAAATTATATGTTAACGATGTAAATGGAACCAGAAATAGAGGAAGACCGAGGAAAACGTGGCCCGATCAAATAAATCAAATATTGAATGTCGGCCACGTGAGGAGTCGGAGAAATCGACGCGCGTGCATGACACGATGTATGAATGTTGAGGAATCGAGAGAAATATGTCAGGAAAGAAAAGTGTGGCAGTCCATTCTTTCTGCCTACCCCTTCGGGGAGACAACGTGATGGTTAGTTAGTTAGTTAAAATTAATTATGTAAAATTGAAAAGAAATTGAATGAAATAAATAATGGAACTGGCAAAAGAAGGATGAAAGTAGAATAAATGTAGTAGAAATGAGATCTCTTAGATGAGTGTGTGAAACTCTGAAACATAAGAAGTGAATGCGGTGCGAATGATAGTGTTATGAACAAAATAATGGAAGGGTCAATAAGATGGTTTGGACACATAGAAAGAATGAATGAAGACAGAATAGTGAAGAAAGTATATGATATAAAGGAAGGCCGAGAAAAATGTATCACAATGAATTAATTTTAAATTAAATGTCGGTCACGTAAGGACTCGATGCGCATGCATGACATTATGTTAGAATGCAGAGGAAATGAGAGAAGTATGTCAGGACAGAACAATGTGGCAATCCATTATTTCTGCTAACCTCTCCGGGGAGACGGCGTGATGGTTAGTTACTTAGTAAATTTAAAAAAAACTAACCAACTAATTAACTAAAATGTCAAAGAGCTGAATGTTTATGTATTACTCAAATAATAGTGCATCTATTTTCAGAACTTCTAATCTTTTATGCTTCTGAATTAGTTTATCCTATTTGCATTCTGTATCTGTTATCTTTTTTCAGTTATATGCTATCAGTGAGAGACTCAAACAACCCTGTTCGTCATTTGAACTTGCTGACAGTAAATTTGACTTCAGCCACGTTTTGGACTTCTGTTCTCAGTTGAAGACATTGCATATTGAAGGAAACGACAGTAATATTGGGACAAGTAACATAATCCCTAATAAACTGTCCTTTGACTTGACCCCTTTTAAATCTCTCACAGAATTGTTAGTTCTGAAATTTCCACTGCATAATATTACAAACACCGGTAAGTTGTCTATTCTTTATCAATAATGTTTCTTATGTGTGCAAAAAATATTTGATTATATCAGATATATGAATTAATTATATATAATACTGTGAACAAAAAATAAGGTGAATTTGTTAATACAATTATTTTTTGCAAATCAATAATAATTTAATCATCTTCAAAGTGGTCCCCGTCCGACACAATGCACTTATGCTAACATTTTTTCCAATCCTCGAAACAGTCAGAGAAGTCCGGAATTGCTTTCAATACTTTCTTCGATTCAGTTTTTATCTCCTCAATCGAATTGTAATGGTGTCCCTGGAGCGATCTTTTAAGTTTGTTGAACAGCCAAAAGTCACACGGTGCTAATTCAGATGAAAAAGGTGTCTGTGGAACAATATGGGTCGAGTTTTTGGTGAAATGTTCTCGAAGAACTAATGCAGTGTGGGACGGTGCATTATCGTGGTGCAAATGTCAAGAATTTTAAGCCTATAATTCTGGTCTCTTGAGGCGAATAGCTTTACGAAAATGATGCATAACATCAAATAATATTCCTTGTTATCAGTTTGGTTAAAAAAAATAATCATGATTTCATAGTAGTTTACAAGTACTACAAGTAGTATAAGTAGTTTACAAGTAAAGTAAAACCTCGATATAACGGACTAATTGGGGAGAGGGGGTGTCCGTTAAAGCCGAAAGTCTGTTATATAAAAATAGGTTTAAAATAAATTAAAAAACTTTTTTTGAAAATATGTACACTGTAAATTTAACTGTAAAAATCTACGGATGTGAGACTTGGAAGTCTACCGCGGACGTTATTGGTAAACTCCAGGTGTTTATAAATATTTCATTTCATTTAATTTATTTAATTTATTTATTTTGAACATATCTAAAGCATTACAGAATTTTTTTTCCAATACACTAAAGATACAAGTTAGAGATACACAATAATAAGTAATACATAATAGATTAATAAAAAGCATTAAGCAAAGATATTGCTCTACCTACCGGCATAACCATTGGCAGGTTGGTTCTGCATCGTGGGAGATAAAACAATCTATGGCCCCTTTGTCGAAGATAATTATCAGGGACAAACAGACCTACATCACTCAGGATTTCTGAGTTGTGTATACAACCGCCTATCAGTCGAAAGAAATGGACACCCAAGTGAATGTCACGTCTCCTCTCGAGTGACTGGTAGCCTAGCATCCCTATCAAGAAATCAGTTGGAAAGAGCCACGGGTAATATCCATACTCCCTAAGATAGAGGTATCGCAGAAATTTTTTCTGCACCCTCTCCACCATCAGGGAATATCGAACCTCATGCGGCGCCCATATAATGGAACTAAATTCCAACTGACTTCTCACCAGAGAGTTATACAGCAGCTTTAGCACCTGAATATTACGAAAGATCTTGGCGTTTCTAATGACAAAACCAAGCATTTTGAGGGAGCTATTACATAGTGAAGTTATGTGAAGACTAAACGACAAGCGAGCATCGAACAACACCCCTAGATCCATGGACGTCGACGCTCTTTCGAGCTGGGCTTCATCCATTAGATATCTGAAGTAAATTGTTTTAGTTGCTCGTGTAAACTACATTACAAAACACTTGGAGATGTTGAAGAACAATTTATTATGTTTACTCTATTGCATGATGCTTTGTATATCGCGCTGGAGATTCAAGCAGTCTGAAGGAGACTGAATTTCACTGAATTTTTTTTAAAATAGGTGCCTTCGCCCAATATTCAAAATCTATTGGCCCCAAACAGTGTCAAATGTCGTTCTCTGGACCATGGCAGGCGAAAAGCCAATTAGAGAACAAGTCGCTAGACGCAAATGGCAGTGGATCGGTCACACTCTGAGATGTAACCCAGCCTGCATCGCTCAGTGCACTAGACTGGTCCCCTAAGAAGGGAAAGAGAAAGCGAGGCAGACCTAGAGCCACCTAGAGCCACCTGGATGATATTAGGCATCAGGCATGCAATAGAGTCGGGTGGAGAAGGTTCCTTGAGGCCCTATGCACCACGGATGTGTGACAGGACAAAAATAAAAGAAGAAGACATTATATATAAATAAACAATACAAAACACAAACAAAATTCTATTTATTGTCTTTGGACACTCGTCGTGAAGTGACATTGCTGTTTGATATCGAAGCGCTTGCTTTCAAAATCAAAAAAGGATTCAAGTTTTGTTTGCACTTTTGAAGTTTGCTGTTTTTTTAATCAACTGTCTAAAATTACGAAAATGCTTATAATATAGTTGAATTTCGTTATCTGACGAATAGTCAATAAATGTTATTAGATCGTCGAGATGTGATCTTACCACTGACTTCATATTTGGCAGTGTTGTTTCTTCTTCTTCCCTATCTTCACTTCCATCCTCGTTTTTTAGGTTCATAATTTCATCTGCTATTTCACTTTGACATGTGTAATATTAACCGGATGTTTTTAATTTTTTTTCCATTTGGCTGGATTTTTTGTCCTTTATATCCGAAGTTCGTTAAATAGAGGTCTATTATATCGAGGTTTTACTATACTATGGTAGCGAAGTTTAAATGAATAATTAACTTTATTATCACAGTAGTATCAAATTTTGACATTGATATGTTTTGTATATTTTTATTTATTAATTCAATTGTGAATTATGAAAAAGGAGACTCATTATTTTTATATTAAGGATTTATTATATATTCATTCGAAGTTAATTTAATTTGCTTTGAAATTTTCAGGCACCTTGAGGGACACACTGAGGGTTTTGAGAGTACACAAAACGAATTCTAGAAAAATTAGTGATATTGTACTATGTGATATTATTCATAAGAATATTGAATCGAATTCTAACCAATTGGTGAGTCCTGGTTTTATTTATCGTCTCTTGAACAATGATTTAAAACTCCATATTAAATAATTAATACGAATGAAAATGTCAGTTTTCAAGAAGTTTTATTATATTTTATAAGAAAGACACATTTCCCCTTGCTAAGGCATCAAATGATGATTTGCATTTGATAATGTCTTATTAAGGCGAAACATGTCATTCCCATAAAATATAATAAATCTTCTAGAAAACAGATCTTTTATATTGTTTTTGTTTAAAAATATAAATATCGTTATGTTAAATGAAATTTTGTGTAAAAGTAAAAAAAAATCTTAACATTTTGTTTTGATTTGAATTACATTATATTTTCACAAACATGTTTAGGACCGCAGACGTCCTTCCTCAGTGTAATATTTTAATACATTTTGCACTGAGAAGCATGTATGCGATTTGAAATAGTGAAAAGTGTTGTGAAAATATACCATTTTTCAAATATGAATTCACAACACTATTGTTGTGGTGAATATATCGGTACTTATTTTGCAAAAGGTCCCAACTGCTTTTTTATGAATTTTACAGGAGAGCAAAAATAAGATTTTTACATTATTTTGATTATTTATAAATTTTTTATTTTTGTTCCAAATTGTTTATTTCAAATGTAAATTTTTGATGCATAACATTATCTACAAGATTTACAGTAACTAAATTTAAAAAATATATATTAAAAAAAAATAGGGGTTGAATGCTAACTAACTAACTAACCATCACGCCGTCTCCCCGAAGGGGTAGGCAGAAAGAATGGACTGCCACACCTTTCTTTCCTGACATATTTCTCTCGCTTCCTCAACATTCATACATCGTGTCATGCACGCGCGTCGATTTCTCTGACTCCCTCACATGGCCGACATTCAATATTTGATTTATTTGATCGTGCCACGTTTTCCTCGGTCTTCCTCTATTTCTGGTTCCATTTACATCATTAACATATAATTTTTTTACCATTCTTTCTTCATTCATTCTTTCAATATGTCCAAACAATCTTAATGATCCTTTCATTATTTTGTTCATGACACATCATTCGCACCGCATTCACTTCTTATATTTTCATTCGACACTCTATCATACACAGAATATCCACACATTCTTCTAAGAGATCTCATTTCTACTGCATTTATTCTACTTTCATCCTTCCTTTGCCAGTTCCATGCTTCGCTTCCATACATAAGGGTCGGTAGAAGAACACCATTGTGCACTGCCATTCTAGCTTTTTGGATAGGTTTTTGTTTGCGATGACAACTTTAAGTGCACCATTCACTTTGTTGCCTGCCCCAACCCTTCTTTCAATATCCCTCTCCACCCGCCCATCTCTTGTAAACATACTACCTAAATACACGAACTCAACTACTTGCTCCAAGTTTTCACCATTCACGCTAATGTTGCAGACTGTCGTGGTTTCTTCCTTTTCAAAAATCATTACCTTGGACTTATTAACATTCATCATCAGATCATTTCGCATGCATACCTCATACATACAATTCACCAGGACTTGTAGTTCATGCTCGTTGTCAGCAAGTAGGACAGCGTCATCCGCATACAAGAGACAGCTTACTGACACTCCGCTCATTTTGGCACCTACATCCAACCCTTTCAGCTCTCTCATACAATTGTCCATATACAGATTAAATAACCACGGGGACATTACGCAACCTTGTTTGACACCTTTATTGATATCAAACCAGGCTGTAAGATCTCCATTTACTCTGACACTAGCAGTGCTTTCCGTGTATAGTGACTTAATGGCCGTGATCAGTTTTGTACTTATTCCATATTCAGACAATATTTTCCACAACTTTTCTCTATTAACGTAATCATATGCTTTTTGTAAGTCGACAAATGCACAGAAAAGTTTGCGATTTTTGGCCAGAAACTTCTCTGTCAATGTACGAAGTCCAAAAATTTGATCCATACATCCTCTGCCATTCATAAAGGCACCTTGCACATCCCAAACTTTATATTGACAGTTGGTTGAGTGTGGTTTGGTCGCGGGCTTCTCCAATAAAACTGGAGTTTTTAGGCGTATAAGTGATTTTTTTAAAATGTTTATATGTTTAAAACAGTACTTTGTGGTTCGTTACCTCGTATACGTGTTGGGTGTGTCCTGTTGGATGAGCAAATTATAATATTGACCTTTTTTTAAAACATCGTCAACTAGTGGACAAAATTTATATATAAATGATCCATGTGAGAATAATCCTGGCCAATACGCATCTTGCCATCCCAAAATAATATTTGATTGTGAAAATTTATACCTTTGTGCTGTTTTGGTGGTGAAAAATATAATTACATTGTTTATGTGAAGTGTTTTGACAGGTGCCAAATTGGTTTTCATAATTTTATTTTTCGAACGTTTATGTACATTTGTTCCGATGTCTATTTGAAAATTTTTTTTGATTCATATTGAAGTTGAAGGGGTTAAATGCAATTGTGCATAAAATATAATAATAAAAAAGAATGTAAAAAAAAATACAGCTCTAACGTTTTGTCAAAACATAAAGTGTGCAAAAACAATACTGATGGTATATTTAACTCAATTTCACAAAAAACGCATCTGGGACCTTTTGCCAAATAAGTACCGATATAAGAAATTAGTTTTTGGTCCAATATCAGTCCAATTTATTTTGATTATAAACCAAACATTTAAAATAATTTTCAAATTAAATTTTAATTTATTTATAGAATTGGAAGGAGTTAACTGAGATGAATCTGAGCACCAACAATATTTCTGAGATTGATGTAAGTATCAGACTTCTCCCCAAACTTCAAAAGTTGATTTTAAACAAGAATAAGATCAGCGAAATCACCCATTTATCCAGTTTACCGCATCTATCGCATTTGAATTTGAGTGAGAATTTATTCACCACTTGCCAGGATTGGCACTCGAAAATCGGGAAAATTACACACATCAATTTGGCTCAGAATCAAATTTTTTCACTTGTTGGCTTCAGCAAGTTGTACTCTCTGGAAAATCTGGATATGAGCTGCAATCTTATATCGGATGTGGAAGAAGTTCAACACATTTGTAAACTTCCCTGCCTCGAAAGTTTGAGGTTAACGGCTAACCCGGTCGCATCGGTAGTGGATTACAGGGTCAAAGTGATTGAGCAGTTTAATGTCAGAATGCTGGATATTTTTCTAGACAACGAAAAAGCTTCCGAAAAGGAATTGGACACTGCGAGGGTTCTTCAAGCTTTGAGGATAGTCAAGGAAGGAAAAGCACCCAACTTTTTCAATACCAATGACCACATTTTTGCCACAATTACGGCTCAAGGTGGTAGTGGATTATAACGGAGTATTATTTTTAGGAAAATTATTCAGAATTTCAATAGGAACTACCGTTTTATCTGTGATAATTGTGCAGTAAGAAATGTGTAGTTTTAATTTTATTACTACACATTTTGAATCCTACCGTTTACAAGTATAAATATAAGAATTGGGTCTGCCTTTTAATGTTGCCAGTATGTATTAACATTTTATTAAATTTTCTAATTTATGATGACAAATTGCGACCCAAGTATTAATGATCTGTGCTACCAAATTTATGACAATGCAAATATGTCAAAATAGTGTTCTTATAATCAATAAAATTATATTTAGATATATTTTTAATTTTAAGGTTTGCACGCAGTTTTTCTGCTTTTTTATTGCTTTTATATTATTATTTTGTTAAATAGCTCTTTGTTTTCATTTCATTTTATTCCTTTTATGTTTATTAACCTGTCGTATTGTATCTAATGTTCAAATTATATAATATTTTCCTTTTTATTAAATTAATCCCAGATTTTTTAAATCTCTTCAAGATTTTTTTAAATATGTATAATAATAAATGGACAAATTATTCTTAGACTATATTATTCACTATTTTGTTTTAGTATTAAATATGTGCAATAAATTATAATGGGAAAAACTACATTGCATGGCGAAATGTATACAGTAGAACCTGGATAATTGGCATTCCAAGGGACCAGGCCTACGATGGTCAATTTACCAGGTCCAGATTGTGCTTTGGTTTTTAAACCAGGTTTTGTAACCCCATAAACAGAAAAGCAATAAAAACATTTAATCGATTGATGCATAAAGCAATCAGTAAAATTTTAATAAGTAAATTGTAATTGTACATATGTGCGTACACATACGAACAATAAAATTAATTATTGTGGCTTGAAAAAATCTGTTATATGAGCCTGTTTCACGTGCTAAAAATGTTGCGCAATACTTCGCGAGATTTAGCGGCGTCAAATTCTTCGATCAGTTTTAGTTTCGAACTCAAATCAAGGCCATTATATTTACATTTGTGAAACATTGCGATCTAAAATGGACCAGTAGTTGTCAGTTTACACAGATTGTGAAGGCAGTGCTCTCCAATAATAGAGGTCGAGAAGGGAGTGCTCTCCACGTACAGAGGTACTATCCGGCCAATTACAGAGGTTGAGAAGAGTGCTCTCCAATTACAGAGATTTAGGGCCCGAATTTTGAGTTCAGTTAAGTTAAACAGGTTTGTTTTTTCCAATTAAAGAGGTTTTAGTGCTCCAAGGGGGTAGGACTGGAACTTTTCTTAATTATAGTGTTTTGCCAATTAACCAGGTTGCAATTATCGAGGTTCTACCGTATATTATGCAATATTACATATTTCCTAATATTCTATTCAGTTTGCCATGGAGTGGGTAAATACTCAATTTACAAAAAAAAAAAATGCTTGTGATTTTCATAGCCCTTATTTTTTTGTAGAATACTTTTTAATTGTTTAGTTATTCATTTAGTTTTATTCCAAGCATAATAACATTTATTTGTGAAGGCTCAGAATATACAAGTAAACCTCTAGCACTTTGATAAGTCAAACATATGTTTGGCATTGCTTACCTTGTATTGCACACCTCATAACATGTTTTCATATGAAGCACTCACTTTGTGGTTAGACATTTTAAACTTATAGATAAAAAATAATAAAACACTTTGTATTTAACCACGGTGGTTAAATACAAAGTGAATTTATTAAAAGTTAAGGCATTAACACTGGAATTCCATTGTAATACACTTTGGAATTGAAAAATAATGTTGTTTATTTTCCACTTCAATATTAAATATCATGACATGTGTCGAAGGAGCCCTCCATCTGCAGGTGTAAATATGTAATAAAAAAACTAAATTACAAAGTTTTTTTTAGGGATTAATTGTATTTCAACGAAGATGTAAATTGTATTCTGGGAACAGAATATGGTGGTCGAGGCGCTTACAGGACTTATGACCTGTCATTGGTTGGGTTAAGCGATTGCTTTATGTTAACAACATTCCCCATTCCGCCCGCCCTTCTTACGACCACCACGTCTGACAATTTAAAAAAAAAAAATGTATATATGTTATAAGGATTAATTGTATCTCAATAGAGACGAAGATGTAAATTATTTTCTGGGAACAGAAGGTGGTGGCTGAGGCGCTTACAGGACTTATGACCTGTCATTGGTTGGGTTGAGCGATCGCTTTATGTATATAATGTTCCTTATATTGAGAAACACTTCACATTTTTTAGTTCAATCTACACTAGCGCCATCTATCAAGATTAGGTGTAAATATAATAACAAAGTTTTTTGTTACATATTTACACCTGAAGATGGAGTTTTCTTCCGAAACATGTCGTGATATTTAATATTTAAGTGGAAAATAAATATTCTTTTTCAATTCCAAAGTGAAATACAAAATGTTTTATTATTTTATATCTACAAGTAATAATATTTTTAGTTACTTCTTTCATTGTGTAAGTTTACACGGTTATGGAAATTATTTCATTGTGATATGTTGTTGAAAGATATTAAAAATACATTAATTTAACTAAGTTTTATGATAAACATTCCTGATACAGAATAATATTAGGCTAGTATTTTAGTACATAGTGCTAAAAAAGTATATTTTTGTAAAACAGTTTTTCAACTACTGAGTAATCATTGTA
Organism: Lepidostoma basale; assembly: GCA_022606425.2. Classification (NCBI taxonomy): domain Eukaryota; kingdom Metazoa; phylum Arthropoda; class Insecta; order Trichoptera; family Lepidostomatidae; genus Lepidostoma; species Lepidostoma basale. Next base: position 1,112,380 of record JAHDVF020000068.1, read on the forward strand.
AAAAGTATAAAATGTGTACATTTATATTTATTCAAAATAAAATTTGAATCATATATTGCTAGTATTTTTTTCTTACCTTTATTATATTTTAGTGCAGTGCTCCGCAAACGGTGTGCCGCACCACACTGGGACTATGTCAGCTTGGCAGTCCGTTCTTTCTGCTTGTCCCTTCTGAGAGATGGCGGGATGGTTAGTTAGTTACCATTATTATAAACTTATTTACTTTGGTGTAAACTTGCATTTTTAATATTGATACGAAAATATCATTTTTTTAGAAGTTTTATGCGGAAGTCAGGAGTTACATGTTTCGGCTTGTCAGGGCATTATCAAATAATGTAAATGACATTTCATAATACTCTAGCAATGTGAAACATGTCATTCTCATTAAATTATTATTCATCATCATCGGCTGTCCCTCGTTTCCGAGGAAGACTGTCCTTCACGGTTGTGGGTCCGCATGTGACTGAAGAGCCCGATCTTGGACCCACATTCTGGGGCATCTGGGGCAGGGGAAGGCGCTTGTAATGGAGCCGTCACCGTCTCCCAGTGGTCCCTCCTTTCTCCTCCTCCTCTCTACCGCGTCGTCTCAGCGCTGTGCTTCAAAGTCTTGTGTGCCTTTATGTACTGCTGTTTTCCACCTAGGTCTGTCCTCTGCAGTCTTTTTTCAGCAATCACAGTCGATGCCAGTCTTTTGTAGGTTTCCTTTAAGGGAGTCCCTAATGCGCTTCCTTTGGCCACCGTGTGAGCGTTTTCCTTGGGTAAGCTGAGAGTACATAATCTTCCTTGGGAGTCTTGTCTCAGGCATTCTGACGACGTGACCACAAACGGACAAATGACAGTATACTTGCTGAGGTCAATATGACAAGTATTGAGGCTGCCATTATCCAGAAACAACTGCGCTGGGCTGGTCACGTCGTCAAAAAAAAATATATATATATTTTGTTGAATCGCTCTTTACATCACGACAGCAAGAGCCAAATCGATGTAAAGGGTATTATAGCTATCATAGTGATTCTCGTGACATGTGATAGGTAGCTAATCTATCGCCATTTTATTGTCACGTGAATTCTACACCAGACCAAAGACAGTGTGACAATCACACTGCCCTCGCCGGGAATCGAACCCGGAACCTTCGGGGTGGCAGTCAATGCACTTACCACTAGGCCACAAATGGTTGAACGAACTAATGAAACTTCTTGAAAACTGATGATAAATAATAAATATTATTTTAAAGCAATTAAATCCTGGTAAATAGAGATTATAAGATATCCTAATATTTTTATAAATAAAAAAATATTCCAGTAGTTAGGTGCATATCCCATTGTTTCCTCTTAAGCTTCTGATAAATAAAATAATAATAAAACATGAGCATAAATTAAAATTTGTTTATTATATAATGTAAAATATACATTTGAATGAAAACAACACAATACTCCATAAATATTAAAATCAAATTAGAATATTATATAATTTCAAAAGATAATAAATTCAAACAGTTTATAAAAAATAATTTTCTAGCGATGGTGTAATGATTTCTCATTATTTTAATATATAAAAACAAATAAAAATGTTTTTCAATTGATTGTCTGGTTAGGAAATTTATGTATATCAAACAGTAGAGTTAAACTATTTATAAATAATTGAAGGCTGAACATTACAAATGTGTGTGGGTGGAAAAATTTAAATACCTCGGCAGCATACTAACACGATCTCTTGACCCAGAAGTCAGATAAAATGCAGAATTGAGGCAGCAAGAGCTACATTTAATAAAATGAAATCACTCTTCTGCAATGATAACATAAATTTGAAACTTCGCCAGAGAATGATCAAATGCTATATGTGGTCTGTTTTATTGTATGGATGTGAAACGTGGACCTTAAAAGTCAACTCAATGAACAGACTAGAAGCATTTGAAATGTGGCTCTATCGTCGAATGCTCAGAATTCCCTGGACAGACATGGTTAGCAATACCGAAGTCCTGAGGCGAGCTAGAGTTGACAAAGGAGCTGTTATCAACTATCAAGGTTCAGAAGATTTTACATCTGGGTCATATACTGCGTGGGGAAAAGTACCACCTTCTCCAACTGATATTGAAGGGGAAAATTGAGGGACGCCGAGAGCCCGGTAGGAGACAGATGTCCTGGCTGCGAAACGTGAGGGAGTGGACCAGCATCTAAAATGTGGAGGAGCTGTTCCGATAGGTGCAGGACAGGGACAGGTTCGCAAAGTGATCGCCAACGTTGGGGGCACCCGACAGGGCACTTGAAGAAGTAGAAGTATCAAAAAAGTCAAAAATGAGTTCTTGATCGCAATTGGTGTTAAACATAAAGCCCAATAACTGTGCAAAGAAGCAAAGCGATTGAATAATATAATGAAGTCCAAACATCACCCTAAAGATGCCACCTGTAATACATGACATATGCAACAATAATCAGTTTTTTCTCTTTTTCTTTGTTTTATATTTAAACCACTAAGCACCGTTGCAATGGCCAGACTTCAATTGACGTTTTGATAACATAGAAATAAATGAGAGAGGTAAATATTAAACCACACCACAAATTTAACAGTACGAAGATAAAACAGTGTATTGCAAGTGAAATACAGTGTGTGGATATTAATAAACAATGACAAGAAATTAGTACATGTTTTAAAACACATTTATTCATATAATATACACCAGGTGGATGCATAAGTCTTTTCCGGTTTCATTAACAGATGGCGCCATCGAACAGTACGCAGCGTATGAATGTGACACTACGTCAGTTTGTTCGTCTGACATTAACCTACACCCACACACAAGTTGAGTCTGCCAAATAATAGCGTCTGTGTTGTATCGTTCAGTGATCATGTCGACTTTTGTGCTTGAAAAAGAGAACATTTGCGGCACGCATTGCTTTTCGTATTTAATCAAAAGAAAAAGGCTGTGGAAAGTCATCGTATGCTGGTAGAAACATATGGTGAACACGCTCCAAGGATTAGAACACGTGAGACATGGTTTCATCAAGTCGCTTCGGCAAGAAGACCATGCTTTGTGTCTGGTGGGACCAGAACGGTATTGTGTATTATGAACTCTTGAAGCCCGGCGAAACCGTCATTGCATAACCCTATCGCTAACAAATGATTAATTTAAATCACACATTGATTGAAAGATGACCAGAATGGGCCAGAAGACATGGCAAAGTGATTTTGTTACACGACAATGCGCCACCTCACACAGCAAAACCAGTGAAAGACACCTTGAAATCGCTTGGATGGGACATCCTTCCGCATCCGCCGTACTCCCTCGACCTGGCTGAATCTGAGTATCACCTCTTCGCATCAATGGGGCACGCGCTCGCTGAGCAGCACTTCAGCAATTTTGAGGAAGTTGGAAAATGGCTCGACGAATGGTTTACCTCAAAAGACAAACAGTTTTTCAGGCATGGTATTCATAACTTACCTGAAAGATGGGCGAAGTGTGTAGAAGCATATGGCCAATATTGTGAATAAACAAAATATCAATTTCCTTTGAAAATTACGTGTTTTCTTTACCACAAAAACTGACAAAAACTTATGCATACACCTGGTATTGTAACCTTATGTACACTCTAGTATCACCCCTTATTTCAGCATAATATATTAATTATTTAATTTGGCTGCAGTTTTTAATGAGAAATCAATAATAAAAATATATAATAGTATGAACAATTTTATAAAATATGAAAACTTAGAATGAAATAAAGATAGTAAGAACAAAATAAATGAATGCCAAAATAATACAATGATAAAATTTAATATAAAATAAAATACAGCAGAACTCGGTTATTATGATCACGGAAATAGCGAAATCTCAGATGTCACAAGGAAACAGATACTTCATGCCTTCATGCGATAGATATTTTTGTAAGCATTTAAAAATACCTATTATCAGATATAACGAGCAAATTCAGTCGGTCCCATCTTCCTCGTTATAACCAAGACTGTGCATACTTTTTACATAGATATTGATGTTGACAGAATTTTGAAATTAATTTATTTTTACACATTCTGTTATGGAATAAAAGTTAAAATAAATATACTACGCAATAATCACTTTAAATTAAAACTCGGTTATTTCGTAAAATTATTGCGATAACATTAATTTTTAGTATAATGACTACACCGTGTATTCCAATGTTTCACATTTTTAGGTATACACTCTTATTAAAAGCTCGGTTACATCAAAGAAAAATATTAAATTATCAATTAGTAATGTAGAATTAATAGTTTACAAAGAGTATTTATATAAAAAAAATATATATAAACAGTGACTTATTAGAATATAAATTAAAATAATACACATTATCAAACAAAGATATTATTACAATTAATGTTGATTTATATTAGGTGGACCAGGAATTGGCAAGAAAACATTCTTCTTTCTACTACCAGTGCTCAAATCAAGAAACGTACACAGGAAAACCAAAATCACCTGTATAAAACAATCATCCCAACAGTATTGACCTATGGGTGTGAGGCGTGGACAATGACAGCGAAATCCGCAGAGCGACTGGATACTTTCGAGAGAAGGGTGCTGCGCAGGATTCTGGGGCCTGTGAATGACGGTGAAGGCTGGAGAGTGCGGCATAATGACAAGCTGTACCATATTTACAAAGCTCCCAGTCTCTCCACACAGGTCAGACTGAATAGAGTGAGATGGGTGGAGTCACGTGCAGAGGATGCCGTCGCGAACCCCAAAAAGATTGCTGGAGTGGCACCCAGGTGGTAGAAGGCCAATTGGACGACCAATTCTGCGATGGGAGGATGAAGTTGGGAGAGATGGGGCGAAGTTGTTACGAGTGTCATTGGATGGTTGAAGCGGAGGACAGGAGGAGTTGGAGGCGAATAATACTGGAGGCTAAGGCTCGATATGGGCTGTAGGGCCATCGAAGAAGAAGAAGAAGAAGGACCAGGAAATATGCAATTATTTTTAAATGTCAGATTTGAACCAGTTTGTAACCGTACACGGTAGAGGTAAAGCGTGTATTAGATATTATTCGTTTAGAGCTATTTGTTGGCTTTATTTTTGTGAATATATTTTTTTCTTAATCGTAAAATGTCTAAAGCCCAAAATCGACAACGAACCTCAGCGTCACTGCATGCTGCTTTATTTCGTTATTTTAGCAATAAATTTTAATGCATGTGAAGAAGACGCTCAGATATATATCTGGCAAGACATAAGGAATACACGGATAAGGGAGATATGCGAGGTCGAGGATGTCGTTAGGTGGGGAAGGCAAAGGAGAAGATACTGGTATGCACACGTGAGGAGAATGGATCCATCCAGGCTCCCCTTCATTGAGTTGCACAACCAGCCCCAAGATAGACGTCCCCGGGCAGACCACCAAAGAGATGGATCGACAGCTGGGAGTCGACTTCGCAGGAGGCCAATTCCACTTAAGAAACAGGCCACTAGGCCTACACTAAGAATAAGAAGAAGAAGAATTCAGGTATTTTAAAGTGCTTTTTGGTAGATAATAAAGTGGCAGCTGCGGCGGATAACAAGATGGAAGTGCAGCCAGGAACAGCAGAGGCATCTAATGTACCAACTTTAGTGGTGGTGAACAGGCCCACAATTAGGAGAGTGGCTGTTGACGATTATGATCAGGAGGTCTTGCAAACAAAAAAGCCAAGACTTGAGCTGGATAAAGAAAAGAAGATCACGGTGATAAAGTATATGTTGCATGCAAACCAAGCTCTGGCCGAGTTCTTTGGTGTCCTTCAGAATTGGAAATTTGACCTACATCTGTCTAGTCAGGTCCAAAACGTGTTCTTTACTATCCACAAAGTTCTAAGACAGATTGGGAACAACACTCAACCTAAAGTGTATGAAAACACCGATTTCAAGGTGACAACCCATGAAAAAAAACTGAATTTGTGAAGTCAAGAGAAGAGTGCCATATGGTGGTAAAGCAAATTGCAACTGTCTACAACCTCCAATACAAGAAGTTTGGGGAGAATGATCATGATAATTGGTACGGAAACATTGCTCCGTATCTCGATTTCGCATGCGGATTCATGTTGAGGTACCACGAACTTCGCCTCGGACATGAATACGTCACAGTTAAGAGGGATGCCAATATCGAAAAGAGGATCAAGGTATCAGACCTCGGGATAGCTCCTGAACATCATATTCTATGCGAGGGACTGACATGGCCACCCGAAAAGAAAAGCAGCATGTGCCAGTCCTTGGGCCCGATGACTGTAATCACGCAGATTCACAAGTCGAGCCAACAATACGCCGCAAAATGGCAGAAGGTTGACGGCCTTCGTGGCAGAGTGGTTACGAGCTCTGACTTCCATGCCGAAGGTCCTGGGTTCGATTCCCGGCGATGGCAGTGTGATTGTCACACTGTCTTTGGTCTTGTGTAGAATTCACGTGACAATAAAATGGCGATAGATTAGCTACCTATCACATGTCACGAGAATCAATATAATAGCTAAAAAAAATTGTATACAGTACTTGGGTCCAAACGACCTGTTGTGTACATAAAAAAAAAAAATAATAATAATAATAATTTAATTCCTGGTCCACCTAATATTACGGAGAATGAAATAGATGGATATTTTTTTAATGTGCTTCATTGATTACATGAAATTGTTTAAAGTAATACTTTTAATACACACAATAAATAAAATAATGTTAAGATTTAAAATAATAAATTATACAGGGAAAGCAAGCGGTTAAAATATAGATAAATGGACATAGTACAATTTACTTCTGAATAACACTGGTCAGTTTCACAAGTAAGGAATTTGTTATGAAGCATTTGGTTTTCTAGAAACTTGAATAATTTTTTATTATAAAATATAAAATAAAATCTTTTACAATAAATTTATAAACATTAGTTTGAATTTGGAGATGTATTAATTTATAATTGAAAGATATTATTAATATCACAATACTTACAAGATACGAATTGTCTATTAATATAGATAATTTGACAACCAATTATTTCCATTTTACGATAGTTGAATCCTGCGTAGTTTTCTGTATTTTCAGTCAATGAAAAGCAGTTCTTACTTTGATTACTAACGATTCACCACTTTATGAAAATGGGATAAGAACTAATTTGTAAAGGCAGAAACTACCCGAGGTATTCTGAAGACACTAATTAATTAAATGGTATGAATTTACAATATTTTACAAATTTACAAACGGTGACTTTTCAAACAGGCTCGGCCTGATCTTGGAAAGCATTCATCAAAGGTAACATTCAATAAAAATTTGAGCGTAAAATACTAGTAAAACATTCAAGTTTCTAGTTGTGCCTTGTCACAAGATATTAATTAATTATTTTTATATAAAAATATGATTGAACTATTTTCTCACAACTATGAAACACAACGGTCGGGCCGGTACATCTTACAATCATAAGACTTTAGCTTGAGCCGGTGTCTCTTGGTCCTCCGAGCTCATCATCTCACTGATGGAGCTGACCACGTGTTCCTGAGCGATTGCGCTGAGCTCCCGCAGCCACTCGTCCAAGATCAGAGCGTTCACAATAACCCGCCGCAGGTTAGAAGACTGCCAGAGATTATCATCAGAGTACGAACTATACGAGCTTGTACCTCGCGGCGAGTTTGAATTTTCGGTTTGAGGAATATTTGTAGGTGATACTGTTACTCCTGAAAATATAATCAATCATTTAATAAAGAATTACTAATATCAAAAATATTTTGTTGATATCTGAAAAAAAATACAATTAAAAGTTATTCATTAATTGCAGGAAACACATGCCTATTTTTTTCATAGATAACATGGAAATACGGGTTTGTTAGTTTTTACACATGCTAAGGAGAATAAGAAAACACATTTTATTAGATTGGGGAAGAACACAACAAATCTAACCAAATACAAAAAACATTAAACCATTTATAACTCATTTGACTGTGTAATTCCAAAAATCTAACTACATTTCGTTGTTTTGAATTACCAATTAAGTATTATTATAAAATTACAAATATAGGGGGGATAACTATATGATCTGCTACCAATTTTTACCTACATTTTGTTTATTTATTAATCAATTGGTGGAATTAATAATTTGACAATCCATTCCTGATTCATGCAACCATGCGAATAATCATCCAAATGATGCAATAGCCAACCGTTAAAATAACTAAAATTGCAAATTTATATAAATGGAACGAGTTAAGTCTCAATACAAAAACAGGGATACTTAATGAGTTCAGATGATTTGTATTTACCACTAGCAATATACTCGTAAATTGCAGCGAAGCCAGCAGCTGGTAAAAAGAAATATCGCTTTATTTACCATTCAGATGAGGAAAGACTATTATTTCGTGTTCATTTTATATTTTGAAACATGATGCATCGTGTAACGCTGACTTATGTATGCTACTAATGTAAGTATACCTAATGAAGAATGCTTAGAATCAATAGCGATTGGTGGAATTTTAAGTGCCACTGAGAAACAAAAACAAAAAAAAAACTACAATTTGTAAATTTTGTAAGAAATACTAGACTTTTTCTTTGGTGTTTTTTTTTAAAATTATTATTATTTTTTCAATAGAAACATAATTTGATCTAAGGTTCACTAAAGAGCAGAATAATTTTATATAATATTATTTAATACACATATTTTTTTTATTATAAACTGTTAAATTAAAAAACTTTGTTTTATGTATCACAATTGTATTTTTATTATACGCGACAGCTGTTTCGTCAACCTATGTTGACATCATCAGTTGTTATAATAATATATCAAATGTCAAATCGTGATTTTTTCCTATGTCAATTTGAATAATTTATTTGATATAATTTTGAATTTCAAAATTATATCAAATAAATTGTGATAGATAAAACAAAGTTTTTTTAATTGAACAGTTTATAATGTTAAAGTATCAAAGTGTTTTGGCCAAAATAATGGACTATATTTTTTTTTAATGTTTAGGTTTTGTGGAAAAAATATTGAATTTAAAAACCATAGTGTAGCAATGTCAGTAAAATATCACCAATCGCCAACTGTCTGCCATTAAATTAAATTGTCCAGCTAAAATTGATTAAAAAAATAATGTTATTTTAGAATACATAATGTTAAAAAAATCCTAAAAGTAAATAAAAATGAATTGAAATACATATGTAAATTTAAAGATGTGTATACCGTTGGATGTCATTTGAGTGATTACAAACTGTTATAGACAATGTGAGAATATACAATTTGTGAGAATTATGCTTCAAATAAAATACTCTACCTCCAGAGTTGATTTTTCTAGAAAACATTGCGGTAAAGCTAGACGAAATGCTTTTTCTTTTGGGTTCGTTTCGTTTGAATGGCTCGTTGATAGATATCGGTTGTGTGGTCGATTGCTGTTCCCAATTTCCACTATTTGGTTGTGAATCTGCCGATTTAAAAAAAAAAAACATCATGCATGTAAACTGATGTTTTTGTGGTCATTTTATAGGAATGAAAAGTTTTGTTAGAATATTAACATAGAAACAAATTAAAAAGAAATATTTCACTTACATTATTGATATTAAAAAAAATCTTAACATGAAAACAATGAGTTTGAATCGATGGAGGATGGTATGATGAATATTTTTTTTTAAATTTACATAAAATAAGTGATTTTATTTACTCATTAGTATATGAAGCAGGATCAATAGACATATGAAATAAAAAACATGTTAATTATGGTCAAATCAAAGCCATTGTTAAATTAAGCAAAATCAAGGCAACATTAATTGCAATGAAAAAACGAAAAAAAAAAAAAAAATTCAGTTAAAAACATAAATTGCTTAATATATTATGTATACCATTTAGCAGTGATTTTATTTGTAGATATGAAATTAAAAGAAAATAATCAAATGAATTGTGTCATTGGTATAAATATTTTGAAGATTTAACATTTTTAATTAAAAAATCCGGTGTTTCTTTAACTGAAGAAAATTTGTTATAAAAAAGCAAAATATTAATGTTGTTAATTGAAATTTCGTGTCCTTTATAATATTTATTTAGTTTTATTCCACTTGATTTTTAATTTCGACTGGTTTCCACCAGAAGATTCGATACCAGTAGATGGCAGCGAGATGCCGAAACCAGAAAGCTAAAAGTCAAGGGAAATAAATCTAAATATATATTATAATAAAGGATTTAAAAATATATATTTTTTCATTATTTAACTCTCGAGTAGTAAGATATTAATGACATTTACGAAACATCATTTTTTCAGTTTGTATAACATGTGACTAGCTGATGAATTATTAAATTTTGAGTACACCGATAGATGTCACTGATAGTTCAAATGTTGGCATAATCTAGGAATATTTGGAGCCCCCATGTTTTCAATGGCCCCACATGGAGAGGTTATAAAAGTAAAAGCCTGAAAATAATTTACCAGAATTTTGGTTGCTACCGTGTTGTGAAATATGCGTCGGCGTCGCATTGTTTCTATCGGCATTGGCCTGGTTTTTGGACCCGATTAATTCTATGGCATTCTTCCTCGCATTGGACAGACGTATCTCCCTGTCTATAAGAAACTGTTGAGCTTCTTCAACAAGGCGATAAATCTCGGATTCGTTTCGGACGGATTCATCTACCTTCTGCTTTAGTGAGACAAGAATCTGAAGATTTAAAAAGAAAATATTAAAATTTGTATTTAATAGACCACAAAAAAGAAGGCAGGCACCTGATTTTTTTAAAGCATCTACTATTTGAATAAATCCAAAAATATGGTTTGATACCTTACCAAATACAGTTTGTAAATGTTCTATTTAAAATAATTAATTGCATGTGAAATATACATATGTGTTCAAATATTTTATTTGAATGACTCCATCTCGAGTGTAATTTTTTAAGGTAATTTTTTTATTTACACTGAAGAAGGATGAGTATCATCCAAAACATGTTTATGAAGAGTGCATTAAAGTGTTGTGAAAATACAATGTTTTCCAAAAGTTGTAAAAATCAAATACGTTGGTTCTAATTCACAAAATATAAAGGAAATAATGATTAATAATAAAATATAAAAATACAACAATTGCATACCAAGATATTAAGTTAACTATAAAATAACCGGTAGTTTGCGTTATTGATGCCAACTACGAGTTATCTCGAATTCTGAAAAGTACCGTGGCAGTCAACGTGTTAAAATTGAAATGAAAATTTTATATACCTGATAAAGGGAAGTAATTGAAGGCTGGAGAACAATCCATGGACAGAGAAGAAAAGACCTCAACAAAGGCAACGGGTAAATGGCAAGTCTTGTAATAAGGCCGGTGAGTCTAAGATTTACATATACGTCATTATCCAGCAGTCTGCCTAACTTGTTCAGAGCAATTTTTAAAAGTGGACCTAAAAACGAAAATAATTAAGATTAAAAATATAAAAAAAACAAATTTAAAACATTAAGATTCGAAATTATTATACCTTCATCATCGGGAGTTCATATTGATCCCCGATGAAGAAGGAAAAATACCTACACAACTTTCTGCGATAAATAAACTCAAAAGTAGAAAAAGTATTGTTTCAATTCATAAATTTTTGCATGGAAGACGCCTATTGGTGGCGATGAGATTCGCAACCCATCACACTGCGTCTCCCGCGGGGACGAAAAGAGAAGGGTGGAGTGCTGCATCGGTTAAAGTGTGGCAGTCCATTCTTTCGGCCTACCCCTTCAGGGAGACGGCGTGATGGTAAGTTAGTTAGTTTTTTCAACAACAACAACAAACCATCACGCCGTTTCCCCGCAGGGGTAGGCAGAGAGAATGGACCGCCACACTACTCTATCCTGGCAAACCTCTCTAGCTGCCTCCACATTCATACGAGTCATACACGCACGTCGATTCCTCCGTAACATGACCAACCTTTAAAATTTGATTAATTTGGTCATGCCATGTTTTCCTCGGTCTGCCTCGACTTCGTATTAGTTTTTTCAATTTATAATTATGAAATTCCAAGCTACACTTATCATTTATCAAAAATTAATATTTATTATTTAAACATTGCAAGCTGGTTTGTTTAATAAGACTATTTAATTTGTTTCATAATGATGAACATGTCAATTTCTCTGAATTTTTATTACATTTTGTGGGAGTGACATGTATTGACTTATTATAGTTTCTTATGAACCACTTAATTTGTGGTGTGGAATTATTAAAAATAATTCAAAACACTATGGTGTAGTGTTAAGTAAGTGCTAAGTGACATTAAAAAAAAAAAAAAAACTTTGTATTTAACCACGATATGGTTAACTAGTTTCACTTGGACCCAAGCTTCATCAGGGCAGTATAACAACTAGACGAAAAGACAAAAATTACATGTACATTTAATAATAAACAGTGGTGAAATCAGAGGAGGGGGTGCCAGAGGGAAAGGGATCTTTAGTTGTTATACTGCCCTGATGAAGCTTGCGTCCAAGTGAAACTAGTTGGCATCAATTATAATAACCATACAATGGTTAAATACATAGTTCTATATTTATTTTATAATAAAGTTGTCAATTTAATAATGTCCTAGAAAGGTGAAACATGACACTCATGATAATTGATAATAATAAAATATATTTTCAGCCCTTACCTATATTTACATCACCGATTTGAGTGGTATTACTCTTATCGTTTTCGTAAACTTTATTCATACTTTGATGATTAAGCGTTGATAAATTATTAATAGAATCAGTCTGTCTCCAAAAAGCCTCTTCAGCAAAATCTTTATTACAATCGTGGGCCTGATCTTCTTCAGGAGTACTGTGGTGGTCATCATTTTTATACTTGAAGCTATCGTATCCACTGCTCTCCCCGATAGATGGTAAACTATCGTCTTCTTTACTTGTATATATAATTGGAGAAACAGTCAATGTATTGTGAGTCAACGGTTCACTAAGGCCCTCGTCATTTTCCATATTATCGACAGATAAAGGGTTATGCTTTATCAGGTTCGAATGCTCGATTTGAAAATCTTTCACCACCGAAAGGATGACTTTGTTATTAGGGAGCTTGGTCATGCCGTTGGCATGCCCGTCGTACTTGGAGCTCCACACTTTGCAGCCATTTTTGCACGACTGAATTTTCCTGCGAGCCTCGCACAAGTAAGCGTGATAGTTTCCATACAAAGATTCATTTGTGTGTAGCTGTAACAATAATTTACCATATAATACATTATGCATGTCACATTAAAACAAAAATTTCACGACCACCACGTCTGACAAATTTTTGAAAGATGTATGTTGAGAAACACTTCACATATTTTTGTTAAATCTACACTAGCCGTATCGTAAGAAGGGCGGAATATGGATTGTTGTATTACATAAAGCGATCGCTTAACCCAACCAATGACAGGTCATAAGTCCTGTAAACGCCTCAACCACCATATTCTGTTTCCAAAAAACAATTTACATCTTCGTCTCTACTGAGATACAATTAATCCTTAAAAATGATTTACCCGCAACGGGTAAAATCCAGTATTTGGATACGTTCAAAAACAAAATGTTGTATAAAAACTGGTCCAAGTTAAAGCATAAAAAGCGTTGTCTAGCAATGTATGATAATTGCGTAGCCTTTCACATTGCATTAATAAAGATTTTTGCTTAATGCTTACATCTAATCTTAATAGATGGCGCTAGTGTAGATTGAACAAAAAGATGTGAAGAGTTTCTCTCTTATGCATCTTTAAAAAATTTGTCAGACGTGGTGGTCGTAAGAAGGGCGGAATGGGGAATGTTAAATTACATAAAGCGATCGCTTAACCCAACCAATGACATGTCGTAAGTCCTGTAAACGCCTCGACCACCATATTCTGTTTTCAAAAAACAATTTACATCTTCGTCTCTATTGAGATAAAATTAATCCTTAAAAATGATTAACCCGCAATGGGTAAAATCCAGTATTCATCTACAAATATTTGTATACATTCAAAAACTTGACCGATGGGATATTTCACGGATGTGATTTACCGACAGCCCGCATGTAAACTGTAATTATGACAAAGTAAAACACATTCAATTTATTATCTTTACAGATTTCTGTAAAGGATAGATGTAGGTATGTATTGTAGTAATTTGTGGTTCCAAATTCTTACAATAAATGTCACTAAGAGTACTGAAAGTCGCAAAACGATATATCGCGGCTACCGATGTTAACGGTTAGGAGATCTTACATGTGAAATGACGGCTACCGATTCGAATAGTTTATATTATCAAGAAGATATTCTATATAGCTTACCCCATATGCGAATGTTGATTGATTAACGCTTTTATGGGATGGATACACAGCGCCCTGTTCTCCGATAGAACTTAAGCTGTGCATGTTCTGATCTATACTGGAGATGGATGGCTTCCTGCTCCCGGCACTGCTGCTCCTACGCGAGGCAGGCTGGCCGGGCTGGGCCAGTGGCTTACTGATGCAGCACTCTGGAGAGAGGTTGAGGAACATTCCGGTGGCCTTGCAGTGCAGATCACAGTCAAGAGATTTCCTTCGGTGGGACACCATCAGGTGCTGCCCCCCGATCAAGTATTTCAACACCATCTCTAGCATTAGATCCTCGCAATTCAGGTCGACTAGTGTTTCGAATAGGGATATAGTGACTATGGAAAGCTGCATAAGAAAAATCAAAGTTATTACAAATTATAAAAACATACATTAAAAAAATATATTAGGTCCTTACATATGAAATTGGCGTTTTGCCGTACTGGCAACTTTGATCTCAAATATCTTCTCTTTGGTTAGGAATTCCAAATTCAAATTTATTCAGATATTTACTCAAGTATTTGTGTTTCGAAAATTATAATTCATTTGTTTTTTCCTCAATTGTTTTTTTTCTTTGCGTCACTCAGTTTACAAAATGGAAAACTTGAAATATCGCGTTATTTACGAGTAAGAGTTCCACCGTGGCACCAGTGCTGCAGAAACGGCTCGAAGGATTAATGATGTGTATGGCGACAGTGCCGCAAAAGAAAACACAGTGCGTTTTTGGTTTCAACGTTTTCGTTCTGGAAATTTCGACCTGCAGAACAAGCCCCGTGGACGGCCGGAGACCAAAGTTGATAATAAAGAATTGAAGGCTATTGTGGAAGCTTATCCATCGCAAATCACGTCCGAGATAGCTGCAGGCTGCGGTGTTAGTGATAAAACTGTTTTAATTCACTTGAAGCAAATTGGGAAGGTGAAAAAGCTTGAAAGGTGGGTACCTCACGAATTGAGTGAAGCAAATCAACAAACGCGCGTTGACTGCTGCGTTGCATTACTCAACCGGCACAATAATGAAGGGATTTTGAATCGAATCATTACCTGTGATGAAAAGTGGATCCTGTATGATAATCGGAAGCGCTCATCGCAATGGCTGAACCCTGCCGAACCAGCCAAACCATGCCCCAAGCGAAAATTGACTCCAAAAAAGTTACTTGTGAGCGTTTGATGGACTAGTGCTGGTGTCGTTCACTACAGCTTTCTTAAATCTGGCCAGACGATTACGGCAGATGTCTATTGTCAGCAACTGCAAACCATGATGGAAAAGCTAGCTGCTAAACAACCGAGGCTGGTTAATCGCTCTAGGCCACTGCTGCTTCATGATAACGCTAGACCACACACTGCACAACAGACGGCTACCAAATTAGAAGAGCTTCAATTGGAATGTCTAAGACATCCACCGTACTCTCCGGACCTTGCCCCAACAGATTACTATTTTTTTTCGAAATTTGGATAACTTCTTGCAAGGGAAAAAATTCAACTCCGATGGGGCAGTCCAAATCGACTTCAAAGATTTTATTGATTCCCGTCCGAATGTTTTTTTTAGTAAAGGGATCGATGAACTACCTATGAGATGGAAAAGTGCATAGATAGCAATGGTACATACTTTGATTAAATAAAAATATTATATTTAAAAAAAATCAACTTTATGTTCCTCCCATACAAAACGCCAATTTCATATGTAAAGACCTAATATATGTATTTTCTTTCTAAATAATAATTTTATCCCTTTACGTTAACCAGGTTCTATTCTACTGACAGACACAAATTAAAACAATTCTAAGGGGTCATCACAAAAGGTTAACAAAAATTACAACTCAATAACATAAAAATATAATATATATAATAAAACAATTTTACATATGAGTATCAATGTAAATTTATAGTAAAGTAAAAACATATATTTAAAATAAATCAATTGATGCCAAGTGAAATAATCATAGTTACAAAAATTCACAATAAAACTTGTAAAGAAATTTGAAATAGCAATTTAACTTAATTTTGCCTAAAGTTTTCTGTAACTAAATAATGAAAACAAAAAAAAATTATACAAAATTTCTTTATTATTATGTATTTAGTGTGCTTCCACTTGTCTTTATGTTGGACCGGTTTCGGCAGCTTGCTGCCATCTTTTGCCAGCAAGCTGCCGAAACCGGTCGAACATGAACACAATTGGAAGCTAAGTACATAATAATAAAGAAATTTTATATAATTTTTTTTTTGTTTTCATTATTTAAAATGAACCTCTACCAAGAAATTTCAATTAAAAACATTAATTATTTGTTTTCTGCAACCATGTGTACAAGAGGCATTTATTGTTTCTTGAACAATGATGTAAAACTCCATATTAAATAATTAATATGAATGAAAACGTTTGTCTTCTAGGAGTTTTATTATATTTTAGATGGAATGACATGTTTCGCCCTTCTAAGGCATTATCAAAAACATTTGATAATGCCTCAGAAGGGCAAAAATATAATAAAACTCCTAGAAGACAGACGTTTACATTCATATTTATGTACAAGAGGCAATATTTAACTTCAAATAATTGCAATAAAAGTTTTAACATTTTTATTATTTAATACTCGAACAAATTATGTGTATTTGAGAACACATGAGAAAGGATTTGTGAATTTTTACAACGATTTGTGTAATGGATTATTCACTAGTATACAGACTTACCCTGGATTCACCGTCAATGAGGGGAATGATGGTGTTGAGGATATTGGTCCCGTCATAGCTGTTGTCCAGCAAGAACCTTACCAGGGACTTGAGCAGCCCGGGCTGCGTGATGGAGCGCAGCACGAGCTCCAGATAGGCGATGGCAGCGATCTGCTCATCCACGCCAGTCTGCAAGTATTGCGCTCTCGTAGTGGCGAAGGGTCGCTTGGTCTGGTCGGTGGGAACAGGACTGTTAGTACGGGTGGCTCGCGCCTTACGGGTACCCGGAACCAGAACCAGAACCCAGACAAGCCGTCCACCTGGACGAGGACGAAGCGCCACAACCCGACCACAACCACGGTTACACAGACAAACCAAGCCAGAGACATGTACAGTATGAGTGTCCTTTTTAGATGAATGATTAATAATTTATTATTACCACGTTTATAGGATTTAATTAAGATTTATTTGATTGAAAATTTAACCATTTATTTTTAAATAATCCATTGTTTTGGTCAAAATGTTATGATATCGCACTGTGAGTGTAAAACCGAGATAAGTGCAAATATAAATTTTGGAGATATGGGAGTTTAAAGACTTCATATTGCTTGGAAAAACTGTTTTTTTTTTAAAATAAACCAATGATTTTCGGTTTATAGTAATATACCTATAAACCGAAAATCATTGGTTTATTTAAAAAAAAAAACGTTTTTCCAAGCAATATGAAGTCTTTAAACTCCCAAATCTCCAAAATTTATATTTGCAGTTATCTCGGTTTTACACTCACGGTGCGATATGTCAACATTATTAATTTTTAAAATTTGAAACACTGTTAATACATATCACAATTTAATTATGAGTTGTGGTGACAGCTGTTTCACCAATCTATGTTGGTGACACAGCTGTCGCGACAAATTCATATAAATAAATTGTGATACATAATAACAGTGTTCCAAATATAAACATTTAACAACAACAACAAACAAAACCATCACGCCGTTTCCCCGCAGGGGTAGGCAGAGAGAATGGACCGCCACACTACTCTATCCTGGCACACCTCTCTAGCTTCCTCCACATTCATACATCGAGTCATACACGCACGTCGATTCTTCCGGCTTCTGACATGACCAACTTTTAATATTTGATTAATTTGGTCATGCCATGTTTTCCTCGGTCTACCTCGACTCCTTACTCCATTTACATTGTTAACGTATACTTTTTAACCATTCTTTCTTCACCCATGCGCTCCATATGTCCGAACCAACGAAGCGAACCTTTCATAATTTTGTTCATAATACCTTCTTTCGCTCTACACTCCTTCCTAATATCAGCATTTGAGATTCTGTCGTACATCGTTCTACCACACATACGTCTTAGGGACCTCATCTCTACCGCATTTATTCTGCTCTCATCTTTCTTCTGCCAGTTCCATGCTTCGCTTCCATACATAAGGGTTGGAACCAGAACTCCATTGTGAACGGCCATTTTCGCTTTCATTGATAAATTCTTGTTTCCAATAACTACTTTTAAAGCTCCATTCACTTTGTTACCCGCACCAACCCTTCTTTCAATATCACTGTCCGTTCGGCCATCCGCTGTGAACATGCTACCTAAATACACAAATTCGCTCACCTGTTCCAAGTTCTCTTCATTTACACTTATATTACAAACTGTCATTTGCTCTTCCCTTTCAAAAACTAACACCTTTGACTTTCCGACATTCATCATTAAATCGTTCGACTTGCATACCTCATACATTCTCGACACCAAGACTTGTAATTCGTCCGCACTATCCGCAACGAGAACGGCGTCGTCCGCGTAAAGCAGACAGTTTACAGACAGATCACTCATCTTAGCACCAGCATTTATACCTTTAAGTTCTTTCATACACTTGTCCATATACAGATTGAACAACCAAGGGGACATCACGCAGCCCTGCTTAACACCCTTCGTGATATCAAACCAGGGCGTGATGTCCCCATTTACCCTAACACTGGCAGTGCTCCCTTCGTAGAGAGAAGCAACCGCCCGTATCAGTTTTGTGCTCACTCCGTATTCGGACAAGATTGACCACAGTTTTTCTCTGTTCACTCGATCATAGGCTTTTTGCAAATCGACAAACGCACAGAAAAGCTTACGGTTTTTGGCCATAAACTTCTCCGCAAGCGTTCGAAGTGCAAAAATCTGATCCATACAACCTCTTCCGGTCATAAAAGCGCCTTGCACATCCCATACTCTTTCAGTCGTCGTCTTTTTTACTCTTTCTATTAAAATTCGACCGTAGAGTTTACCAACGGCGCTTAATAGACTTATTGCCCGGTGATTTCCACAGTCCATACGAGACCCCTTTCCCTTATAAAGAGGCATGATAACAGCCCTCCTCCAGTCGAGCGGCGTATATCCCTCCTCTAAACACTGGTTAAAGAGTCTATATAACCATGCTGAAACCACCGGCCCACCGTTTTTGATAAACTCTAAGGCTACACAGTCATATCCGACAGCTTTTCCACCTTTCATACATCTTACAGCACTTACTATCTCGTTCAAATTTATTTCAGTAATTTCACTTCCGCTGTTCGTGCAACTCTCATTTGTAAAGCTCATTCTTATTGAATCTTCAGTCATTTCACTGCCATACATATCTTTAAAGTACTCCATCCATCTTCCTTGTATACTTTTGAAATCAGTAATCATTCTTCCCTCACTACTTAAAATTGCTTTCGCACAACCACTTTCGGGAGGATTTCGGGCTTTTTTGACTTCCTTCCAGAACATTTTTATGTTGCTCTGGAAGTGATTTGTCATCTTAAGTCCGTCATCCTCCTTCATTTTATCCTTTTTCGCTCTCACTTTCAACTTGACGTTCATAACGTAACATTTAATTATTTATTTTTATGTGAAATGACAGCAAATTGGGTTATTTATATTGGAGAGATGAAACGTAACACGTGTTGTTAGATTACAGACAGGCACAGTGCACCACAGGGGTGTGATAGGGCAAGAAGAAGAATTAGATTGCTGGTGTCGTTTCACGATTGACTTTTGGATGGAAAAGTTCCGTAGCATTTTTATTAACTGATAAAACTGACTAATAATATATTATTTATTTTGTTAATATAATTATGTTTTCATTTACATTTTATACGAACAAATTTTTTTGTTTTAATAACTATGTTTCATATATTGCCAAATCAGTCTCATTTCCTGTTTATTTATATTATTTCATTATTTTTAAACTAACTAACTAACTAACCATCACGCCGTCTCCCCGAAGGACTTGACTGAATGGTCTGCCACAATTTTCTTTCCTGAAATACTTCTCTCGCTTCTTCAACGTTCATGCATCATGTCATGCACGCTCGTCGATTTCTCTGACTCTTCACGTGGCCGACATTCAATATTTGATTTATTTAATCATGCCACTTTTTCCTCTATTTTTAGTTCCATTTACATCTTTAAGATATTCTTTTTTTTTTCTTTTTTTTATATTCATTCTTTCCATGTGTCCAAACCATCTTATGATCCTTTCATTATTTTGTCCATAACACTGTCATTCGCACCGCATTCGCTTCTTATATTTTCATTCGACACTATCATAGACAGATTTCCACACATTCTTCTTAGAGATCCCATTTCTACTGCATTTTTTCTACTTTCATCCTTCTTTTGCCAGATTTTTCATTATTTTTAAGTTGGTAAAATATTTTCTCAGTCTTGTTCTGTGAGAATCAATTGAATTTGATTATAATAGCACATAACAGTTTATGTAATAAATTTTTAAGTTTTCTAGTGCCCCAACCTTTTAAAATAATGTTTATTAGAATTTAATAATGTATGGTTATTTATTAAAATTAAAAAAAAATTGTGCTGCATATAATATTAACACACAGTGTATTTACAATATATTTTTAATTTAGTTTAATGAATATTCTAAATGGAGAAATACTGCACATAAATTCTATTCCCAAAACTAGTTAGGTGATTAGTCAGGAGGATGTAAATAAAGGAGAGGTTGAAAAGTAAACCAGAGGAAAAATAATATGGACAAGAAAAATTGTGCATTTTAAACGGAATGTGTAAAAGAAATCACAGAAAAACTCAATTCAAATTACACCAGACCAACGATTTTCCTTTTTACAAGTAGAAATCAAATGTGTTATACATAACATAGTACGTATATTCATTTATTTATCAAATAAATATAATTTTAAAATCAAACAAAAAAAGCAAAGTAAATAACATTTGATTTCCAAGAAACCCAAATAGCATTTTTGAATTTAATAAATTTAACATTATCAATGAAAATATAATAAAAATTATACAATTGAAGGAAATTTCACCGTTAAGCTTTATACAAAATGCAAAACATGAATTTAATTTGTAAAAAAAAAATATATAGCTTAATTTGAATATATTAAAATCTTCGTGAAATTTTTTGTTTACATACCTGAAGAAGCGCGGGACCCATTACAGGCAATAAGAACCCTTGGTATAGAAAATCCAGCAATTGTTGCTTAATCAAAGGGTGTGCTACCTAAACAGACAATAAAAAAAAATTAATTAAATTTAAAAAAATACAAAAAAATGATGTGTTTAAAAAAATCTCATCTTAGCATTTTAACACATTTAGCGGGGGAAACGTAAAAATACGTTATCTTGAAATTTAAACACATTTTATTTTGACCATATAATATGATAACTGGCAACGGAAGATTTTGCAGAATGTTTTTGGACCCACGCTAGAGGAACAGACTTATAGTTTCAAAATAAATCTTAGTACTGTAACAATTATATTGGTCTTAATTTACAGTAATTAATTTTCTAGCACAAAAGCATCCGCATACAATGTAGTATAATATTCACAATCAGCCACTCATTCAGTATTAGACATAGGCCTCCCTCCTCGACTTCCACAACTTTTTATCCCTCGCTACTCTGTGCCATTGACCTTCTGCCACTCATTTGATGTCATCCAAGGTATATAGATATATAGATGGTAAGATATTGCGCACGTAGCATGCTATCCCTTTCTAATAATTTGCTGTCAAGTGACGTCATGTGGTGAACTCGAAATCGAAACGAAACTATAAACAAACCTGAAAATAAAGTAAAGTGAGAATAATAATACTAGAAATAAAAGTTAAAATAAAAGCTATAGTTAAAAGAAAAATATAAACATTGAAATGGTGAATTGTGCTGTGTACAATTGCAATAGCAATAATAAAAAACAAAAGAGTGGTGGTGATGGCAATCAAAGTAGTGAAGTGGAGCCAGTGAAATTCTTTCGCTTTCCCCAAAACGCAGATTTGTCAAAAATATGGAAACAAAAGTGCGGTAGAAAGGATAAGTTCATCTTAAAAAATAATAGGATATGCTCCAAGCACTTTTTACCAGAACATTACGCGCAAAGTTTAAGACACCGGCTCTTAAATTATTCTCCTAGTAACAGCAAAAAGTTAAATCTTGATGCAATTCCAACTGAAAACTTGCCGAACCGGCGTTGGCGTATAGGAAAAAATAATGAATATACTTCTGTATTGCAACGCCGAGAACGAAAAGAAAAAAGAGATCTTAAGGACGTTGTGTAAGTTTTTCTGAAATACCAATATATTTTTTAAAAAGATACCTACCTATTTACTTACCTTTTCATTAATACTTAAAAACATTTTACACTTATACCTATTTGATACTTACCTTTAAATACATACTGAAAAACACTTTATAAATACCTATCTAAAAATTAATAAAAATACTTTTATACCTATATACCTTTTTATTTTAGAAAAGAAGCTATTTCTGAGACCAATGAATTGGCGGGCGAGCCAGTGTTGTTAAGATCTGAGCAGTTGGACTTGGCTTTGATTATTGAAGATGAGGATAATGCGTGCAATAAAGTTGATAAGGGCACAAATACTAACGCCTTAATCGATGTCGAATTGATAAATCTGCGGCTGGCCAACAAGAAATTAATGAAAGATTGCCACTTCTTGAGAACTGAAAATGAGTGTATAAAGAATATTTTTACTCCCGTCCAGATAAAAAAAATGACATATCAAGGGAAAAGAATCAGATGGCATGCTAATGACATTGCCTAAGCTATATCAATTTATGCAAGCGGTCCAAAAGCATATAGACTTCTTTTGAAAAAAAAATATCCTCTCCCAGCAGTTTCAACTTTAAAGAAATGGGCGCAAAAAATTGATATCGCTCCCGGTTTCTTGAATATTGTTTTTGTTTTAATGAAAAACGCCGATTTAACACCATACCAAAAAGTGTACGTAATTATGGCTGACGAAATGAAAATACAAAAGTCTTATGAATATGATCAGACAAATGATATTCTGTATGCCCCAGCGAACTATGTGCAAGTAATTATGGCGAGAGGATTGATGGACAATTGGAAGCAGCCAATTTTTTATAGCTATGATGCTAAGCTCACCAAGATCATGATTGAAAGAGCCATACAAAAACTTCATGAAATAGGCTATAACGTTGTAGCTGTTGTAACTGATATGGGAGGTGGAAATCGTGGATTGTGGGCGTCGATGGGAGTTTGTGAAACACAACCATTTTTTGTGAACCCTTGCAATAAAAACAAAAGTGTGTATGTTTTTAGCGACGCACCACACTTGATAAAGCTTCTACGAAATCATTTCTTAGATTCGGGTATTTTGGCGAATGGAAAACTGCTGACAAAAGAGCCAATCTTAGAATTATTAGAAAATCAATCTGTGTTGGATTTAAAAATTGCAAGCCGACTTACACCTCTACACATATCATGTAAATACGGCAAAAGACAGAAAGTGAAATATGCAACGCAGCTGTTCTCGCATACAATTTCTCGAGCATTGGCCAGAGTTGGAGCGTTGGGGATATCAAAATCACCTAACTGGAATGAAGTTTCTGTACTGTGTAAAAATGTTAGTCTTGTATATTATACAGAGTATTATGTATTATTATAATACATGATTTTTTATAATATCTGTGTATACTTACCAAAAGAAAAATTGTTACCAATACCAAATTATACATTTCAGGTTAACGACTGGTTCGATGTTTTTAATTCAAGAGTTGCACGAATTGACAGCAGGCCAAGAATGGCAGCGTACGGATTGGAAATAGAACAGCAGCAGACAATCCTGGATAACATGAGCGAACTGATAAAAGAAATGCGAGTTGGAACACATAAGTCGCTAATACCGTTTCAGAAGGGTATTCTGATGAGCATAAACGCGTTGAAGCTAATTTTCGACGATTTGAAAGATAATTACCATATCAAATATTTATTAACTTATCGGTTAAATCAAGATCCTTTAGAGTTGTTTTTCGGTGTTATGAGGGCAAAAGGTGGACTTTATGACCATCCCAGCTGTTTGCAGTTCAAATATCGGCTACGCAGTTTTATTTTAGGTAAAAACGAAAGTATTATCTCGGAACATGGCAACATAGAGATCGATAAAAGTGCTGAGCGAAAGATGCCAATCAATGAGCAATTATTCAAAAAGAATAAATCTGACGAGGCCATGACTGCAAGCGAGTCCGAGTATTACGATTCCTTAGTAGATGAAATGTTTGACATCGATGAGGGATTTGAAGGAACAGAAAAATTCAAAATTATAACATCCGATATGCTTACGGATCTCGCTCATGAAGTAACTACATCTATGCCAATTATTGAAGAAATTAATGACCTGAAGTATGATGGCCTAGAACACCTCGCTGGATATATTATTTACCGCTTGAAGGATAAAGTTGCAAATATGATCCATAATTACTGTGACACTGATTCCACTAGCACATATACGTGGACAGATACACTGTCCGAAGGTTTCTTGAGGAAACCAAATTTGAAATTTATGGAGTTGTTGCAGCAACTTGATGATATTTATAATGTTGAAAATGGAAAAACGTTACAACCTGGAAACAACTACATAAAGAATTTGATAGCTAAATCAAATGGAGTTGATTTGCCATATCCAGTTAAAAATCTTTTTTATCGATGTAAAATGTTTTTCAAAATAAGAACAATGAACTTAAAGCTCATTGAAGATGCTAACTCTAAAAAAAGAAAAATAAAAAAACAATAACTTAAATAAAGAAAACGATTTGTCATAATTTATTTAATACAATTACAAAAACTTCTTTTAATTAGACGTAAAAAATAAACAAAGAAAAATTCCATACCCAATGTATAAATATATACTCAACTCATACTACACAACCTAATGCTTGGGTCTCCACGTGACGTAGCTGCGCAGTAGATGTCAAAAATAAAACGCGGAATATCTTACCATATTTATTCTATATACCTTGGATGTCATCAGACTATCATGCTTGTGGTTTGCCTAAATTTTTGTAGCCAGTTCTCAGTTGCCACTCCAAAGTGCGTCTGGTCCACCGATCATTAGTTATCCTCACTATATGGCTGACCCAATTCCACTTCAATTAAGCTATTTCGTACGCTATTTCATCAACTTTGGTCCTTTCTCTGATGCATTCATTTCGTTTCCTGTCTCGTAAACTGATGATCAACATACTCCTCTCCATTGGCTGCTGGGTCACTTGGAGTTTCTGAACTGTTCTTTTTGTAAACATGATTGTTTGAAACCCATATTTCTGCACTGGGAGATGCTCATGTAAATATCTCTTTTCTCATGTAAATATTAAAAAAAAAAATAGAAAATATAGTCTAATGATCTATTACCTGTGCAAATGCATTGCAGAATTCCAGAGAATTCATGAAAATCCCCAGTTTATCAATGTCGTTCACATCATCCGGAGTGAGCCG
Source organism: Lepidostoma basale (assembly GCA_022606425.2). Lineage (NCBI taxonomy): Eukaryota > Metazoa > Arthropoda > Insecta > Trichoptera > Lepidostomatidae > Lepidostoma > Lepidostoma basale. The sequence goes on from JAHDVF020000068.1 coordinate 1,138,056, forward strand.
GTGCCAGTCAGGTTGGGTCACATCCACGAACCTTGGCAGGGAGCAGTACAGTCCGCTGAGACCTGAGATCAACAATTACATCATATTCAATACTTATTGTTTCACTATTAATGACATTAACGCTATCAAAAGACTTAAAATATGATGTGGAAATGTATTTATTTAAAAATGTATTATGACATAGTTTACCAGTAGCCAGAACAGGACAGACATTGGAACGGTGAGCGATGAATTCTGCAACACCCTGATTTTTAGCTGAAATGGCAGCACAGAGTAATAACGCTGCCCTGGCCTGCTGTCCGACGGGTCCTTCCCGGTGGACATATGACAGCAGAAGGGTTACAGGAACAAAACTAAAAAATAAAAAATGTGAATTCAAGAAGTTCAATTAAAAAATACATATTGTTATAAAAAAATCAAAAAATACCCTAGAATGTGATATACGAGGCATCTTCAGAAAGTAAGTGTACTGAATTTTTGTAGGTTCCAATTTTTCTTATTTAAACAAAAAAATAACGTGGTTACCATAGTACATACGTAAGCTATTTTTCGACATAGTCGCCATTCCTCTCAAAGCAGGTGGTGAAGCGGGGTATAACTTTTTGATGCCTAATCTGAAGAGTAAAGAGATAGTAATCTGAAGGTGCTAGGTCAGTGGAATGCGCGGGATGGTTCAGGACATCCCATTTAAACGAGGCGAGCAGTTCCTTCTGGCATTGTGCAGCAGGCAAACTCCCTTTGTCAGCATGCTTCTCCTCTTGCTCTGAATCGCCCTCCGCAATTTTTTTTAGGGTCTCACAGTATCTTGCAGAGTTGATGGTCTCCCCTTGAGGCATATATTCAATTAAAATTATGCCTTGACAGTCCCAAAACACGGATTCCATGATTTTCTTGACTGAAATTATGGTTTTGAACTTTTTGGCGGAGGGTGAAGAGGTGTGACACCACTGTTGAGACTGCCTTTTGGTTTCAGGCGTATAGTGTGCAACCCAAGTTTTATCTCCAGTAATGATGGAGTGGAGAAATTCATCTCCATGGAGTTTGCAGCGCCTCAAAAACTCTTGCCCGGCGCCCCGTATTTCGCACTTGGCAGGAGATTGGATTGACATTCTTCACGAAACGTGTTGTTGCGTCGACACTTCTCAACATACTGACCTCGAACCGGTCTCGTTGCGGAGGGGAAGGGTCAGGCTACACGGAAGTGTAGCCAACATGTCGAAAATAAAATCCATCCGGTCGTGAGAGCCTACTGAGCAGTACACTTACTTTCTGGCTATGCCTCATATGATCTTGTAAAAGTTGAAAGTCAATTTTTAGACTTAAACCTACCTAGATGTTTGCTTGTCTTGGCTGTGTAGTGTTGGGTAGAAAAACAAGTCCACAAACTTAGAATTTTGCATCAACACCACGCACAGTTGTTCCAACAAGCAAACGAGGCGTCCTGAAAAACAAAACATAATTTACATCATTATTGGGAGAGGGTCAAACATATTTCGTTTATCAGAGCAATCAACTGTTTTCTCTTATCACTATCTTGATTAGTTTGGAGCATGACAGCATAAACACATTATTTTTTACAATTGCGTCCCTGCAAAAAAAAGTGTTTTCTTGAATGCAGCAATAATTGAAGATTATATAATAAAAAAAAACTAACTAACCATTACGGCGTCTCTCTGAAGGGATAGGCAGATTAAAGGACAGGCACGCTATTCTTTACTGACATACTTTTCTCACTTCTTCAACATTCATACAACATGTAATGCACGCACGTCGATTTTTTTGACTCCTCACGTCACTGACATTCTATATTTGATTTTTTTTTTTTTTTTTTTTTACGTATACAACAGGTTGCTTGAACCCAATTACAGTATACATTTTTTTTAAGCTGATATATTGATTCTCGTGACATGTGACAGGTAGCCAATCTATCGCCATTTTATTGTCACGTGAATACTACGCCAGACCAAAGACAATGTGACAATCACACTGCCATCGCCGGGAATCGAACCCAGAACCTTCGGAATGGGAATCAGAGCTCTTACCACTCTGCCACGAAGGTCGTCAATTTATTTGATCGTGCCATGTTTTCCTTTATTTCTAGTTCCGTTAACATCGTTAACATATACTTTTTTTTAACATCAATTAGAGTAATTGATTTTACAAAACAACACTTTAAATTTTAAATCATCATAAAAATAATAAAAATAATAATTTAAAATGTTTTTATAGTTGATATATACAAAAAGAGTTCGTTAAAAAAAGAAAAAAACACTCGTTGAAAAGTATTGAAACATACCTTCGACATCTCCGGTTGCCAGTTCTGTACGAAAGCTACTGAGAAGTTTAAGCAGTGGACGAAGGAAAGGTTCGGCACAGAGCAATTGTTGTCCGGCGTGAGTAACCAGGAGGGAATACAGCTTCATTTGTTCTAAGCGGACCACATTGAGGTATCTGAAAAAAAAAAATTTAAATTAACACTGTAAGTATGTGGCTAGTAAAGAATTTGATAACCAGGAATGTGAATTCTGGCTTATTATTTAAATATAGCGAAATTCAACATACTTTATACAATAAGCTACACATAATAAGTACCCTTGAGGCGAATTATTCACGAAAATTCTCCCCGAAGGGGTAGGCAGAAAGAATGGACTGCCACACTTTTCTTTCCTGCCAAATTTCTCTCGCTTCCTCAACATTCATACATCATGTCATGCACGCGCGTCAATTTCTCTGACTCCTCACATGGCCGACATTCAATATTTGATTTATTTGATCGTGCCACGTTTTCCTCGGTCTTCCTCTATTTCTGGTTCCATTTACATCGTTAACACATAATTTTTTTACCATTCTTTCTTCATTCATTCTTTCCAGATGTCCAAACCATCTTAATGATCCTTTCATTATTTTGTTCATAACACCATCATTCGCACCGCATTCACTTCTTATATTTTCATTCGACACTCTATCATATACAGAGTATCCACACATTCGCCTAAGAGATCTCATTTCTACATTTCTATTTTCAAAACATGTTATAATATGAAAATGTATTATTTTTATATTTATATATCTGTGGCTCTATCCCATAGCATAACTTTTGGGAATGTTGAGGAATAACTCCTCGCAGCTTCGAAGAGATGGGTTTCTCTTATACAATTTCTTTAGATTAATCTCAAATTAAGAACTCAGCCGTGCTGAAGGGTGTTGATCTCTTGTGTTCCAGACAGATATCTCCGGCAGCGCCAGAACCAATCTGCCTCTGGTGAGGATGGTGGGGTGAGCAATCTGTCTGCTGAACATAATCTCCTCAGAGATCGACGTCTTTCATATTAGTAAAAGTATGAGTATGTTCTTAAAATTAGATAGAATATTGTCTTCCTAATTAACCATTTCTTATCCATTCCTGGTATTTTACTTGTTTTTAAACAGATGCCTTAAACTGTAAATATGTTTTTAATGTCTTTTGAGAAAATAAACTGATCAGAATTTTTAACCCCCCTTCCTTCAGGTAATTTTCTGAGATATGTGCAAAAATAAAATCACCTGTTTTATTAATTAAATTTGATTATATTTTTTAAAATTACGAAACGTAAAAGACTCGACCGAACACTATCGGCTGCCTTTGTAAAACTATCATACTTGTGAAGACTTGTATTCAAGTGTTGTTGGCACACATGCGTATCCCTAAAGGTTAGTACAATTTAAGTAGATTATTTTTTCTCAAGCGCGTACATGATACGGGATAGCGCAGAATGGTACAGTCAAAGTGTGCGTATCAGTTACGTTAATATGCATAGGGCGATTAAAGATATCAAAGAATTTCAAATTCAAGAAATATAAGAAAAATAAATAAGACAAATTAGTGAGTAACTGACATGATGATGTTTTTTAAACATCAAAGATGAATACAGCCAGAAAAAGATTTTTTTGCATGAGTAAGGATGTATTAACCCAATCATAATTAATAAAATAATAGGAGGCTTTTATCCAGTTTATACCAGAAGATTAAATACCTTTGTGGAGATAAGCGACCATATTAATTATTCAAAATTAATATACAGTTTATCTCTATGGTGAGTAAATAATGAACTTTATCTATTAGTAAATAGTGATATCATAAATGTATTAATAAAATGCCAAAGTGCCCACGGTGAAAAAAATAGTAACCTCATTTTTAATGGAATCTATATTTTAAATTTAACCCCTTATTATAAACGAGGTTTATGGATGCTGGTTTTAAGCTGATTTTTAAAAAGTTTATACAAAATGTTAAAAATACAAAAATGATATATTATGTGGAATGTATGAAATATTGGTGATATTTAAAGTATTATTAATTGATAAAAATGAAAACTTCTGTTTTCTAGAAGTTTATATATTGTTTCTTGAACATTGAAGTATTGAACAAATGTTTGATAATTTGAGAAAGGCGTAATATGTCAATCCAATAAACTATAATAAATCTTCTAGAAAACAGATGTTTTCATTTGTATCATTTATGAAAAAAAATATGGAGTTTTACATCATTGTTCAAGAAATAAGAAACCATTATTATTGATAAAAAAAAAACATTTATGGAGGAATTATTTTGTGTTTGTTAAGACATTTCCACACAAAAGTATTATAAAATTTTCATAGAAAAACAATAGAAGTGTTAAGTGCTGGCAATTGTTTGTGAGTGATCAATAAAATAAGCAAGTAAAGCTGTCAACTGATAAGCTTGTGAAATTTGAATTTACCACGGATATTATTTGCACTTCTACATAGGAATTAGTTTCAAATACATACTGGTTTTTTAAATGTAGGCCAACACTTTACATATTAAAGAACACGTTATCAATATACAACAGCTACTGTTGGACATTCAATATAAGGTGATCACAAATTAATTGAATTGTTAATTTGATTACATTTTAAAATTGAACTTCTGAGGTGTATTGTAATAAAGTAAAGTAAAATAATTAACAGATTGTTACAAATAATTAAACAACTGAACATAATATATTGTCACATATGTCACCAGTGTTTTTTTACAGATAAAAACATTATTAGATACTAAAATGTGTAAACAATTAAATATGGAAAAAAAATACATTCTAGATGCCAAAAACATAATAATAAAAATATACCTTGGAACCAAAGTCATTATTAAGGCGTTTAACAACTTTATATTTAGAAATAAATGAAGTTCTTAAATAATTTGTTTGCATACCACTTATGTTTTTTAAATGACCAACCGGTTTTGTTCCAAGCGGAGATTCATAAGGGTAACAAAACAAATTGTTTGATAATTATGTTTTTCTGTTTGTTTTGTTTACCCCGATGAGCTCTGCTTGAAACGAAACCGGTCGGTAGTTTAAAAAACAAACTTAAGTGGTGTTAAAACAAACAAAAAAATTGTTCGTAACATCATTAACTGGTTCTATGCCGCAACCATCTGTATTATTGACGGTGTATAATCCCGTGCACGGGAGGCCGGACATAAGAAATATACGTGTATAGACGCGGTCCTTTAACACTTGATATCTAGCTAAGATTGACTGTTTAAAATAATCTAATATTTTAAACAAATTTTTTCCCACCACGTTGAAATAATAAGATGCAACATATTGTCAAGAATTACCGATATTATATTAATTTCATAAAAGCTTCGTTGGTCAACCAAAATGTGTCGTTATGCAGGGTTGACATTTTTTTCCCGGGAATTACAGAAATCCCCATAAGTTGAAATTCGTATTCATATTTGACGTGTTTGATTTCATTTATAACGATAGGTTATGTGCCAACCCTGTCGTCTTATGAGAATTAAAGTTTTATTTTTTTGATAAACGGAGGCATAAACGAAGCACGTAAGTTTTTATTATGTACTTTTAACATATTTACGAAAGGGATTGTAGTTAATAGGTTTTAGTTTTTCAAAAAAATTGCCCTATGAATACCTATCGGCATTTCAAAGGTTAAGATGGTTTGGACAAATGGAAAGAAAGTGTATGTAAGCAAACATAAACAGAACTAGAAATAGAGGAAGACCAAGGAAAGCGTGAAACAATCAAATTAAGCAAATATTAAATGTCTGCCATGTGAGAAGTCAGAGAAATCAACGAGTGTGCATGAAAAAATGCATGGATGTTGAGGAAGCAAGAGAAGTAGGAAAGAACAGTGAGGCGGTCTCAATCTACCCCTTCGGGGAGTGTGCGTGGTGGTTAGTTAGTTAGTTTTAATTTATTTAAATTAAAGTTTAATTTCATAATTATTTTGGGGCGAAATGAGAGTTGAATTGTTGTGAAAATATTGACCTTCCTGTTCTACTGCCCCATTGGTAGAGTTTCTCTAGCAGGTTCTCACTGAGGAGGTGCTCCAGGCAGTCGCCGCCCCGCCCAAGGTCGCTGGTAACTCCTCGCCGCGCCTCTGCGGGTCCACTTTTCCGTATCTCCAGAAGCAGGAGTGTAACGAGGTGTTCAAGGTGACTAACCACACAAAGGACGTCATCGTGGGACGGTTTGGAAGATTCCTGTAAAATGAAAAACATCATAAATTAAATAATAATTATTACAGAACTCGTCAGGGTTCATTAAGATGGTTTCTTCGTCAGCTTGGCTCCATCCACTGCTGGACATAAGCCTCTCCACCCTCATACTATCCCCTCTGTCTCTCGCCAGTGTTCTTCAGGTCCTTCCCGCCTACGGCACAATACCATCGCTCCACCCGATGGGCTGTCCCTCGACACTTCTCCGGTCCAATCTTGGACTCCATTCAGTAACCCTCTGGCTCCATCTTCCATCATCCCGTCAGCACACATGCCCAGCCCATTGCCACATCATCCTCGCAATGTGTATAATTATATTAGTGACCCTGGTACATCTTCTAATCTCCATGTTGGGTATATGGTCTCTAAGCGAGATACCCAACATGGATCATTCCATGGCCCGTTGTGCAACTTTAATTTTGTACGCTCAATCTAAGATGGTTTGGATACATGGAAAGAATTAATGTATGTGTAAACAATGTAAACAAAACTAGAAATAGATGAAGACTGAGGAAAATTTGGGACGAACAAATCAATCAAATATTAAATGTCGGCCACGTAAGGAGTCAGAGAAAACGACATGTTTGCATGACATGATGTATGAATGTAGAGGAAGTGAGAGAAGTATGTCAGGACAAGAATAATGTGGCGGTACATTATTTCTGCCTAGCCCTCCATTTTCAATTCTTGTAGAAACATATTTAATACATTTATTTATTTAAATGACTATTACACTGGATGCTGCTGGCTAAAATTCTATTTTTTGAGGTAAAATTTAGATTTGTAGTAAATTGTGCAATCAGGCCTAATTGCAAGATAAGTAAAAAAAACAACACGTACATTGTCAAAGTAGAGACGTTTTAATTTTAGAAACTAAGATTAATAAGTTACCCGTATTGCCGTAACGATTAAGAAAAATAGGAACTAAAATATACACAATATTTTTTAACCTACCTGACTTCTAAGAATGATTTCTTCTGCTTGCTGCCAATGTTTACAAAACGTTTCGTAGCAAGCGCTGGGATCACATTTTGTGGCAGCGTCTAGTGTCCTAGATGGCTGTCTAGAGAAACTCGCCCGTAAAGGGCTGGACCTCAACCAGCTCATTTCTGCATCATTTGATGGTCAAAATAAAGAGTTTCTGTCAAAGTTCCCGTGATCTGACATACATCTAAACCTTGTCAGACAAATATACGTTCGTATAAAATCATTGGCACTTATTTTTATCACAACCACTGTTAACTAACCAAGTGAAAACACAATAAAGCGATCCGTATAAGTATTACGAGGACATTTTCGATAACGTTATCGAAGTTGGCAGACATCAAATGACAAATGTATTTCAATAGACAATAGAGTTTTCCTGTGCACTTTCCTACCATAAACAATTTGTACTGATTTGAAGATTAACTATGGGTGTGTTTTAGCGGTAAATTTAAAAACATATTTTTGCGGCATTCAATCAATTGATAAAACCGCAGATGTATGTTAGAAGTATATTTTGTTCTTTTTTGGATACAGAAACATATGTCTGTATTGTTATACCTTAAATTCGATGTATTTGGTAAGTTTGATAATAATGTGATGCAAATGTTAACATTTTTTATTAATATAAAGAAACTTACGTATATTATAACGATACTGATAAAATATGATATTCTTGAAGATTGATAACATTTGGATTTCCTTCTAATATAATTGATTTAATTGATTCTCTTTCGTGCTCTTTTTGATACACAATTGCTTCTGTTAAATGACATATCCCTCTAGAACCTATATTATTGAAAGCTAAATTTAAATGTATTAAACTATAATTTCCCTTGCAATACACATTATCATTGATGCAGAAGAGTTCAGAATATCTGAAAGGGTAGTCACTTTCTTTTTCGCTATTTTCTATAATTTTGTCAATATAAAATATATCTGAATCCTCAGAAGTTTTTAAAGCATCAGTTTCAAACTCTTTTGAAATTTCTGATGTCTTTTCACATTCAGTTTCAATATTAGATGCTATTAAATTGTTATTTGAAAAACTCAGTTCGGCTTCAAGATCAATATTTAATTTTAGTTGAATTAGTTTTCCAAATAATTCTTCTCTTTTAATCAGAAAATCGTTATTTCTTTTGTTCTTGGAATTTATTTCATCGATTGTCATACAGAAGCATTTTAACGATTGAGAAATATCATAGCAGCCTTGATCTCTTATTAAGTTATTAGCGAGATTTAGCGAAGTTAGATGTCTGTTAGATCTTAATGACTCAGATAAGTATAATGCTCCAAAGTCAGTTATGTTGTTTGAAGATAAGTTCAAAAACTCGAGACACCGAGCTGTCTGCTTTGAATAAGTTAACTCATTAGCTACGTACCTCACACCACAATCATTTATACAACAATTGCACAGCGACAGTTTTCTTAATGACTTTGTGCCCTTGAGTAAGTTGGCACAATTAAGTTCTGGCATGAATGAGTTATCTAAATTTAGTTCTGTTATATTTGATACGATTATTAGTTTTCTCAGCCCGTGAACAGCATTGGCTGAAGCTTTACATCGAGATATATCCAATTTTCTTAAAAACTTTTGAAAACGTATGGAATCCAATAAAGCAAGTGTCAGCAAAATATTCAATTCAATGTTTTTCAAGTACAAGTGAAATAAATTATTCTGTCTCTTGTCCTTTTTATAAAAGGCAATTATTACCGGATATTTACAAGGACACTTGCTTTCAATATTTGTTTTTATTTCTGTTTTTTGAGTTTTGTAACGATTATCAAAAGATCTTTTGTTTTTGTGTAAGGACTGTTTTGATTTAAATTTATCAGGAGCGCTTGTATAACTAGTTGGTATTATTGCATTATAACTTCTAAAGTTGAAGTTTTCTTCCTGTTGTGCTATTGAGTTCCCTGGAATGTATACAAAAATACATATAAAGGTCTATCATTGAGGAAAACATATATCTTATACGCAACTACATAGTACTAAAAAAAAGTCTTGATATTTTGTTAATTCCGTGATTTTTTAAACCTTGACACATTTCCTGGACAACGGGTATTAAAGTACACCTGTATTTTGAGCACATTGAGAAAAAACATTGTTTGAAATCAGAATGGTAATTCATTTTTGATTTGAAGTAAAAAAATACTTTTCATTTACGTAACTTGAAATTGACACTGAAAATTTAGAAATCTTTCAAAATAAAGGTTAATCAGGTTTACCAATATAAATTTAAAAATAAAATAAAATAGCTGTGCAGATACTACTTAAAGTATCTACTTAACGGATTATTAAAAAAACAATATTTTGACACACGGTTGTGTTCTAAAAATTTAAATGTACAGATGAGTAGGGTTGAAGGATTGGCACTGGTTTTGAATTTATTTTTGTGGTTTGGAACTTGGATGTATGTTTTTTTTAACCCCCAATAGATGGCAGTAAATACATGCAATCTTTGCACAAAACATTACAAAAAATACTAGCTTGCCGATTTTCAGCATACATTTTTCTTACGATAAGATATGTATTTTTAACAATTATAAGCACAATTTAAAACGATTAAAATATATTCTGTGCGATTTTCTAGTGCGAAAAGCGTATATTTTTAAGGTTAGATTTAAAACGAATTTAATAAATAGCTTTCAGTCGTTTGAGTTAAAAGAAAACTATGTAAATATGTAGCTAATGTAATAATAAAACATCTTAGTACTTCATTCATCAAGATGCACATAGAAGGGACAAGTTTTCAAAGCGGCATTCAACAAGAAAATCTTTTGTGTAGTTCAAATATTACGCAAGAGTATAATAGGGTAAAAGCTATAGTTAATGGATTTCTAGTTATTATATTTATGCAAAATAAACATGCCTTTTCTATAATTAAATAAGAAGCATAGCTTCTCAGTCATGAATGGGGTTTGTAAAGAAAATAAAAGAAATTTATGAAGTAGTCTAGTTAATTAATAAAACAAATTATTAACAACTAATTTTGTATCGTATATCTATATAATAATACGAGTGTATTTATAATATGTGTTATTTGTGCCATTCCAAAAAATATGCCATATTTTGAAAAATCCACGAATCGATAACATTATCTCAGAGAAGCGCCAATAAATTAAGAATTGTCCAAATCGCTATGGAAAGAGGAATGTTGGGTATAACTATTGCGAGCAGGCTGAGAAACGTCACTACTAGTCAGAATCAATTAATATAGACGTAAAACTGAGAATACTCCTCATCAAGACCTATGTATGGAGTATCTTGATGTACGGCTGCGAGACATGGTGCCTATCCGAAAGAGATAAACGGAAACTAGAGGTTTTTGAGATGTGGTCCTATAGAAGACTATTAAGAATTTCCTGGAGAGACCACATCACGAATGAGGAGGTTCTTCAAAGAATCGAAGGAGGAAGGCACCTGCTCAGGACCTTGTCCGAAAGGCGTGCAAGATGGATCGGCCATGTAATACGTCAGGAGGGCCTCTTGCATGCCATAATGGAGGGTATGACCGAGGGGACAAACTCTAGGGGACGCCCACGCCGAGAGTACCTGGAGGACCTGTTGGTGGACGTGCGCTGCTCATCATATGCAGATTTCAAAAGAGCCGCACAAGACAGGGATGAAAGGAAAAGAAGAATAGAAGAAATTGCTGCAAATCTGATTGAAACTTTATAATAATAGAGTCAGAACAGGAGTGTCGGACATCACCAGAAGAGCGGTAGCGCTAAAATTGCCCTGACCGGGTTATGTCACTCGCAGCTCTGACGATAGGTATACAAAATGCCTCCTATGCTTATTATTTTACGGCCGAGCCATAGAGGGCTCCCTCCGCTTACCCGAAGCTGTTGTCAGCTTCACTCGTGCACTTCCTAGGCCCGTCTTCCACTTCCCCACTTCCTATAATAATAATAATAATAATAATAATAATAATAATAGTAATAATAATAATAGTAATAATAATAATAATAATAATAATAATAATAATAATAATAATAATAATAATAGATGTATATTTGGAACCAAGGGGGACCCAGACCACATTTAAGCTACGCTGCTCTTCCTCGATGCCCCACCGTACACACATAGCAATACAACAGCCAAAGAAAATACAAACCCATTGCTTATTCTTCTTCTTCTTCCTTACTACCATACCCACGGAAGACCACCAAAAAATGGAGGGACAGCTACTTCCCAAGAGAGGCCAGCCTGACTATAGGAAGAGACCAAGGGTCTAAAAGGAGAAGAATAAGAATAATGGTGATGCCGGTGCCGGTGGCAATCAAACTGCTGAACATGATCGCTTCGGAGATCAACGTCTTTCATATTCTATATGAAAGTACGTTTAGAAGACAATAATCTTGACTTTGGAGAGTATCTTGTATTCCTAATGTCGAACCATCTCTCATGCGTTCCTGGTATTATACAGGTATATTTATTATATTCTACCTGTTCTCAATAGATGTCTTAAACTATAATTGTTGTTTGTAATATCTTTTGAGAAAATAAACTGATTTGATTTGAAATAAGAAGACATATTATGTTATTTTTATTTTATTTTTTTATACATAATACACAAATGAGACATAACAAACGAAAAACATTTAGGCGACTCATTTGGACACAAAACGGCGTAACAAAGAAAAACAACGACATGAAAACAAAAAATCATACATATCAGAAGGAACCCAAATATGTCGACGTCAGTGAGGCAGTACTCTTTCCAGAATTTGTATTATATTTAAAACACCAATTGTACAACATTTTGAATGTATACAAATACTTGTAGACTAATACTGGATTTTACCCATTGCGGATAAATTATTTTTATAAGGATTAATTGTATCTCAATAGAGACGAAGATGTAAATTGTTTTCTGGGAACAGAATATGGTAGTTGAGGAGCTTACAGGACTTTTGACCTGTCATTGATTGGGTTAAGTGATCGCTTTATGTTTAACAACATTCCCCATTCCGCCCTTCTTACGACCACCACGTCTGACAATTTTTTGGAAGATGTATATATGCTAGAATGCTACGCTGCACTTTACATTTTTTAGTTCAATCTACACTAGCGCCATCTATTAAGATTGGGAAGCATTAAGCAGAATTTTTTTATCAATGCACTGTGAAAGGCTTTGCAATTATCATACAGTACTAGATTACGCCTGGAGATGTCTCTCCAATTAATATGCTTTTAACTTGGACCAGTTTCTTTAATACAACATTTTGAATGTATACAAATAGTTGTAGACAAATATTTTGTAGACAAATATATCAATTGTATTTAAAACACCAATGTCTACAGCTTCCACCCATAGTACTCGCGATTTCCATTGAATTGTTATTAATATCTTATAACTTGTAGCAGCCTTAGAAACTTTGTGAGTGAAGTTTTCCATTGTCAACGAGAAAATACAATGGCTCAAAGAAAGCACACGGTAGATTAAAAATGAAACATTCAATTACTGGCTGCCAATTTCCTGAGGCGCCCTTCATTGTGAGGTGTTCTATTCTATTGTACAATGTATTGTATTATACATAACACGATGGAAGAATCGCTGGATTAAAGGGACTTTTAATAATATTATTTTATTGGATTCTGCATACTCCAAGTGTTAAGAACTGTAAAACTAACTAACTAACTAACTATCACGCCGTCTCCCCGAAGGGGTAGGCAGAAAGAATGGACTGCCACACCTTTCTTTCCTGACATATTTCTCTCGCTTCCTCAACATTCATACATCGTGTCATGCACGCGGGTCGATTTCTCTGACTCCTCACATGGCCGACATTCAATATTTGATTTATTTGATCGTGCCACGTTTTCCTCGGTCTTCCTCTATTTCTGGTTCCATTTACATCATAAACATATAATTTTTTTACCATTCTTTCTTCATTCATTCTTTCCATATGTCCAAACCATCTTAATGATCCTTTCATTATTTTGTTCATGACACCATCATTCGCACCGCATTCACTTCATATATTTTCATTCAACACTCTATCATACACAGAGTATCCACACATTCGTCTAAGAGATCTCATTTCTACTGCATTTATTCCACTTTCATCCTTCTTTTGCCAGTTCCATGCTTCGCTTCCATACATAAGGGTCGTAAGAACTGTACCCATTCAAAATTCTCTTTTTCTAGTTTGTAATGATAATCATGATAAAATAAAATGTAAAGTAGGTCAAAAGCAGCTATGGTGGCTTGAACAATTGAACGCTGGACATGACAAATGTGCCAAATGTACAAAAAGACAAAAATGAGTTTTTGATTACAATAGGTCTTAAATATAAAGGCCAATAACTGTGCAAAAGTGCGTAATGATTGAATAATATAGTGTAGTTCAAACGTCACCCTAAAGATGGCACTCGTAGTACATGACATATTCTTATTTTTCTTCCTCAGTCTATTCCCGTCCACTCCTGGACAAAGGCCTCCTCCATTCGCTTCCATGTCACTCTGTCCTGTGCAGACTTCATCCAAGTTATTCCGACGTGTCTGTTCAGATCATCCTTTCACCGTAGTTGCGGTCGCCCTGCACTTTTCTTTGCCGTCCACGGTCTCGAAGTCAGCAGTCTTCTTGTCCATTTTCCATCTAAGCTTCTGGCTACGTGACCTGCTCATTGCCATTTTAGAGTCGCCACACGGTGGATGATGTCAGTGACCTTTGTTTTTTCTCCAAACCATCTCGGGGATCCTTTTTTAATTTTACCTATGATGCAATTATCTGCCATTTATCTGCCATCATACATTTCTTCCTTATTTCGTACATGACATATGGAACAAAAACAGTTTTTGCTTATTTTCTCTGCATTGTGTTTAAACTATTTTTCACCTTTCTAATGTCCAGCCTTCAATTATGTAAAACTCCTTATACAAAATTTATTTACATAATTTAAACTACTCGTAACTAACCATCACGTCGTTTCCCCGGAGAGGTAGACGAAGAGAATGGACCGTCACACTGTCCAATCCACCACTTTCAACCACCTTATTCACCAGAAGATGACAGTGAGTTACCAAAACCGGTCGAAACTAAAAAAAAGGCGGAATAAATATAAATACATATTATAACGTTTTTATTTTTATTTTCTTTACTTCAACCAAGGAATTCAAAATTAACAACATCAAATATATTTCTATAACAATATGTATGTTTCAATATTGTCGATAAATGAAATCCCAGAAAAGTTATATGCTAACTAACTAACTAACTAACCATCACGCCATTTCTCCGGAGGGGTAGGCAGAAATGATGGACCGCCATACCGTTCTGTCCTGACATACCTCTCTAGATTCCTCCATAATACACCGTAGCATGCACGCTCGTCGATTTTTCCGATTTCGAATGTGGCCGCCTTTGAGTATTTGATTAATTTGGTCATGCCATGCTTTCACACTGCTTTTATACAATATTTTAACTATTCTTCTGTCGTTCATTCGTTCTATATGTCCAAACCATCTCCGGGATCCTTTTTTAATTCTACTTATGATCCAGCCATTTGCCATTTATCTGTCATCATACATTTCTTCATTATTTCGTTGTTCGGTTCTATCATATATCGTTTTCCCGCACATTCTTCTCAGTGATCTCATTTCTGCGGCATTAATTCTACTTTCATCCTTTTTTGCTAGCTCCGAGCTTCACTTCCATATATAAGTTATATTATATGTTGCAGTGATATAACTGTTCTTAAATGAATGTAATTTGAAATTAATATAAAGAGTTGAATAGAAACAAAGTTATGAATATGAATGTAAACGTCAGTTCTCTAGAAGTTTTACTATATTTTATGGGAACGACATGTTTCGCCCTTCTAAGGCATTATCAAATATACATTTGATAATACCTTAGAAAGGCGAAACATGTCATTCCCATAAACTATTATAAAAATTCTAGAAAACTAACGTTTACATTCGTATTAGTTATTTAATATGGAATTTTACATCACTGTTTAAGAAACAATAAAGAAACTGAAAAGGAATTTGTTACAATAAATATTTAGCAGACTGTTAAAAACGTTTCGCAATATAAACTACAAAGTTTACTGCCATACTTACCTTAGAAGGGTGAAACATGTCATTCCCATAAAATATAATAAAACTTCTAGGAAACTGACGTTTTCATTCGTATCAATTATTTAATATGGAGTTGTACATCATTGTTCAAGAGACAATAAAGAAACAAGTTAATGCTGAATTTGTTACAATAAATAGTTGATATTTAGCAGACTGTTAAAACGTTTGGCAATATAACTACAAAACTTACTGCCAATATACGAAAGAGTAATCAAAGAATACTTAAATATAATAATAGCAATATCATAAAACGGACTATTATAATAAATCAAGGGTTTATATGCGAAACTAACGGTCTAACAAAAATGATATAAAGTATCTTAACCCTTTCGTGCTCATTTTTTTTTCATTGAGGATATTTTTTTTGCATTTTAATCAATGTAAATATTATTGATTAATAAATGTAATTTTTTTAATCGATCGGAACGTACATAAAAAAAATTATAAGACCTATACTTCCCACTGATTCTCGATAGAATAGTCATTGTGCGTACGAAAATATATATACACATTTTTTTAAATAATTAATTTTAAATAAAAAACAATTTAAATGAATTTTGTAAAAATAAATCACATTCCCACTCGTGAAATATGACATACCTTGAAATTCAGATCAAATCACCAGCTATGTATATATCATACAGTGAAATAAATATCTATAGAACTCAAATCAATCGTCAAAATCCTTAATTATTTGAATGTTTTGTCAAAAAATGAACGTATCTGACGAATTATTACGCACATTTATTGTTTCTTGAACAATGATGTAAACCTCCATATAAAATAATTAATATGAATGAAAACGTCAGTTTTCTAGAAGTTTTATTATATTTTATGGGAATGACATGTTTCGCCCTTCTAAGGCATTATCAAATGTTATACATTCCATAAACACGTCATTCCCATAAAATATAATAAAATATCTAGAAAACTGACGTTTTCATTCGTATTAAAATTATAACACATGTTTTTTTTAAATTCAGCAGCCAGTTAAAAGTTTAACCGATAAAGCTGGTAAATATTTTATCGTAATACCCAATAATGGCGTAGATAACTGGGTGAATAAACTTAGGAAGCGTAATTCCCACTGATCTTTTTAGAGCAATTTCTAAAGTGGGAATACGTATTCCCACCAAACACGAAAGGGTTAACTTATAAGTAAGTTGCTGAGTTTTTATTTTTGCGGTTAGTGGGGAGTCAAAGTAATTATTTTTTTAAACTTTTTTCACTTAGTCCAGTAATTACATTCCACGGTTGTGGCGAATGTTATAGCACCTGCCTCGTTATGTTATGGGAAAGTTTTATCTTTTGTTCGCTTCGTTACTTTCCGGTACCGTTTAGAAGTTTTGAGATACCATTAGGACGGTTAGTTAGATATCACGACTACCATTTACTTAAAGGGCATCTTTGGAATAGCTCGTTTCGCGAAATATATGAGGTTATATCCTGGAATTCAGTGAGGTAAAAATGTTATACGCTGTAAGTCAAATTACACACGCATTGTTTTTAATAATATTTAGGCTATGATGTGAATTCCGTCTGAAAATTTGTGGAATTCTATGTAAGAGAAGAATGAAAAATTTTCATTCCTGAAAAAATCGGCTAAAAAGTTTCGAAGGCTTCACGAGTTTGCTTAAGTAACAACACGATCAAAATTATTTTTGTTTGCATAATATTAATACATTACAACTTAATTTATGAATACTCCTAAGCTTTCTACTGCATCACCAAATTGCTTTTCCCCTTTTTCTTAGGATAGGTAATAAACTAGTAAAGGAAGACAATAAATATATAGTAACTAATTAACTAACTAACCATCACGCCGTCTCCCCGAAGGGGTAGGAAGAAAGAATGGACTGCCACACTTTTCTTTCCTGACATATGTCTGTCGTTTCCTCAACATTCATACATCGTGACATGCACGCGCGTCGATTTTATGACTCCTCACATGGCCGACATTCAATGTTTGATTTATTTCTGGTTCCATTTACATCGTTAACAAATAATTGCTTAATATATAGTACTTTATAATAACCTTCTGAACGTGCTTCCACTATCATGAATGACGCCGATCTCAGTGGAAATCAAGTATCCGATTGCTCTTCTCACAGGCGTCACCAGAGGCAGGTTAGTTCTGGCGGCTGACAGATAAAGCAATCCAAGCAGGCACAGGCTATATGTATCAGGAACAAAAATATGATTCTGAAAAAGGAACAAAAATATGATGTACGGCTGAATTCTAGAAATATTCCACGATTAATCTAAAGAAATGGGTTCCGAGAAACCCATCTCCTCGACACAGCACAGAGTTGATTTTCTACATTCTCAAAAGAAATGCTGTGGGTAGATTCACATATAGCTACCATGCTTCCTCATGTGATTGAGAGATCTCGGATATTTTTTGCCGAAATTTCTCCAGCATACGAAAACATCTCGCCTTGCATACGCTCTATATGACATAACCATTTTTGAGTTATAATGTCATAGACGCATAATTTATAATAATTAAATAGCTTAGATTCAAGGTAATTTTTTTCTATTTTTATGAAATTAAAGTAATATAACTGAGGAACTTTGAATGTAACCTAAAAAGTATGAATTAAACTGAACTTCTAATAATGTACAATAAAACAATAATATGATTGAAAACGTTTGTTAATTATAAGTTTTATTATACTCGTATTTTATGGAAATGAAATATATCGCCTTTCTAAGGCATAATCAAAAGTTGCCTTAGCAAGGCGAAACATGCCATTCCCATATAAGATAATACAACTTCTAGAAAACAGACGTTTTCATTCCTATTCATTATTTAATATGTAGTTATAGATGAGGTCCCTAAGAGGTCTCAAATGCTGATATAAGAAAGGAATGTGGAGCGGAAGAAGGTATTATGAATAAAATTATGAAAGGATCGCTGCGTTGGTTCGGACATATGGAACGCATGGGTGGAGAAAGAATGGTTAAGAAAGTATACGTTAATGATGTAAATGGGGTACGAAGCCGAGGCAGACCGAGGAAAACATGGCATGATCAAATTAATCAAATTTTAAAGGTTGGTCATGTTAGAAGTCGGAGGAATCGACGTGCGTGTATGACTCGTTGTATGAATGTGGAGGAAGCTAGAGAGGTTTGCCAGGATAGAGAAGTGTGGCGGTCCATTCTCTCTGCATACCCCTGCGGGGAAACGGCGTGATGGTTTGTTGTTGTTGTTGTTGTTATATATTATCGTTCAAGAACACCAAATAAAATAAAACATTTGAAATAAGAATGTGAAACAAAATTCTTTTAAGAACTAACTTTTCTTGGATATTGTCTTTTCGGGAGTACCAGCCCGAAGGCTATTGCTCCCCCACATGTTGGAAATTTCTTTCTTGGAGATAAAGTTGGATATAGTTGGATGGTGAAGTGAGGGTTACTTGGAGGATGTAGTGGGTTGTGTCCGACATTTGGACCTGACTACCCGGGTAGGGAGGAGTGTGGAGGGGTTGGGGATGGCCTTGGAAAGGGGGCGAGGTCTTGGGTGGAGACCGAGGGACGGTGACAGGGAGTGGCCTTAAGTGGGGGCTGGCTGGTCCTGGATATGGAACCAAGTGGGACAAGAGTGGCCTTGGGTGGGGACCGATATGGCAATGGGGTTGAGATACAAGATGGGATAAGGATGGTGGAAAGGAAAGGTTTAGACATGAAGCGTTGGAGTAAACAGCGGGTCGGCAGCGATGGCAGCGGCGGGGCAGGAGGAGGCGGCGTCGACGGCGGCAGGAGAAGCAAGGGATGGAGGCTTTCGAGGAACGCCAGCAGACTTGGAGATGGTAGCGGGTCTGGAAGATGGTAGCAACGGCAAAATGAAGAGTGAGCGATTACGATTCTCAGGAACTGTGGCGGCGGCGCCGGAGATAAAAGCCTATTCAAGTAGAGGTTGTCATTTTAATTGGCTGGCTGATAGGAAGACGTGCAGAGCGATGTACAATTTGAGTATGAGAGTGTGCACCAATAAAAAACAATAAACCACACATGATGGTGCATATACTTGTATATGGAGATGTTTTTAATCTTAAAGGACTGCCGAAATGCAGATATTTTTTTTGTGAGAAGCTTCAAATGACAGCCGTTCATAGGCGCCATTTTGAAACAACTGATTTTAAGAACTAACTCTTTTAGTCTCATTATCGGTAACATGAGAAATTTGTGAATGTGGGAATTAAAATTTTATGAAAAATTTGTAACATTATATTTTAGGATATTTTTCTCAAATTAAGATGGGACACACATTAATTTCGTTTTCCCTTTGATAGTCTCGAAAACCTATTGTAAATGTCTGTAAGTTTTATGAATGAGAATAAAAAAGAAATACGATTATTTTCTCACATTGTAATTCTGATATTCGTTTTATTTTATTTCAGTACAAGTGTTTTCTGGCGGATTAACGATATCGGAAAATGTGTTACTCGAGGTTTGATGTTGAATTATATAATATTATCGTACGCCATTACATCAGTTAATTAACGAGCTGTCAATTGCAGAGGACAATAGATAGTCCGTTTCATAAACTGGCCCTTAATTGACTCGACATATACGAGTACATTAATATTATGTAAGTTATGTACACACATATATCGACACTTCATTTAATGATTCATTAAAAATTATAGATTATCATCATAGATACACACACAACATAAACCATCACGCGGTTTCCACGTCGATTCTTACGGCTTCTGACATGATCAATCTTTAAAATTTGATTAATTTGGTCATGCCATGTTTTCCTCCGTCTACCTCGACTCCGTACTCCATTTACATCGTTAACGTATATTTTTTTAACCATTCTTTCTTCACCCATGCGCTCCATATGTCCGAACGAACGCAGCGATCCTTTCGTAATTTTGTTTATAATGCCTTCTACCGCTCTACATTCCTTTCTAATATCAGCATTTGAGATTCTGTCGTACATCGTTCTTCCACACATACGTCTTAGGGACCTCATCTTTACCGCATTAATTCCATTCACGTTGTTACCCACGCCAATCCTTCTTTCAACATCACTGTCCGTGCGGCCATCTGCTGTGAACATGCTACCTAAATACACAAATTCCGTCACCTGTTCCAAATTCTCTACATTCACACTCATATTACAAACTGTCATTTGCTCTTCCCTTTCAAAAACTAACACCACTGCAAGATAGGATAAGGAATACACGGATAAGGGAGATATGCGAGGTCGAGGATGTCGTTAGGTGGGGAAGGCAAAGGAGAAGATACTGGTATGCACACGTGAGGAGAATGGATTCATCCAGACTCCCCTTCATTGTGTTGCACGGCCAGTCCTAAGGTAGACGACCCCCGGGCTGACCACCAAAAGAGATGGATCGACAGGTGGGAGTCGGCTTCGCAGGAGACCAATTCCTCTTAAGAAACAGGGCACCAGGCCTACACTAAGAATAAGAAGAAGAAGATAATGCTTTTAATATGTTTAAAGTTTTCGAACACGAATAACAGTTGGCAATCGTACGTAGATGAATCGTTTGGTTTTTAACCTTCTATTATCAAATCATTTTATTTTCTCAAAAGATATACCAAACAACAATTATAGTTTGAGACATGTATTAACCGGTCTCAATCTGATGATTGGTCTGCAGCAAGGCGACGCATCTCCTCTTCCACTCCGCTCGGTCCTCGGCAACTCTCTTCAACTCCGCATAAGAGGTGCAGCCCATATTTCGGCAAATCTGGTCTAGGTATTCCTGGCGAGGTCGACCTCTGCCAATCGATCCCTCGACCATTTCCTCATCCATTTGGTGTCGGACTCAACCCACCACATTCGAGGATGTGGTGGGTTGAGTCCGACATTTGGAATCGACTACTCGAGTAGGTAGGAGTGCATACATCGTGTCATGCACGTCTTTGATTCCTCGCGTGGCCGACATTCAATATTTGATTGATTTGGTCGTGCCACGTCGTAAACATACTTCCTTAATATACAAAATCATCTACTTGCTCCAGCTTTTCAACATTCACCAGGACACCAGGACACCAGGACTTGTAGTTCATGCCCGTTGTCCGCAAATAGGACAGCGTCATGATTTCTTATTTTTCGATAATCATTACCCTAGGCTTATTCACATTCATCATCAGATCATTTTACATTATCTAAAATACATTAAACTTTTAAAGAAATAACACGAATGTATAATATAATGTTTGAGAGAGCAGTTTATAGATTGGCAGCCATTATTGGCATTAACAGTGTCGCATAGAAGGGAGCTGAAAGGATAACTGTCAAGCGAATGGATTCACTAAACTCGCTCTATAGAGCTCCCAATTCAATCAATTCAATCCGCAATTCTGATAGGCTGTCAGCGCTGTATAATCGTTTACCGCTTATAGCGAAATCGGTGAAATAACAAAGTGAAATTCGTTACATCTAATAGTCATGTCTTGCCATTTGAAGAATTGGATTCATAATGATAATAATCACGTTAGAATTTCACAATTAACAATACCAAATTGTTCTCCTTTTGTTTTCTACACTTCTGTCATACAACAATAACGACTTCTACTTGACGACTTGACGACCTTCGTGGCTGAAATGTCGGGAGCTCTGACTGCCATACCGAAGGTTCCGGGGTCGATTCCCAGAGATGGTAGAGATTGTCATACTGTCTTTGGTCTGATGTAGAATTCACGTGACAATAAAATGGTGATAGATTAGCTACCTATCATATGTCATGAGAGTCAATATAATTTCTAAGAACCCAATTTATACAGTAATTGGGTTCAAACTACTTGGCTTTTCGCCTGCCAGAACAAGTCGCTAGACGCAAATGGCAGTGGATCGGTGACACTCTGAGACGGAAGCCAGCCTGCATCGCCCAGGGTGCACTAGACTGGTCCCTTATGGGGGGAAAGAGGAAGCGAGGCAGACCTAGAGCCACCTGGAAAAGAGCCCTGCAGGACGATCACTTGGGATGATGTTAGGCATCCGGCGTGCGATAGAGTCGGATGGAGAAGGTTCCTTGAGGCCCTATGCACCACGGAGGTGTGACTGGACAAAAATAAGAAAGATAAGATATAATAATAATTAAAACAAAATTCTCAATTAGATTCGGGATCAGAACAAAATTAAAATAAGTATTCCTTTCTCACTCTCTTGTATTGAAATTATTCTCGAACTCTTTCTTGATGACGTTCGGGTTTTTACCTATTTATATTATGATTTAATATTGAAAAAAAAGATAGCTTCCACGAATATTTAATAGACACAGATATTTTAATAAATGTTAAATATATATTTTTGGATAATCAAATGATTTTATTGAAATCTCTGGATGAAATTTCATTTTGAATAATAATAAAATAAAATAATGTTTTTAATAACTTTCACTGTGGATACCAGCGAGAATTACGAAACTGGTTGCTGTTGAAACAAAGATGAAAGTGTTAGTAGTGTTTGAAAAACATGTTTTTATATAATTATTATTTCTTATGAAGTTTAAACTCAAAATAAAAAACACGAATACAGTAAAAAGATATTCGTATGAACAATGTTTAATATATATCGGAGCATAAAAAGAGATCGTAACAGAACTTTGCGTAGGATTTTGTTACGTTATTTAAGTAATCAGTTTATCAGTTTCAGTTTATTTCATTTCATCAATAGACATTACAAAATTAATTTTTAAGGCATCTATTGAGAACAGGTAAAATAATATATTGGTAAAATAATAATATACTACCAGAAACGCATGAGAGATGGTTGAACATTAGGAAGACAGGATACCCTCCAGAATTAAGAGTATTTGCCTTCTGAACGTACTTTCACTGATATGAAAGACGTCGATTTCCGAGGAGACCGCGTTCAGCAGATTGATTGCTCTTCCCACCGGTGTCACCAGAGCCAGGTTGGTTCTAGCGGCGGATAGGTAAAACAATCTATGCTGGCGCTGTCGGAGATATCTGTCGGGAACAAAAAGACCTACACCCTCCAGCACGGCTGAGTTTTCAAAATATCCCCTAATAAGCCTAAAGAAATGGGTTATGAGAAACCCGTCTCTTCGAAGCTGCAGAGAATTAGACCCCAACATTCCCAAAAGAAACGCTGTGGGATAGAGCCATGGATAGCTACCATACTCCTTCATGTAGAGATACCTCAGAAATTTTTTCTGAACCCTCTCCAGCATAAGGGAATATCTCGCCTCGTGCGGACTCCATAGAGCACCTTTACAACCGTGCTGAGTTATGAGTATGCACAGTGTAATTATGAAATTACAGGAAGGCCGAGAGAGATACGGCATATCAAATCGATCCAACGGCCAAAAATAAAGAAGTAGGTATTCGAGGTAGTGTTGCTAGCTTTTGATTTTCATGATTCGGCATTTTTGCCAACATGCCCCGAATAACGGTGCTATTAATAGTGTGATCTTAATGGCTATAAATTTGTTGGAATTTAAAGATAGCAATTTATCCGTATTACATAAATTGTTATTTGTCTTACCCACCCTACCTATTTGTACGTACGTGATACGTTCACTTTGACTGTACCATTCTGCGCTATCCCGTATCACGAACGCGCTTGAGAAAAAGTAATGTACCTAAAATGTACAAACTGTTAGGGATACGCGCGTGTGCCAATAACACTTGAGTACAAGTCTTCATAAATATGATAGTTTTACAAGGGGCAGGCGAAGTGTGCGGCCGAGTATTTGACGATTGGTAATTTAAAAAAATAAAATTAATATATAATTAAATTTCATTAATAAAAAACTTCATTTTTTTGCACGTTTCTCGGAAAATTACCTGAAAGTAGGGCGGTTAAAATAGCAATGCCGCCTTGAAAGTATTTACCAGGCCGTAAGCACATAGACAATATTTGCAACATGGAGCTTTTCTGGGCCGTTAGTATGTGTCTCGTGCCGTGATCTCGTATTTTAGTTTGATTATAAATGTGAAATTAATGTAAAATACAACTACGATCGTATTATTACTCCTTATATAAGTGTTACAAACATTTTAATACAATACATTTGTGTTTTCGCAGTACCGATATGTTATTTTTACTCTGTCTTATCTTTCATCTCGTGCCGGACCATTTGTAAAGTATGTGTATGCATTTCCTTAAGTGTGTTTACATTATAAAAGTTCTAGTAATATATTGAACGCACGTTGAATTGTAAATATGATATAGTTTGTACACAACTTTGGTATGTAAAGTGTTCAAAGTAATCTTTCGATATAACCTCAAATTTTATAGTACATTAACTTCAAAATTTATAATACGTAAACCTCAAAATACATAGTAATAATACATTATACAATAAAATTGTTTAAAATGTTTATGTTTATTAATGGTTTCGAAAAAATCGCGATATTTTTCCAAAATTGATTGACATTTGACAGCTGTCAGATCGATGGACCCAGATTAATTAACTTAACATTACGGCTTGATAAATATAGCCACTTTAACTAGTACAGTAATGTGACATTACTAATAATTTATTTTCGAATATTTGAGTTAATTTAAAACTAAACACAATTAAAAGAAGACTAGCACAAAATATTTTAAATCATTGGTAATAGAATTTATTATACAAATCTTCAGTGTGAGTAGAAAATAGCTCATTATTATGAAGAAGGAATCTAGATGTATCCAGGCTTGAACCCAAGTACCTTGGATCAGGGGCAATGAGTTTTTTCCCCTAGACCACGCGATTAATTAATATCAATATTATATCTCAATCAAATTAATAGAAACAATAAATGTTGAAATTTTTAAATAAAAATTAATTTCGATACATAGATAACGTTGTTAGGGTTTGAATGGATAGGGCCGTGGGGGGACATAATACGTTGGAAGGCATGTGTACCAGTAAATGGCATGAAACGCCATAGTTGCATAACATCAGCAACACTACCATCTAGTACGACTCTCTGGCGTCCACGTGTGATCTTGATGATCCCGCAAACCCTGGGTGTGGCATATTAGACGTACTCGTATGTTGATGTGCCACAGCTAACAGAGAGAGGGCGAACGGCGCCACAAAACCGGTCACTTCCAGCTAAAGGAAGGAACACCCCTAGAGAAATACCCTGGTCCTTCTAGCAAGGGGGTTGGGCGTTAGGCCAACAACCTAAGCTCGTAAAACAACCAACGTTACGAACATTTTCCTGAAATTCGTTTCTTGGAAGAGGCTGAGACCCACCAAAGGGTTGTAGCGCCGGAGAAAAAAAAAACATACATAACGTTCATAGAAACAATATTTTCCTAAAATAAAAAACACATGCTTTCATCATCGCCCTGATGAAGGTATGGATAATATCGAAACCGGTCAGCAGTAAATTGATCAGTTATTGAAAACAAATTTATAGTCATTAATGTCTAACTGAAATCATAATAGTGAACTATTAAATTTCGCTATAAACAATAAATCGTAATAAGAAGTTACGATGTAAAAGGTTACATACAATTAATGCAATGGAAGTGAAACTGTTGAAATTCCGCTATTGAAGATTGGCAAACAGAGATAAAAGCATTTCACGGTGCATTTTATATGGAAAACGGATAAGTACGCCTCTGAACGAGTATTTACTCACCGTAGACTGGGCAATTTGATTGTAATTGATAATATCACTTACATATTTAGGTGAGTCCATATTGAAACGTACATTGGATATGATCACTCTGTTTTATTGGAGATGGATTTTGTCTATTAAAGCACACCCAATTAACTGAAGTATTTTTATTTTTCCATAGAGAACCAAAAGCAGACACTGTCAGAATGAAACATCTCCTAAGAATAGCAGAAATCGCGGGTAGAATCCTAAGAGATAGGATACCTAACGAAAAGATTAGCAGAACCTGCAATATTGATGATATAGTGAAATGGAGTAGGCAGAGAAGATGATTCTGGAGGGACCACATCGAGAGGATGGATCCAGCAAGGATTCCCAAGATCATGATGTACGAGACTCTAGAAGGCCGTTGTCCACCAGGACGACCACCAAAGAGACGTAGAGAATGCTGGATGTCTTCACCACAGGACCAAATTTAATATCCTGTCTAAACAGATCGCAAAATCTACATAAAGCGCAAGGAGAAGAAGAAGATAGACATGAAACTAGAGAAACTAAACCAATGATATATGGTATCGTATGCAGGACGGATACCACAATTACAAAAAACGCGCTCAAAGTATCAGATGAAGATATCCAGGAATATATTTGACAAAACACTGCATGACCAAAAAAGTAATCCAAAAATAAGGGAAATGTACGAGGTCACAGATGTCTTTAAGTAGGGGAGGCATAAGAGAAGACATTAGTATGCACGTGTAAGAAAAATGGTCCCATCTAGACTTACTTACATTGTATTGCACCTCCAACCCTGAAATTAACGACTCCATGGTAGACTACCAAAAAGATGGATCGACTGCTGGGAATCGAATTCGCAAGAGGCCAATCCCTTTGAAGAAAAACTACCAAACCTACATTAAGAATCAGTCAGAATGACATTGGATCTTTAGTTCATATTTGCACCAATGCCAACATAAACGTGTGGCATATTTTCAAACGGTTTATTATTGAGTTTTTTAGAACCGCATTATAATAAAAGTAAACACGTCTTTAATTTGCTCATGAACATTAAGAGAATAAAAATAAAAATGTGACTCTTGTTTCTATTTTAATATAAAAACTGACAATAAAATGCATAAATGTAATTTTCGGAGGTAGCTAAAAAGTTGTGTAGCATTGGATTGCAATACAAGTACCCCCTCGTACCGAAGTGCAGATTAACCCCTTATCGGTGGGGCCAGTGGGTGGGTCGTTAAATGGGCGAATTGATTATATCGCCGGCCCTTAGGGCGCTGCCGCTTTAATTAATTTGAGTATCCCAGATATAATGGACCAATATATAAAACGAACGACCTATTGCCATCGGGTTTAATGCCCTCGCCATCAAAGTTAAGGGTAAAAAGTAAAAAGTATAAGACGACCGCTGAGAAATAATTTTGTATCGTTTATTGGGCATTCCTGAATTTTGCAAGATGGCATATTATGTAACTTGACGAACGAATGAAAACGACTATAACGAATGAAAACGTCAGTTTTCTAGAAGTTTAATTATAATTTATGGGAATGACACGTTTCGCCTGTCTAAGGCATTATCAAATGTCAAGACATGTAATGTATCATTGTTTCATAATTCAGACGAATGAAAACGTCTGTTTTCTAGAAGTTTTATTATAATTTATGGGAATGA
This sequence comes from Lepidostoma basale, assembly GCA_022606425.2. Classification (NCBI taxonomy): domain Eukaryota; kingdom Metazoa; phylum Arthropoda; class Insecta; order Trichoptera; family Lepidostomatidae; genus Lepidostoma; species Lepidostoma basale. The sequence goes on from JAHDVF020000068.1 coordinate 1,165,915, forward strand.
CATGTTTCATTTGTCTAAGGCATTATCAAATGTCAAGACAAGTTAAGAAATTTGATAATGCTTTATACAGACAAAACATGACAATCCGATAAATTACAATAAAACTTTTAGAAAACAGACGTTTTCATTCGTATGAATGATTTAATATGAAGTTTTACAACATTGTTCGAGAAACAATAAATTTTGTCTCAAGGCATATAAAGACATTTGATAATGCCTTAGGCAGACGAAACACGCCAATCTAATAAATTGTAATAAAACTTCTTAAAAACATGTTTTCATTCGTATTAATGATTTAACATGGAATTTTACATCATTGTTCATGAAACAATAAATTTTGTTTCAAGTAACTTACAATAATTGTATCTTATATCATAACTGTGTAACCAACACAAGTATGGATTATCAAAATATATTTTGTGGACAAATATGTAAATAATTTATTGAACAATGATGTAAAACTCCATTAAAAAAAATAACAAGAATAAAAAATGTGTTTCGCCTTTCTAAGGCATTATCAAATGTTAGAAATTTGAGTTTGCCGGCAATCGAACCCGGGACATTCGGTTTGGCGGTCATAGCTGTTACCACTCTGTTATGAATGACGTCGTGAATGCTAAACATTATAAATATAAGATGAGAAAAAATCATTTTGTAACGTTATAAAAAATAGTAAATTCTTATTTTTCTTTCATATCAAGTTTCTCTGACGTTAACATTACTATGTTTAGCCTGGTTTTCTCTTTCATACCTTCTGACCGTCGAAGGACTGCCCGGGACTATTATGGGCAATGGCATTCTACTTAGTTCCACAGATTCCCATTCGTTCCTCTCGATAGTTATTTCCCGGGAAAATATAGTTAGCTGTCTGGTTTTCTGGCGCTGGGCATTCGCCATTCATCTTCTCACTATCTTCTATTATCTCTTTCGTTCGCGGGTCATAAAGACCACTGGAAATTAGTGAATAGAACATATTAGTATTTGAAAAAAAAATTACACTTTGTATTACAACACTTTTTATTTTTACTGAACTTAGACATGTTTCGGTTACAAGTAACCTTTTCCGATGTATACAATTTTAAAATTATAAACTGTTAAATTAAATAACTTTGTTTTATGTATCACGATTGTATTTTATTTTACGCGACAGCTGTTTCGTCAAACTACAATATGTTGACAACATCAGGTGTTACAACAATATATCAAATGTAAAATTTTCATGATTTTTCAAACTTTCTTTAAAACAGCTGTTGCGTAAAATAAAATACAAGTGTGATACATTAAACAAAGTTATTTTATTTAACAGTTTAAAATGTAAATGCATCATAGTGTTTGGGCCAAAATAATGGACTATTTAATTTTAAAAATTGTATACATTGAAAAACGTTACTTGTAACCGAAAAGCATGTGAAAAACCAGTGGAAATAAAAAGTATTGTAATACAAAGTATAATTATATTTTTTCAAATATGGATCCACAACACAAAGTGAAGGTGAATATAGAAGAAATTGTTAGTATTGATCATGAATTAAATCATTTTAAAGATTTTAAGTTTTGTTTTATTTTTTGTAATCAATAATGCAAGTTTTGATATTATTGATTACAATTCTATCTGGTTAAATAATCTGTAGTATTCAAGAACGTCGGATTTCCGTGAATATTTTTCCGTTTTTACAGACTGATGAATAACAGAAATTAATATTGTATGTACGAGTATATATGAAAGAGTTATTCCAAGATAAAAATTAATTCAATGCTATGCGAGTAAAAATTCGTGTTACCACAACATCAACAAATCATTACACCATTTCTCCAGAGGGGCAGGCAGAGATATTGGATCACCATACGACTCTACAACTTGCATGCTTGCAGACAACAAGCATGAACTACAAGTCCTGATGAATAGTATGAATTAGGTATGCATGCGAAATGATCTGATGATGAATGTGAATGAGTCCAAGGTAATGATTTTTGAAAAAGGAGAAAACATCAGTCTGCAACATTAGTGTGAATGGTGAAAATTTGGAGCAAGTAGATGAGTTCGTGTATTTGGGTAGTAGGTTTACAAAATATATGTGACATTCGAATTACAAAAGATATTAAAAGTGGAGAGGGATATTCAAAGAAGGGTTGTGGCAGGCAACAAAGTGAATGGTGCACTTAAAAGTTGTCATCGTAAACAAAAACTTATCCAAAAAATCTAAAATGGCAGTGCACAATGGTGTTCTTGTACCAACCCTTACGTATGGAAACGAAGCATGGAACTGGCAAATGAAGGATGAAAGTAGAATAAATCCAGAAGAGATGAGATCTCTTAGACGAATGTGTGGATACTCTGTGTATGATAGAGTGTCAAATGAAAATGTAAGAAGTGAATACGGTGCGAATGATGGTGTTATGAACAAAATAAAGAAAGGATCATTAAGATATTTTGGACCCATGGAAAGAATGAACAAAGAAAGAATGGTAACATTTTTTTATGTTTACGATGTAAATAGAACTAGAAATAGAAGAAGACAGACGAAAACATGGCACGATTAAATAAATAAAATATTGAATGTCGGCCAGGAGTCAGAGAAATCGACGCGCGTGCATGACACGATGTATGAATGTTGAGGAAGCGAGAGAAATATGCCAGGAAAGAAAATTGTGGCAGTCCATTCTTTCTACCTACTCCTTCGGGGAGACGGCGTGATGGTTAGTTAGTTAGTTATTTCATACTATTCTATCCTGCCACACCTCTCTAGATCCCTCCACATTCATACAGTGCGTCATACACGCTTGTCTGTTCTACCGATTTCTAACAAGGTCGACCTATCATTGATTTTGTCTCACCATGTTTTATCGGCCTTTCTCGACTCTTTTTGCTATTCACATCGTCGATGAATATTTTCGTAACCATTATTTTTTCATTCATACGTTTCATAAATCAATACCAGGGATATTTCATAATTTTGTTCAAAATACTTTCTTCTGCTCTTCATTCCTTCCTGATAGCAGCGTTAGAAATGTTGTCGTACGTTGTTTTACGTCACATATGTATGAAGAATCTCGTCTGTACCGCATATATTTTCATATTTCCTTCTTCTGAAAACAATAAACAAAATATGATATTTTGTTGATACGAATATTTGTTTTCACAGGGTTAATGTAATAAAAAAAGAAACATGGAAATGAGCAGAGTTTTTATGATTTAATTGTATCTCAATAGAGACGAAGATGCAAATTGAAAACTGAATATGGTTGATCAAGGTGTTTACAGGACTTATGACCTGTCATTGGTTGGGTTAAGCGCACGCTTTATGTAATTACAATATTCCCCATTCCACCTTTGTTTATGACCATGTATGACAAATTTTTGGAAGTTGTATATATGTTAAAGTCCTATGTCAGATTTCACATGTCAGTTTCAATGTGCCATCTATGAAGATTTTGATTACATATGTTAATCTTTTTAAGATTAATCTATATATAATCTACATACTAACGCCATCTATGGAGATTTATGTTTATTAAGCACTAAGCAGAACATCTTTTTAACACAATGTGAAAGGCTACCGCCATTAGCGCATTGTTAGAAGCCGCCTGGAGATGTCACTCCTATCTATATGCCAAAGAATTTGACCAGATATGATTACAATATTTTTTGTGAATGTATACTTATACTTGTATACGAATACTGGATTTCACCCACCGTGGGTTATTAATTCATGATTTATTAAGTAATTACAACATTCCCCATTCATGTGCATAAATCATGAATTAATAACCCACGGTGGGTGAAATCCAGTATTCGTATACAAGTATAAGTTCATTCACAAAAAATAGAGCAGAGTTTTCTTCGCCGCTGCTTCCTCTTTTCGGGTGAAAGCAGCGTAACAGCGTGTATACGAGTATAGAACCTATTTCATACATAAATGTTGTGACTCGATCCTGCCAACAGGGCGGGTATTAAATTATTTACAGCGGGTCCGCACAGAAGAATATTTTATTAGTCACAGGTTTCCACGTCCCCTTCAAAACGTGACGGCTAGATAGCAATACAAATATTTGATATAATCATTATGGTGACGGTGAATATACGCCGGGCGCCCGTGGATTGAGCCGCTCGTTTTCTATGGAGTGCGTGACTTCCATCTTCTATGGTAATGCGAGCGTGGGAGATTCGTCAAAGCTGTTCGACGCGTTTTCGAAAATTTAATGAGGAATCGTATTTGAAAATGACAACGAAATACATATAATACTATATTATTTTCATAGCTCATTAGACATTGTTAAAAGTGTGCCGGAATGATATTATAAAGAAAGTTTAAAAATTTTCGTTTATTTCTAGGAATACTATAACATTTTAAATCAGCATGAAATAATTTATATCGGCATGAATAACCTCGGTGGATAATATTGATGCATAGGTTAACGTGGAAGGACACCTCGTCAACCCGTCTGGCAAGCGTGGCGTTGTAATGCCAACCACCCCCCGTATGACAAGTCATACATGGAGAAGTATAGGGGAGGCCTATGTCCAGCAGTGGACGACAACGGCTGTTAAAGAAGAAGAAGAAGATGAAATAATTTATTAAAATAATATTGCACAAACTGAAAAATAACAAAATTTTAACCCCCTAAGTAAGTAACCCTGGCAATGGCAAACCCTGAAAATTATCTTCTTCTTCTTCCCCTTAGTTTTGATTGGAAAATCTTCTTCCCCCTGGATTTTGCGATCTGTTTAGACATGATATCAAATTTCTCCTATGATGAAGACGTCCAGCTTTCTCCCCATCTCTTTGATGGTCCTTCTGGTGGTCAACGGCTCTCTGAGGAGCACATAATTTACTTCCAAAAAATACAAAAATACAGCCTGAGATCGGGAACAACCAACCCAAGCAGTTGATACAGAAGATGAATTGGGATAGCGCCAGTAAGAAGAGAATACTAGTCTCAGGGGTAAGCGAAATGAATGGACCACCAAATTGTTTTATTAATATTAACATTACCCACCATTCATTTATTCATTCATTCATTAATTTCTCGGCGCTACATCCCGGTGTGGAACTTGGCCTCCTCCACAACGGTCCTCCACTGACTTCTTTCTCTGGCCATCTCTCTCCATTCCCCAGCTCCTCCAATTTTCTCCCAATCTTCTTCCACGCAATCCGCCCATCTTTTCCTCGGTCTGCCTCTTAGTCTCTTTTCGCGGGGAACCCATCTGGATATAATTTGTGGTGTTGTACCCTCTGGCATTCTTTCCACATAACATTACCCACCACACTTTTATAATCACCTTGAAGATAGAGCCTGCAACGATCTTCAAAACATCGGCCCGAAGATACGAGTAATATGAATTTTTGCAAAATCCCAAAATACATACGGTTATAAAAGGGTTAAATATGTATTCCATTTTCGATCGAATGTTTCAAGTTTACTATGCAAATAAATTATACTCCAGAAATATAAAATTTATAGCCATATCTTTAGAAAGCTCTCAATATGAATTTGAAAACTATAAAAATAATACGACATTTCATTCGCGAGTTTCCTTGTCGCCAGTGCAGTTTTATCGCGGTATAAAATATACATAAATTCCTCCGTAATGCTTGTATCATGTTTCCAAATTATTGTAACATCCGATGTTGACACAAACTTATTTTCGTGTATGAAGCTATTATGTTACAGAATTGCCCCTTAAACTAAGTTACATAGTACGTTTTCGCGTAAGTGGATTATATCCACAAAATATCAAATATTCTACGCAATAGAGATGAGAAAATACAGAAAAACCGGTTTCAAGAACTCTAGTCCTTTCATGAAACAGGACTCCTATTTCATTTCAAAACGCTTCACTTCAGACGGGACCTCACTTCAGTAAAGACTCGTGACTGACGTCAGTATTCTGAATTGGAGTTCTAGCTTAGTCGAAATTCAATATGTATAGTTCTGTTTATTCGTTTCAGGAACACTATTTGCAAAAGTCACAGAAACACCTTTTAAATTTAATTGTATCTCAATAGAGATGAAGACGCAAACTGGAAACTGAATATGGATGATCAAGGTGTTTACAGGACATATGACCTGTCATTTGTTGGGTATTAACCCTTTCGTACGCTTTATGTAATTACAACATTCCCCATTCCACCATTGTTATTATGATCATGCATGATAAATTTTGGAAGTTGTATATATACTCCAAATCCATACCTATCTTCACGTGTCAGTTTTAATTGGCCATCTATGTAGATTTGATTGTACTAGTCAATCTTTTTAAGATTAACCTATACAATCCACCCACTAACGCCATCTATGGAGAATGATTTTTAGCATTTTAGCAAACTACTAACTAGCAAACTACTACAAAATTTGAATTAACCACCCACCGTGGGTGAAAATCCAGGATTCGTATACAAGTATAAGTATACATTCACAAAAAACCTTTTAAATTATTTGTTGTTTCTTTAACAATGATATAAAACTCCATATTAAATATTAATACGTTCGAAAACGTCTGTTTTCTAGAAGTTTTATTATGTTTTTTTGTGAATGACGTGTTTCGCGTGTGTAGAGCATCATCAAATGCATTTGATAACGCCTTATTCGTATAAATCACCTCCTTAATTGGTCCTGGAGAAGAGCCCTGCAGGACGAGGTCAAAGCAGCAGGCCTCACTTGGGATGATGTTAGGCTTCAGGCATGCGATAGAGCCCGGTGGAGAAGGTTCCTTGAGGCCCTATGCACCACAGAATGTGATTTTTTTTAGATAAACTTATGGCGTTAACACTGTGGAATTCCATAATGATACTTTTTATGAATTAAAACACTGTTTTTTCCACTTTTAAGTTTATTTTTCTCGACATGTTTCGAAGACTTACACTTTCATCATCGGGAAAACGATATACACCGTTCATTAGTATCGTATATCTCTATACGATGAAGGTGTAAGCCTTCGAAACATGTCGAGAAAAATAAACTCAAAAGTGGAAAAAAACGTGTTTTAATTTATAAAAAAATCATCTTGTGAATATTTGTCACACCCATAATTTTTAATTGAAATTTATTTTTGTTGCTTGAAGCTACAATTGAAGCTTAAAATTTAACTATACAAAAAAAATTGAATGTTAAATTATCCTATCGCACCGTGAGTGTAAAACCGAATTAAGTGCAAGTATACATTTTGGAGATATGGGAGTTTAAAGACTTCATACTCGTATTGCTTGGAAAAACTGTTTTTTTTAATAAACCGATGATTTTCGGTTTATAGGTACCTATATTACTATAAACCGAAAATGTTTTGTTTATTTAAAAAAAAAAACAGTTTTTCCGAGCAATATGAAGTCTTTAAACTCCCATATCTCCAAAATGTATATTTGCACCGAATTCTGTTTTACACTCACGGTGCGCTATAATTAAAAAAAAAAATTAAAATTATTTTAAAATACAGAGTAGTATAGGGTGTTTTTTTTAGAGGTTTGGTTTTTAAACTGTAAACATTGTTTCTACAGGCTGTCAATTTGACAGTTGACAGTTGATTTGTAGTAATATAAGGGTGTTTTTTTAGACACATTGTTATATAAAGGATGTTTTTTTAGCGGTATACAATATCAAAATGAAAAAAAAACACATTAAAATAATGTTAATGTCAATGATATTGCCTTTTTTTAACAGATCATTTTATGCCGTTTAAATATGATTTCGGGCATAAGAGCGCTACCGTGAAGCGCAATCGTGAAGTACAATTTTCGATACCTTTATTGAGCAACTGGGTAAAATGGCAAAATGTACTGACTACAAACCAACTGTCAACTGTCAAATTTACATTATGTAAAAATAATGATGCCAGTTTAAAAATCACATCTAAAAAAACACCCTCTACATTGTAAGGACGCTGTTTATTATAAAACATGAATAAAAACTTGTAGGAACGAACTTGTGATAGAACATCGAAAAAAAAACGAATACCATCGAAACAATTGTATCGACACATCTCTAGTACGTATATACATATATTATACGAAATATAAGTTAACCACATCTCATCTGCGGGTATTTGAAATACTTAGCCGTATTTATTTATTAAATTGATTCTCGGAAGCACAAAGCCGAAACGACTGTTTAAATGTAATGAGATCTGTTGTTCTTGTATGTGCTCTATTATAGAATACAATTTAAAAGTAATTTTAACGAATATAATCAAAATAAACTAATTGGAACTGTTAGTCTGAAGTACCAAATAAAGTTCTACGAAGCATTTAAATATCAATTACGAGAACAAATTTAATTCAATTACGAAAAAATTGTTACTTTTTTTTTGAGTACCGATGTTTCGTAGATCATTGCAGTATCCACGTTCATGAATGGAATATGCAGACAGCAATGTTCTCCGAAACGTTGGTCGATAAAGATAAGTTACACGTATTTTTTTAAGATCGCAAAAAACATATTGCTACCGACCGCTAAAATCTGCATAATTATTTGTTCCATTTTGTTCAGGATATTTATGAAATAAAAAAAATCACAGTTTTCCCGCCAAAATAATTGGAAAAGCATGATTTCATTTATATATTATAGATTTATTAAAATGAAATTATGAAGTGTTATAATGACTAATATATATAAATAAATAAATCAAATATTGAATGTCGGCCATGTGAGGAGTCAGCGAAATCGATGCGCGTGCATGACACGATGTATGAATGTTGAGGAAGCGAGAGAAATATGTCAGGAAAGAAAAGTGTGGCAGTCCATTCTTTCTGCCTACCCCTTCGGGGAGACGGCGTGATGGTTAGTTAGTTAGTTATTATAGTTATAATGACTTAATGGAATTAAAATTCAGCATTACGGAATTCTACAGTGTAAAAGCCTTGGGTTTATAAAAAAATAACTTTCACGTAAATGAAACCAATGTTCTTTTGACGAATTTTGTTATGAATTGAAACACTGTTTTTTGCACTTTCGAGTTTATTTTTCTCGACATGTTTCGAAGGCCTTGGGATATTACGCATCGGGAGAACAATATCATTATATCGTTCTCATGATGATAAAGGTGTAAGCCTTCGAAACATGTCGAGAAAAATAAACTCAAAAGTGGAAAAAAGTGTTTTAATTCATAAAAAATCGACATTATGGAATTCCACAGTGTTAGTGCCTTTAGTTTAGCTAAAATGTTTTTTATTAACTACTTCCACTTAGCCTTTATTTCGATAGTTACCTGTTTCGCCAGGCTAGCTGGCATATCACTGGCATCACTAGTCTATCAACAAAAACAATAAGTGGAATTAGTTGATAAAAAAAATTATTTTATTTAAAACGAACTTCCATCAAGAGATTTCAGTAAAACCATTGGATTATGTTTTCAGAAAATACGCAATACTCGTATACATATTTTTTTGTATTGAAAGATTTGATCATAAAAACAAATTAAATTGAAAAATTAGTGAAATGGAAAGAACCTTTTTCTTCTTCTTCTTTTAGACCATTTGTTTGTTCCTGTAATCAGGCTGGCCTCTCTTAGGAGGTCGACTCCCAGCTATCCCTTCATCTCTTTGGCGGTCTACCGGGGGATGGTAGTCGGGAGGAATATGATACGCGTGTGGGATTTTGGAGGGATCCATCCTCTGCACATGGGCATTCCAGTATCTTCTGCGGTGTTTGCCACATCTCACGACACCTAATACCTTGCAGATTTCCTGGTTAGTCGTGTTCCCCATCCTATCTCGAAGAGTCTTTCTTGCTATCATCCTCAGCGTCCGTATTTCTATCACCCGCACCTCTTGCTTGTACCTCAGAAATATAATATGTTACAAGGTTACTTATTGTCTTCATCACAGTACCAAAATAGATATCCTGTCTTAACAGATTGCAAGATCTACAGCAGTGGTTCCAAAACATTTTTGTCCCGTGGACCCTTTGCTGTTTTTTATTTTATTTTGTGCAGACCTTCGTAATATTGTTTTTTTTACATTCACCTAAAGAAATTGTGGCACATTTTTATTTTTACGGAAGCAACGTAATAAATTAAAATATATATTTTTCGTTGGCGACCTTTTTTTTTAGCTCATCAGCGACTTTCGGCCCGTAGAATTCGGCAGCGACAGATTTTTTTTAGGTCATTCGAAAAATCGGATTCGAATTCTTCTGACCGGTCGATTTTAGCGAATGAGCTAGAAAAAAAACAAGGTCGACAACGAAAAATATCCTAGGACCCCCTGACAGTGTTAAGGGACCCCCAAATCAATTTTAATTTTCCGCGGACCTTTGCTGCGGACCCCTGGGGGTCCCTGGGATCCATTGATCTACAGAGAGAAGAAAAACAGTTGAATGTAATGTTTTGTAATAAGATATTATTTAATTTCAAAACAAACATGTTTACAATAACGACATCAAAAACATATGTAATAGTTAAATTCAGAAATTTTTTACATAAATATTCGAAGATTAATTTTGTATAGAATCATGTTTACCACCCCTGATCTGTATGTATATAAAGGACTAAGTTTACAATAGTGTTACCAGTCTGTCGATGCCAGCGAGCCTGGCGAAACCGGTCGCTGTCTAAATAAAGACAAAAGTGGAAGTAGTTAAAAAACATCGTTTTATATAATTATTATGTAGAAAAAGTATGCGGGTTGTTTGAAATATGTGTGTTAAACGTAATATGACAATGTGTTGCATTGTCCTTTTACGGCGTGTTATCAATTATATTTAAATAACTTCGCTATTTTGGAAAATTATAATAACATACACCGTAAGACTGCTAATGAGAGCTAAAGGGCGGGAAAAGTGTAGCAGATTAAATATTCTACAGCTCAATGAATACAAAGCAACTGTTTTATTATACGACAAACTATTAGTAGACGTTAGATGAATTAGTATGTCTGCCTTCCCGCCGAGTTCGTTTTGAACATATTAAGTTATCACAGCTCCTTCAAACATATTAATGTCGTTCTTACAAACAGACGGAGTCGGCGATATTTCACAATAACACCATAACTGACATTTTAATAATAGTAAACACGATTGTTTATTGGTTTTGCTTGGATTTAATTTATATAAATTGTGACAAATTTGTTTCGCCTTGAATGGGCATTCTCAAACAGTTTTGAGAATGCCCACGCAAGGCGAAACAAATTAGTCACAACTTATATAAATTAAATCCAAGTAAAACCACTAAACACTCGTGTTTAATATTATTAAATTAATATGGAGTTTTACAAAACTAATATCTCAACCATCAGTAACTGATATTCACAAGATGAAGTGAAAATTAAAGATCTTAATTTTGAACAATGTAAACAACACTCACTTTATTATTATTATTCTTCTTCTTCCTTGCTGTAGACCTATGTGGTCTGTTCTCCAGAGTGTTGCTCCTCCTGTGAGGAAGACTCCCAGCTGCCCTTCAATCTTTTAGGAGGACGAGTCCCATGAGGCTGATTATGTAGTGCAATATAAGGAAGTCACTAACATTATTATTATTATTCTGCTTCTTCCTCGTTGTAGATCAATGCGGTCTATTCTCCAGAGTGTTGCTTCTTCTGTGAGGTAGACTCCCAGCTGCCCTTCGTAGTGCAATAAGGAGGTGTCCATTCTTTGAATATGACCGTACCAGTCCCTTCTTCTTCTCACATATCTCTCTGATTCTGGTGTTCCTCACGCGATCTCTCAGTGTCTTGCCTGCAATCGTCTTCAGTGTCTTCAACTCGGAAGTCTTCAAAACTTGTTTGGTCCTTACTGTGTCTGCCCATGCTTCGACGCCATATGTTATAATTGGTCTTACGAATGCTTTTTAGATTCTCATCTTACTCTTAATGGCCATGTCTTTGTTTTTCCATATTGTGGATATTAGAGCACCAGAGATTACAGCTGTCTTGTTTACTTGGGCTTGTATTTCTTCCCGCAGATCAGCTCCTCCCATCAGATATATGCCTAGATACTTGAAAACTTTATTCAATATTAAAATATTTTTCGAAAACACAAGCCCTTCATCAGTATTTTGTTAATTTTAAACTAACTAACTTATCATCACGCCGCCTCCCCGAAGAGCTAGACAGAAAGAGCGGACTGCCGCATTTTTCTGTTTTGACACACATTCTCTCGTTTTGTAACATTCGTACATCGTGTCATGGACGCTCGTCAATTTCTCCGACTCCTCACGTGGCCGACATTCAATATTTGATTTATTCGATCGTGCAACGTTTTCTTCGGTTTTCCTCTATTTATAAGGCATTCCCATTAAAGACATTCCAAAAAAGTCCCATATAACACAAAATCTCAAAGAACTTTGAGAACGAACACTGGTTTAAGAGTCCAGAAAGATTCCAGTATAAACTCTCCTGGACTGTCTTCAAAGCGCTACATGGAATGGCTCCAAATTATATATCCGAACTCTGTATAATGAACAGCCTAAATACAAGGAAATCCGCACTTCGCTCGACGAACTCCTCGGCGATAGGAAGATTAGTTGAGCCAAAGCGTTGCCTGAGTAAAAAAAATCGGGGATCGAGCGTTTGCGGTAGCCGGTCCATTAGCTTGGAACAACCTTCCTTCAAACCTAAGATGCATAAGTGATCCGACAGACTTCAGATCTAAGGTGAAAATCCATCTTTTTCATATTTCATACCCAATTTAAAACATACATATTTTGTTCTACGAGTATTATACTTTCTAATCGATCGCGAATATCAATCAGATACAGCGTTCACATTTAGATTTAAAAGATGTCCTAATGCGCCCTTGAGGTGATTGCATCACAAAAAAAACGGCGCTTTAAAAGTTAGCATATAATTATTATTATTCTAGTTTCATTTTTACATTGTTAACACATACTTTTTTACAATTCTTTCTTCATTTATTCTTCCCATATGTCCAAACCATCTAAATGTTCCTTTCATTATTTTGTTCGTAACACTTTCATTCGCACCGCATTCACTTCTTATATTTTTATTCGACACTGTATCATACACAGAGTATCCACACATTCGTCTAAGAGATCTCATTCTATTGCATTTATTCTACTATCATCATTCTTTTGTCAGTTCCATATACCTAATATTTCCTTACATATTTGGTTAATAAATTAAAATGAACAAAATGGAATTTACAGTGGTATATTAATTGATTCTAGAAAACACGCGTGGAATAATGTGTGGGCGGGTCTGTGATTTAGAGAATAATGTTCAAGTGTCATCTAGCGACGAGTCCGTCAAGTCAAGAGAACCAATCAGAAGTTACAATCAGACACGATTGTTGTGTGCGGTGTATCACCCCACTTTAAATTATTCATCAAGCTAATTATTTCTTGTAAATATTCATGAGATCCCTTCCAGCGGTGTAACTTATCGTGTTGTGAAATTAGTTGCTGAGTTATCGCGGACGGCAACATGCCGCCAGTGGCGCGACTACTGAATGAGCCATTACGCTAATCCAATCAAGAGTTTCCGACTGGCGACAGAACTGCGAACTAAGCTTTGCGCTTAGGCAAGAACCGTGATCTCTCTGATGGTCAATAATTATTTTTAATTCTTCTTCTTCTTAAACTGGTTGGAAACCCCTATAGCCTGTTTGTGCAGAGTTTGCTGCCTCTTGCGATGTAGATTCATGTTCCATCTCTTGGAGGTTCTTCTAGGGATCCTTCTTCCCTCTGGTTTCCCAAGGTATGATAATCTTTGGTACAATATTACGAAATTTGATTGAATATGATTTTTAGATGATAGACAGATCGAAATGGAGTGTATTTGAATGATAATAGTTGCCTTAAGTTGATCGCAATAGCCTATAAATTTTATTTTCTGATAATATCATAATCTTCTTCTTTTTCTTCGATGGCCCTACAGCCCATATCGAGCCTTCGCATCCAGTATTCTTCGCCTCCAACTACTCCTGTCCTCCGCTTCGACCCTGCAATCTGACACTCGTTACAATTTCGCCCCATCTCTCTCAACTTCATCCTCCCATCGCAGCTTTGGTCTTCAACCACCTGGGTGCCACTACAGCAATCTTTTTGGAGTTCGCGATGACGGCATCCTCTGCACTGCTCAGTATATTCAGTCTGACCTGTGTGGAGAGACTGGGAGCTTTGTAAATATGGTACAGCTCGTCATTGTGCCGCACTACATTATTCACAGGTCCTAGAATTCTGGGCAGCACCCATCTCTCAAAAGTATCCTGTCGCTCTGCGGATTTCGCTGTCATTGTCCACACTTCACACCCATAAGTCAGCACTGTTTGGATGATTGTCTTAAACAGGGTGATTTTGGTTTTCCTGTGTAAGTTTCTTGATTTGAGCACTGGTAGTAGAGAGAAGAATGTTTTGTTGCCAATTGTGATTCTTCTTTCGATTTCGATAATATCATAATAATAAAAATTATCAATTAGACGATTTATAGAGCGCCATTTTATAAATAGAGGAGGCGAGATATTCTGTTATGCTGGAGAGGGTTCAGAAAAAAAATCTGAGGTATCTCTATATGAGAAAGTATGGTAGCTATCCGTGGCTCTATCCCACGGCATTTATTTTGGGAATGCTTGGGACCAATTTTCTGCAACTTCGAAGAGATGGGCATCTCATAACCCATTTCTTTAGATTACTCTGGTGGTATTTCGAGAACTCGGCCATGCTGGGGGGTGTTCGGCTTTTTGTCCCTGATAGATATCTCCGACAGCGACAGCTTGTTTTACCTACCGGCCGCCAGAACCAACCTGCCTCTGGTAACACCGGTGGGAAGAGCAATTAATCTGCTGAACGCGGTCTCCTCGGATATCGAGGTTTTTCATATTAGTGAATCAAATCAGTTTATTTTCGCAAAACATATAATAAACAATTATAATAGTTTAAGACATCTATTGAGAACAGGTAAAATATAATAAATATATAATGCCAGGATTGTAATAAATGGGTATTATGTTCACAAGTTTTTGATTGAATTCTGATTTTGAAAATTTGGTTTGGTTCATGTGGTGCGGTGCTCCTGTAAATTTGGAGATATTTCGAGTATGAGTAAATTGTTTTGGTCAATTTAACTGTTGCCGCACTTTATAATAGTTAATTGTGACACGTAATACGTTTGTACTTTTTTGCTGTTAAAATTATTTTAGTTTTATCGTTTTTATAAAGAATTTTGACAGGTGTAAAAATAATTTTTTCATTTGTTCCAATGACAATTTGAATAATTTCTTCAATATTATTTTTAAGTTCTTGCTGGTTAAGTGCCTGATTACAGGTAATTTAAAAAACGGTGGTTACGTGTAACATAAATTAAATAAACACAAATGTCCGGATCGTCCATGTCAACATGTGCAACATCGAAAAAAACATTATGTGTTATTACATTATGTGCTAAATTAAAAAAAACGGTGGATTCGTGGAACACAAATTAAATAGACAATATGTGCACCATTTAAAAAGAACATTTTGTGTTATTATTATAATTTTTTTATTTTATTTTATATCGTTGTATTTTATATTATTTGTTTTAGATTTATTTTGTGGGTGTTGGACGATCGAAGTGTGCGCGGGAGATGCCTATTGGTGGTGATGAGGTTCGCAACCCATCACACCGCGTCTCCCGCGGGGCGAAAAGAGAAGGATGGAGTGCCGCATCAGTAAAAGTGGGACAGTCCATTCTTTCTGCCTACCCTTTCGGGGAGACGGCGTGATGGTTAGTTAGTTAGTTATAATGCCAGGAACGCATGAGAGATGGTTCGAGATTAGGAATACAAGATACTCTCCAAAGTCAAGAGTATTTGTCTTCTGAACGTACTTTCACGAATATGAAAGACATCGATCTCAGAAGAAATCATGTTCAGCAGTTTGATTGCTCTCCCCACCGACATCACCAGAGGCAGGTTGGTTCTGCATGCTGGGAGATAAAACAGTCTGTGCTGACGCTGTCGACGCTG
Organism: Lepidostoma basale; assembly: GCA_022606425.2. Classification (NCBI taxonomy): domain Eukaryota; kingdom Metazoa; phylum Arthropoda; class Insecta; order Trichoptera; family Lepidostomatidae; genus Lepidostoma; species Lepidostoma basale. The sequence goes on from JAHDVF020000068.1 coordinate 1,181,803, forward strand.
AAGATAACCATCCGGAACATAAAGATGGATAGCCTCCAAGATGATGGAATTCTCAAAGAATCCCCTGATAAGTCTGAAGAAATGGGTAAGTGAGCACCCATCCCTTCTTATCTGTAAACTATTGGTACCCGGTATGCCCAAGAGTAATGCAGTGGGATAAAGCCACGGATAGCTACCAAACTCCCTCATGTAGAGTTATCTCAGAAATCTTTTCTGAACCCTCTCTAACATGAGCGAGTATCTCGCCTCGTGGGGACTCCATATCACCGAGCCACACTCGAGCCGGCGGAATTGATAAACTGATTTGATTTATTTTGATTGAATAAGATATAGTAAATGGGGCGCGATTGAAGATTGCAGTGTTCCTGCCTTCCGACCCTCTCCAGAGTTCACGCGTACGCCACTGGACCGCCCTCATTACTGCCCTGCCAGCGATAAGTTCAGTAATGGATAATCCCCGCCCACCATCTTGGCAGAAATGTAAAATTCAATTTTTAACGATAAATTTCCCTTGAAATTAATTTTCTGCACGAAATTCGCCGAAGCCGGAGATGTTTTGTTTGTTTTAAGGCGGTATTATTTTTAGTAGCCTTATTTTATGGTCTTTAATAATCATTAGTGATAAGCCTTTTGGCTCATTAAAGCGATGAATATTTATATCGAAATCAATCACGTCTGAACTGACTGACGAAAGAAACTGATATCTTCGCAATATAAATAATAATAAAACATTTAAAAATAAATTAATTTGTAACATAAATCGACCACAAATTAAACATCAGATCTCTTGTAACAATGTTTTGATAATAATTACTCGCAGCCTTAATGTTTGAGAGAAAAACAAACAATTAATGTTTTTAATTGAAATTTCTTGACAGAAGTTCATTTTAAATAATGAAAAAAAAAAAGGATGAAAGTAGAATAAAGGCAGTAGAAATGAGATCTCTAAGACGAATGTGAAATCTGTATATGATAGAGTGACAAATGCAAGTATAAGAAGTGAATGTGGTGCGAATGAAAGTGTTATGAACAAAATAAGGAAAGGGTCATTAAGATGGTTTGGACCCATGGAAAGAATGAGTGAATACAGAATAGTAAAGAAGGTATATGTAAACGGCGTGAACGAAGCTAGAAATAGATGAAGGCCGAGGAAAACGTGGCACGATCAAATCAATCAAATATTGAACGTCGGTCACGTGAGGAGTCGGAGAAATCGACGTGCGTGCATGACAAGATGTATGAATGTAGAGGAATCGAGAGAAGTATGTCAGGACAGAACAGTGTGGCGTTCCATTCTTTCTGCCTACCCCTCCGGAGAGATGGCGTGATGGTTAGTTAGTTAGTTAGTTTCAGATCATTTAAAGTGAGAGGTGTCGGGAGAAGCGTCGAGAGATAGCCTATCAGGTGGAGCGATGATACTCGTATTGTGCGGACGGCGGAAAGGGCCTGGAGAACACTGACGAGAAACCGAGAGGGATGGCGTGGGGGTGTAGAGGCTTACACCCAGCAGTGGATGGAGACAGGCTGACGAAATTTAAAAGTTACATTATGTAATAAGCAGAAAAAGTTCAGCTTCATAAAATAGTTCATTACGAATGTATATTGGAGCATATACGACTAACCACCTCATTGAGAAGATAAATTGTTCTAACTACCAGAGTTGTGAAAAGCGCGGGAACAACTAATTGGGTCATAAAATTAGTAATGCAACTAGCTCTATCGGAAACAGAAGTTACCTTCGTTACACAAATATGTTCATTACACAAATATGTTCATTTGAATATATACTTTATTTCAAGTGCAATTAATGTAAATGGAACAACAACATTTGATTTCAGTCGTAAAACAATGGCCGTTCTCAATGGAGTTCTAGTTTCAACCGTTATGTATGGAAGCGAAGCATGGAGTTACCAGAAGAAGGATGAGAGCAGAATAAATACAGTAGAGATGAGATCCCTTAGACGCATGTGGACATATAGATGTAATTTCGATTTTGTTTGTAGACGATAAACCCATAGAACAGGTCATGAAGTTCAGATCTCATGAAGCCAAAAATACACATTTGGCTCGCGAGCTTCGGTTTATTGACCACTGGTATAGAGCAGCGGTCGGCTGCTTTTTGGATATTGTGGGTCACTAAAATCGCAAGTTCAAATTTCGCAGTTACAGCATTAAGTATGACAAACCACGAGTCATATATGATCAAGTGGAATTGCATTTATTTAATGAGTTGAATGAATTTTAGTTGTATACATTAAAAATAGTTCAATATTTGCTGCTCTTGCACTATCTTTATTCAATTGTTGCTTACATTTTATAATATCTTATTCATTAATGAAGTGTGTAAATGCATGAAAAAATAAAAACAAATATGCGAATACTGGAGAGAGAGAATATGCGAATATTGGAGGGGTCCAAAATTGATGTTTTCGAGATTTAGTGCTGGGGGTGAATACTGCGTAATACCCTGGATGGCAAGAAAACCAAACCAGTCGATCATTGACCAGCTGGGTATAATTGCAAGACTCTCACGGATGTGTTCTCAGAGAGTGTTAAATCATTTTAGGCACATAGCCAGGAGAGATCAAGACAACCTTGAAAAGCTCATCATAGTGACCAAAGTATCAGGAAGCTGACGGCTCTCGCATTAGCCGCAACCTGGACACGAACGTCTGACAAGAGCGCATGGCGTGCTCTGGTCAATGGTTTATAGGATGGCAACGACCCTAAATCACGAGGAATACAAGAATTGATAATGGCAAGAATGATAATATGATTCAGACCTGGTATAGCAGAGGATATAAGGGTAACCAAGAGACCTTCATAATAACCAAGCAGCCCTGTATAACGAACACTGTCTTTCCTGGCATGGATTGGATACGTACCGGAGATATCAGAGCAATCAAGACCCTCTAGGCGTCAATATCGCCAGAGTAAGACTTCTAAGAAGGCCTAGACAACAGCTAATGAATAATGTTCTCTCTGATTTAAACTGGGTGTAAAAAACTGCTGCGAGAAAATGGTCTAGGATCGAAGAGCTTCGAATAACATAACAATAAAAATTACAATAATTAGGCTAATTTGCATAGCACCGTTTTCGTGAATAGCTCACCTAAAGGGCACTTTGATAATGTTTTTAGCCATGAGAGCTTTTTTATGCGATATTTTGAGTGGTGGGTGTTTAGGTGAGATTTAAAATCTGTCGGATTGTCAATGCATCTGAGGCGTGCAGGAAGCATATTCCAGGCGGACGGACCTGCCACTGCGAAAGCCCGATCTCCGAAATTCGTCCGGGGATTGCGCTTTGGCTCAACTAATCTGCCTATTGCCGAGGAGTTTGTTGATCGAAGCGTAGATTGCCGCAAGTTAGGGTTATCAGCAACATAAAGTTCAGATATACTCGTATAGACAGGTGCTATTCCTTGAAGCGCTTTAAAAACCGTCCAGCTTGGTTTATACTTAATTCTTTCAGCATACTTGAGCCAGTGAAGATCTTTTAGATGTTGTGAAATATGCGAGTTTTTTGGAACACCTTTTATAAGTCGTGCTGCCGCATTGAAAATAGATTGAAGTTTATTTGTTTGTTTCTTGGGTTCATAAAGGATGCTAAAACTCTTCAATAGTTGTAACGCCGTCTGATGTAAGTAAAAAATTATATATTCACGAACGTATAAGTCTATGTACGAGTATATAATGCTATATTCTTCTTCTCCTTATTGTAGATCTTGCGATCTGTTTATACAGAATATCATTTTTTTCCTGCGATGAAGACGTCCAGATTTTTCTCCATCTCTTTGGTGGTCGTCTTAGTGGTCACGGCCCTCTGGAGTCTCGTGCATCATGATCTTATAAATCCTCGCTGGATCCATCCTCTCGATGTGGTCTCTCCAGAATCGTCTTCTCTGCCTACTCTATTTCACTATGCCATCAATTTTGCAGGTATTCTATCTCTCGGGGTTCCAAAGTGACAAAGTTAGTGCTTCATATTAAAATTTACCATTTTTGTTTTAAAGCAAAGTGCTTTTCGACGGACTCCAGGATCTTGCTGAGCGCGTCTAATTATAATGTCTCTAAAAATAATCTCATAGTTAATTCGCATACATATTTATTGCTGGCTGTGTTGGCGAGGAATTAAAATTATTAGAATGTCTACCGCAGCCAAATCCCTACTTTTCATCCTCAAACAGCACGAAAATGTTTTCATAATTGCTTGTAGCGCCACTAAGCCATTAGGTCCTTGTTAATTGAAGAGCGCCGCGCTGAAAGTAACGCATTCACATAATACCAGAAATACATTAAGTGCATAAAAGCATTTAGACAGTTAATAAAACACGATCTGACACTCAAAATATGAATTGAAATAAATGGTTTAATTTACAACATTTTGAATGTATACATATACTTGTAGACGAACAACTGGATTTCACCCATTGCGGGCTGTTGCGGGCCCAGTTGTTCGTCTAAAAGTATTTGTATACATTCAAAATGTTGTAAAAAACAAAAACTCGTAGATTGGAGTGACATCTCCAGGCGGTTTCTAGCAATGCGCTAAATGGCGGTAGCCTTTCAAATTGCGTTAAAGATATTCTGCTTAATGCTTAAAATACAATCTTCATAGATGGCGTTAGTGTGTAGATTGAATAAACTACCACGCAAAGGTTAGTGTTGCCGATTAACATATATACAACTTCCAAAAATTTGTCAGACATGGTGGTCATAAGAAAAAAAATAAATAAATGGTGGAATGGGGAATGTTTTATTACATTAAGCGTGCGCTTAACCCAACCAATGACAGGTCATAAGTCCTGTAAACACCTCGATCAACCATATTCTGTTTCCAATTTGCATCTTCGTCTCTATTGAGATACAATTGATTCTTGGTTTAATTTAGTTTATAGATTGAAAATGCAACGAAATTTTTAATAGTCCATTGTTTCGGCCGAAACACTATGATACCTTAACATTTAAAACTGTTAATGAATAAACTATTTTTTTTGTATCACAATTGTATTTTATTTTACGCGACAGCTGTTTCATCAACCAATGTTGACAATATATTATAATTGTGATACAAAAGTAAAGTTTATTCGATACCAATTTAAAACGTAATTTTTATAAACAAATTTTAAGTAGGTAGAATGATGATGATTTTTATTACGATAACAATATCACAGCAAATAATTAATACGAATGAAAACGTTTTTTTTTTTAGTTTAATTATATTTTATGTGAATGATATGTTTCGTCTGACTAAAGGCCGTGCCACACTGTTTGAAACAAGCTCTCCACAGGGGTGACCTTGGTGGAGAGCTGTGGAGCCCACGGTTGGTGTAGCGTCCACAAGCTCTCCACATATGGAATGCGTGTTTAAACGGTGGATCCACACGCATACTATGCGCGTCCGTCCACAAAGTTTGTTGAAGGTCAAACGAATTTTGGTTTCAAACAAATGTCTACACAGTTTTAAACCGCCGGTGGAGACCGATGTGGAGAGCTTGTTTAAAACAGTGTGGCACGGCTTTAAGGCATAATCAAAAGTCAATAAATGACATTTGACACCATAAGTAATTAATACGAATTAAAATTTTTTTTCTGGAAGTTCCAATAATTTTATCGAAATAACATGGTTCGCCTTGCTAAGACGCTCTCAAATGACATTTAATAAAGCTTTAGCTAGGCCATAGATTGCTTTATCTCCCACGATGCAGAACCAACCTGCTAATGGTTATGCCGGTAGGTAGAGGTATCTTTGCTGAATCGTGTCATCTCGGAGGTCGATGTATTTAGTGATAGTGTAGTTGACCTCAGGGAGGCGCCGTCTCTGTCATTGTTACAATTGTGAGTTCATCATATTATTTCATTGTGTGTTATATCTCAAACTTTGTGAAACCCAACTGTTGTATCTCTTTTTGTTAATAATATTATGTATCGTTGTTGTATTGGAATGTAGTTCTGTGATGCTTTTGATATGTTTAAATAAATAAATAAATAAATTTATTATTTATTTCATTTATTTTTTAAACATATCTAAAGCATTACAGATTTTTTTTCCAATACACTAAAGATACAAGTTAGAGATACACAATAATAAGTAATACATAATAGATTAATAAAAAGAGCGAGAAACATAAGATGCATGACAAATTAATAAAATAAATATACCATACAATTATAATAAAGATAGTGCTTCCCTCAGATGAGCCAAACTATCACAATATATGTCAAACTCCGAGGTGATACGATTAAGCAAAGATAATGCTCTACCTACCGGCATAACCATTGGCAGGTTGGTTCTGCATCGTCGGAGATAAAACAATCTATGGCCCCTTTGTCGAAGACAATTATCAGGGACGAACAGACCTACATCACTCAGGATTTCTGAGTTGTGTATACAACCGCCTATCAGTCGAAAGAAATGGACACCCAAGTGAATGTCTCGTCTCCTCTCGAGTGACTGGTAGCCTAGCATCCCTAGCAAGAAATCAGTTGGAAAGAGCCACGGGTAATATCCATACTCCCTAAGATAGAGGTATCGCAGAATTTTTTTCTGCACCCTCTCTACCATCAGGGAATATCGAACCTCATGCGGCGCCCAGATATTGGAACTAAATTCAGAAACTAAATATTGACCGCATAAGGAATGAAGAAATCAGACGCCGCACCAGGGTTACTGACGTCATGGACCGAGTGGCAAAATTGAAATGGCATTGGGCTGGACACTTGGCTAGACAGAGTGGCAACAGATGGGCACCCAGGATACTCAGTTGTAGACCATGGGAAAATATGCGAAGTGTCGGAAGGCCACCGATGAGATAGACCGATAATATTGTCAAAAGGGTTGAAAAATCTTGGTTACAAAGGGAGCAGGATTGAGACGAGTGGAGGAAATTCGAAGAGGCCTATATCCAGCAGTGGAGGGAAGAAGGCTAGCTAAGAAGAAGAAGAAGAAGAAATAAATAAATGAAATGAAACATATCGTTCCCATAGCATATAATAAAACTTCTAGAAAGCATACGTCTTTATTCGTATTAATTATGTAAAACAGTAAACCTACAACATTAACTCTACTTCTTTCTCTATTTTTAATACAATTTTATAAAAAAAATACGATAAAAAAATTAATCTACTTTGGGAATTAAAAAAACATTGTTTAAACCACTTTTTAATAAAAAAATATTAAAATACAAATGTTTCAGAGGAAACCTCCATCTTCAGGTGTAAAAATATAACAAAAACTAAACAAAGAAAGACTAATAAAAAACGCATTTCAATAAGTTGATAAAAAAATTGTCAAGTATTTTGAATAATGCTCTTGAATGGCTAGTCCTAATAACGGCAGAAATTTCCCACTTATTTGTGGGTTGGTGATATTTAGTAGATATGTCGCGTACATATAACGCCGTTTTATTTTGGCTCTCATCCCTAATTACTTCCGATCGTCTTTGTTTCCCATTCTGGACCATTAACCGGTCAGAGTTTCCGGCTCGGGAATCCCGGCGGCTCTCGGGTCGCATAAATATATTTTGAAGCCAAAAACCGAAATTATGACGCCGAGGCATACCGCAAAGCCAGCTGAATTATGTATCACGCCCACTGCTAAGTTATGGCCTCATTAATGGGAGTGCGAAGGAAAATAATTATCTATGCTATCGCGTATGAATCCCCAAAAAACACAAGCGACGATTATAAATAAATTTACTAGAAAACCCTAGAAGAAAATACTCGGATTATTCATGGCGTTCCAAAACTATTCGAATGGGCTTCCCGAAATATAATTTTAAGTTATTTTTTGTTTCTTGAATAATTAAAAAACAAACATATTAACCATCACGCCATCTCCCAGAAAGGGTAGGCAGAAAGAATGGACTGTCACACTTTAACCGATGCGGCACTCCATCCTTCTCTTTTCGCCCCGCGGGAGACGCGGTGTGATGGGTTGCGAACCTCATCGCCACCAACAGGCATCTCCCGCACACACTTCGATCGTCCAACATCCACAAAATAAATCTAAGACAAATAATATAAAATACAACGATATAAAATAAAATAACAAAATAATTAATACGAACGAAAACTTCTGTTATCTAGAAGTTTTATAATACTTTCGTATAAAGCACTTAATTTGTAGTGTGACATTAACAATGAAATAATAATACACTTTTATTATTTGTAACACCAACCGGTTTCGCTCCCGCCGGAGCAGTTTACTCTCTCACTCTGACGAAGCTCCGGCGGGAGCGAAACCGGTTGGTGTTAATAAATAAATTGGTTTATATACAAATACTAAAAGTGTAGGTATTATTTTATTTAGTTTGTGGGAATGACATTTGTCGTCTTTTTAATGTATAATAAAACTAACTAACTAACCATTACACCGTCTCTATGAAGGTGTAGGCCGACATAATGGTCCGCCACTCCTCTTTCCTGACATACTATATTTCTTTCACTTCCTCAACATTCATAATCGTGCCAAACACGCACGTCGATTTCTCCTCCTGCACATGCGGCCGACATTTAATATTTGATTGATATGATCGTGCCACGCTTTCTTCAGTCTTCATCTATTTCTTATTCCGTTTACATTGTTAAGAAACACTCTCCTTAAGATTATTTATTTATTTATTATTTTCTGGTATTCAAATCTTCTGAATGGCCCTTTAATTATTTTATGAATGATTTAAGACATTATCAAGTATCATTTGATAATGCCATAGAAAGGCGAAACATGCCATTCCCATAAACTAATAATAATAAAACTTCTAGAAAACGGACGTTTTCATTCGTATTAATTAAGGATTTTTATTCGTATTTGTTGGTAAAATCTATGGCAGAATTTTAATAGAAAGAGTAAGAAAGACGACGAGTGATAGAGTTTGGGATGTGCAAGGCGCTTTTATGAATGGCAGAGGATGCATGGATCAAATTTTTGCACTTCGTACAGTGACAGAGAAGTTTATGGCCAAAAACCGTAAACTCTTCTGTGCGTTTGTCGATTTGCAAAAAGCATATGATCGCGTAGATAGAGGTAAACTGTGGGAAATATTGTCGGAATATGGAATAAACACAAAACTGATCACGGCAATTACGAGTACATCGCTGTACACAGAAAACACTGCTAGTGTCAGAGTAAATGGGGATCTTACAGCCTGGTTTGATATCAATAAAGGTGTCAAACAGGGGTGTGTAATGTCTCCATGGTTGTTTAATCTATATATGGACAAGTGTATGAAAGAGCTGAAAGGGTTGGAAGCAGGTGCAAAAATGGAAGATGTTTCAGTAAGCTGTTTGTTGTATGCGGACGACGCTGTGCTACTTGCAGACAACAAGCACGAACTGCAAGCCCTGGTGTCTAGTATGTATGAGGTATGCAAGCGATACGATTTGATGATGAATGTGAATAAGTCTAAGGTAATGATTTTCGAAGAAGAAGGAAGCATGACAGTCTGCAACATTAGTGTAAACGGTGAAAATCTGGAACAAGTGGATGAATTTGTTTATTTAGGAAGTATGTTTACAAAGGATGGGAGGGTGGAGAAGGATATTGAAAGAAGGGTTGGGGCAGGCAACAGAATAAATGGTGCATTTAAAGTTGTCATCGCAAACAAAAGCCTATCCAAAAAAGCTAAGATGGCAGTGCACAATGGTGTTCTTGTGCCGACCCTTATGTATGGAAGTGAAGCATGGAACTGGCAAAAGAAGGATGAAAGTAGAATAAATACAGGTGAAATGAGATCTCTAAGACGAATGTGTTGCAAATCTGTATATGATTGAGTGACAAATGCAATTATAAGGAGTGAATGTGGTTCGAATGAAAGTGTTGTGAACAAAATAAAGAAATGGTCATTTAGATGGTTTGGACACATGGAAAGAATGAGTGAAGACAGAATGGCAAAGAAGGTATATGTTAACGGCGTGAACGGAGCTAGAAATAGAGGAAGGCCGAGGAAAACATGGCACGATCAAATCAATCAAATATTGAATGTCGGTCACGTGAGGAGTCGGAAAAATCGACGTGCGTGCATGACAAGATGTATGAATGTAGAGGAAGCGAGAGACGTATGTCAGGACAGAACAGTGTGGCGTTCCATTCTTTCTGCCTACCCCTCCGGGGAGACGGCGTGATGGTAAGTTAGTTAGTTAGTTAGTTATATTTTTTTTGGCTTCAAAGATCGAAATTGAATTTCTACTTCAACATTAAGATGGTTTGAATATATGAATGAAGAAGGAATATAAGAGAAAGTATATGTTAACGACGCAAACGGAACTAGAAATAGAGGAAGATCGAGAAACATATGTATACGTACGTGTGTGTGTGTGTGTGTTATACACACGAATACATAATGTATGAATTTTGAGTATGCCATGTAAATTACGTAGATACGTTATAATCTGATAAGACACACGGTATAGAGCAAATTAGAATCGAGTTTGTTTATTACAGATTAAGGGAAATCGTGACGTTATTTTGGTAAGACTCTCAAAATAGCGCTAATGTATGAAGGCTTCATAAAGTACCACGAAATATAATATCTACTAGTGTACTGAGTAATTTTAATAATAAAACTCTTGTAATGCCAACTTTGATATATGGAGCGGGGATTTAGGACGCTGAGTGTTGTGGATTTCCAGAAGTTGCGGCTGTTTGAGCGCAAAATTCTGAATTCAGTTCATGAGGATAGAAATGGCGAAGGTAGCATAACTCTGAGTTGTACGAATTATACAACCGTACGTCGTCAAGATTAGTCTACAGATAATTGGTCCCAACAATCCTAAAAGAAAAGCCGTTCTATAGAGACCTCATCAAAGACCTACTCGTATGTATGGAGTATCTTGATGTACGGCTGCGAGACATGGTGCCTATCCGAAAGAGATAAGCGGAGACTAGAGGCTTTCGAGATGTGGTCCTATAGAAGACTATTAGGAATTTCCTGGAGAGACCACATCACGAATGAGGAAGTTCTTGAAGGAATCGAAGGAGGAAGGCACCTGCGCAGGACGTTTTCCGAAAGGCGTGCAAGATGGATCCGCCATGTAATACGACAAGAAGGTCTCTTGCATGCCATAATGGAGGGTATGACCGAGGGGACAAACTCTAGGGGACGCCCACGCCGAGAGTACCTGGAGGACCTGTTGGTGGACGTGCGCTGCTCATCATATGCAGATTTCAAAAGAGCCGCACAAGACAGGGAAGAATGGAAGAGAATGATAGAAGAAATTGCTGCAAACTAATCCCAGGATTGAAACTTTCTAACTAACTAAGAGACATGGACGATTCACTGAGAGTTCAAAATAATTTACGTTATGCCACTGTTCCACTGAGTACTGCGTATACAAACTAATATTTTGACCTGACTAAGTTTATTTAATGAAATTTCCTTTAATAACTGAAGATTGAAAGAAATATATTACGCGAATTTTTGCTGTTATAATTTTTTCTACCGCTAATATTGAGCTGAATTTCTTCATATATATTATTAAGCTGTAGTATGAAATCAACGCGAGCTTTCAATTAATCTTAATCAATTGCGCAAGCGAGTATTAAGGTTATAACCGAAACATAGGCTTCATGTTATTAAAGGAAATCTCTGTAACGAAGATAAATATTTCCCTTCGTATATTATTCTTAGGGAGCCGGTAGTGTTTGGCAAAAAAACACAGGATGACGTAAACGTCTGTTGTTTTTGTTATGAGCTAGACAAAACGATAGCAACGAAATTGTACAAAGAAAATAGTTTCACATTGAGATGCCCATAAGAAGTTCCAGAAGAAATTCAAAATGTGATAATTGAAGCATTAAGAATTTCTTCTTCTTCTTTGCGTACCGTGTCAGGTCCCCCTGACGTTGGCAATCACTCTGGCGAAGGCTCTCGCCATAGTGATATCCTGGGAATGATAATCAGACTAGTTTCCCGTTGCCTTCTCTGATGGGTTTAAGAATTTAAGGTTTAATGATTAAGAATTTAAAGTATCTAATCAAAATATACATTTCTTCTATGTTCGCCATACTTTGTGTTGTAGATGTTTTATTTGTCTTTTTCTTTTTTATATACTTTGTACATACATCATCTTTAAATATAGGTAAAACAAGGCGTTATTTTAAATTAAGAATAAACGAGTAAATAAGATGTCTTTCTAATAATAATTTTCCTGAAATTGCTAACCACCTCATTGAAAAAGGACATTCATTTAATAAATATAGTGGCGTTGAAATTTTGCATGTTAATAATAGAAATATAACTTTGAGCATCTCAATCTCTCTCATCAAATTGCTGTCGAGAAAAAAATATATTTAAACAAAAGTATTGAAGTAAATTTTATTATTTTTTACATGTGGTTAAACGTGAGGAGTAGTGCGTGCATCACTTGGTGTATAAATGTTGCGGATGCGAGAGAAGTATGTCAGGAAATAACAGTGTAGTGATTTGTTTGTTACCATCTTCATTTTCTTAATTTTCTCCATTGGAGAGACGGCCAATTTTTAATTTTCATATCGATTAAAATAATACTAATCACGTACAACATACTATATACAACCTTTAAGTTTTCTTATATATGTTGTCACAAATAGATGGTCATATTGACCGAAGAATATTTTTGAAATACAAAGTACTTTTATTATTTATTGTTTCTTGAACAATGATGTAAAACTCCATATATGATAATACCTTGGGGTTACCTTGGATTCTAAGCTGACATGGAGGCCACACATTACAAATAAAGTCAAAGCCGCGTCAAAAGCAATCTCAGCCCTCTACCCAATGTTAGCTAGAAACAGTAAACTAAGCATCGACAATAAACTCCTGATATACAAAACGGTTATAAGGCCGATCTTCACTTATGCAGCCCCAATCTGGGGCTATGCAGCTTCGAGTCACATACAAAAACTCCAAATCCTGCAAAATAAGGCTATCCGTTTATCGCTTGGTGCGCCTTCATGGACCAGGATTACACAACTGCACCTAGAATCGGGAATCCCGATGATAGATGAATTCATTCTGAAACTTGCCGAACGTTTTTACAAAGGACTCCCTTCACATCCCAACCCCACAATAAAAGACCTCTCTAATTACGACCCAAACACTTCCAGCCGCCACAAGCGCCCAAAATCGATTCTCCTTCAGAGGAACACTCCGGGCCACACAAATCATGCCCCCGAATAAACTAACAACCCACCAAATCACCTTCCAACAATGTTCCCATCAGACGTAAGAGGAATAGCCACATGAGCTGAACCTCTGTAAGCTAGAAGATCCAAGTCCAAGTCCAAGTCCATATATGATAAATAATTAATATAATTAAAATGTATATTTTCAATACTTAGTATTTTATTTTATGGGAATGACATTATTAATTCATTATTGCCATGCAAAAAAAAATCATTTGTATTAATTATATAATTACATTTTTACATGAATGACTTTTATGTTACTACTATCAAATTTCAGATGGCTTAATAATTTTTTAATATTTTTTCGTATACGATGATGTAAAAGTCCACATTATTCTGAAGTTTCACTATATTTTATACATTTAGAAATTCACCAAGGCGAAATGTATAATTCCCATAAAACACAAAAAAAATCTAAGAGACAGACGTTTTCATTTGGATTAATTATGTAACAATTCACGTTCATAGATGGCGGTAGTTACGAAGCTTTTCTGGTTTTATTATTTATACGAGTATATTTAGTTTCAGAAGTAAAGATAAAAAGTGATTTCTTAAGTAAAAATGTGATATAATATACATTATTACGTCAAATAAATGTTGATGAAACCCAGTATACTTAAAAATGATTTTTTTTAAATGAAATGTGTACATGACACGACGTATGAATGTTGAGGATCAAGAACACTGTGGCGGTTCATTTTTTCTGCCCACACATTCGGGAAGGCAGAGTGATGCTGGTTATTTAAAATGTTAGTTGTTTCGACTATCCAAATGGAATGACTTTGGAAAAAATATTGAATAAATAATGTATTTAAAAATACATATTACATTTCTTCTTCTTCTCCTTTAAGACCCTTGGTCCGTTCTTAGGCTGGCCTCTCTTGGGGAGCTGACTTCTGTAGTACTGTAAAATAATAACAAAGTTTTGAAAACATTGACTTACTAACTGACCATCATCCCGTCTCCCCGAATGGGTAGGGAGAAAGAATGAACAGCCACCCTGTTCTTTCCTGATATGCTTATCTCGATTTCTCAACATTCATATATCGTGTCATGCACGCACGTCGTTTCCTCACGTGGCCGACATTCAATATTTGATCTTGTCACGATTTCCTCGGTCTTCCTCTTTTTCTTGTTTCATTTACTCCTTTAACATTTACTTTTTTTACCAATCTCTTTTCATTAATTCATTCCAAGTGTCCAAATCATCTTAATCAAATCAAATCTGTATATTTCATCAATAGACATTACAAAATTAATTTTTAAGGCATCTATTGAGAACAATTAAAATCATATAGGGTAAGGTAAGGTAATTTGGCAGTATATGTTTTAACATGACTCGCACATCAATGTTTTGTACCAGCGGAGGTGCGTGTGATAACTGTGTTTTGATGTTTATTCGTCTAATTCTACAATAGATATTTTGTCATCTATTGGTGAGTTTCCGAAGTTTACATAGCGATAGGTTATTCAGTACGATGGTGTTTCAGAAAGTACTGCCAAGTTACCAATACTGCCAAAATACCTTACATTACCCTATTGTATATATGTAGTATACTACCAGAAACGCATGAGAGATCGTTCGACATTAGGAAGACAAGATACTCTCTTAAATCAAGAGTATTTGCCTTCTGAACGTACTTTCACTAATTTAATATACGTCGATCTCCGAGGAGATCGCTTCTGATTCTTTCATTATTTTGTTCTTAACATTTTCATTCGCAATGCATTCACTTCTTATATTTTCATTCGACGCTCTATCATAGACAGATTTTCAACACGTTGGTCTTATAGATCTAATTTCTTCTGCATTTATTTTAATTTCATCCTTCTTCTGCCACTTTCATTGTTTGAAAACAAGAAAAGTCCATAAGGGTTGGTTTTGTTCAAGGGAACTGAAAACTAACATGTATATTGAGAAAGCTATGTACGATATCACTGATTCATAAATCACCCAAATTCCGCCCGAATTCTTGAAAAGGTAGCATTTTAGTTTAATACGCAACTTACGAAGTCAGATAAATTTCACAAGGGAAGAAAATCCGATATGTCGAGCACGCAGTTAGATCGTTTTCCTCTTAAGATCCCAGATATCATAATGTAGCGATATGAAAAGACAAATATCGGAGG
This sequence comes from Lepidostoma basale, assembly GCA_022606425.2. NCBI lineage: Eukaryota > Metazoa > Arthropoda > Insecta > Trichoptera > Lepidostomatidae > Lepidostoma > Lepidostoma basale. The sequence continues at coordinate 1,197,101 of JAHDVF020000068.1, forward strand.
CGAAGGTAGGGGCACGACTATACTATAATGTCTTCCATTATGTATCACTAAAATTACGTACGACTCGTTCTTACCTTCTAAATAATATACCTCGTTTCTTCGTACGCATCCTTATAAAACTCACGTGTCTTAAATTCTGAAGGAAAATCCCATTCTTCTAATACAAAAAACACGTTTCTTTCTAAATGTTATGCCCCGAGTCCTCTGGTGGTTTAAGCGAATACCAACGGCCTTATTTGGTTAGGGATGTGTCGACGCATACTCATACCTCGATTTACGCGAATGTATTTAAATTGCTATTAACCTTTCCCTTACGGTGCCAAAATAAAAACGCGCGTTACTGTGTTGGGTAGTCAGTACCCAATCAAAAATTAGCGATTTTAAATCGGAAAAATATGAACATTCATAGCTAATCCCTTTAATTAATTATAATTAAAGTAAAAAATTATAATAATTGAGATTTATTTGCTAAAAACATAAAAAAAAAACATCTGGCAACGCTCACGGAACGGGCATAGGTCCACTCTGGTTGCAAGCCCGAGAGCTACTGCCGCACAGTGAGAACATTGAGCTCCTCGCGCTTTCACAGTGAAGTATGCAAGAGTGAGATGCGAATATAGTGTCGCGCACTCAGCGCTACGAATTTTGTTTCCGATGTTCACAAAATACCTCCGATGTACCCGATAAATTCTGATTATTATTAATATATTTTTTTTAATCAATGCGTAAATATATTCTCCAGAAATACCTAAAATCTTAACCCTGTATTTACTATATTTATAGAGATATTGATGGTTATTAAAAGCAACGTGTAGAAGATACCCATCACAGGGAAGGGAGTGTTAACATGCTAACCTAAAGCAAAGTCAAGATATACAAGGCAACCGTCCGCCCCATGGGAGTCAAAACCGATGCCAATTTAACGAAATACCTTCTCAGAGTTGTAGAAATGCGAACCCTATGATTCATCGTAGGCAGAACGACTTTGAATGTTTTTAGTAATTGATTAATTTTTTTTTTCTTGGTTCTGATTTTGAAAATTTGGTTTGGTTCATATGGTGCTCCCGTCAATTTGGAGATATTTCGTGTATATGTGAATTGTTTTGGTCAATTTGATTATTGCTGCTCTTTATGATAGTTATTTGTGACAAAAAATAAGTTTTTATTGTTTTGGTGTTAAAACTATTTAAGTTTTTTTCGTTTATAAAAAGAATTTTGACAGGTGTAAAAAAAAAATTTCACTTGTTCCAATGACAATTTGAATAAATTCTTCAATAATATTTTTAAATTCTTGCTGGTGTTGAATTGTTTTAAGTGCCTAATTACAGTAAATAAAAAAAAACCCCAGTGGATAACGTTGAATAAAAATTAAATAAACACAAATGTCCGGATCGTCCAGCTGACGACAAGTGCACCATCTAAAATAATATTATGTGTTAAATAATTTTTCTTTGTTATTTTATTTTATATCAGTGTATTTCAGATAATTTGTTTTAGATTTATTGTGTAGACGTTGAACGATCGAAGTGTGCGCGGGAGATGCCTTTTGGTGGCGATGAGGTTCGCAACCCATCACACCGCGTCTCTCGCGATGGCGAAAAGAGAAGGATGGAGTGCCGCATCGATTAAAGTGTGGCAGTCCATTCTTTCTGCCTACACTTTCGGGGAGACGGCGTGATGGTTAGTTAGTTAGTTAGATATTAATTTTGTAAATAAAATTGAACATTTTTTCACTTAGTACTCGTATAAACCACTTTATTTGAGTAAGTAGCGTCAACCGGTTTTACTCTGTAGCGAGCTTCCTCAGGGCTGTACACATATTGATTCTGTATAGTTTGTGGAACTGATATTGGAGGGGAAAATTGAGGGACGCCGAGGGCCCGGAACAAATGTCCTGGCTGCGAAACGTGAGGGAGTGGACCGGCATCCGAAGTGTGGAGGAGCTGTTCCGAGCGGCGCAGGACAGGGACAGGTTCGCCGAGGTGATCGCCAACGTTGGGGGGATTCGACGGGGCACTTGAAGAAGAAGAAGATTAAATACGTCATGGCCACCAAGTAATGGCTTCGTATCAAAGATTCATTTTGTTATGCTTTATTTTCCTCGGGCGTACTCGGATTTTTTTTCCATTTACATTCTAAATTCAAGTTTCGTTACATTGAAACTCTTTAAAGAAGTTAAGAAAATCGCGTTAATAAAGCCGCATTAATGGAAGTTTTCGAGCACAGAGCCGGACCGCCCGCCAGTGTGTGTGCAGCGCTCCTTTGACACGGTACGTGACGTCATAATGCCTTCGCTTTGCCACCTCCGAGGAGAACGCTTATGCTATATACGGATATATATTATGAAAGCCGGTGAAAAATTGACCCCAGTCAGGGCCGGCGCGTGACTCTTGGTCGCCCGGTGACGGTACGTGCGCCGATTCTGTGTGCCTTCGCCTTACCGCTTTTTATCGGTTTATTAAAATCGCTATTTGACAACTCCCACGCGTATTACGTAGAGGTCTTTTATTAGGGATAGGTTGATATTAAATGTTAAAAAAGTTTCTTGAAAATACGTTTCATTTTAAATGAAAAATACGCTTTATTCGTTTTGAGGTAAAGTTTTATAGGTGAAAAATTTCTAAATCAATATAAAACTTAGCCTTACGTAAATATTTTTATTTCCCTAGAAACGTGGTTCGTTGTTTTGCATAAAAATGTTTATATATTCATTTTATGTAAATACTATATGAATAGTTTTGGTAATTATAGTATAGTATATCAAATATAATACTCGTATATAATTGAACGTGTTTTAGTATATCAAATATAGTATATCAATAATTGAAATTGTATATATAATTAAACGTGGCCTAAACATAAATGGCGAGTGCATTTCCCACCTTCGCTTTGCAGATGAC